>OU426978.1:132780873-133980873 GCA_911387785.2 Aelia acuminata | reverse complement strand
TTGGCTTCCGACTTGGACCGGGAAGCCCTCCCGCAAACTCTTTGCATGTTGCATATTTTGGCCGTCATTTTATTATTTCTTATCTGTCTGCGTCAATACTATTCCAATTTTAGTCCATTATTGTATCAATTCAGGTTATGCATGTCACATGGTCATGTTAAAACACATTTAAAATTAACTTTGTTATAAAATAGCGGAGATATCGTTTAAGCGAAAAGGAATTTTAATTTTATCCCGGATTGGTATAGAATTTCATTAGCCACTAATGAATTTGTTTTGTGAAAAAAATAAAAACAGCCACCCTTACAATATGATAACAGATTTATATTGTTACATTATACAATAATACTAAATAACGTATAGTAACTCGGGGCAACTGGAATGATTGATGGATTGTACAAAGTAACCCCTACAAGATACTTTGACCCAAAGAAAAAGGTATCATGAAAATGAATGTGAAATTTTATTTTAGGCAACAAAAGTATCTTAGCATTTATATAAAAAATAACTTTAAATATCCATTTAAACATTGAATTACCTCCACCTAGTTTCTAATTTGATAAGATGCGTCTTTTTGACTGACTATGAATGCCATACTGACAAGGGCTCGGATATTGGCCCTTACTTTGTTTAATGTCTAATTCAAACTAGTCCACTTTTCACTTAATAAATGTATATATATTTTTTTTTCATGTCATAAAAAACTCATATCCTGGAAAAAAACATAGCTCTGAGATATTTGGAAAACTAGAATCAATACCGAATCAATGAAGATCCCTTTTAGGATTCCCTGTCGTTGATGCTCATTTCTAAGGTAGATAAATAATTGCTTTGACCTAGAGGATATCATTGCTGCGGCTCTCCGGGCTCAAAAGACGAATTCATTTGAAGGGAAGCGCTTCTTGAAAGAGAATGAGCCTCCAGACTTCCTCCTGCGGATTTGTGTGATTTAAGGTGTGATGAAAACATGCGAAAGAGAGAACAGACTTTGCTAAATTTTCAGGTAAAGGTAATAGATGAGCCTACCAGACCTAAAAAAGCAATTCAGAAGGAAACAACTAAGGGATAGAGAAGGTGGATTACTCCAACAATGTAGATTGATTGAATTGTTTCTCTACTGTACGTTGTATGAGACTCTTCTCTGGACTGTACAGGTGAGGTTTCATTTAGAATTGTGGCCTATTTTATTCCTTCGTTCCTTGGAATAAAGCATTCCTAGAATTAGCTTTCATGTAAGCCGAATGTATTTTGGAAATTGGACAACATGGTTACAGGTTGCTCCGTATTTGAGGCTTCCTTATTTGCTCAGTTAATATGTAAAAAAAATATCTCAGTGTTTAAAGATAATACCTACTGAAATTAGGCGGGAGGGAAGCCCTTCTTAACATAGCTTCGAGGAAGAAGACTAGGTCAATTACCTAGAAGATAACGGGTATATAAAAGCTACGCAGTAGAAGAATATCTACCGGGAAGAGAATATTGTAGTTGTAGTACTATTCTTTTCAGCTTAGTAGATACTATTGCCGAATTTTTCGTCTATTGATGAATTTATTGCCGAATTGCTTGGCTTATGTGTAAATACTGGAGCCGCGTTTACTATCAGGGGTTGATGCGGTAATACAACGAAACCACTCAGGAAATCATATTAAGCTATGCCTAAAATTTTAGTTATCTAAGATTATACTATCTGAGACATATTGGTTTATAGCAGAGGATTATGGTATTTCTGATTAAATATTTCAAAAATCTAGACAATAAATATATTTCTACAAATTACTATTATTCTTGGTTGTCCGATGGAGGGGGGCATGGGAGGGCAGCTACCCCCCTCCTAGAAATTTTGAGAAACATAAATTACAAATTGAACTAAGTGTTATTCATTTACTATATTTAATGCGCATTATACAAAAACGTATTTTTACTTTTCAATATCAATGTTTTAATTAATTGAGCCTTAAAAGGTCAGAATACCTCGACCCTTTCGAGGAATTTACCAGCCTGCCCCCTTCTAGAACAAATCCTGCGGAGGCCTTTGAATAGTTCCCATCATAAACCAAAAAGGCTGTAGACTTGTTATTAATGCTATGAATTTTTATTTTGAAGGGAATAGGGCCTTTTAGTTTTTCATTTCTAAATAAGACAAAATTGGATAGTTTTAGAGTTCAAATAAAGTTTTCCTTTCCTCATAACTTTCTTCCAGCCTTTTTATTGTTATGTGAAAAAGCATGAAAATTTTTTTTCCAGTACCTACCGGTTCCAGTACCAAATAACAAGTTGTTCATTTGTTGTTAATGAATTGGTTCTAAGATTAGGTTATTCATTTTATGGTTCTTCAATATTAATTTTTGTATATAAAGTTTTCTTATACTGTTTATTTATTTTCTGGTATAGTCTTAGTTATGTGGACTTATTTATTTTCTTAGTCATCATTTTTGTAATAAATGTTTATTGAATGACGCAGTTTTTTTAATGTATCTATAATAACCAAATATTATAAAGTTAAAAACTCCATACCATCCTTCGGGGTAAAATGTCCGTCTCGAACATTTGCGATGCACTCGTTAAAGAACTCTAATTATAACCTGTCTTAGTAATAATGGGTACGTCGTAAGTATATATGATATAGAGTAAGGGTGCATTTGCAAAATAATTTTTACATAACATTTGAAATTAATTTTAAATTGGTAAGAGCCGGGGCAGTGCTAGTCGGGGGGTGGTGGTGGTGGAAAGCCCCTCCCCCACCCCCACCTCTACACCTGTATAATAAAGATATTTTGAAGATTTGTCTATGCGAGAGGTAACTAGCTCGGAAAAAAACAAAAAAAAAAACATCAAAATAATGAGAGTTTGAAAATTTACGTGTGTGAGCTATCTAGCCCTACCATAGAGGGAACATAGAGTATAGAATAACATTCTATGCTCTATGCATATTATTCTATACCTTATGCCGGGAACAGGTCTAGGAAAGAGTCGGGCAGTCCTAGTCCAGGGGGGGGGGATTAGAAATCGCCCACCTGTACACCTACCTAATAAAGATATTTCGAACATTTACCTATGCGAGAGATAACTAGCTAGGAAAGAAAAACCATCATAATAAGGACAGCTTGAAAATTTATCTGTGCGAGAGTTATCTAGCGACACCGGGGACAGAGTAGGGGAGAGAGTGCTAGTAGAGGGGAGGGGGCTCGCACTCGTTAAAGAATCCTAATTATACCTATATAAGCAAACTTCAGGAATCCCACTGTGGCCTCGTCAGATTAGCCTTAGAGGCAAAAAGTGATATTAAATAAATAGACAAACTCATTAATGGAAGTGACTGTATAAATTTTCAACAACATATTAATATACCTTTTATTGCACATACAAATTATATACATATGATCAACAATAGGAACATTAACCTCTAATACTAGAAACATAGCTTAACACAATAGAAAATAAATTATCTTGATAACTAAAACTAACTTAATATCATAAAATTAGTTTACAGAACATATGTTTAATATTTCAGATCCATCATGACCAGAAAAGGTTCGTTCCTATAAGTCATTAGAAGAAATTGTTAATAGATACATTCTACAAAATATTTCACAATTAGTGAGTTAAAACTTTTAGCAATCAAGTTACAATATAGTAATAAATGAGTGTTGATAAGCTGATCAAATTCTTTGTCTTAAGTCAATGAAGTTTTGTTGTTGTAGTAAGGTATTATATGATTTTGAGTTGAATATACAACCAAAAGTGAATGGTATTTAAACCGTTTACTTTAGTAGCAATGAAAATGTCCAATATAAAATAACGGATTTTTCAAACATTGTATTTGATATGGTGTACAGGATCTTAGAGAACTATGAAATGAAATTGTACGTCGCTGGAATAAAAACGGATTGCAACAGTTAACTACTCCTGAAGATTCGCGGAGTATGTTCTTTTATTCGTTGGTAACCTAGACGTCGAGAACATGATTAAGATAAGCGATGTAGCATATGGCCAGCTTGAGGATCTCTATCTTGGACAACTTCTTGTCCGGTGGAAGAGTCGGGAGTAGCTTCCTCAGCTCCGCGAAGGCGACGTTGAAGGCCTCTACCCTCACCCGTTCCCTCGTCGCGTGTGCCGTCCTGTACTTGGCCGTCGCTCTGCGTCTCCGCCTTCTTTCTTCTCTGCTCATGCCGCTCGTCATGTCGCACCGTTCTCTGTAACAGGAAGACGGAATGATGAATGATGTTATTCATGGTTTATATGTCATTGTGAAATTAGTAGGCTTATTTGTGAGCTCTTCTTTTGTTACTCCAAATTCCAACTGACTTGCACCCTTTTGCACCCCTCACGCAATACAATTATTTTCTTGTTGTAGATGCTGGTTGGAACCCATTACAACCACAGTTTTATTTACCCAGAGACAGACCATAGAGGTAAGTACCTTGAGGTAGTGAAATTTTACGAATGATAGAGTAAAGTAGAATCAAATGCAAATAAACAAATACAGTAGGGTTCCGATTAACCGAGGTCCGGTCAACCGAGGTCCCGATTAATCGAAGTGCCAAGTCTGAGAGGGAGGGGTATGTATATGTATATGAGTTTATTTAAACCAACTACAATAAAAGGTTTCTTTTTTAAATAGTTTCATAATTTCTGTTATTATTATTGTTCTTATGCATTATTACTATTAAATATTTATTAGGTATGTAGTTTTTATTTAAAAATAACTTACATTATCAGTTGGTATTGGTATGGTTCCGATTAACCGATTATTTCGAATAACCGAGGTAACCTTGGTCCCCATCGACTCGGTTAACCGGAACCCTGCTGTAATTTAATTCTCTGAGTAATTAACTTTAAGCAATTTCGAGATAACTATTGTACAAAGTAGTTTCCCTTCTTTATGGAAATTAAATTAACCACAATAAGAGATCAATTAAATTACCCCTACTTTAAAGAAAGTAGTTCCCCATTTATCGTTCAAAATTGATCGTATTGCTCAAGTGAATTATTGTTTGATCTATAAATGTTGGTATTGTAATGATAAAACGAAATTGGTTAGATTCGATCGAACTTAAAATCTAAGCGTCGAAAAACTCCTTGAATTCTATAATAAAACTTTTAAGAAGCTTCGCAAGACATTAGTTATTTGATAGTTGTGAAGAAAATTAAAAATGTAAGTGTTTTACAGAAGATGATAAAGAGTGGAAAAATAATTTCTTTTATATATGTACATGGTTACATATATTATTATTTTGATTATATTTGTTCGCTTTAACTATTATGTTGGAAGGTTTTTTTAATGGATCGAATTAGTTCTAAATAAATGCTAGATTTAGATAGAGAATAAAAATAAATGATAAAAAAAGAGATCGAATCTAATCTAGGCAAAAGTTAACAAAAAAATAAATTAATTAAGAATTAGATAATTTATAAACAACTACACGGTAAGAATAAATACATAAATAAATAAAAGTTTCAACATTTTTTAAAAATCCTTCCCTGGAGAGAAAGGATCTTATCCCTATTTAAGAATTTTTCCTCATTTCCCAGTGCTGGGAAAGAATATTTTTGCCTGCCCTTTGTGAGGGGTGTCGTGTAAATTTATAAATGAATTTTATTTTTTTAGTGGTATTTATTGCTGTAAAAAAATATATCACGTAAGTGTGATTGTGTAACAAGAGGAAAGTAGTGTAATGAAAAGGCCCCCATAGAAACTACCCTATTTTAGCACAGTTCTATCGAATTAAATAATAATAATCTGAACCCATAACGAATTATGAAAGTGCTCTAAGTTAACAAAACAAAATGAATTCATTAGATATTTCACACCAAATTACTATAAACTTAATGTTTTTGATAATTCTACATAAATTGCATTGAATTAATTTAGTTTAAAGTAATGCGGTTCGAAATAACTAATGAACTAATTTTCCTTTTTTTATTTTTTCCTTATATCATTTTCATAATTACGGGATTATATATAAAGGTATAAAGAAAAGTAAGAACCTGGGTGACCTCATATAGTAGCATGGCAACCTACAATTCTAAAGGTTGCAGGTTCGCGTCCCGTGGTGGGTCTCGGAGTTTTTAATGGGAGTATAAAATCCTTGGCTAAGCCGTCCCTCGGATAGGACATATAAAATGGAGGTCCCGACCCTGTACGATGTCAGGTAATCGTTAAAGATCCCTATTCTAGTATACTTGGATAGGCAAAATTTAGGACTCTCACTGTAGCATCGGACGATGAGCCTTGGTGGCATAAAGTGGCGTTAAACAAATAGTTAGAGCCATTTAATGGCTGGAATTTGGATAATTTAAAACATATATGCTCATTTACATATTTTGAGTATTAACTAACGATCCAGTCCCAGAAATCTTACACCAGGATATACATATCTTTCTGCTATACATGAAAATTCGGTAGCGGTTTATTATAGCCATTCAATCTTAAATTTCGTTTCTATTTTTAGGTAAATGATTTCGACCATGAGAATTATGAAGTAGAGAATACAGGCCCTCGACAAGAGATCGATATAGCAGCTTATGGAATATTAAACGGCTATTATTGACCCAATGACATAAAGGTCGCGGGAAGAGGGAGCAATATTTTAAAGTATTTGTCCAAGAGTTCCCTCGAGGAACATAACCTCGCATCCCCATCTCGGGTGTCCTCTCTGGATATTCCAATCGGGGTAGAGTACCCAAGACACTTCGGCTGGTTAATCATTCAAAACCGTCTTCTTCTTGGATGGGTTTTTTAAAATCCGAAACTTTATAAAACATTTCGCTGGAACCGCTTCACAGGAATCACAGGAGCTGGAGTTATATGATTAAAAAAGGACTTTATTACATTAATCCAAGATGTTCAGTCAACATCAGGACTATAATTAAAGAAAAGGTATATAGGTATATTAGGTATGATCTGCCCTGCATAGGAGAAAAGGAGTGGCCAAAACATACTGATAATGGTATCGTGAAATTTGCCATTCGATAGTTCATAGAAAAACACTTAAGTATCTAAAATAAAGAAATCGTTAGCCAAAATAGGCTAACTGCTTTTCTATTGAGCATCGAACGGAAAATTTCACAACGAAACTAACGATACTATTATCTCACAATTTTTGAGTTACATGATTTTCTCTTAGCTATGATAGTACAAAAAGTGATAATAATAGATGAGGAGACTCTTTTTGATTGTAAGAAATATAATTTGGAATTAAACAAGTATGTCAATTTTTTTATTTGATGACGAATCTCTTATTTAATGCTCTTATTCTCTTATTTTAATTTATTATTTCTTAACATATAGGCATTTTTCACTAGCATATAATCCTGTTCATATTAAAGTTTGCGTTATAATAAGTTTTATTTTGAAGCGTTTTCTTGAATGAATATTAGACATTAGAGAAATTTCGGCTGTCGCATCGCGGGCACATACATACATCAAATATCAAGCTTAATAAAAATCGTTAGAGCAGTTTTTGAGAAAATCGAAAACAACTAAAAATTAAACAAAATTAGACAATGTAAAAATTAGACAAAATTCTTTAAATAAAGTACCCTCTCAGTTTGATCAAATTTTTGCTGTCACACCGCGGGCATATTCGTACACCAAATACCCAATTTCAGGTTCGTACGATTTCTAGTTTTTGAGCTAGTCTGTTCACTCACACACAGATCATTTCGTGGAAGTTGGTCATTTGGACTCAGGGGACCCCAAAACGTTTATTTCCGTTGGAAATCGGAAGTCGAAATTTTTCTCGATCGCAATACTTTCCCTTACTATATATTTTATATAAAGGTAAGTGAAAGTAAAAATTGCTGTCTGATCCGGACTAATTATAAACAGATGGGATGCATTCTTATTCATTATATTTTTTTATCGTGGACTTAAAGAAATATTATCCTCCAGGTTATATTTATGATTTGTTTTTAATATGACTTCCTAATAAATATTTTTTTAAGACCAAAATAAATTTATTAAATTACCATATTAAAAACCTTACCAAACCAGGGACTGTTGTATGAATTTGTTATTACGGGTACTTATACCATATCAAAACTGTCTTCAAGAATAATAAAAAATAATATTGTATACCTTTTCCTGACCAAGATCGGAGAAAAATCCCTGTCCGGCCGAGGTGCCCCGATGGGAGGGAACATGTCTTCCATACACTCCATGTCCTACAAAATTAATAGTAATAAAAAAGTTATCACATCGATTCTATTTAAATTTATTTAAATAGTATTCTTAAAAATATTAATTAAGAAAAGAAAATAAATTTTATAAACATAGAGATTTCTCTTAGAATGTTGAAAGATTGATTGAATTATAATGTTTCTTAGTTGTATACAGTAATAACCCTGCGTTGGCAAGCGCAACGCTTCATTTCACGTCCTGCTATCATCTCTTCTACATAGATATGCTATTCCCACTTAGTTTACCCGGCAGCTGGTAACTGATTTTTTTAATAGTAAAATTTTTTTTAGCAATAGTAATAGATCTCTATGGTCCTGAATACGTAAATTATTTCAACTCAAAAATTAGTTTATCTCTTTTATTTTTTAGTTCAAAATAATATTGCTTGTTGATAGGCACTTAATTATTCCCAACGTTATTTGTAATTTAATCCCTCTAGTTAAATAGCCTTTCGAAAATAATATAAATAACGTTCATTTATGACGTAACAACGATTTAAATCATTTTCATATTATTTTTTCTCTGTTTCAGTCATTTGAAAAACTACTAAAACACCAGGTTAAGTAAAAAATCTAGAATTTGATAACGTCTAAAATAAATTTCTAGATCGACTAAACTATGGCTAAAAACGTAATATGCTTCTCTTCATCTTTTGATTGTGTTTTTCTATTTTTCCAAATAGTCTAATTATTAAAATATAACTATATCTTAAATAATTTTCTAGATATCTTCATTATTACAGCGCAGAGTACATCATGGAACTGAAGGAAAAACATATATATAAACAAGTGTTTAAAAAGCGTTTTGTGAAAATGTGCAGCTGAAAAATACGATATCCATTATTCTTTGATGATGATGCCCATTCGAGGACCCCTCGGTGACTGTATAGCATCACAAAAAGAGGAGCATATGCCCCGATCTGGAGAGTGATCGTATTAATACCCGATCCGGGTCCCTCTCAATAATGCACCAATAACTTCCATTTCTATTCTACCATCGTGTCACAATCATCGTCCTATCGCTTCTCCAGCCTCTTATCCGAAAATAAGATATTTCCTTCTCAGGGATTTTCACTAGTCTGTTCCCTGTTGAAATCATATCAAACATGAAGCTATGAACATGCGTTAAGAATAAACTATTACTTTAATTATCTAGGTACCTAACTATTACATAAAAATTAAACACTCAACCTTTATAAGCTCTCTTGGTATTATGGACACCTGAGATTAATATGGACCCTTGATATTTAAAAAACACGCACGAACATAATTATAGAAATGACCTTAACCTGAAGTAAAAGAACCTATATAAGAAGGCGTGGGGAACGGTTGATAGATCGAATAGGTCGAAGCATAACAGCACTAGCTATTCAAAAAAAGGCTTTGACCTGTGATCTCACATTAGACCAGTAAGACAGATTAGTCTAACTTCTTCAGGTAGTACAATAAAGTAACAGATCCTGTTTAAAAAAATCTGTAATTTGTTTATTCATTATAAATCATAACAACTTACAATTAGTAGTCAAGTGACAATATATTTTGCGACTAATGAAAGTATCTACGGCTTCCGTAGTAGAGGTCTGCAATGACGTCACGGTACTTAAAACTGAATCGGGACATTTGTACTACCAACGATTATTTTCCCTCGGAAATATATGCTTTGATTTCGTGAACATAAATTTTACTTTGATTACAAAAATACTTAAATGTAATTCATCACAAGTTTTCTTTTTATACCAGAAGAATGTGGTTTTATGTCATAAAAATTTATATAATTTTGTTTTTATCATTGCACCTATGTCTACCAGCACAATTCTAAATAAGCTAAAAATGTATATAATAATAATAAAAACATTTTCCAACACGTGGTAGTAGGCCTAGGATGCCAATAGTAGCGTTACATTAAACTTCTGATTATTCACGAGCCAGTTTATCCCGGACTTACGACTTTTTCCACTATTTTTATTTACACCCAATAGAGATCCGTAGCGATAACTTAGGTAGTTGAAAGCGTAAATCAAGGAAAAAAGACGAAAGTCTGACTTGATGAATAATTGAAGTTCATCGTTTCGCCGGCAACACGGTGAACTAGCGAATTTCCAAAAGCTCAACTTTTTAGGAGAGCGAAAAAACAAGAAAAAAAAAAAAAAACAGTTTCTACCATTAGTTCTATTCGGCGCCTGCCTTTGTATATGTTAGATATTATTTTATATAATATTTTGGTGTGGGATCCATTGGTAATAGTCGTTCAGTTGAAGTGCCTGGAAGTACATGAATTGCAATTATAAGAAATGTATATTCATTCGACAATGAAATTTTCATAAACGAAAAATGAACATAATATTTTAATTTAGGATATTTTTAAAAGATTTACGTTGTATATGTGTGAATATAAAAAAAGAAAAAACTATATTTAACTGTTTACGCCTTTTTTGCGAATCATCCGCGATATCGGATTATCCGTAGTTTAGTTTATTTTTTTAACAGATGTTGGGGAATGTTTTAAGTATATGTTAGAGTATGGATTTAGATTTATGGGAGTTAATGAACCTTTTATAGTAAAAAAATGATATGGGTGGCTATAATACTATCCTTAACTATAAATATGCCAATTTACGGTCAAGCTTAATGTTCAATACAAAATCAAAAGAAACGAAAATATAAACGTATAAAATGTTGTAGTAATTAAAAAATAATCATAAACATAAGAAACATATATTAAGGTCATTTCAAATTTAGGAAATCAAATTAATTATTTTAGTAGTGTAGTTGACAGATTTATAATTTTCTTTGTATATATTTTGGTTAGTATTCAGTTGAAAAGATGGATTTCTTTATGGATTCCTGATATGTATTTGTATAAACGTTAAAGTCTAAGTTTAACAGTTAGTTGAAAATATTATAGGGGGAGGAACACTCCTCGTGCTCGTCCAGTGTAGACTTGTCTAACAAAAACCTCCATTTTATTTAAAATTTCACGAATTATTCTCCGATTTTCCTGGACTAACTCTGTGCAAAACCACTAATAGACTGCGATATTGAGGATACCTGAAACATTCCAACAACTGGATGAAGCAGGCAACGGATATCAAAGGAATGGAAAAGAAGACTCATGAAAAATTGGTTTTGTTTTAGTTGGACCTGCGATATTTCATATAGTTATTTAGGAAAACATATAGTTCACTCAATATTACAAATAATATCGAAAATCATATATATAAAGAAAACATGATGTTTCAGGAGTCAATTTAAAGTTTGGTAAGTCAAAGTGGTCAGTTCGTATCAACTGATTTAGTGAGTGTTGTCAGGTACTTATGCCATGACATTCCGTGTCCATGGTCTATAAACCAAGAAACTCCACTCCAAGTATCAATAAGTTGTATTTGAAATATTTAATGAGCCCGACAAGGTCAGAATACCTCAAAACCTTCCTATTAAGGAATTTTGTCAGCCTTGACGAAATTTTCCTGGCGTGCCCCCCTAAACGAAATCCCGCGGACCCCCACGTTTCAAATACTATATTTATGTCAAGCTCGCTAGCAACTAGTGCAGTTAAGACTTAACTATAATCCAACAGTGAAGACAATGAGCTGTATCAGGGCCACTAATACACCCAGGGATCGGTTAGCAAAAGCCATTTGGACCCTTTGAGCTATTAGCATATATAAATATAGGAGCAGTTAGAAGAGGAGCAATGGACAGTGATTTGAATTGGAAAGCTATCAACGAGACACTATGGTGTTAGGGCTGGTGGCGTGGCATCTGTTCGCTGCGGGGTGCCCCACCGTGAAATAGTCAGCTTAAATCAATTACTACATCTTCAAGCTCTATCCTCCGCCAGTTTAGGAGTGTACAACAAGATTTAGGAATATTAAAAGAGTTTACGAATCAGGTATTTCATTGTTAGGGTCTTTGCAGGGAAAAGAAAACTGAAGAGAGATTAAATCTATAATCAAATTATATTATTATATATACGATACGATTACTTCCTAAATAAATAAATATATATATATATATATATATATATATATATATATATATATACATATGTTCCTATATATATATATATATATATATATATATATATATATATGTACCGGCCACGCGTTGCTGAGGCTCAGTAGCTATAATGCGTTGAATTAATTATACCCTATTATTTTTAAAACAGTCAAATCAAAACTAGTGATAAAGCTAAAAACGTTTCAGCTAATTTCAAAACCAACGGGATACAAAATAGAACATTACGTCAAATTAAAAATTGTTCGGTAAAGAATTTATAATCGTTAAAGTTTTGAGTCTATTGTGTCCCCAAGTAAATGAACTCCGCAATTTCAACAACAATAATTTAGTTTTTTGGACGTAGCAACGGCCTTATCTATCGTTACATCGCTATATTTTTCCAGCATTCCTGGATTGAAGTATTTATACTCACTCTCGTTAATGCTGCCCTTAATTAAATCTGGTCCTATAAAAAAATTAAGTACTTGTAAGTAAAAGCAAGCATGATTTGCCAGAGTCATTAATTTGAACCCTGCTCTGTGTTAGCCGTTCTTCATTATTATTGGTTAACATATATATTTTATTCTCATATTTCAACATCTAACATACGGAGTATTATTCGGATAAAAAATCGCAATACTTATTTTATAATTTGAAATAAAAAACATATTTCAACCAGATAAATTATTTAAATAATACAAATGAATTATTGTTTTACTCTAAAGTTATTATAGTAATACTATTGAAGTCATCAACAATAATTTCAATTTAAATGTTTCGGCTTTGAACGATTTCCAGTTTAAATGAAAGGGATTCAACTAAAGGAAACGCATCTACTAACATACCAAAACGACTCAAACGATCTAGAGGAATAGAGTCTTTCGGGATAACGTACCATTTTGTTATTTTTAAATAGTAATGTGCGAGATATCAGTATCAGTATCCGTTAATTTTAGCGGATTTTTAATGGATCTTTGTGTTCACTGAATTTCATTATATACCTACCAACATATATAAATATATATTGCGATAAAATACTTTTAAATTGCACCATAACTGATTTTCATTTCATAAAATTACATATGATTTGTTGTGACTTACATATGTAATCATAATAAACTGTTTATTTTACAAAATAAGGTTACACACAAGTTCTTTTTATAAATAAGCATATAGTCGGGAACTATGTCCGTCTGCCGGGTTGATCGTATTTTTCTAATATTGTTATTGGTTCAAAAAGCATGTCAGTGAAGTAAAATACATAATTATACAGAGAGAACATTAGATAAATGATGATTTTTTTTTTTTTATATGGTATATATATATACATATATATATATATATATATATATATATATATATATATATATATATATATGAATATAATTTCTTTTTCCTTTTTACTCAGTATTAAATTCGTTAATTAAAATTGACTTACTTATATAGTGGCCAATTGAAGATAATTATTAAATTGGCTTTAAAATGAGATTAATCCTTAAAGCTTTGAGATTGAAGTTATAAAATATTAAAACACTTAATATTTAAGTTATAATTTATTAATTAAGTAAATTATATTTCTGATGGGTTGAAACCTATATTTTTCTGATTTTCTAATTAAAATTATTATCTTAATTAAATTAATACTTCTAAACGTAAACATTATGTAAAACAACCATACTCTCAGAAACTTTATATGTTATAATTAAAATTATATAATGGTAAATCTTACTTCAAAAAGAGTAACTTGGTAGCTTGGTGGAAGTTGATCGTTTACTGTTCCCCTGTGTCAATAAATTGAAAATAATAATATAATTAAATAGTATCCCTGACAAATGAAAAGAATTGAGTGGCTAAGGGAATTGCGACCATGCAAAAGCAGTATGAACCTTGGGTAGTTGGGATTGATATAGTAAAAGTAAACCAGTCAAACCAAAGTAAACCAGTCAAAAAAGGAAAGCCAATGACTTGAGAAAGGAAATACCATTTTCCACGTATACTTTTTAAATCTCTACCTTTCGACTGGGGGATTTTTGGATAGGGGTGATTTGGGTTAGCAAGTAACAAGACTTCCTAACAAATCGCAACCAGACCTAGGCAAAATATTTATTTTGGATTTATGTAAACACTTCTCATAAATAAATGTTATTTCTACAAGGAATTGATGTAAGGGTGGAAAATATTATGGGACCACAGCTCTTAAATCTCGGAAGAAGAGAACCAGCGCTGGGAAGACCACCAGATTAGTAACTTGGAAGGAACAACATGATTGAAGAGGAAGGAACATGAAATGGAAAATTAGGCAAGGTCCATACTGCTCGAAGGGACAAATAGAAGAGATAATGCACAGTCATAGCAGATTACTTCTGTTATATGGTTTTCCAAGCAGTAGCTGCTTGCTACCCAGGAATGGGTAACATCCAACTGGTGCTAAAACCCGTTTTGCCAATTAGGCAAGGTAGGGCTGCAAAATAAAATAAAACAAAATAAAATAACAAATAAAAAAAATAAATGTTATTTAAATGCTTTCCGTCTTGAAAAATCTATTAAAATAGTAATTATTTTTTTTTGAATCGGTCATTTTGAAAAGGGGTCATCTTAATTATTTTCGCAAAATAAATTTTCTGTATTCATGGATGAATTCATGTTGTCTAAAGACTACTCATCGATTCAATTAGAAAAAGAGTTACATTTAGTATCACTGGGCATTATCTCTAATGACGAAACCTAGCATTCAATGCAACCTACGCTTTTTTATTTTCTTCTTATTTTTTTCCTCCCCTTCCTCGCCTTTTAGGCTATACGGTGTAGAGAGATGGGGGATTAATGCCGAGTATTATTAAATTTCCTCTGGCTCCGAGTTTTGAGCTTCCTATCTTAGGGTTCCCGATCATACTAGTCATGAGCAATGCGTATTTCCTAAAGCGTTTGCCCACTCGGCCATTAAGCCAACCTATGCCTATGCCCCCCTCCTTACTTAATGAAGTTGGGGGAATATTTCGTAAATTAAAAAATACATTGTGCTGCGGTGGCTTCTGAAGTTTCACTGTGGCCTTAATATAAGCCTACTCCCACCGCCTCCTCCTCAGCGATAAATAAACCCAAAAAAAAATTAAAATAAAAAAAATTCAGAATATTCTACATTAAATATAAACATATTAATTGTTAACTTTAATTAGTTTACCTGGAGGAAGGCGAAGTTTTCTTTCCCCAGCGTGAATAGTTGGGCGTCCAGTGCGAGAGAAGAGGGAGACGACTGTGAACTATCTGCGTGAGGGATGCTAGCTGGATCGGGATGGACCACACCTCTCCGGCACGCCCCGACCAATCAGATCCCAAGCATCCAGTTCCATGGACCGCCCTGATCAATCCTCGCTGGCCAATCGGATTGCGAGCTTATCCCCATCTCTAGTGAAGTAGACCATTATATTAACTTCCGCGGATTACTAACTTCTCTTCCGTAGAGTTTCCAATTGTTCAATTACTGAACTTCTACACAATTGACTTCTTACACATTTTTCTTCTTCTTGTAGCTTCTTTAGTATTTCTTTTATATAAATTTACGAATTACCAATCAACCTTCAAAGGTTCATTAAAAAAGAAGAGTATCGATTAAGACTCCAAGGGATATTACCGTAAAGGAGAAAAACCGTCGTGGGAAGTAATACTTTTAGTTAGTATTATTTCTGAATAACTACTACAAAAATTAGAACTGTTTTCGAAATAACTTCTAGCATACTTACACTGGAATCCTGAGAATGCAAAATAAATGCGAGGATTGGAAAATGTGTTAGTATAATAGTGAAAGAAAGAGGGATAATAACGCCAAAAAGTCTGAGGCAAAAAATATTTCATTAGTTAGCCAATTATCGATTATTCAGGCATTATCAAAATAACAAGATTAACATTTGAACTTAAAATAACCCTTGCAGCGCACCTCAATTTTCGTCTATTTACTAATTTAACGACGAATCACTGTAGATTTGGTTTATAATAAATATTAATGGAATTCGCTTATCATGACGAAGGCTTCAACGAACTCACTAATTTAAGAAGTTTCAAGCTGGTTTTCCACGGTACATTGTGAGTGAAGGAACTCTTTTTTTCTTGGTAGATTATTTTACATTCTATTAGAAGTTCCTTTTTTTGTTATTTTTACTAGTTATAAATGGTAATTTTGAATATGTCTTTGATGTAACTCTCCTGTACCATTTTCAGATTCACTGTTGCGCTTATTTTAATCTAGAATATTAAAAGTGTTGACCTGATGATGTCTAAATAGTGGCAATTCGACTAACTAAAAAAATATTTTTGGCTTGACACACTTTTTGCCTTTCTCCTCCGATACTGAATTTTCATTCTCCACTCAATCTTTTACCTCATAATTTCAAATGAAAGGTACTTCATAATTAAATACACACAACGATCGATTAATGAGGGTAAACTAAGTTAAGTGTTGTTATTTTCGTGATGTTCTAAACGCCCTCGAGCATAGAAAATACAATAAACGCAAATATTGTTAATTATATATAATTAAGTTATGTAATATAAGAGAGGAATTTTATGTCTGAATTGAGCAGTGTTCCGATTAAAAATTATTCAATTCTCAGTATCTAAATGATTATTAACTTGATAATTAACCTGAAATAATAGTAGGAACGTACGTAGGTAAAATAATTAAAGTTTCTTTCAATAGTTATTTTCGAGAAAGAAAAGGAAAACTGAAGCTAAGAAAACATGAATAATTCGTTTCGCAGTATATATTTCTAAAAGAAATTGAACACATTGGTGACGTTCGATTACAACCAACAGAACAAAAGTTTTGTAGGATGACTTTGGTCCGTAATCATGACATCGATGTCGATTGAAAATGTTGTAGCGGACTGTTTGTACGACTATTTAACAAGCAGGTAACGGAAATTAAACAGAGGGTGCATCCATATAATTAGTAATTTAATTGTAATCGTGAAAAGCACTTGATCCATAATTAGGAATAAAAACTTTCAGCATCCGTCCAACGATTTTCATCTGTAGAGTATGAGTCGACAGTGATTTCAGTTCTAACATCGTCAACTCATATCAATTTATCATGAGAAGCATTAGTCATTCACTAGTTTAAACTCATTTATAAAATTTAGCGTTCTGGTGTACGAAGCTTTCTTAGGAGACCTTAACATTTTAATTCTGCCTTTACCTTTTAGCTTGGACCAATCTGTCTCGACCTAATGCCGCAAGGCTCACTTTGTTTAGTGAGTTATTTTTTCCTTTTTATATCGTGTACCGTATCATTAAAAAGTTCAAAATTAAATAAGATGTGATTGTAGTATGATGTAAAATGAATTATCACATTATCATTGGATCCTGTGAATTCCAAAATAAATATGGATTCATAAAGCATCTAGCTTATTCACATCTATTGATCATCACCGAGTGAATGATACTGATCATTTCTTAAAAGCATATTCCTCTTTGACCTTTTGCCAATTCTCGTTAATTTTTTTTATCTAAGATTAGATCATGGATCGTTCTTATAATTTTTTTTTTCTATCCCCACGGTGTACTCGAATAATCCTGCATTCTATGTAAGCAATTGCATCTAACTTGGTTTTTTCAGTCTTGGTAATGACCGCGCAGTTGATCGCCCATAACAAACAACCTACTACCTCTAACTTGGTTCATCGGAAATTACTTCATGTGAACCTCGATTCTAAAACCTAAGTTTTCTAGTTCAACTCTTAGGGCCGTATTTATGAACGATCCTAAGGAACGCCTTACTTAAAGGCTTCCTTAAAATGCACACCTTTAGCTAACCTTAACACAATTTTCATTTTATAAACGTTTTATTTACCTTTACTATCTAAAGGACGCCTTAGATCCTAAGGTTTTCCTATAAATTTGATCTGTTTACCTTCCTTAGTGCTAAGATAGGTGATTAGCTACCTTTAGCCTCTCCTTAACTATTTAATAATAGAAATAAAAACAGAAAACAAATATCAGGACTTAAATACTTATTAAAAAGAACCGTTTATTAAGAACAAAACGAATTTTTACTTTATTTATATGAGTCAATATAATTTATATTTCACAAAGTCTGTGAAATATTATTGCACTTTTTAAGGGAAATAAAAATTTTAATCTTGGTGAAATATTTTTCTTTTTTTCTCCTTTATATATTTATCAAATGTTTTCATGTTTTAGCCATTCTTATTACTAGGCACAATGAGAGACAGATAATTTCTTCATATAAGCAAAATCAAAACAAAAGATGTATTCTTTTCAATGAATGCATACTTATTTAGTATATTGATAGTATTACTTAAGTGTACAACTTTAATCACAACCATTTTGATGCAGATACATTTGAATCTTTTCCATTTCTACACTTTTAACATTAATTATGTTTCAGTAGCCAGTTTTAGAGCTGCAATTGTAAATATTTGATTAGTTGGTGATATAAACATCTGAAAGATTATTAGGTGAATTCCTTTTTTTCTTCTGCATGTAGTACTGTAATGAGCAATATAATCTTAATTATTAACAGTAAAGATAGTTTCACTCAATTACTTATTGACAAAAGAAAATCTTGATATGAAATATAGACTGAATCCAATTTGAGAAACTTAAATGTAATTTTAATAGTACCAATTTAACATTTTTAAAGTTTATTTATTTATCTATGCCTATTTTACATAAAAGGCTTTCATGGAATTTGTTGAAATTACATAAGTTTTGTATAACAAGTTTTTGGAAGATTGGTAAGAGAAATGTAAAAAGAACAAAAATAAATTGATAGACAACTTTTATTTATTATTATATAAAAATGAAAAAAAAATAACAGAATCATAATACTCACTAATAACCCAATTCTTTATAAAATGTCAAAACACATGTAGATCCACTAAGATTCTTCAATAATTAATTTGCTAATACAAAAGTAATAATATTCTAAAGTAAACAATCAGTTTTTAATAATTCATATAAGAATATGAAGTTGTTGAAAATAAATTTCACCTTACTTATTAAGGAAACTGAAGCTTTAATATTTCACATTTCCAACTCACATCTTTTTTAAAATAAGTTGGTTACTGATTTACACATATCTAACATTTACAACTGCTTCTCATGAAGAAGGTTGGAACTAAACTATCCAAGAATATTTTGAAGAATATTAAGAAATATATAATAAATAAACAATAGTATATCACAAACATCTCAATTAGCAGAATAGTGCAGTCTCTCATTCCCCAAGCTAACCTCAAAAGAAATAAAGTTTGAGACTAACACTACCTAACATTGTTTTATCACTCTCATTTGCATCTTCATCTTATAATAAAGATATTTTTGATTGTTATCCTGAAGCATCCATTAAGTTGTTTTGAAATCGGTTAGATGAAACATGGTATACATTTGTTTGTTCTTTTAAACTAACAATGTTTGCACACTATTCGACTTTGAGTGATTTCTACTCCAATTATCATGTTCTTATAGTTCTAGAGCTGTAATTGCCACATTAACTACTTAAAACACTCGAAACAACACAGTAAACAAGAGTGAAGTTTACACTGAAGTCAGGTAAGGGAGGTTACACCTAGCAGCGGAGTACTCTTATCAATCTTCTCTGATTGGTTGTTTAGTTAACGTGGCCTTAAATTTGCACCCTAATAAATGCATACTTAGTTAAGGAAAGGAAGTATTAAGGAAGTTTCATAAATTGAGAATTATCTAAAGGAACACTTAAGCTTAAAGGTTAGCTTAACGTAGGAACCAGTTAAGGTTACCTTAACTGCTTCCTTAGGAACTTTTTTTTTTTTTTGTTTGGTACCACTTCCTGGTCATTTGTAGCATACGGGGGGTTACTCTAGAGGTGTAACCAACCTAATCTAACCATGGTGGGACGGTCGAGATTTATTCCGTGGTGCCTCCACGAAATAAATTCAACCCTCCCAGGGCGGATTCGAACCGCCACCGTTCGGCTCGAGCGTGCTACAGCGGGTCGCGCTCCAACACGCTCGGCTATCCCCGGCCCCAACTTCCTTAGGAACGTTCATAAATACGGCCCTTAGTCCTTTTATTGTGTAACAGTCGGAGAAGAGTGTGATCCGTGAGGGTAGGTCGGGGCCTAACTCCCACATTGACTAAACGCTACTTGTTTACTCCTGCTTCCTTGACAACGTCTTCGTCGCCCACTCGCCGGCATCTCACACGTCTTTCTTGTTTATCTAGAAAATCCCTTGCAAGTCCTTTGATGATCTGATGAAGCGGGAGTACCATGTCCATGCATTTCAGTGCCAACCAGGTAATTCATTTTCTATTCAGCTAGCCTTAGAGTAGAGTTATGCAAGGGTAACAGGGATGTTTTGACAAGTAAATACGACAGAAGATGTAGTTCCAAAATTCAAATCATGGATCAGAATTATAACCACAATTTAATTGTATTACCATTTATAAAAGCTTATCTTTTTTGTTTTAGTATTTTTTACTTACGCAGTTCCCTAATGTAAGGACCATTAATTAGACATTCCTGCTCCATGTCTTAAAGGCATTCTGGATGGCATATTACAAGATATCAATTTAACTATTAGGTGTTGAAAAACTTAAGTGAACTATTTGATTACTATCATACACTTATGATATCAATTTAAATAAAATAATTTGAATGATTACTAAACAAAAAATAACTAAATACAAAATAAAAAGCCGACAGGACATTACTTACGCTTCTCTTCCGTCTCTGATCGGACTCAGTGTCACTTAAAATCACTTATTATTAAAACACTGTTATTTAATGTATTTTATGAAATAATGACCAAGAAACTTTCAAGTTTGGAATACAATCAAGTTTAATTTCAATGCTTTTTATAATAATATATAACTGGGGAATAGCAAAATCCATCGTGGGTGGCACCGGTCCTTTAATTGAAAACGGATGGCTCTCTTGTAGCTTTCACTGAACTCATTCAATTTATTAAATTAAAAAAATGCATTGCCGGTTTTCATATCTTTCGATTCTTTTATAATACTAATATCTGTCAATAACTTCATACTCCTTCAAAACGTAACTCTTTATTCCTGATTAAACTCCTATTTGAACAATTTAATCTAACGATATTGCCTTACTGTTTCGGTGTGACTGCGATCGATTTCTAGTCTCTTTGATGTGAAACCGTCCTATTTTGTATGAGAGGAAACAGTTCTATCAAAACTTCAAACCAACAAAAAAAAATGGTGAGGTCGCTTGTGGTGTGGTAGTTAGCATAGCCAAGTACTGCACCCAAGGTTGTGGATTATTAGCTTGATAGATGGCCCCAGGATTGGTTAAAAATTATGATATATGGCTATGCTTATGTCGGTAAAATGGAGGTCCCAAGCCTCCATGATGCAAGGTACTCGTAAAAGATCCCTATCCTAATTTTAACTCAATAGGCAAAATTTAGGACTCCCACTGTAGCATCGTCCGATTAGCCTTAGTGGCATAAAGTGACGAAAAAAACAAAAACAAAAAAAACAATAAACCCAGCCTTAAGAATTCCTTTTCACAACAATTGAATGTATATTTTGGAGTGAGTTTGAACTTATTCATGTTAAAATGGTAATTTGTGCACACTTATTGAAATTTATTCTGCTTTACAAAAAACAAACAAGTTTTGTGAGCAGCTACTATTGCACGTAATGTAGATATCCAATTCAGAACATACGCAGTAACACAAAAAAGTAATCATAATCCTTACAAGAAAGAACTACTCGTTTATTATTAACCCAAGCTCAACTTTTAGAAGCTCTTAGATCTGATAGCGCTCGAAAATGCACACTAAAAATTTAGCCAAATTCAGGATATTTTTCTTAAATATTGGGAAAAGGTAATTTATTTACCTTTATGAATATTGTTGCTCTTATTATTCTAAGAATATTTACTTATTTCGATTTTGAAGTAAGGTTAGATTTCGTTGAGATAGCTTTGTTAATAATATTTATGATAATATACTTATATTAATATACATTAACATGCAAACATGTGATAATATTAAGATGTGGTAGGATAAGTATATTAATTTCATATTATGTGCCTTTATTATATATACTGCTTTTCATGAAGTGCGAACTTCATACCTTAACTTAAATCTACTATAGCACTCCGCTGCAAGATATAACCTCACAGGGAAAAATCATAGTCACACTTGTTGATTAAGGTTAGTTGTTGATGGAGTTGAATATTATCAAAGTTCTTCGCCTCTAGAAATATATTTTTAACCATTCGAGGAGCAAAATAATTGGATGAAGTTCTTTACTTTTTCACTTACCTCAATAGATAACAAATTCTGTTTGATGGTTTCATGAACTACATTACACTTAAATAAATTGGACTTGAAATCATTTTGCCTTTACCGTGACAACAGTTTTCAGGATATATGAAAAATCAACTTTAGTACTGAATAGAATACTATCATTGATAGCTGTTTTTTTTTTTATGGTCGGTTGAAGATGAATTTTTTACTCCACATGATCCCACTTTACCTTAATTTGATTGTCTACTATTGTTAGTCCTACTAATAACGTACACTGTAATATAATTCTAACGCAACTATGTGCCTTAATGCCGAACTAATACCCCTCCGTAATGAATTCCGTAGGGCATTTTTTTTTTTCATTCCTTAGGATTTATATTTTTAGTCTCTTTTGAGGAGTATAACTGACCACTGACAGCTGCCTGCGGAGTGTGCACGGACCTGAACACTGTATCGAAAGCTCCCCCAACAACACGAACAAGTGAGGCTATTAGTCAAGAGGAATTAAGGGCCGGCTTGCTCTATATCCTTGAGCAAACACATAGATCACCGGCTAACTTAGGTCTAATATTTGCATATTCCCCAGTGTGCAGGCAGCTAATCCACGCGTCAACTCTAGACTGGTTGTTGGTTGGTATTATGTGTGCACTAACTGCTTAAACTGAAAGTGGGTAATGCATCAATAAATATTACATAGGAGAAAAGTACACAAATAAATAAAACGAAATGCAATTAAGCTAAACAAATCGAATATTAACAACGCAAAAAACAATAACTTTATGCAACGATAACAAATGAAAAAGTTGATTCTATAATTTAGAAACCTATATAAATAAAGATGAAATTCTGTTTGTTTGTTCTTTATAGAAATCCATACCTTTTGTCCTAAATTCTCCAAACTTCGCTCAGTAGTTCCTCGATACCAGGTGCGAACACCTGTCCATATTAAAATTGTATAACTTCGGCCAATCTGTGGGTATATTCTTTATTGTTATGAAAATCGTTTTGATATCGCTTTGCATTGGTTTTTAAGAAATCGACCGTTTGATTTGATAAAAGTCTCACTTTATAGATTTAAAAAATGAAATTCTCCGGGTGAAATAATATCATAAGAATAAACATAATTAGAGAACCTCTATACAGGATGCATTATTGGTTCTTTAATAGTTCCAATAAGTGATTTTAATGCAATCGCATAAAAGATTAATTCGAAATCATGTTAATCTATATAAATAAAGATGGAATTCTGTTTGCTTGCTTGTTTGTTCTGTATAGAAATACATAATGTTTGTCCTAAATTCTCTAAATTTTGCTCAGTGGTTCTTTCATACCAGGTGCGAGCACCTCATCACATTAAAATTGCATAACTTCAGCCAATCTCTGGGTATATTCTTTATTGTTAAAAAAATCTTTATGATTCAGCTTTATATTGGAGACGAGACGAAATTCCCCGGGTGACACCGGGATATACAGCTAGTAAATAATAAAATAAAATAACGCTTCTATTTTAGAAAAATGACAAAGAAGTTTAAATATTTTACTAGTTTGTTTCTATAACGCTACTTTATGCTGCTACGACTAATCGGATGATGCTACAGCGGGAGTCCTAAATTTTGCATATCCAGGTATAAACGGAATAGCGAATTTTAACGAGTACTTAACATCGTACAGGATCAGGACCTCCATTTTACGTTTCACCCTTTTCACCTTGCTAACTAAGAACTAGCGACCTTCTGTTAGTGGTTTGCTGATTTTAAAAATTCTAAAATATAGAATGGTAAAGTACTTGGCTTTTATAAATTAATGTTGTAAGTAATGTCATTTAAAAATTGTTGAAATTTAGAAATATATACTGTAACACTTATATAGACTGCTCATCTTTTCATTTATTTCCGCTGACAAACTTAAAAGCTCAACCGACTGGTTTGATAATTTGTCATTTAATTCACTAGATAAATTTGAAAATTTATCATTCATTTCTGTAGTCAAATTATTTATAGCGGTTTTAAAAGAGCTATCCTCAAACTCTACAGTTTCAGGATCTATTCCCTGACTCGAGTAATACTCACGTAAGCGGGCCAACAAGATCGCTTTTCTCCCTGTAGTGTCTAAATCCAGCTTCTCTAATTCTCTCCGCAGTTCCGTGACTTTAAGTTCTCCAATTAGTTTACCTGGCATTTTTTTTTTTTTTTGTTCTTTACACCCCACACCTGACACCAGTTGTAACACTTATGTGGGTAACAAATATTTATTTAACAGAAATATACAGTTATCACAATGCCAACAAATTATTACAACTTAAACAATTGAGCAGGTTACAAAAATGATAACACAATCATATGACTTGAGAAACGCAGTCAAGACACAGACTTCAACTAACTCGTTCAGTCACTGCTCCTTATATATAATCGTAAATAGTCAGGCCTGGAATATTCCAGAACAATGTGGGCAGTTCTACGCCATCACGGAAAGATCTAGACACAAACAGTTCGTTCCAACCGCTTATTTTGTTCCAACAAACGGTCCGGGAGTTTACGCCATATGTTTTTTTTATTTGCTTATCGATTTATCGTTACAATACATTGATAAAAATATTGAACAATTCATTAATCAAGGGTAAAACCTTAGAGCTAATTGTTTTTTTTTTTAATTAATGTTAAAATAAAATTGGATCCTTTTAAGAATTATTGAAATCAATGAGATTAAAATCAAAATAACCAATTCTTTTTATCAAGAAGAAGCACATTTTTGACAGAACCTACTTACTAAATTGAATTCCTTATAAAAAATGTGAGACCAAAACTAGCCCATTATACTGCATCGATTCTGAGGTACAGATGTTTTTGAAATTTTAGTCAATTTTCCAAACTTTTTAAGCTGATTTTCATGTTTCAACAAATGTAATTAATCGTCTTATTATCTTCAATAACCTGTTTGATATGAGTCATTGTATATAGTCAAGTCTAAATTTTTTACGATCGCAATACATTCCTTTACTATATATTTCATATATAGAGTTAAATGAAAGTAAAAATACTATTAACTTGAAAGTTTGATAGTTTTGAATAAGCGATAGCTGGAAAAAGTTGGTACCGGTGCCGTGTCTACTTCCTCGGACCAAGAAAAACAGATGTCAGAGAGTTGACAAAGTAACTTCACAGTCACGTGAATTGCGATCGATTGAGTAGGCGGCGAGCGCCTGCCGTCAGTCGGCTGGCAAACCCGTACGTAAGCTGAGCAGGTGAGGAGACCAAGGACCAAGGGGCCCACCAGTTCGAAGTCTATTCGGTAACATCGACACCTGTAAATACTACAAAATAGTTATTAAAAAGTTAAATTTAACTTATACGTTTACATAAATTTTTCAGTTATTTCTGTATATGAACTATATTGAAATAATTATCTGTACCCGGAGGTAAATAACACTTTGACACTTTGTATTTAAATACCATGATGAATATTTTCTTATTTTTCTTATTATTTTTGTTACTTACAGAGACAGCTTAATGAACGTTTTTTACTTTTTTATTGGCGTCGATATGTAACTGTGAGTAACAAAGTAATAAGTAAGTATTTGCCATGGAATTTAGTGGAAAATTTAATTTAATAAAAAAAAAAAAACGTTCTCGGGGTTTTTTACTCAGGGATTCAGATATGTACACGCGAAATTGTAAATGTGAAAATTATCAAATTCAGTATGTCATTAATTGAGAAATGGATTAGGTGGCACTAAAAATTTTCTCCATTGACCTAATGCTTTGTAATGGGTATTTTTATGGGTATGTAATGGGTAATATATTTTTTATTATAATCTGCCGAGTATATAATAAGTGATAATAAATAATGAAGAAGTGATCAGAGCTGCTATTCCCATTTTTTAATTTCATTTTATTATTACTATTAATAATAACTGTTTGTATATTTAATGTCACTTTATGCCACTAAGGCTCACCGGAGATTCTAAGTGGCATTCTAAATTTTGCCTAACCTGGTATGATTTGAATAATAGTGTTTAAAGAGTACCTGGCATCATACAGGCTCGGGGCCTATATTTTACCTCCAATCCCAAGGACATCATAATAAAGAATTTTTTTAATCCCTTTCAAAAACCCTAGAGCCTCCACAAGATGCGTCCGCGCGACCTTTAGTATTGCTAGCTGCTATTCTAGCCAACACAGTACAGGTGACCACAATAATTAATGTTAACTCAACAAAACTGGTAAGACCTATAACTGGACTATAACAACCTCCTGATTCAACACACTCCAAAATTTTAGCACACTCTTAAAATCACGCAGTAAAAGAGTTATCGATAAAATTCCTCTTGGTATTTAGCCTTGAAAGAAACATAGAGTTGGATGGGCTAAGGAAAAAATTGAAAATAATATACATATATCATTTTAAATTCCTAAATTTTGCCTATCCAGGTACGATTAAATTTAATTTAATTTTAATGATTGATTCAATTCATTAAATTTACTCATTAAATTTGAAAACTGCAAATGTTTTGCCGAAGTGAAATAAACATCTAGTACAGCCTTGCTAAACTACTCTACCTGATTGAAATGTAAGATTCGAAGGAAATGTCCATTTTCGGTAATCAGCTCCTATTCTCTTTTCCTTTTTGTCCATTTTTAAATACTTTTCTGAGATTGTTCATTTATTAAGATGCCCACAGCTATTTTTTATTTTCACGTGTTTATAACAGTTAATACTATTCTTATTCCATAGCTCAGTTTATATTAGACATTATTATAATCTTCCTTCCTTTAATAAGCATTTCATATTTACCTTATATATTGGAATCAACGTTCACTACATTTAAAGAAGGTCTTGTTCATTTAGTCCTCAAGGTCTACGTCGTTAGGTCGAAAAAATTATGATGACGGTCAAATCACCTTAAAAAAAGTATTTCGTTACACAGTATATGGATTGTAGTATCGCATAGCCATTAAGAGAAAATGCTACCAACAAAAATGTTCTTTTTTTCGAGTGGACGTTCTTGGTTGGTGAGACCTCCCTTAGGTACATAGTTTTATCCATCTACTAAATATACCGCGAAGTTATAGCCTTTGGGGCACATCAAATGTGCACTCTTTGAGCTTTTTAATGAAGAATAACGATCCGAAAACAGGGCGCCGCTGAAATGATTACATGCAACAAGGCAAGATGGGGCCGGGGATCCTCATCACGAAATGTTTACATATGAAAAACTGAGAGAGAAGAACTGAGCCAATCGGCGGGATGTGGCGTATTCAAATAGTGATCAGGTCCAGAGCGATGACAGGCCACGCACGTGTACTGACTGATCAGCGCCACGTGGACGGCCCACCCTCGGCTAATGTCTCCGTTGGGTCTGCCTCCTGCCTTCCCAGTGTCCGTGCTAGTAGTGATGTCTGTATCCTGTCTGGTCGTTAGTGTATGTTTATTTGATTTGATTACACGATGGTGATCAACGCTCTCTGAATAACTAACTCCTTTTGTTGTGTTCAGTTTTTCGAACACCAACTGTTTCTACTGTGTTAGAAATCATTCCTGAATTTAACAAACATTTATTTTATTTTAAATAATATTTTTATATTTAATTTATCCTTCAAGTCTAAAATTTATTTATACAACTTTTAGGCGATACAATACGAACAACTTTTACCAAATCACCGTTGGATAGAAAGCATTGATTGCAAACTATATAACTATATTCAGTTAATCTTTTATTTAATGACATTAAAATAAGACCTGCATTTTTATTCAAATTTATTTAATTAGTATTGGTTTTCGTCCCTTCCCGGCAGGCAGTAGACTGTAAAAGTACTTTTCAATGGAAACAGTTAAGTCCTGATCCCGTTTGAAACCATCTCTCCTTTTCGTATATTTTATGGATTGGCACCCAACTGATAAACGCCCTCTAATTATGACAAGAATATATTAAATGTGTGCAAAGAATATTTTCAAATATTTAAAAATTTAATTATATTTTATAACCTTAATTTGTGTTAGTTATACCATAACTTTTTTTTTTTTTTAACTGAAAACTTTTATTCACACCTGTCAATAATAACATGGTATACCATAACTGAAAAAAAAATTCTTCTTGCTTTACAGACCACCTGATTTAGCCGTCTCCACCTATGCCTACATTGGTGGAGAAGGCCGATTCCTCTTTTATTCTTTCCAGTATGTAGGCACAAAGCAGCTCGGCAGCATCTGTTGATTCTATCCGTCCATCTGAATTTTGGATGTCGTGGTAGATCTCTGAGATATTCATTATCGTGTAATGTAATTTTTATATGGCTTTCTCGATGCTAGCTCCTATCCTTTAGATGATAAGGTGTGGACTTCCATCTACTAGGTTGGACCAGTTTCCATCGCACTTTTATAATTTAATCAGCAATAGGTACTTATAATTGTCTTAAAAGCCTTTTCGTGGAATTTGATAATTTTGAAGAGTTTTTTGAACTTGACATTAAGTAATATTTCCTCAATTGCTAAATGATTATATACTACCAGTACCTACATGACTAATTGTTCTTTGGTCACCATATTTAGAATATGTACGAGATATTGAAGGAGGATACCAAGTGAAAATTCACATCGTAGGGAGAGTTGGTTAAAGTGTGGTATCGTTTAAAGTGAAGTACCAAACTAAGTGCGGTGTCTTACAGCACTACTTATGTACTGAACTTTAGCTACTTATCTACTGATTTTTTCCTATGGTTGTGATGTTGGTTTAGCTAGTGGTTCTATAGAATTTGAGAGGTTAATGTATTTTTTGAGCATATTTTCTCTCATTTTAGTACTAACTTTGAAATGGTATAAATCAATCACTTCTTCTTGATTGATATGCTTATTATTTCATTGGGATGATCATTCTTTTCAAGGGTGTTTCCTTTTGTTTTAACTTCCGGTCGGCTTAAGTGGGAAACAAACCTTTCAAAAGTAGTTATCTATAATTTTAGTAAACTACTTTCTAATTAAAAAAAATAGCATTATTTACTTTCACTTTCCTATATATGAAATATATAGTAAGGAAAGTATTGATACTTTCACTTACCTATATATGAAATATATAGTAAGGAAATTATTGCAATCGTGAAATATTTCGACTTCCGGTTTTCAACGGAAATACACGTTTTGGGGTCCCCTGAGTCCAATTAACCAAGTCCCGCGAAATGGTCTGAGTGTGTGTGTGAACAGACTAGCTCAAAAACTATAAATCCCACAGACCTGAAATTGGGTAGTTGGTGTATGTATATGCCCTCAATGTGACAGCAAAAATTTCATCAATATTGGCCAAACGGAGGGGGTACTATATTTAAAGAATTTTGTCTATGTTTTAGGTTTTTTTCGATTTTGTTAAAAACGGCTCTAACGATTTTGATTAAACTCGGTATTTGGTGTATTTATATGCCCGCGATGCGACAGTAAAACTTTCATCAAAATTGATTAATTAGAGGGGGCACTTTACTTAATAAATGCTGTACCATTTTCACGTGTTTTTTTTTTATTTACTCAAAAACGGCTTTAAGGATTTTGATCAAACTTGGTAATTGATGTACGTATATGACCGCGATGCGACAGCCGAAATTTCATCAAAATTGATTAAACGGAGAGGGCACTTTACTTAATAAATGTTGTCTCATTATCACGTGTTTTTTTTTGTTTACTCAAAAACTGCTTTAACGATTTTGATCAAACTGGGTATTTGATGTATGAATATGCCCGCGATGCGACAGCCCAAAGTTCATCAAAATTGGTGAAACGGAGGAGGCACTTTACTTAATAAATTTTGTCCCATTTTCACTTGTTTTATTTTTTTATTTGCTCAAAAACGGTTAAAGCCGTTCATTCATTCATTAGCAATAATGAATCGAAAAGTGCTGAGAACTACCTAAGTTTGCTATACAGATACTCTATAACTTATGGAGATGTACAAATATAAGTATATACTTATATAATGTGGAAAAATGTGTGAATTTGAGGAGTGGCGTTTACATATTATTGAAACACGTCGATTTCTAATCTAAGTAAGTTCGTAAGTGAAAGTTGTGTGTTGTGTGCATCGCACCAGATTTTTTATTTATGATTTTTTGGTTTCAGATATAATAGGTCAACAGTAGAGGACACTAATAATATCTAATAGGACCCTAAAATATATCTAAAGAAAAACGAAGGAATATGGTCAGTGTCGATCCTTTTTATCGAATAAAAATTATCTAATACGGGATCATGTAGGAGATTGCCCTGAAACTTGCTCGATATGCGATTTTTTTGGCATTGGATAAATCCATACATCCAATTTTTAAAAATTTACTCAATGTTTAAAACCATCGTATTCTTAAAACTAGTAGGTATTATGTATTTAACCTAATGATTTAACTACTACTTGGTAGTAAAGAATACTAATATTGTAATTAAAATACTACTATTTACCTATTTTTTTTTTTTTGTTTTTTTAATGTGACTTTATGCCACTAAGGCTAAACGGTACAATTGTCCAGGTACAATTAGGATAGGGATCTTTAACGAGTACCTGACATCGTACAGGCTCGGGACCTCCATTTTACGGCCTATCCGAGGGACGACATGGCCAAGGATTTTTTTACTCCCGTTAAAAAATCCTAGGGCCACCACTGGGCGCGAACCTGCGACCTTTAGTATTGTAGGTTGTCATGCTAACCACTATACCACAGGTGACCCCACCTACATCTATTGTAGCTAAAAAAAGTGGTTGTTCATTTTTAACTACTAACTACTTAACTTGTAGTTAAGGGTTAAAAATAATTAACTACTAGAAATTAATTAATAAAAATAATTAACAACTGGAACTAGTTAACTACTACCCAATTCTGCTACTGAGTAACAGTGGCGAATATAGAAAAAAAATTCGGTGGGGGCAGGTGATGATGACCGGGGGGTGGGGGTCATAAATCAGAGATTTATTATACTTACTGATGACCACGCGATGGTTGTGGGGTTCTTGTCCAGCTACAAAGACAACTGAATAATATTATTATCAATTTATGACAATTAATCGGTATTGCATGATTTATTAACATAATTCAGATTACAGTTTTTAATTTTTCCTTTGTTTCTGATTTTGGGGGAGAAGGGGAAGTAGGGGCAGGGGGGAGACCAATAGGGCCCTCTTTTATACTAGTATGGTACCATGGTCTGTACCCTAGTTACCCTGGTCTGTACGCTAGTTGGTTCAAAGTGGTTTGTCTGGTCAGGAGAAACATTCAATAACACAAATTGTAAGGTTGGAACGTATGAAGCGCAGGCTGACTTTAATGACGATAAAGAAATATTTTAATTTATGTGTATGTTTTTTCCTTTATTAGTGAGAATAAAAAATATATAAGGAGGATCTATTGGGCTTCTCGGATAAACTTTTATCTGAATGCTTCATGCAGAGCTGGTGGCAGTTTGCATTAAAATAAAGGCGAAATTCCATTATTTTGTAATTTATGATAAATAATAAATGGCGTGACTTTATTTTCAACTGAATTTTCCTAAATGGAGCGTAATGTCTGCCCCCCCCCCCCCCTCGCTGCATGAGGTAGTTAAGGGCTCGGAATAATAATTGAAGTGAATAAGGGACTCTGGCTTATCTTAAAGTAATTACTTCAATGGAAAGTATAAGATCGGACCGGGCCCGAAAAGATGACTAACCGCCTTTGAAATAAGTCTGAGCGAGTTCGCATGCCAGCTGCTATTATAGGGCCTAGGAATAGATAATATCACCCGAGGAGAGGAACTTGGTAAGAAACATCCAAGTCGTTATAAGGCAATGGATTAGTCAAAGCAGATTAGCGAAAGAATTTATATTGGTCTTCTTCCCACACGACATTGTTATGTCCCTTCTATTCCAGGAACATTTATTACCTCTGACTTTTTCCATCTTAGAGGCAATATTTTACTGAACTCCGCTTTGTTCCAATTTTATAAAATAAAAATTATTTTGCATTGGTTCTGATTTCTGGCAAAGGGAGTTCAGTTGAACGTATGGACGGGTTCCCTAAAGAATTAGGTTTTTATATTTTTATCATTATCCATAAAAAAATCGGTCAATAATTATCGATACCATCAAAATATCGTAACTGAAATATCGATACAATTGAAAATCATTAATATAATAACATTTTGAAAAAAAAAAACAAACAGTAATATTGAAAAATGAAAACCATTATAATTATTGATTCTCTAGCATATACGCGCATTTAAGAAGATGTATTTTTTTTCATTTAATAATTGGAAACATGTGGATTTTCAGATTTCATGGGTTAGCTATTATTTTTATTCATAGAACTACAATATGGCTAAATTATTTTATTTTGGTTGAAGACCGAATACGTGTTTTTTATATTTTGTGGGTGACGCGCCCAGCTACTCGCCTTGTCATTAATCTCTCCAAAATTCCAGTATTTAATCGGTTTTGCATGATTCATTAACATAATTCAGATTACAGTTCTTAATTTTTCCTTTGTTTCTGATTTCGTGTGGGGGGGGGAAGGAAAGATCCATTACTTCGTAGCTATCATTTAAAAAGAATCTCTAATTTTATTTCGGAATTATTTGTTATCATCCAAAACTAATCATTTAGTAATTTACACAGAATATTGGTTAAAGTTTCCTTTACGAAAGCTTTGATTCCGTATACCTAAAGAACACTCGCAGGTAGAGAAAAGCTAATTGCTTACGGTTGTATTGATTTATGTGTTATAAATAGGTATTTGAAAAAAATATACATATAATACTAAGCATGAAATAAACTGAGATACAATGTCAACCCTTTATTGTTGTTGTAAAATCAAATCTTTTCGGTTCATAGTTTTTTTTTTCTCCCCTTCCGAGCCTCTCGGATATACGGGTTTTTCCCATACCTAAAGGAGAGTGCAGCGGATTAATGCATAGCTGTGAGGATAAAAATCCAGCATTGTCGAGAGGCACCTCGCCTACTTTTCTGTTCTTACTTGAGTCAGTTTTAACCCACCGTCGGGTGCGTCAAGAATGTTACGCTGTCGGGCGCGTGTATCTCCGAGATCTTCTAACCATAATCATCATAAAACATTATTTCATTTTATCTAAACTTAAACGTTATGTGTTTTATTCGAATCCTTAAGAATGGAAAGCATTAGTTTAAAAAAAAAAAAATTATAAAATAGTCTTGTATTCCATTTCGAAAAGTAGAAAAATATGACACCGGGCACGTGTATCTCTCAGATAATAGGCTTTACAGTAATTGAGATATGAAATAAAGTAAGAAAAATATATATGTATACTTTAATTGTTATGTAGAGACACTAAATCAATAAATAAAAATCTGGTGCGTGCGCACAACACACAACTTTCACTTACCAACTTACTTAGATTAGAAATTGACGTGTTTTGTTAAATATCATTTCCCAAAGTCACACATTTTTCTACATTCATATCTTATTTTTGTTAATCGTTAAAGCCGTTTTTGACTAAATAAAAAAAAAACACGTGAAAATGATACAAAATTTATTAAGTAAAGTCCCCCCTCCGGTTAATCAATTTTAATGAAATTTTAACAGTCATATCTCGGGCATATACATACATCAAATACCCAGTTTGATCAAAATCGTTAAAGCCGATTTAGAGTAAATAAAAAAAACACGTGAAAATGATACAAAATTTATTAAGTAAAGTCCCCCCTCCGGTTAATCAATTTTGATGAAATTTTTACAGTCATATCTCGGGCATATCAATACATCAAATACTCAGTTTAATCAAAATCGTTAGAGCCGTTTTTGAGAAAATCGAAAAAAACCTAAAAAGTTATGAAGTAAAGTACCCCCTCCCTTTAAGTAATTTTGATGAAATTTACGCTGTCACATCGCGGGCATATACCTACACTAAATACCCAATTTCAGGATCGCACGGTTAATAGTTTTTGAGCTAGTCTGTTCACACACACACACACACAGACACACACACACACATACACACACACACACACACACACACACACACACAGACCATTTCGCGGGACTTGGTCATTTCGACTCAGGGGACCCCAAAACGTGTATTTCCGTTGAAAACTGGAAGTCGAAATTTTTCACGATCGCAATACTTCCACTTACTATATATTTCATATATAAGTAAGTGAAAGTAAAAAAGAGAAATATGGAATTGAAAAAAATTATGTCAACGGGCGCGTTGTATCAAGCAGATTAAAAATAATGGCAAGTAAATCACAGAACACTATCCAATGCAATTGCACAACTGAACTTTACAGAAGGACCTGTGGAACACATAACTGGTAAATAATTGTACCCACTCGATTATTTTACCAACTATATTTGTAGTTGCCAGCTGTTAACTACAAACTACGAATGTAGTTATTAATTGTTCCTACTACAATCAAACCAAAGTAGTTATAGTTAGTAGTTGTACATTTTGCCCAACTCTGCACACTAGCAGGTGTCTTACTCATCTATTTAAATTAATTTTCCGGATTATTTTGGTAAGAGAGTAAGGCTCTAACTAAGCCCTATCAAACGACTGACCTCGATTCTATAAGCGTTTCAAGAACGATAATTGATGCTTAGCCGTTTATGAACTAAAATTTTAATTCACTAGAATTTTTTGAAAAATCTAGCTTATTATTATACATGGTGTTAGGATTTCACTTCCTGTTTGAGCTAATACTACTAGGTTTCTGGCAATACGATGGTATACCTACACAGCCTACTAGAGGAAGTTACTGATTTCTATTCAGTCAACGAGATTTCAGTAACTTTCACATAACCGATTGCATTTAAGATACCTACTGTATTCTGAGATTGGATACCTTATATTATTGGATATCTTCTCTAAAGGTGATCTATTACCTTTTTTTTTTTTTTTATGAGGAATATTATTTTATTAAGTTTCCTACATAAATTGTTAGTTTTAAAAATTGTTAAAATTTTAAATTAAAATAAAAAATTGTTACTTTAAATTTAAAATTTCCCGATCAATTCAGCAGATATCAGTTAGTGAATTATATGTCCAAAATAATAATAAAATTTACATGGAACATTTTGCGTTACAGAAAAGAAATATTTTGTAAGTCGAACGCGTAGAGGAATAAAGAAATGGCGTGCCGAAATTGGGTCGAAGCAAATTGGGATGTGGAAGGTAAAAGGGCAATTTCTCGGTTCCATGTCTCATTTCGAGAAGCCCTTGACCTTTGAGCTCCGTAATAATGGTAACAAAGCGTCTCAATGAAGGGCATTGCAATCTTGTGAAGGTACTTGAAAAAATATTTCTCTAATCTTCCATTTTCTTACATATATATATCGGATTTTCTTCTTTTAAATATATGATATGATAAATATATTATATCGTAACACTAATGTGGGTTTAAAATATCAAACAAAGATTTCCAACACAAATTAGTAACAGTGTTACAAAACAGTCACTGCCAGTGACAAAACCTTCTGCTTCGATGTTCAATACGAGACTAAGCCCCTCTTCCATCTCTGCTTATATTTAGTCCGGAGCATACCAGAAAGGCCAAGATCGTTCGGAAATATCTGGTCACGTAATATTATATTAACAGGATTAATCATAAGATCTGTTTCACGTCACAATATTATGATTTGAAAATATACCATGTACCTGCTTACTTATTGCTTTCGAAATAATTGTCTTACTTTTTCATAGTTTTATTTGGTATTTTTACTTTCACTTACCTATATATGAAATATATAGTATATAGTGGATATAAATATATAGTGGAAGTATTGCGATCGTGAAATATTTCAACTTCCGGTTTCCAACAGAAATACACGTTTTGGGGTCCCCTGAGTCCAAATAACCAAGTCCTGCGAAATGGTGTGTGTGTGTGTGTGTGTGTGTGTGTGTGTGTGTGTGTGTGTGTGTGTGTGTGTGTGTGTGCGTGCGTGCGTGCGTGCGTGCGTGCGTGCGTGCGTGCGTGCGTGTGAACAGACTAGCTCAAAAACTATAAACCGTACGAACCTGAAATTGGGTATTTAGTGTATGTATTTGCCTGCGATGTGACAGCAAATATTTCATCAAAATTGCTCAGAGGGAGGGGGTACTTTATTTAATAACTTTTTAATTTTTTTTCGATTTTCTCAAAAACGGCTCTAACGATTTTGATTAAACTGAGTATTTGATGTATTAATATGCCCGAGATATGACTGTAAAAATTTCATCAAAATTGATCAACCGGAGGGGGGACTTTACTTAATAAATTTTGTATCATTTTCACGTGTTTTTTTTATTTACTCAAAAACGCTTTTAACGATTTTGATCAAACTAGGTATTTGATGTATGTATATGCCAAAGATGTGATAGCCAACATTTCATCAAAATTGGTCAAACGGAGGGGGCGCTTTATTTCATAATTTTTTTACAATTTTTACCTTTTTTTCGTTTATCTCAAAAATGGCTTTAATGATTTTGAACAAATTCGTCAAGTTTAATTAAAATCAAGTCTTCTTTAATATCAGGTAAGCTTTATCATTATTAAAATGTTCTGAGGGGGCTTAAATGAGGTAGGGGCCTTTTTTGTTTGTTTGTTTTTTGTTTCCTAAAAAGTACCTTTGTTTTTGTTTATATGGAGAAATTAACTGTCTCTCGTTAGCCTAAAAATAAGAAATGGCTAAATATGATATATGATAAAAATAAAGAAAACATGTAGAGGAGAAAAAAAGTCAACTCATAAAACTCGTTGAGCCCACTCATGCCGAGTACGCCTTTAATGACAGACCATTGTTCATAATTAAAGCCGTCTGTTCATCTGAGAAGTGGCAATTAACTAAACACATCTATTTCTAATCTAAGTAAGTTGGTAAGTGAAAGTTATGTGTTGCGAGCACGCACCAGAATTTTTTAGTTATTTTACGACATAAAGTGGCGAAATTGCAATCAGGTAATAAATTTTAAATTAAGTTTATTTTTATAACAGTTTAACCGAGTTATGTTACAAGCTACCACAATAGATAGAAATGAGTTTTTATGGATGCCAAATATATTGCACGCATTAGACCATAAAATACATAGAAGGCTGATAAAATTGTATACCAACAAGGTAGTTAAACCCTGACCCTTCGTAGGTTGAAAATTATTTTAAACATTTGTGACTTACACTTGTGACACTTACATTATGTTTTATCTGAATGTTGATATATCTTATTTTAGATAAAATGGGAAAGTATTTTTAAATTAATCTGTCCTTACATGTTCAATTAACGTCATATGAAGAAGCAAGGTCCTAATTGATCAATTAATTATGAAACATTTTTAAACTAATTTTTTCGGGTACCGAAGAAGAAAGTGCTATAGTTTAAACATGGTCTTTTATGTTTTACATTTATTAACGGTGGGCTCTACTCGTATATTATTTTTTGTACATTTTCCAAGATAAAATAGATTGGTGATCTGCAGGATAAATATACCTACTTTAAAAGAAGAAAGAAAAATGAGCCCCTACCCTGATAAACAAAAATAAATAAATTCAAATCATAAAGTTTCCATTACCTTAACTAATAACTGATTGCCACCTGGTACCAGTAATGGTATTTTAAAAGAAGTGGAATTACGCTTTTGTCCCCATAAGAGCCTTTCCGCTTATAAACTTATACTAGGTTGGTTGTTTATTACGGAGACAGTTGTTTTTTTGTTCCTAGAGGACTCATTGAATGATAAAACATAGCGTACATAAAAGACTGTGTAATGGGATGCGGGGGAGATGGGTTTAAAAAGGCAAGAAGGGCTTAGCGCTGACAGCGGTGGGAATCTATTAGGGGGGCTGTAGGGGGCGTGATCTATCGCCTCTGCCCCCTGGGGGCGGCTAATTGTTGCTGATTCACCCCGCCCCGCCACCTGTGCCTCTCTGACATTGGCGAGGATATTCCGCACGGTCCCGAAACGTAATGTCTTAGATGGTAGGAGGAAACTGTAGGGTTAGCGTGAAATCAAAAGTAAATTTAACAAGGCTTTGCTCATATCCTTATGTAGTGGTTAGCATATCAATCTGCAATACTAAAGATCGCGCGTTCACGAACCGCTGTGGCCCTAGGATTTTTTATAGAGAGTAAATAATCCTTGGCTATGTCATCCCTTAGATAGGACGATAAATGGAGCATCGTCTGATTCGCCTTAGTAACATAAAGGGATGTTAAACAACAAAAGAAGGCTTTCTGCCAGGAGGACCATGCTTAACAACGTTCGATTAAATATCAGAGATAAAGGAGTCAATCCATGTCAGATCAACACACTTTTTTCCCTCACCATCTCAGATTTTATTGAAATTTGGTACATAGGATACCTTTCTGTAGACTAATAAAAATACCAAATTTCAGCTCAATATCTCAACGGGTTTTCAAAATATGTGAACCCATTGAAAAACGTACAATTTGACCTATCGCATCATATGGAAATTGAAATTACAACTCTTCTTGGCAAGATAGAGAGTTGAAATTGATGTGATTTTAAAACTGAATCTATGACCTTCCTTATGATATGCAACTCAATAGGGGTTAAGAGAAGTTTGTTTTTCAAAATTTGAATAAAAATTTCAATTGCGAATTTCTCAAAAAGGGTATTTTTTAAAATTATGAAAAACAAACAACAAAGTTGAAAAGTTGCCATTAATAAGTGGTAAAAAATTATGATGGGACAGCAATGGGTTCATGCTTTAAATAATTATTGAAAAATTTGAGTTTTGCTTGTGGATAGAAAAAAAACCATTAGCTATTAAGCTTCTCAAACGTAGCCTATTTTTTCAAACTAATTTCTTTCCTAAATTTGTCACCAATCTTGGAAACATTGTATAGTTCTGGATATTGTGATTTGACACATCCATTTTGTCATTTTTCTTTGTATTTTTTTATCTTTTACATAATGCTTGTCTTTTTTCAAAGGATTGTAACATTGTTGTATTTTGTATCTAACTTACAAGGGGAGGGCACAGCTATGGGGTCGTCGATCGGGCCCATTTTTTTTCTGGTGATTCTACATCGAAAAATAGTCGACATGTGTCCGAGCGTTCCGTCCAATGGGCCTTAGGTGCTGAGAAATAAAATAAAATACCTTGAAAATTTTTTATCTTGAGTTTGGAAAATGATATCGACATGATTCTTTCGCTAATTCATTTATTTTAAAGGGTAGATTAAAGGAAAAATACAATCGTTAAAGAATTATTCATATTTCTTCAATTTAATTTAAAAAAAGCTTCAAGTTTTCAAGTAAACTAGCCTTATAAATTTTTTCACATAAAAAACAATAGCAGAATTGAGTTCAGCACCTCAAGAAACCCTGATGTCTTAAATATCATCCAAAACGAGAGCCTTTATTTACCCTATAAATTTGATGAGAATCGGTAGAATTTTCTCCGAAATATGGTCGGATTTTTGGATGTTTAACGAAATTGTAAGGGTCTAGCCTTACCGAAACTTTTAATGCAATTTTTAATTTATTTATTTTTTTTTTTTTAATCTTCCCAAAATTTACATATAGGTTTTTTTGGCTATAGAGTTACACATTTTTACATAATCGAGATATTTGTATGTGTTCAGGAATCAACATAATATAAAGAAAAGTTTGGTTTTAATTTTTATTTTGAGGACCATTTTTTACAAGAGCTTCCCGAGATAATACAATAGTTATGTATATGGTTAGAAAAAGGAAGCATTCTTCTATGCAACGAGCTCAAGAACGTAAAAATCGGATCAGCTCAACACGAGATGCAGAATTTGAAACTACACATACAATTTTGCTGAAACATTTTTAAGCTGTTCCTGACAGGAAATTTTTTTTATTTTTTGTTTTGGATGATATTTAAGACATCAGGGTTTCTTGAGGTGCTGAACTCAATTCTGCTATTGTTTTTCATGTGAAAAAATTTATAAGGCTAGTTTACTTGAAAACTTGAAGCTTTTTTTAAATTAAATTGAAGAAATATGAATAATTCTTTAACGATTGTATTTTTCCTTTAATCTACCCTTTAAAATAAATGAATTAGTGAAAGAATCATGTCGATATCATTTTCCAAACTCAAGATAAAAAATTTTCAAGGTATTTTATTTTATTTCTCAGCACCTAAGGCCCATTGGACGGAACGCTCGGACACGTGTCGACTATTGTTCGATGTAGAATCACCAGAAAAAAAATGGGCCCGATCGACGACCCCATAACTGTGCCCTCCCCTTGTTAGTACAATCCACAAAAATCCAATGCTTAGGAAAAAAAAAGCTAAAAGTAAAAAATGTAAAAAATATATTTGTAGTTATAAATATTTGTTATTGATCAAAGTTAGTTTTGTAGTGCCAGTTTAAGTTTTTCTGAAGCATTTTCAATGATATGACATCGTACTTTTAGAAAAATATGGCTTTTGGTAAGTTAAATCAGTTCGACAGGCCCAATCTCAGCTTATACTTGAAATTTATTCAGCGTTTACGAAAGGCAAGACGGTGACTTCTGTATTCATAGATATATCAAAAGCTTATGACAATATTATATTTAGCAAATTATGTAGGGCAATGTCGAATGTAGTAGTTTTTATTCCTGTTAATTGGTTCCCTGTTAGTTTCCTTTAATGAGGAGGGTTATTGTATTCAATATTGAAAATATGTTCGTGTATTTTTAAGATCATGGTGAGGACTTTATAGCTGTTGAAGAATCATTGGAAAAGAGAAAAAAATATTACCATTTCTGATCAGGTAATAGTGAAAGATTTTTAGACTATCCACAATCGGAAAACAAATCTGCCAGTATTGAAGTGAACGCTGACGGTGATTTTCCCTTAGTCTGGAAAATAAATAAAAAGTTCGTAATAAAAACGTAAAAACCTATAATCAAATTCTTCTTCATGACTCAACTATGATTAATTATTTCTACAAATCAAATATCGCATTCAAACATAAATAAATGTATTTTTCCAATTATAATAATTCATGACAACTATCATTAATTGTTTCTTAAAATCAAATATCGCATTCAAAAATATATAAATATATTTTTACCATCTAATTATTTCTAATAATCAAATATCGCATTGAAACATAAATAAATGTATTTTTGCAATTTATAATAATTTATGCACTCCAACTTAACATCTCATCAATGAGTACGAATAAGACATACTGATAATCCTTTAATTTATTCATTCGGACTTTTTCAGAGCAGAGAGATGCTTGTTTGAATTGAATGATTTCTATGTTTGAAAAGATCATACTGAGCAAAGTGCGTTTTCGCGTGTTGAAGGCGTTAATCGTTTACTTGAGTGGTTCCATAGCGTGTTCTTCTCTAAAGTCTTCATTGGCTTTTAGCATGAATCATTAATGAGAGAGGTAAAGCTTTCGATACTGGAAGCTACTATGGCAGATAACCCAGGGGTTAGCTACCTTAGAAAAAGGCAAAGGTAACTAGGTAACTCCTTTTATATTAAAGTTACTTTTAGAAATGAGGAGGTGTGGAGCAAAATTCGACAGGAACACGTTTTTCAAAAAACTTACCACGTCTTGTAGATTGGCCAGATAATTTTTTTTTTGTTTCGTTTTTTTCCTTCGAAAGGTACAGCTACCGTGTGAAAGTAAACTTGGAATGAATAAAATTTACTGATGTAAAGGTAACAAAAAAAAGTAACAAAGTATGAAGTGAGAAAGTTTTGCAACAAAATGTTTAAAGGAAAGACTTTTGCTGCATACCACATTGGAACCAGTTTTAATTCACTCAGTGTAAGTTGATCTTCCAATAAGGATAATAGTACGAGGTGAAGAAAACATAAGCGAAGTCCTTTTTAATAAGTAATACTTATTTAATTAAATTCACTACACTTTATTAATACATTTGGTAACATTTTAGAAAATAATATCACCCACTGACCTAAGCCTTTTGACTAAACATTTTTTTGTTGATGAATTTTTCGAAAATATCAGCATGCTGATATAAAACATCAGATTACAAAAAGACTAGATCCGAAGGCCATCGTCTTCTTCAATAATAGCGCCTTCATCATCCTTTTGTTTGTTGTTTCTCTCGTCTGTGGCAGATATATTGAGAACCCGTGTGTGATACTTCAATGAATGCTAGGCCCTCCACTAGTCACTAAAATACTTTTCAGCAGATTATCGACGTCTTTCAGCTTGTTGGAGCAATTAGAAAATCAATTTTTAATATAACTAGGTAAGAAGAAGAGTATAAACTGAAGAAGAAGAGTATAAACTAAATAAAACACGCGAGTTTAAGGAGCTTTCGGTATTTTCTTCAGAAAGAGTAACAGAAACTGCTAAAGTGAACGAATGGGATGGGTGCAAAGAAGTTGTCATAGGAACCAAAGAGTTTTGCTTCACAACGAGTACCGAACCAGTTTTGAAACACAATGGGCTATGAAACGAATCAGTTCTACAACAAACCGCTGTTTCGTATATAAAAAATTCATATGAAATAACAAGATTTGCTCCAATATGATAAGATATGTTGAAAGAGCATTAAAATATCTTTTAGAATCCACTGTCCTCTCAATTTTTCAAAAAATGGAACGAACGAGTTTTGCACCTCACCTCCTCAAATAAATAATGTTTTTATATTATATAAGCTTTTTCTGCCGCATGGTTCTTTTATTAATGTTTATATTTAATGAAAAAGTAATGGGATAGGTTTACATTAATTGCTGAAATTTCCTTTGCTAGTTTTAATATTTCATATTTCCTTTGTTGAAATACGCGCTGTATAGTTGCTATATCGTTCATTAGTATTGAATAAGTGTAAAGATTTTTAAACAGTATAGAAATAACAAAGACAGGAGAAAGATAAAGAGATCATAAATAAAAGAACATCGTTAATCTCTCGTCTTTAGAAGTTGATTATCGACTAACTTACTAGCTATAAGCCTACATTAAGCTCATAGCCAATTAAGCCCCAATTTACAGAGAGATTACTTCATCACACACACACACACACAACACACACACACACACACACACACACACACACACACACACACACACACACACACACACACACACACACACACACACACACAAACCATTTCGCGGGACTTGGTTATTTAGACTCAGGGAGCCCCAAAACGTGTATTTCCGTTGAAAACCGGAAGTCAAAATTTTTCACGATCGCAATACTTCCACTTACTATATATTTCATATTTAGGTAAGTGAAAAGTAAAAATACTGGAGTATGAAAAAAATGGCATAATTCAACTATCTCTAGAAATTAAGAAAAGGGTACACACACAGTCAAACACACACACAAACAAAAACACACACACGCACAAACAAAAACACACACACACAACCAAACAAACACACCCTTCACGAAGAACTGTCACGGGTATTCTTGGTACTTGATACGTTCGCCTGTGTTCGGGGGTAGCGCTGATGTAACTTTAGATTTGGGTTTTTCCCGACTGACAGGAGTTGTTTGTAATTCGTCTCCTATTTTTTTATTTTTCATACAATATAAAATATATTGATAATGGAGGTATTTTCCTTCATCATAACCTAGCGTTGGGTGCGTCAGCCATATTTGTTCGCTTAACTTCACGTTAAGTATAAACGGCTGTTCGTGGAACGCCGGCACGGCAAGGTTCGGGGGAGAACATGTTCGAACGTGAGGTTCGCAGAATGTGAAGGCACCTTTACATATTGACTTTCTCATGCCAACAGTCGACCAACGCATAAAGACTCTTTACAAACGTTTTTACACAAACTTACACGGTAGTGTTTATCTTTCATAGTGCAAATCGCATGTCGAGCAAGTTTCAGGGCAATCTCCTACATGATCCCGATTTAGATAATTTTTATTCGATAAAAAGGATCGACACTGACCATATTCCTTCGTTTTCCCTTAGATATATTTTAGGGTCTTATTAGATATTATTAGTGTCCTCTACTGTTGACCTATTATATCTGAAACAAAAAAATCATAAATAAAAAATCTGGTGCGATGCGCGCAACACAAAAATTTCACTTACCAACTTACTTAGATTAGAAATTGACATGTTTTTTAATTGCCATTTGTATAACTAATATAAAAAAGATGACTTGATTTTGATTAAAAATGATTAATTTAATCAAAATCATTAATGCCGTTTTTGAGATATTCGAAAAAAATGTAAAATTTGTCATGAAATAAAGAGCTCCCTGCGTAAGACCAATTTTGATGAAATTTTGGCTGTCACATCGTGAGCATATACATACACCAAATATCTTCTTCTTCTTCTTCTTCTTCCTCTAACACCTGTGTGCCGCTAAGCGTGGAGTTGCCGTCCCGGTCCAGCGAGCCCATTGGTCTCTGTCCCTTGCCATTCTTCTCATCTCCGGGATGGTTAGTCCTCTTGCTGCTCCCAGTTTCCCAATGTAGTCGTAGTACAAACATCTGGGTCTGCCACGAGGACGTCTTCCTTCCGGTCTGATCTTACTCCCAATTCCTCGCGGATCCTGTCATTTCTAATACAGTCCCTCCTGGTTTTGCCAACTATTCTTCGGAGGAATCTCATTTCAGCTGTTACCAAGTTGCTTGCATGTTTGTCGAGGTTAGTCCAGCTTTCAGATCCGTACAAAAGCACAGGTAGGAAAACAGATTTAAATATCCTAATTTTAGCCTCTGCTAACTTCATGTTTCCCAATGACAGTTTTGGATATAGGTTAGTATAGTCCATTGGCCTTCATCACCCGATTTAGTACCTCCTGGTCTATTTTTCCATCTTTGCTCATGACTGTCCCTAGATACGTGTAGGCGTTTGCTGTTTCTAAGAGTTCGCCATTACAGGATATCCTAGGCTCCAAATCTTCTCTACCCACACACATAGTTTTGCTTTTTGCCGGATTTATGCTCAACCCTCTTAGCCGGAGTTCCTCATGCCATTCGTTTAATGATGTTTGCAGAGCTTCCTGGGAATCCGCAATCAGTACTATGTCGTCTGTATAGATCATTGCCTGATCAAGCACTGGTGTTAGATTCCAGTACCCCACCACAGCTCTCGGAGTTCTTCTTTTGCAGAACTTCCATACCTCATCTATAAGAAGGACAAAGAGCAGAGGACTAAGGCTGTCCCCCTGCTTTACTCCTTTATAAAAGTGAAAAGGTTGGGATGTTTGACCGTTAAGCCTCACTATGCCCTTTGGGTCCTGATAGACTGATTTGATGGCGCTCACGAGATTTGTTGGCACTCTTCTTCTAATTAACGCGTCCCAAATCTCCTGCCTCTGAACTGAACCGAAGGCTGCCCTTAGGTCCAGAAATGCCAGGTACACTGTCTTGCCACGATCCCATGCTTTTTCTACTATCATTCTGAGGGAGAATATGTGGTTCTGGGTCTGTCTACCAGGTCTGAAGGCGGCTTGCTCCTCTTCCCGATCTTGTTCTACCAAATTCCTTAGTCTTTGTTCTAGTATTCTTGTATATACCTTATATACTACTGAGGATAGACAAATCGGCCTATAGTTTCCGCATTCACTTTGACTGCCCTTCTTGTGTATAGGGACTATGATATTATTCTCCCATTCTTGTGCTAAACGCTTAGAGTCCCAAACTCTTTGAAAAAGCATTTGGAGGTACTTCACCATTTCGCTCCCACCATATTTAATGAATTCTGGGGCTATACCATCTGGTCCTGGAGCTTTTCCTAGCTGGATTTTACCAACAGCTAACGCCACCTCATCTTCTTCAATTGCATCGTTCATGTCATCTGGGTAGGCATCATCCGTTCTCCCTCTGCTTCGGTAGTCCCGGAAATTGCTCTTTCGACGTTCTTCCATGCAAAATTTTCCAAGGTTTTTGAAAGAACTGCCTCCAGACTTCAAGTATTTCCTTTTCCCTTTTCCTCCGTCACCAGCCTCCCTTGTGTATCCTTAATGCTCCTCACAGGCTTTGACTTTTTTCCTCTCAACGCCTTGGTGATGTGCCAGAACTTCCTTTCATTTTCCCTATAGTTTTCATAGTCCCTCTAGTTCTCGGCCAAACTCCTCCCAGGTCTTCATTTTCGGAGATTTGACTACTCTTTTGACCTGATTCCTGTTCCTAACATATTCTTCCCAGTGAATGCGTAGTTTTGTCCTGTTGTATGTTTTCCAGGCCTCCTTCTTAAGCTTCACTACCCTTTTAACCTCGTCATTCCACCATTTTGTCTTCTTGGTCGAAGGCCTTATTTTCTGGGTGTTACAAACTTCGGACGCAGTGTCGAGTATGCACTTCTTTATTTCACTCCAAAAAACCAAATACCCAGTCTGATCAAAATCATCATAGCCGTTGTTGAGTAAATAAAAAAAAAAAAAAACACGTGAACATAAGAAAAAGTTTATCAAATAAAGTACCCCCTCCGTTTCATCAATTTTGATGAAATTTCGGCTGTCGCATCGCGGGCATATACATACATCAAATACCCAGTTTCATCAAAATCAATAAAGCCTTTTTTGAGTAAATAAAAAAAAACAAAAAAAAAAAACACGTGAAAGTGAGACAAAATTTATTAAGTAAGTGCCCCCTCCGTTTCATCAATTTTTATGAAATTTTGACTGTCATATCACGGGCACATACACACATCAAATATCAAGTTTAATCAAAATCGTTAGAGCCGTTTTTGAGAAAATCGAAAAAAAAAACCGTAAAAATTAGACAAAATTCGTTAAATAAAGTACCAACTCCGTTTGGCCAATTTTAATGAATTTTTTGCGGTCACATCGCGAGCTATAGATTTTGAATAGGCCAACAAGGGCCGGTAAGACCGTTCCTCCGGAACTGACCGGGATCCACGTTTTAAGGCTGAAATATGAGTCCTTTAGAAAAATGAAATTCCCCTGGTGAAACCGGGATATACAGCTGTTTTAAATAAATAAAGAAAAGATTTTAATATGTTAAATATTATCAATTAAGTAAAGAACTCTTTTATAATCTTAATATAGATTTATATCATATTATTTCAAGTTTGGCCGCTTCTTACTTTCTCCTGTTGAAAATTTACGTTGTTTCGTTACCCTTGAAAAATTGATAATCACTGCTCATGTTGTACTCCACACTTTACTATTGTGGTTTCTTGTAATTATGTGCTTTAAAATTTTCAGCATTTATAAATTACGCTCTCATCAAATCATTATGAAAATATTGAAGGAAAAATACATGACTATTACGAGAAGCAAGAAACAGTCATTTTTAGGCGAATTCCGGTAACCTTTTTCGTTGAAACCCCTTGTTATTTTTCGTTAAGAGGTGGATCAGCTATGTTATAAACTATATTATAATATATCAACTATATGTCTCACAAATATATGATACAAAAATAGGGAATATACATGATAGATCTGAAAGACAATATGTCGGATACTGTTTGCGTGGGTGATAAGATTATATTCAATAGTGAACGGAAGCTTGCATGCGAACTTGTTCCCCTTTCAATCTCTTCGATGGAATGGATTCTTTTATAAATCAGTCGGAACGATCAATTATTATCTGCACCAATATTCATTTACATAAAAAACATTTTATAAAAAAATATTAAACCGACTTCGAAACCTAGGAACCAGTAAAAATAAATTCACTGAAAAGTATGAAATAATTACCTTCTGATTTTTATGAATACACAGCAAAATTGAAAATGGTATAAAAAGTGGAAAAGTGCAATAAGACGAATAATTTTATTTTGATTTGTACAAATACACACTAATTGTTAATAAAAATTATTAAATTTAAATATTAAATACTATGTTCAATACAACACAATCTTTTTGGAGGCGGCGCGAAATAGAAATAACATGTTACTGATACAATTCCATTAGTAGGCATTGAAATCAATAGCTGGGAAGAGAAGATCCATTTAGAAGATTTTCATAATGTCTAGTGTAAAAAATTTTAAATTTTGCGCCGCCTCCGAAAAGATTGTGTTGTATTGAACATAGTATTTAATATTTAAATTTAATAATTTTTATTAACAATTAGTGAGTATTTGTACAAATCAAAATAAAATTATTCGTCTTATTGCACTTTTCCACTTTTTATACCATTTTCAATTTTGCTGTGTATTCATAAAAATCAGAAGGTAATTATTTCATACTTTTCAGTGAATTTATTTTTACTGGTTCCTAGGTTTCGAAGTCGGTTTAATATTTTTTTATAAAATGTTTTTTATTTAACAATTTTTAGTTGAAGAAGATAACAAATGTAGAAAACCGTACGTTGGTTTAAAAATTTCGTTGGTAATTGGTCGTTGATAAAATAAACGTTGGTTTAAAAATTTCGAAATCTTTTTACGCTCTAACACGTTTGTCTTTCCCAGGTCTTTTTATTATACAATAATTGTATAAAATTATTATGAAATACACTTTACCTTATCAATTTTATGAATACACACAGAAAAGTGGGAAAGCAGTGCGTGTATTATACAACTTTCAACACACTACGTTTTATGATTATAAATGGATTTTTTTTTTTTTTTTTAAAAGATCAATGTTCAATTGGGAAGGGAACACATAAAATGTTTTTCCACAATGACAATGTTTTTCCTTTGCTAAATGTCGTCAGTACTTGTCATTTACGTAGAGAATCACTGTTCCGAGATGTGTCGAGTTAAATATACATAAATCCGGCCATTCCAAGATGAAGTAGATAAGTCACTGAACAGTCGAGAATTTGGCCGGTCTTAGACAAGATATCGTTAATGGAGAATCGATGAGGATGCTAATATGACCTATAGTAAATTTGAAAGTAATTTTTAAATTTTGATTGCTTGAATATCCTTCTAAAAACTATGGCGATATTAAACATGACTTCATTGGATTACATCATTGGATAGAAGTCCCTGCAAAAAAGGGGCAACCATAAAATTTATCGATATCAAAAAGACTGTCTCGCTAGGATAGAAGCAACAGGGTTTGGGACTCACATATGGTTAATTTATTATAACGAAGGATATTATTATTCTCCGTATTAGACAACTGACTTAATTCCAAAGGTTGATTCAATTATGTTCGTAATTCCTTTCGATGAATTTTTGACTAAATTTACTACCGAAGTACTATGAATTATATTCTTCGTAATAAAACATTATTCAGAAAATCAATTGCTAAACAATGTTGCTTCAATTCTTGTGGCGTAGCATTTATCATCATTTTTAACAATCATTTCCATGACTGCCAAATTTTTGCTGAGGGGACTTTCATACAATGAGGTTGTTTTCGGGTATTAGTTAGTTATAGTTATCAAGTTTTATTTTGTAGTTTTTATTGATGGATGAACACCAGCAAAAGCCTCGATAGTTGTAGAAACAAATTTAAAAAGCGATACTAGTAATCCGGATAACAGAACAGAAGCGCCACCCATAAAGGATCGGCACAAGACCTCCGGCAAGATATTCAACAGTAACCGAGTGTATCCGGAAGACAGAGGTATCTGAATCCTTTATTAAGTCAACTGAAAATGAGCTTTTCCAGGAATTATTGTATTCTTTTTTAATGTGCATAGTCAATAAAAGATAGAAATCAAAATCTAATTTAAATCAATAATAGCTACGATTTTAAATTTAAACGATCCTTCGGGAGCTTGAAGAAGTCTTAAATTCTGCTTTAAAACGATTACCAATACTCAGTCTTTCTTGGAATTCCACGAATTTTGTTGTCTTATGATTATGGTGTCCAAACGTTGATTAGATCTAAATAAAGAAGTTTTACTGTTGTCGGTGAATATACATCTATCTAATATTTATGCTAATATCGCTACAGAAAACGACAGCGATATTATATTCTGCTGATATTTATATCTTCATTTAAATCTAATGTTGAAAAATTAGTTAAGGTTATGTATAGGTTTGTTCCAACAAGCACGTAAAACACATCGATAACTAACAGACTGCTCATGTTCTCCCCCCACTCTTTTGATTCTGAATTTGATTGGTTGGTTTTCCCATTTGATTCATCCAGCAGTAATACAATATTTGGATTTGTTAGTTATCAATTAGTTTTAATAGCTTGTTGGAGCATACCTTATGTTATATATGCCATATGTTTTTCCAATAAGTAAACAATTTGAGCGATAATTAAATAATTATTTTCATGTTTTTTCCCGATAACTTCTTAAATAAATTAGGAACCCCAAAAAGATTTAAATGGGACCACCTTGGGAAAATACTCTTCAAGATGCAAAAGGTTTCATTCCAATTGGTCCACCCATCTCTGAGTAATCGGTGAACATACATAGAAAAAAAAAAAAAAAAGGCACAAAAAAAGAAAAAAGTCACATACGTATCGAATTGAGTAACCTCCTCTTTCGTTCGAAGTCGGTTAAAAACTACATTTTGTTCTTCAGAGGAACGGCTGATTTCGTAATTTTCAGTCATTGACTTTAACGATTGTGCAACTTTTGTAAACTTCAATGTAAATCTTTAATTCCTCAATAGGACATACCAAGCTCAAATTCTATTTAAACTGCTTAAAATTTGGTTTTTCAGGATCTTTCTCTTTTATTTTTCATATTCAAGTGTCTAAATAATGTATTTCTGACAAGGTATACTTTTATCCGCTGATTTTGTTGGTTAAATTTAGGTTTTCGGGCACGGTACCTTTTTACCAGCTAGGGCACGCAGCGTGCAATTATCAACAACAAGTTTTGTATCTGAGTTTGTTTGGTTTTGTGGTTCTCAAAGCCGCACTTGTCCCTAACGCCAAATGTTTCAATAATAAAACATATATGTAATATAAGCTTAAAATTGTGTTCAAGTCCTGGTACAAAGGGCATTTTATAAACTCGACATTCGTTCCCGCTCAGGGGAAAAAAAAAACAATAGCTAAAAAATCTAGGTGGGGGAGTAAAAACCAGATTTTTTTCTCTATTATTTATAACCAAAATTGTTACTACGATTTTGATGTAATCCGCCTCTTATCTTAGTCAGCAAAAAAAAAAACTTTCAAGTTTTTTTTTTTTTTTTTTTTTTTTTTTTAACATATTAAATAAATGCATATAATTGTGCATTATAAAATGTCTATATGAAATGTATTAAATTCTGTCTCAGTTAATGACAACTGTAATATTAATGGCACTGAGCACATTAGCATAGTTAAATGAATATTATGGAATTTTTAAGTCATTGTATTTTAATCTTAATTTAATTAAGTGTGCTAGTACAATATTAACAAGGGTATCGACGGCGTATTGAAGTGTACTCCTTTATAGCATCTTTTCATTCAACAAAACTTCATTATCATGAGCTGAAGACTGCAGGTTAGAAACAACACTAAAACTGTTTTGAAATTATTAAGTAAACGGCAAAATCGTTTTTTACGTCTTTTTCGGAAAATTTGAGTAATTAACTTAATTTTAAAATTCTCTGTCGAGCATATTATTACATTGATAAAAAAAAAAGAGTTTTAAAGTTGTAATGAATTTTCTTTTCTTTACGAATGAACGGAACAGATATAAGTATGCTTACAACGATTGCAAAGACATTTGGAGTAAACAAAAAAAAATTGTGATATTCAGGCTTTGAAGAATTCAGTTGGTCAGTTCAGTTTCTTTTCCTGATTTATGGTAAAATTTAATATTTCAACTGCTGTGTTTTCAAATTTTTTGTAATCAGGAGTATTCTTCGGCTGTATTTATTTCTAATATTAAATTAACACTTTGACATGACCAATTTATTTTAAAACTCATAGTTCTAGACCGAGACTAACTCATGGATTCGCAAAAGCTATTGTATTCCTTAGAAAATATCACAGTATATTGTTGCGGGTGGTCACTACGTTCGCCTGAGCTAAATTATCAACTGGTGTAAAAGAATCAGGATCGATAGAGCAGTATTTCATTATGAAGGTTGAAATGGTCACGTGATGCCATGCCTATTATTCCTTTTTATATTAATTTAATATATCTAACTTTCTCATATTATAATTTTACAATTAGGTATAGTTTTCGTTATTCATTATTATATCTATTAATTTACTAATCTAGGCGTATTTTTATTAATATAACTAATGGAGGTTATATACCATTGTAATTATGATAACTAATATCCCAAATTTATAAGATACTTTAAGGTAAATTTCAATTCTTTATCCCGTCATTTTATGTTGTACCTTTTTCTGCGAGAATGTAAAAAAAAATATTAAACTAAACAAAATATTCATAATTGATGAGAACTGTGCTTTTTGAAATCAGAATCTAAAATTGTTCACCACAAGACTAAACCTCAAAGGTAATTAAGTCTCAAAAAGCAATTAGATGAGCCCCTGATATTAAAAATCGATTGCTCATCAAAACCCAATTCACAACTAATTCAGTATTTTATCATCCGAAGCTCTACAAACATCTTATTTTATCAATAAATATGTGTTAACATAATACATGACAGAGCCTTTAAGATTTCTAGATTCTTAACTTATCAGGAATTCCTTTTTTTTTTCTCTTTTTTTTTGTTGTATTATCACAATATTTTATTAATACCCGAATCCCTTTGTATCATCATATGATTAATTCCTCCTTGAGTAGCATTATGATTGGCTCTGACGTTTGTTACTTAAGCTCAATTATTTATTTACTTTTTTATTTATTGTGTCTGTTCTTCCGTCTCCCAATAACCCTATAATAATATATTGCTGGCGAGTTAAGATATTTCAAGTATGGGATTTGTGGGAAATGAAAAAATACATGTGTAGGTAATCCTTTAATCGGAAATATAACAGGATATCAATAATGAATTTTGATCAACTTATATATATATATATATATATATATATATATATATATATATATATATATATATATATATATATATATATATATATATAAAGCAAAATGTACAATGTTCGTGCCGCTAAAACTCAAAACGATTCAAGGTACCATCTTGAAACTTATTTCGTTTAGAAGACCTATATCCTTTATCCATGAAGAAGGTTATCGTTTTTATCCGAAGGTCGTAGGGTTGAAGATGTAAGGAAAACAATTGTCTCCCTCTCCCAACATTTAACTAGCCCATCTGTTTATTAATAAAAATTATTAATTTAAAATTTATTAATAAAATTTTGTTATAGTATGACAAAGATATTAAAACATAACAGTTTAATGAAATATACATGACAGAATTCTTATTTAAAGTGCTTACCTGATATATGTTGAAATTGGAGGCATTAAAAGGCACATGTTATACATTACTCCAACAAAAATCGAATAATTTTCACTTTTATAAATAATTACTGATAGCACCCAGTTATGGCTCCTCTCTAGGGTTACAGGACTGGTCCTCCAGGTTGGGGGTTGGGCGGAGGGGTCAGCTGCTCCTCTCTCGGAAAAAATCTTTGTGGCTGTGAAACGTCAAGGAAATTGCCTCGGATTTGGACAAAAGTGGTGAGCAGTTATATATGGGAACATGTCATGGATTTCAAAGCGGTTAATCAGCGGTTATGCATGCTGAGAATTAGGGGTGGATTCAGAAATTATTCTTTATTTTCGGTCCATGCTCCAACTGAATTGGCAGACGAGCAGGCTAAGGATGATTTCTACCAAGATTTGGATAAGATGCTCATAGAATGTCCAAAACATGTGTGAAGATTGTACTAGGTGACCTTAACGCCCAGGTCATAAGAGAACCTGCTATTTTGCCTATAGTAGGAAGACATAGTCTTCACACGGAATCCAATGATAATGGGATCAGACTAGTGAATTTCGCCGCATCCCAGGACATGGTTGTTGGTAGCACTATGTTTGACCGTAAAAACATCTACAAGACTACGTGGGTTACACCAGACAATAGGACAAACACGCAAATTGACCATATTCTGATTAGGAGACAAAGATAAAGTCTCATAGCGTTCAGAACCTTCAGAGGAGCAAACGTTGATAGCGATCATTATCTGGTCGTACGAGATTTAACCTTCGAGTTTGTTGTAATCTTTTCATTTAAAATTCAGCAGAATTTCTAGTTAATATTATAACTTTTAGTGGACAAAACTTGTTCAAACTATGTATAGTGTTTATTAATGGATTGTAGAGTTGTTTTATATGGGTTTCATGAAAATAGATAAGGGTGGGGGTGGGTGTTAGAGGGAGGGGTGGGAAAATTTATGTTTATTTTGCTTTTCCTAATGTTGATGGATTGTGATGGACGTGAAACAAATACCAATTGAAACTCAGATAGTTTTTGTAACGTGTAGTGCCACAACCATTGCGGACATTAGCGAACAAAATTGTTCAGATATTCCCTAATATTAACAATAGGTGACCAAAATTGTTTACTTTAAAATATTTTTCATTCGCTTAAATCACTGGATCATAAATCATTTGGATGGCTGTATATTGTATATGGAATGCACATTCAAGGTGATATAAGTAAAAATTGGATTTTACCTATTGGATTTTTTTTTTTTTTTTAATTGGAATTTTTTTTATTTATTTTTTTTTTTTTAGAGCTAATTCCTGGTTCTTTTTCGTTTCTTTTTGAAAATACTTTAATTGTAATTGCGGCTAGCTAGTGATACAAACATTGGTTAACGGGCTGCAAAAAGGGCGCGAATGGAGATGCCAGAAACATACAACTTTGAAATGTATATTTCACAGAGTTTATTCTTTTTTTGTTTCAACTTTATTTTCAAGGTCCAGTCATTCATATAAAAAACAAGAAAAATTATTAGATCTAGAAAATAAAAAGTTGGTTTTTAGGATTTTTTTGCACCTTGATGCGTGAATCGGGACGGCCGGTCGAAAGTATCTTTCGTAACATTATTGCTTATTGAAGGGTTTACTAATATCTAAAAAAAAGCATGGACTATAATTATAATTTTTATTACTCTAAAGCCCTGGAAATGTAGTTCACCAAACGATGACATTGGTATATGGTGGAATGATTTTTGCTGAATCCGAAATGACAAAATGGGAAAGCGTTTATTATTTGAAGGGAATAATTTTTTGAAGACCATGAAACATTAATAGATTTTGATTTTTTTTTTTTTTTAATTTTGATATTAACTCTTTTTTTTCTCTGCTCGAAGAAGAAAAAAGACTATTTTTATTTTAAATAGCACCTTTCAACTTATTAAGTTTTTGTTAAAAAAGTTCGTAGATGATGTTTGAATACAGAGAAGTTGTATAAACGTCAGGCAAGGAAGGAGAAGTTGGCCAAACTTACATCAGAAATGATATTCGATCTTAGCCTGACATGATATTCTTGTTGGTCCTACTTCTTCGAAGACAGGGGATACTGCGTGTCTCAGGTCAGGGGGCCCACCAGGCACCGTCAACATTACAGCGAGTTCCATTATGTACCTCTCTTCTTCGATATCAACGTTTAGTTTAAGCATCTATTCCCTCATAGTCATGTAAATCCGCATTCAGCCACTTTTATTTAGGAATTCAAAATAAAAGCCGCAATTACAATTAAATTATTTTCAAAAAGAAACGAAAAAGAATCAGGTATTAGCTCCAAAAAAAAAAAGACACAAAGATCACTGTTTTATAGCCGGATGTCGATTTGATCGGTAACAGTATAAATACCACATCACTTAAAATTTTCATTAATTGAAAATAAAACATGACACAATAACATGATAGATGTTTTTTTTTTTCCATTTAATTGGAATTATATTTAGTAGTCAAATTCCGGAATTGTTTTATAAGATTTTTTTTAACTGTTTTAAAGGATTTGTTCACGGCATTCTGAACAAGGTTTCCTGATTTCTGACGACCACCTTCCTATTCTAATCCTTATCAAAGAAACCCAAGTAAATTCTTGACCTCCTTATACCACATTCGTCCGTCCAATATTTGTCACTTTGAACCGTCTGGCAGGGTCACGAGTAGCGTTCAAAAATAAGAAAAATTAAGTGCGAAAATATTTTTTTTGAGGGCTACTATAAAATTTAGAATCTTAGAAAAGAAAGAAAACATCAAATTTTCATTATAAGAACAAAAGCTCAAAGCTAAGGGTTAACTTGAACTGTTGATAAAAATACATTAGTATAAAACCGGTGTGGTTAGTATATTTACTTTGGCTATTATCATCTTATAAATTAAACATTTTAATTCCTTTTTTCACCGGTTAAAGTGCCAGTCTTAAGTGAATTGTTCATTGACTAATCTTGACCAAAAGTGCAAAAATGGATAAGATATATTATTAAATATTAAGTAATTTTCATTATTTTTTAAACTTTGGAAATGACGTTTTTCTTTACTTTAACCATAAATAGTACATTTCTTCAAATTTATTATGATACCTAGTTTATCTGCATCTGGCTGCTCCTTACGGTGATATTGTGGTTTTAGATTTCAAAACCAATTTTTGACTGTACGAAGTTTGACGCAGTACTGAATCAAGCACCAGAAACGATGGTTTATTTGATAGACTAGTTAACAAAAATAATTTATCTGATTGTTCGGATGAAGTTAAGGATAATATAAGACAATTCATACGGTTTCTTAGGAAAAAGTTTTCAGTGAATTCAAAACAAAATACGAAGGTAGGTTGAATAAAAATATTAAACTGCTCGACGAAATTTTTGAAATATGTAACCAAGATAATTCAACCAGGACCTTCACATGGAGGCATCACACTCTAGAAAAAAGACTCTTTGATAACAAAGTAATCTCCGGATGAAATCGAGCCGGCTTACTTCTAAGCATAAAAAGAGAAGTAATTACCACTACTAAGTAATTATGAATTAGTTTCTGTAAAAATAATATTTTAAGAAACACTATGAATAGTTGCAGCCCCAACATTTTACATTATAGTTATTATAAGCTAGGAAGTGCCGATAAACAACTTTTTCCTTTTACTCGTTGAAACAAATGAAACCCACGGTGAAGAAAATCTCTAGGAAATACTAGAAAAAACGACCAAGTCCATAATCACAATTAGTTATCATTATTGTTGTCGACCACTACCGTACCGTTGCGTCTGATTGATGCAAATAACAATGTTTTGTGAGGAAATAAACTCTGTCTTTTCTGTTATTTTGTCAGCTACTAAATTTTATTTTCGCACAGGAATTGTCTTTAATAATTGAATCTGAGCACGACAATATGGACCAAGCAATTGCGAAGCTGATCCCAAGTGAAGTGCGAGTTGACCATGGTACTTGGGGAACAGCTCACCAAATGATTTTCACCATGATCGATGATAGTGTGTGTGTGTAACAAGTGACACGAATCCTGAACAAAAATGAGATTGTGATGTCATGAAAAAAAAAGTTGGTATATAGTTTAACACCTAAAACCGAACATTAAAAATATTTATGTATACTAATGCTAAGAGAAAATGATAGTCGTTTATAAGATTCTAGTGATTATGAGGAGGAATAAGTTTTGTTTATTAGTAATGTTCAGTGTTTATTTTTTTTAAGTTCGTAAATTTCATATGTAAGTCTCTATATACATTTTATACCACTATAAATTATTTTTCCTGTCATGTTTGTGTTGTTTAATTACCTAAAAATATAACAAACCTTTAAGCAATATTTGATTTCTTACCCCATATACTCATGACACTGAGTCTCCTTTGGAAGATCCTGCAACCCATTGCAACCCATCTTTGGTATTCCTTACTTAATTCCATTCCTCAAGCTTTTTCCTTGTCCCCAGTTAAACATTTTTTTTATTTCTACATTTTCTAAATAGTCAATCTTCTTTATATACGCAAAGAACACTGATGTTTAGGTCTGTGCTTATAAGTACATATCAGCATTGTTTTTTGCTTTTTTATTCCAAATGTATACTATTAATTTATTGTAAAATTGGATCGGGTAAGATTTTTTCGCGTATCACTTGTGGAAAAGGAACATCCAGTCCCTTTTACAACCGGCTGGATACTCCCATGATTCTAAGAAATAGATATTTATTTATTGAACACAGATATTGAATGACACTGATGAATTCCTATTTGTTTGATATTAACAACTATTCATATTTTACATATTAGTGTAAGGTTCTTAAATTGTTATGAAATATTTCTCTTTGATTACTGTATGCAAAGCGTTCCTTAATTTTGCAATGGAGGGTGTCTCTGCTTACATCTATTATACCTGAACAATTTTTAACTACTGGAGGTAAACTTAACACAAACCATGATTAGATCTAAATCTAAAAAAAATTCAACTACGTCTTTTCTTAGGTTCGATCGAAAGAACCACGGCTTATTTAAAATTTTCAGTTCAATACTTATAGAATGTGCCTATTCGATGATTCCTGATAATACTGAGACCACTTATTATCCATATTTTTCAACACCAAAAAGTAATACGAGTATGGCGGTTTTATGTCCTGTAACATGTGGTATCTTATCGGAAGTTTTAGCAATGTTGTCTACCTCATAACTTTCGGAACTTTCTTGAGTGCCTTGACCCAAGTATGATGGTATTGATTTTTATTCTTTATTGCGTAAAATTGTCGTTTGGTTACCTTAGCTAAAATTTTATATTTTATTTATATTGCAATTTTTTTATTGTTTTATAAAATTTCATTTAATATCAGAACCTTATAATAGTCTGGATTTATTTTCCAGTACGAACAGAGCTTCCGCGCACCCAGGCTTGGGAATTGGGAAGTTGACAAGTGGTACCCTTTTGTAAAGCCCAAGGCGAGAAGAAGACATACCAAGGTAATAGCCGACAACAGAGGACATCTCCTTCCAGGAGTGCCAAGGAAGGCACCCTGGGGCCATTTCAAATCGACCTGGCAGCTGCCCAGGAAGATTACGAGGAATACAGGTATGCGATCTAACAATGGTTATGTTACCAATCAAATTTAATAATATATTTAATTATTTATAGGTAAATAGATTTAAGATTAAATATAAATAATATTGAAATTTACAAACATTGAGCAGTTATATTCCTCTGAAAGTTCTTTCAAATGAGTAATTTCAGATCTGGATTGGTGGCTAATAATAATGTGGTTCATTCATCCTTGCGTTTAACACTTGCATTTAATCTCTCAATAGATAAAATGTCTCCCCGATGTCTCGCCAGCTATCTCTCTCGCCTGCTAGCTCCTTCGCACCTTTCCATGACTGGCCCTGCTCTGGGTACTTCCTTCTCTGGGCCCGTCTTCATGTTTTCCAGTTGTCCTTGACGCCTCTGTCCTTGGAGGTTCTACTCCAAACTCTGTCTCGGTATAGCCATCTCCTCGCCTTCTCCATTCTCCGCGTATGATGACCTGGCCAATTGCAAAATCATACATTGAAAGAAAATTGTGCATAAATCAAAATTAACATCTTAAATGCATACACCTAAAGATCTTTTTTCATAGGTTTCAATGAATAGACACATGGTTTACCTGAGGCATTGTCTTCAAAAATGGCTTTTGTAAGTCAAGTTGATAACGTTGTTGAAGTTGAAGACGTTCAACTTGTTGTTGCCCACTTCATTTGCCGATCAGTTCTGTTGCTTTCTTGGCAGAAAATGAGATGAGAGAAAATCACGATCCCATGTTGTATTTTATGATTCTAAACGAATTGTGTGAGGAAGTGTTTTTTCCAAAAAGGAAGAAAAGAAAATTGTGATCATAGAAGTGGAACTTACAACGTCCTGAGTTTTCTCATTCGAATTAATTAAGTGAACTTCGCGTCTCAGCACCTGCATATTTAAAAAAAAAATTGCCTGTGCCCGAAATTTCGCTATTTTTCTCAAACCTTTTCTTTTCCATCAAGTTATCTTTTTTAAATAGCGTGGCGCCCAAAAAAAAATTGATTGTTCGGAGGAACTATTATTATTATAATTTTTCTTTTTCCTTTTTTATGCTACAGGTAATTTTCTGCCTGGTATACTTAGCTTACCCATTTTGTTTATTGGCTTATTTTTGTTAGTATTGCTTTTTTTTTTTTTTTTCCTTTATCTGTAAGTTTTTGGCTGGCTTGGGTTTCGGATCTTTTCTTGGGAATTCCCTTCACAAGCCGCTTTCCGGCAAATTATAGTTATCGGGAATTTCTTCGGGATTTCTACGTAACATGACTACCAAACGAAGGTTCACTTCTGATGTTGTAAGCCGTATTGTCAACTTCCCCACAGACGCTTCACCAATGTTGCCAACATGAGGCTCCGCCTACCGAAAATCAAAACGATTTGATCTCACACCAACCGTCGGACCAACCGTTTACTACAACCGCCAACCTGCCCACAGACATGCAATCTCTCCTACAACATGGCAAGTAGCCAACAAGGTTGACAACCAAGTTGGTCGTCTATGGGCCCCTTAATGCCTGCTCTTTAATCGGCAACTTGAAAAAAAAAATTACTTTCGGAAAATGTAAATTTTCAGCTCTCAGCTTGTACATTTATAATTTGCTCAATTTAAAAAATGAAATTGATCATAATTCTCGAGAAAAGGCCACTCTCGAGAGATTGTTGGAAACACTGCATCAACAGTGGCAAGGGAATCTGAATGACTATTCTTAATTGTGATCCCGCCCCAGTAGCGGATCCAGGGGAGGGGCGCGGGGTGCGTGCGCCCCCCCCCCCTGAGAGGTGGGACACTCATAAAGTATTGCTGCTGAGCTAAAAAAAAAAGTGCGCCCCCCCTCAGAAAATTTCTGGATCCGCCACTGTCCTGCCCATTATGTTTCATTGCTCTCTGGTCAACTATTTTCTCAATTAACTGAGTATATCTCTTATTTTTGTCCAACTATTCGTATCTTTATTTTTCATTACCAAATTAATAATAGAAACTGCAACAATTTGCATTTAAAACATGTGATAAAAAATACTTGATGATGCCTTATCAGGTTACCTTTTCGATACCCCTTTGTAAGTATTTAACTTTAAGGAACATCCTTGTTATTATTATTTTTTTCAGATTACACATTTGTAAGTTAAAATGTAAAGTAAAACTCTTTTTTATCTTTTACCTCTCATTCCCCAAAATTATGACCCCCACTATCACTAGCATTCAATTACAGATATTACTGACGAAAAATCAACGTAAGAATACAAACTACTAATGGTTAATGTTAGATTTTCAAAAACATAATTTTTTTTAATGTTTATAAATTCATTAAATAGGGGAAAATGATAATGGTCAAAAGGAAATAAAGGCGAAATCAAAAAAGGATTTTTTTTCTTTTTTTTTTCTGGTGCTGAAGATCTCAAACCACTGAGGCCTGGAGAGGATCTCAAGTTGCTGGAAAACAAGGTCTCCACGGTTCAGCGGCAGACTGCACATAGCTTCACAATCAATCCTAATGTTGTAAATTGGGCAATATAGTTCCCTCTTATGGCTTCAGAACTCTCGAGCTCAAGGACTTTAACACATTTGTCTATAGTCCATTCCATGTCGAGATGGCGGCAGTGTGTGTTATACTTAGGGAGTTCTGTCTCCAACACGCGCAGCTCTAAATAACTCTGCAACGTTAACATTAATTTCAACTTCGTCCAATCTTTTCGGGAAAAATTCTATAATATGCAGAATTTGATTCTCTATCAGCCCATACTAAGAGTAAAACACAAAAGATAAATCCACAATCGCAATAAATTATTTTTGGTAATTCTTTTACTTAAAAATTTAACGGAAATTCTTGTTTCTCCCGTCCCTGTGTCCTTATTTGAGAGATATTACTTTGAAAATTGTCATAAAGACGCCAGACCTTGCCTATGCTCGTAAAAAAGGAAAAAAAATGGTTTTAATGTTGTTCCTTTCCCATTTTTTTTAGCAAAATGAAATTTTCGATTATTAAAATGTAGACTGCGAGGAAGTTTATAATATGAAATTTTGGCATATTCCTTATAAAATGTACAGTTCAAATTTGATTTTAAGCTATGTCCGTCAATTGTGGGACGCATACAGCTGGACTAATTAATTTTTAAATATGAGTGAACGGTAACCTCATAATTGTACCACTGCAAGCGACTAAATAAAGATATCATACTTAAGATAAGTGAGATAATAATAAGTTATATTCTTTCAACTACTTTTACACTCGAGATGGGAGTTTTGTTATTGAATTGTTAGTGTATAGAATGATTAAAAATGAAAAAATAAAATGAATTAAAAATATTTTAGGACCTACGTGCTTAAGAACGAAATACGTTAATTACAAACAGAATAGTTTTAGTAATTTTCGTTTTAATAAATACCACATTTTCTTATCACACCTATATTATTCACAACGCAAAATTATGATTAAATTATATTTCAAAATCAAAATGCTTTACACCTGTAGTCCCAGTAAGAGTTTATGCGCTGTCCTGGCTTGGGAAAAGCCAGTTTAAGGTATAACGGAGTAGTGATCGTCTTAAGGACCCAACAGGGTTATTGCCATGATCATGAATATCTAGAGAAACAAGAATTTACGTTAAAATTTTAAGTAAACAAATTACCAAAAATAATTTATTGCTATTGTAGATTTATATTTTGTGTTTTATTTTTAGGATAGGCTGATAGAGAATCGAATTCTGCACATTATGAAAGTTAAAAAAATTAAATGAATTTTTTCAGAATATTAATGTGACAACTGGGTAGATTTGAAGATTTGGCAACAGCGCACGAGATCTACTGCCATCTCGACGTGGAATGGACTATAGGTCATAGGATTATGCTAGCAGAATCAGCGGGCGACGAGGGCCTATTTTTATTTCCCTGAAGCATATTTTCGATTGGCTTCTCACATCACGATACTCCTGCGCCCTGGTCCGAGCGAGTCCCCTCCACTGACGGACCTCTCATATCTGAGGGGGATTCTGATCGCTTTCTAATTGAACCGGTATTTCGTTCTTGTCTCCTTCCTTGCAGGTAATTAAAAGTCAGAATCCTAATAAGTATAATATAAATGTTCTGTCTGCTATATTCAAAAGAGAAACAATACCGCAAAGTCTGAGAATAAATTGTTCAGTGTATTTGATCCCAAGAAGGATGAATTGAATGATTTCATTGAAATAAATGTAAAAGGCTACACTAAACTCAATTAGGGATAACCCATATTAATGAACCAATTGTTTTGCCATTTTAATGCTTATAATATAAATATATATTATATATATTAATATAATATTGTTATGTTATATTATATAATACAATATTTTATATTATATAAATGAAATTTTAATGCAATTTAATTTTTAAAAAAATTATAATCTATATTTTATTTTATATTTAAAATAGTTTGATAATTATAAAGAAATAGAAAACAAACATCTCATTTTGTTTATACACGAGCATCAGTCATTAACAGTAACATTAGCAATGAAAATTAAAGTGGATACGATTTGCTCACGTGTTACCGAAAAATAATACCTAGTAAAAAGGGCTAAAAGGCTAAAAGGTAAAAAGGCCCTAACTTTAATTCACTAATGTAACCCAAAGGCTGTTATATCAAGACTGGAGAATAAGTTGAGCACGTGAATGCTTGGAAAGTCAAAAACAGATGGATGGATAAAATCATTAATGTTGCTGATTTTAGGAATCAATTCGTTTATTTGTAATATTATTTGGGAAAACACTTAATTTTTAATAATGGTAAATTAAGTATAAAAAACACCTCATATATATATATATATATATATATATATATATATATATATATATATATATATATATATGTATGTATATATATGATTAATATCGTATGATACATATTAAAATTCAAAAGTTATTTAAACTGAGTCAGAGAACAGAAATTTAGTTTTCCTAAATTATTAATTTTTTTTACCTTTTATAAGTACTTTACATTATGTCTGATCCACAGTTATATGACCAGAAAAACCGTTTGGGTTAGCAAGGCCTCATAAGTAAATAACTAATTTTAAATTGAATATTTCTTTTTAAATTTCACTAGAGAATTAAAAATACTATTAATCGTAATGTGAAAAAGAGCCATTGTTGGTTATAAATAAATACAGTATAATTCAGTATTCTTTTTAAACCATATTGTATTTTTGCAGCAAAAGAAATCAATGGGGAAAGAACACCGAGAATTGAAAAGTCCTCTTGGGAAAAAAGATCTTCGCACCACCCACTAACGGAACAAGAGTCACAGACGCCGCCTCTCCCCCCTCCAACGGTATCAGTAATTATTTTTCCTTTTTAAACATACAACATACATAAATTAAAATATTGTAATTTACGAATTAATAATCTATATGACTTAATTAACATTTTCTACCCACAAAAAATAGCACTCCCCTCATGAATAAGAGATATAAGAAAACCTCTTGTGATAGGCTTTTCTGTACTTATCAAAGTAATACCGATGTGATTACCCTCACACCATCTGAGGATTAGGCTGGCACATCTTTCAGCTTCCCTGTTGACTCCGGCTCTGCTATTGGACACCACAACAGCAGCAAGGTCATCTACATAGGCGGTGGCAGAGATCCGCTGAGCCTCTAATACTCCCATCAAATACAAGTTTCCATAGGGCCGGACCGAGTACGGATCCTTGGGGACATCCTCGCTCTATGGAAGCTTCCACCTCATAGTAATTTCCTCTAATCCTTACTATCTTGTCCTGTAGGTAACTTCTTACAAGAGAATATAAGTTGCTAGGAGCATCGAATCTCTGCAGCTGTTGGAGCACGCTGGGCCACCAGACGCTGTCGAAAGCGGAGGAGATATCGAATAGCAGTAGCATCACATAGCGCTCCGCCCGTTACTCGACGTCTGTGCGCACTCTCAATAAAGCATCAGCGGTACCTCTGCCTCTAGTCGAACCGTATTGCCGTGGGTGGCTTGCCATATTAATCACAGGGCGTAAACTATTCATCATGAGGGTCTCCAGGACCTTGCTCTTCACAGGGAGGAGAGATATAGGCCGGTAGGAGTTAGGAAGTTCCTTATCTCTATTTCCTCCCTTGTAGAGGAGTCTCAGATCTGCGATCTTCCATCTTCTTGGAAAGTATCCCGTATCTAGGCATTAACAAAGCATTTTCAATGTATGGGAGACTATTCCTTAATATCGCCGCATCAATAGCATCAAGGCCTGGAGAACAGTTAGTTTTCTGCCTATCCACAGCAATACGAAGATCATGAATGTCCCATGGTGGGCACAAGTCCGTTCCTGGCGGGTATATCGTGAAGTGAAAAAGTGGTCTGTCAATTCCAAGTATGAAGAAATCTCTAAAAATACCCGGATTTTGTTAAAGGTTGACAAGATTACGACTTAATGGTTTCCATTAGTTTGTTACAAATATTACGAATCATTTTGAAAATTACATACCTTATTTAAATTTACTTATTTTTATTTTACAAGACCCTCCATTGATTTTAATGGTACAAGTTTTTTGTACTATTGGTGTTCTGGCAATAAGCAACTTATGCTAAATAAAAATATTTCGAAATACATAGTTGAATCCAGCCGGTTGTAAAGGAGGGCTGCAGCTCCTCAGCCTTTCCCCTGGTTCTGCTAATCGTTTTTCTACCTTTATATTCCTTTCATACATCTACTTGTTAGGCACATTATTTGTTCTTTAACTTAATTCCTTACTTTTAGTTAAGTTAAATTCTAACTTTAAATGACTAAACATTTTCCAAAGGGGGGCTGAGGCCCCTCTGGATCCGCCAATGGGGAGACATGAAACATTTTATTTCAGTGTTGAATTAAAATGTTTATTTCTCATTTTATTTATTGGATAGTGTTTCAAGTATAATGTTATTTCTGTGTACTATATTTCAGGTGCACTAAGTAAGTGTAAATAACTGTGTGATAGTGTTGATCTAATAAGAATCACTGTACCTCCGTGTGCTGTGTTGTCAGGGTGGTCAGTTCTGTAAGTCAAGTAACCAGGAATACCAAATTTAGACCGTAGAGTAAGGTGTGTTTCCGTTATTAGTGCGACATCAACTCGTTTATCGTGAAAGTATAAGTCTAATTCAGTCTTGTGCTGTGTCAGTCCGGTGTTGGATGGTCTGGTAAATTGCGGTTTTTGAATATATACCTATGCGAGAGGTAATTAGCTAGAAAAAAAAAACCATAGTAATGTAACGTTAAACCGATAAGCAAATAAAAAAACATATGGCGTAACCTCCCAGACCGTTTGTTGGAACAAAATATGCGATTAGAACGAACTTTTGGGGTCTAGATCTTTCGCGCCTAGTCCACAAAGGCGTAGATCTCCCTACATTGTTCTAGAATGATCCAGCCTTATATTTACGATTATATATAAGGAGCAGTGACTGAACGAGTTAAGGTCTGGCCACACATGTCCGCACCGGATCCGCACCGTAGCAATAATACAGGTTATGTTCACAATATTTTTAATTTAACTTACACATTACCTTTAGTTATGCCTAAAGTTCAAGCCACACATGTCAGACACAGGCCACTTTAGGCATAACTAAAGGTAATATGTAAGTTAAATTAAAAATATTCTGAACATAACCTGTATTATTGCTACGGTGCGGATCCGGTGCGGACATGTGTGGCCAGACCCTTAGTCGAAGTCTGTGTCTTGACTGTTTAGCGCAAGTCATATGATTTTGTGTTTTAACGTTATCATTTTTGTAACCTGCTCATATATTTAAGTTTTATTAACTCGTTGGCATTGTGATAACTGTATATTTCTATTAGTAAATATTGTTTAACCCACATAAGTGTTACAACTGGTGTCAGGTGTGGGGTTTAAAGAAGAAAAAAAAATAAAAAAGAATGCCAAGTAAACGAATTGGAGAACTTAAAGTAGCGGAGTTGAGGAGAGAATTAGAAGGGCTTGGATACTACAGGTACGAAGACGATCTTGTTGGCTCGGTTACGTGAGTAATACCTGAGTCAAGGCGTAGATCCTGATACAGTAGAATTTGAGGATAGCTCTTTGAAGGTTTTGTCGGCAGAGATAAATGATAAATTTTCAAATTTGTTGTTGAATTAAATGAAAAGATGACTAGCCAGACTGCCAAAATAAACAGGATAAATGATAAATTAACTAGTCAATCGGCAGAAATAAATGGTAAATTAGCAAGCATGTCTGGTGAAATTAATGACAAATTGGCCAGCCAATCAGTTGAAATAAATAATTAATTGACTAACCTGCCTGGTGAGTTAAATGAAAAATTGGTCAGCCAAACTGCTGAAATAAATAGTTTAAATGAAAAATTTACCAGACTTAATTCCAATTTGTCTGCCGAGTTTAATGATAAGATAAATAGCCTTAATAATAACCTGTCGGCGGAAATAAATGAAAAGCTGACCAATTTGTCTAGCGAAATGAATGACAAGCTTGCCCAACAAGAAGGGAGGACTGCTGCTTTTGAAGAGGAGGTTGAGAGATTAAAAAGGGCGTTGGAAAAAGGGGTCCAGGCGGTCGTCAGGGAGCAGCTCTGCACACCGTTATTAGACGAAGGAGCACGTGAACCCGCAGTTATGGAGAGCCGAGCCAGGATAAAACCACCGACGTTTGGTGGTAAGTCGTCCTGGTCGAATTACCTTAAGCAATTCAATGCTGCGGCCAAGGCTAATGGGTGGTCTCCAAGAGATAAGGATTACGGTGGCACTCAGAGGCGACGCCCTGGATGTCCTACAGACCCTGAACGCCGACGACGCATACGATTTTAACATGCTAGTAAGCCGGCTAGAGATGCGGTTTGGCCACGCCCACCTCGAACAGGTATATCAGTCCCAGCTGAAGGGCTGGAAGCAGCAGGCAGCCAAGACTATTCAAGAGTTCGAAGCGGACGTTGCCAGGATGGTAAGATTTTCTTATCCAACAGCCCAAGACAGTTTGTTGGAGTGCTTAGCAGTCCAAGCGTCCAAGCTTGAGGGACTAGGAGCTTTAGAGAGCGGTTGTTAATGAATCGCAAAAGTTGTTAACTGAGCACTTATAAATTATTTCAATCTCGTTCATTATTACCTTCCTAAATCACGTCATCTTCCATTGCAATCGATAACCTAGCATTTCAATATATTGAAATATTGATAAGGGTATTATATAATCATAAAAATAAATAAAACTACTAAGAAATAGTCGAAAAGGTACTGAGGAGATGAAGAAGTTGAGGCAGTCAGCGGCGGATTGTGGCCTACACGCCCTATAAGCCTTGGAGCTGAGGGTCAAAAAAGTGTCTGATTTGAAGAAAGTTTCATGTTCCAAGGCCTGCATTTTGAAGAGGGCTACGTTAATTAATGTCACTTGTAAAAGTTGTAGAATATCAAATTCTGTGTAAAACGAGCTCATTAATTTTAAAATTAGCCCACTCCTGTGGAGACAAAGTAATTAAAACGTGAACGTATTTAGTGCCTATTGGTCTGAAATCCGTGAAATTGTTTTCAGTTCTCACATATAATATATAGACCACAAAGTATTGATTTCTTCTTAGATATTAATCCAGAGAAGTTCTATATATATTACCCTTTTCCCCCCTCAGCTTCTTCTTCATCAACCTCTTTTTCATTGTCGGCTGGTCCTGTTGGCAGCCCCTCATCGATTGCTCCGGTGCGCTTTCTCAGATGATCGGCATATTTTCTCTTTGTAATACCACCAATATCTACTTCATAACTCAGCCCCCGGTCTTCCTTCTGATCCTTCCAGGCTCTCATCCATTTTCTCTCTCCTTCCTCTCCCAGACTTCATCCCCAGCTTCGAAGTGACGGTACTTCAACCCCTCATCGTGATAACTTTTCATCTTCCATGTGTTCGCTTCTATGGTACACTTCACATCTGGCTTTAGTCTTTCTAGGATCGAAGGTAGCCTCCTTCCCAAAAACGCCTCTGACGGCAAAATTCTTGTTCGCTTTGTGAGGAGAATTTCTGTACGAAAAAAGAAATTTCTGCAAGGCCAAATCTTTGTCTCTGACATCTTTTCGGCATGCTTCAAACCTCCTTTTGAAAGTTTTGATAAACCTCTATGTCAGACTATTCGTCTTGGGGTGGTAAGGTGTGGATGTAATGTGGTTTATCCCATTATTTTTACAAAATCTTCTGAATTCCACTTATACAACTTGTGGGCCAAAGCCTAGACGACATTTTTTGTTATTCCAAATCAGGCAAATATTTCTCTCAACTTAATTATTATTACGCTAGAAGTTGTTTTTCCCAGACTTTCAACCTCAGGCCATTTGGATAAGGCATCCACGACAATGAGCCAATTTCTTCCATTGAACGGAACTGCTAAATCAATTGACCTGCAAATGTTGATTTCAACGTGTCCAAGGAAATCAGCGTTTCCAGTTTTTCTTCTTGAAGATTCTTGAGCGTACTCTCCACTTCTCTTATATCCTCAGATTCCTCCTTTGAGCTTCCTAGAATTCTAGAAAGTTCATGCTGGATTATCTTTCGCGGGTCGATAATGAATACTGTAGGAGTAAGCTGATGAAATCAATGCCTAACTCATCAGTCGGTTATTTGTCACTTTAGGAAGGTCCCTTTTATTTCCGAATACTCTTTGCAACGATTTGTGGTCGGTAACTAATGAAAAATCACGCCCCCACAAATATTGATGTAATTTCTTTACTCCAAAAATTAATGCCAAGGCTTCTCGGTCTACAGATGCGTGATTCCTTTCCCTTGTTGACAACGTTCTGGAAGCAAATGCCACCGGACGCTCAGATCCATCTGGAAGCCCGTGCATTAAAACTACCACTAATCCTGTTTCTGAAGCATCGCAGTATAGTATGAGTGGCTTCTTCTCATCATACAGCATCACGGTGCTGTTGGATAATAAAAGATGTTTTACCTGTTGAAATAATTTTTCTTCTGATTCCGTTCAAACCCACTTCCTTTTAATGCTTGTGCATGCATGTAGGGGTCCACAAATGGAATGTAATTGGGGGATAAACCTTTCTTAGTAATTTATCATCCCTAAGAAGCTTTGTAACTCCTTCACGTTTTTTGGCGTTGGGAATCTTTTAATAACTTCAATTTTTTCAGCAGTCGGGTGAATACCATTTCGATCAAACTGGTGTCCTAAGTAATTTATTTCTTTTTGGAAAAACGCACATTTAGATATTTTAAGTCTAAGACCTACTTCTTTCATTCTTTTAAATATTTCTTTGAGTGCGCTTAGATGTTCTGATCTTATTTTGCATGTCACCACTACATCATCCAACAAGACCCCAACTATTATCCATGAATTTTTGAAATTTTCCTGGTACTGATGAAATCCCAAAAGTCATCCTAGTATAACGATAGTACCCTAAATGAGTTCCTATTTTCAAATATTATCGGGAATCCTCCTCCACAACCATCTGTAGATACGCATTTTTAAGTCTATAACTGAAAATTCCATACCTCCTACTAATTTGGATGTCAAATCGTCAAATGTAGGAAGTGGATGGTAGTCAGGTAAAAGGTTAGGATTTATAGTAACCCTGAAATCCCCAGAAATCCAATATATAATTTTTAATTTAATAGGATAGGATAGGGGTTTTAGGGCGATAAATATCGCGATTATTACGCCCTTTAATTTAATATAAATTCAAGTAAAATTTTTAACTTGGTCTTGGTACCAATCTACGACGTATGTTTCCACTTTTGCAACCCTTACTCCTTCTGGTATACTCATCCCAAATGCTACTACCCATGGTAAGCCAAAAAATGGAACATCCTTTTCTCTCATCACAACTAATGGTAGTTTAAGGCACTTATCTCGGTGTTCGTAAACATCAATCATTCCCAAGGTTTTCAGCGGTTTTTTACCATTTCCTGTCGGACTAACGGTATAGGGTCGTAATTTGGGTTTACCAATAACTTCCTACCAATAGGAATAATTATAATATTATCATTAATAGTTGAAACTCGAGCTCATGAATCAAATTCCATAACGCATGGATGACCATTAAGCTGGACCGATATGGTGGCACGCGGTGCTTGAAGCAAAACAGACCATATTTTTCGAAGATTATCTTGTGGTTGATTCTCATCCTCCGAATCCGATAGGGAAGCCCCCAATGTTTTTACGCGACCCTTAGATCTGCATTGGGCTTTGAAATGTCCCCTAAAGCCACATTTCTGTAAACTGCGTTCCTAGCTGGACATTTATTTAAATCATGGAACTCAAAACCGCACCTCTTGCAACCCTGCTGATAATCTTCAGATCTTCTACTAACTTTTCCTAATACAAATTCGCTCTCTTCCCTTATACTTGGGCCTTCATGAAAAGATTCCACCTCCGTTTTGGCTCTTTCCATACCAATGGCCAACTGTAAAACATCCCTACTGGTCACCGCCTTATCATTAAAATGTATTCCTTGAAGCCATCTTTGCCTCACCTCAATTTCAATTTTTTTGTACCTAGCGCCTGCCAAAAACTCTTCCCATGTCCGCAATGGGTGCTTAATTCCCTCAACCTATTCGAAAAATCTCCGATGGTCTCATTGGTGTTACGAACTGCCCTCTCAAACGCCATATGAACTGAAAATATCGTTAGCTCAGGTCCAATCAAGCAGCGAAGAGCCGCTGTGACCTCCTCGAGTTTTTATCATCCACTGACTCCGGAAGAAAATAGTTTCCAATTTGCCGTAGCGTGTTGGCCCCAACATATGCTAACAGTAAGTTTTTCCTTGCTTCCTGAGCCAGCTTGCGGTCCCCACCGAGCCCTTTTACTTTACAAAGTCGTTCGAAATGAGAAATATAATTTTCAAGGCTTACCTTAGATGCATCTAATTCCTCCATCGAGAATCTCTCCATTTTAAGCCGGAGTTCCTCCCTGAATTCCTCATCTTTATCTTTTTATCTTCCTTGAGACCATTGAAATTTTTCCTTGTCGCCAATATAAGATTGCTTAATAGAAACAAAACAAAAACCTAATCTTTATTATTTTTAAACATGAACTGTTATCAATCAGCAACAAACATAAACTTCACAATATGATATTAAAATAATTAACTTATATATTAATCCAGAGAGGTTCTGTGTCTATTACAGGCCTCCTGAGAAAAGATTACAGACGAATATTCGAAAGTAAGTTTTCAATATATTGAGCTTTAAGTAACCCTCCCTTTCACATATACCTATAGAAATCGGTAAAAAAAAAAGTGTGCCACTTAATGTCAGTGCGTGCCACTTTGTAACAGTGACTTTAGTGAAGTTACTGTTACTAAATGGCGATTACAAAGTATATCGACTCGTGAAAATCATGTGTGTCGCATATCTCACCAGATTTAAAAAAAACTAATTTATTTCAGATGGGTCTAGAAATTAAATACATTGGATATTCTATCAGAACCATAAGAGATTAATAATAGAATGCATCAAAAAGGATATTAATGTCTTACTACAGCTTAAACATCAAAGGTGTATCTGTTGTAAATTAAAACTTTCCTGTATCTGCAACAACGATTGATAGGGAACTATTGTATATGTTATTCAATAAAATAATTTTGAACCACTTTTCTTTAGTATAGTTGAAAATTAACACAATTCTTCTTTGTTTTCAGAAAAAAGAAAAGTTACAATCAATTAATAAAGAGATTCCCGTCGTCGATGAAAGAGAGACTGAAGGGTTAGATCAACAAAAGGACTATGAACATGATAACACGAATCCGGTGGGTTATGACAGGACTCCGAAGATCATCGATACGACGGAAAGAGTTCGAGAAGATATCGAGAGCTATTCTAAGACTTGTAAGGTTAACCCCGAAAAGAAAAACCTCCTGGAAGAATTAGTGGAAGATGTCTATAACAAACATGAAGAAGACGAATCAGACAGCGAATCAATGAAAAGCGGAGAAAGACATTCTGCAAAAAGTCAACATTCAGAGAAACGGGGATCTGCAGGATCCCTGAAATCTCGCTCATCATCATCCAGTGGAAAATCAAAACCCCTGGAAGCTGAGTTTATAAGTGCACAATACGCAAAAGAATTGGCCCAAAATAACTTAAAGCACAGACCTTTACCAGATGTTATCGAAGATAAATTATTTCATTCCCTACAAATGCAAAGGGTGAAGAATCCTGGTGCAGCATTAGACACCGAAACTACTGCTGCTGCAGTAGCCCAAAAGATCTATGCCTCTCCAGGTCCGACTCAATGTAGCAAACTGAAAATATATCGACCCAAAACAGCTGCTCCAAGGAAGAAGAGAAGTATTGACGAGGAGAGGCCTAAAACCTGTAAGCTAAAAGACTTGCAAGAGATAGATCTGGCTATATGCTGGGATCTAATTCCACCTAAACCAGAGGATGAGCCAAAAAGGCCTGCACATATTGATGGTAGCAATGGTTCCATGGCCCCTGGAATATTCACGATAGTAAAGCCTCGTGATCATGAATTACAGCTAAACAAAAAAGATATGTCCAGTGACAATGGTCAGAAACCCAAAACAGCTTGGTCAGAGATAAATGAAAAGAGTAAGCCAGTAAACCCTTCTGCTGTTATGGACATAATCAGTAATGAGCAGGATGATATAACAAAAAGCCCAACCCAGCATAATCCACACATCAATGGAAAAAAACAGTTAGCCCCTATAAACTCTGATGAGAAGGTAACAGTAAATGGTTCAGAAGAGAATAAAAATCCTAACATTCCTTCTCCTCCAAATTCAGGGAAAAACTCTTCAAAAAATGGATCTTTAAAAACTGGATCAAACAATGCTACTGATTCTTCAATTACATCAGAAAAACTAGCAAGACAAAAACATTATAGAAGTTCTCCAAACCTATCAGGAAATTCGGATAAGCCTTGTAAAGATAAAATGCTTTTTTCTCGCCCTTGTATGGCTTGTGAAACAAAGACTCCATTAGAGTTCAAAACACGACAGCCTAGATCAGAATATAAAATGGCCTTTAAAGCAGGAAATCCAAACTCAAGGAGTAGCAGCCACAATGGGAGCCATACATCTCAAGCTAATAAACCTATAGTTGTTCCTAAGCCGAAAACACCCTTTGCTCGGAAGAGCTATTCTATAAATACTTTAGCTCCTCCATTTTCACTATGGCCAGGAACAATGGGAATGGACTATCCAGAACATTGGCGCCTAGCTTCGGTCTACCAACAATCTTATAAACCTATAGAATCAAGGAAAAATCCAATGATTAAAGGAATTTATCGATGAATAAGTGGTTGAATATACTGAACATGTTATTACTAATATATTTTTTAACTTTTTTTACTTTAATTGAAGTTTTGATGTGTATTAATTAATCTAACTTAATATTGACCTTTGTTATTAAGCCTTCTGTTTTTAATTTGTTAGAATTTTATATGAAATTTATTTGTTAATACGTTTTTATTATTGTTTTGTGAATTTATTAGGTATTTATAATATGAACTGTGTGAAATAACCTATGTTTACAATAATTGTTGATACCTGCTTCAGATTTTATTTAACGTTATGAATTTTTTTTTTAAGTTTTAAACTTTGAGTTTTTGAGTAATTTATTCATTAGCCATAAGTTATCGGATTGAGGGTCACTGATGCAGCAGTATAGTTCAGTATAGATAAAATATTTTTATATTAATATAAAAAACTCATAGACAATAACGGGTAAAGATTATTTATCCATTAAAAATATTATTCTTTGAACTGGTTGTTTTTTAAGCGCTGCTAAATATGTCTTAATACTATTTTATATAAAAATATTTTATTGTGAGATCTATAAATAAATTTTTATATATTAAAAAATAATAATAATAAAGGAAATGATCAAAAGTACTACTAGGATTCTAAGACTTTCTTGTAAGAATAATCAAATATCTAATTTAATGCATGGTATAGAAGTTTTAGCTGAAAATTTAATGTTTCAGTAATTTATTTGTCTATAGACAAGAACATGTTGAAAATTATAACCTATAAGGTTGATTTTACATCCTTTATTCTGAACTTAGAATTTTCAATTTAATTGTTCGATGGCATTTTGAATCGTTGTAACTCATTTTTATTTTACATATTTTCACTATAAATAATAATTTCTACATATATCTAGTACAAATACTCAAAAATATAGTATATTTTACATAAGTATACTTTTACAAATGTATACTCAAAAATGTATACATGATATATATTATACATGTGAATTAAGATATATTCGTATCAATTTGATGATATTTGTTCTTACAGCTTTACAATTTTTTGTTACATATTTCTCAAAATATAATTACATATTTGATTGTACATATTTGGATTTTTATTTTACTTGAAAATCTGTTCCCTAATTATGACCATAGAGAGTTCACATCATTTACTAAGCTATAATAAATTATAAGAGATGCTAAGCTATAATTCTTGTATCTTTAATATTCTATTCTGGTATTATAATAATGGGTAGGAAAAAATTGTAAATTTGATTTTTCCAAAATTTCATTCGTAAGTAGAAAGATTTTTTGGTAAGTTTATCACATTTTTAAAAATTGAGTTAAGGAATTAGTAGGTATGTAACATAAGTTTTTGTGATATGTTTATGATGTTTTCCAAAATTTGGTAAAGTGTTTGTGTTTATGAAGTGTTAGAGAATTCTGTACTGTTAATATCTGATTTGTTTCAATAAGAAAAGATTTTTCATTTTTTTCAATATATATATATTCAAAATATATATATATATATATATATATATATATATATATATATATATATATATATGTATCTGTTTTATTATACTGCTCTGTTTTATACCTGTTCTTCTGTTCTATAACTGTTTTATTCATTCTTCTTATCTGTATTTAAATAAAATGAAAAAAGATAAAATATTTATTTAAGACTATTAAATATGAAACTTAATCAGAAGATAATAAATCAAATGACCAGTATGGTCTCCTATACTGTTGTGTTTAGCATGGCAACCCACAATACTTAAGGTCGCGCGTTTGCGTCCCGTGGTGGCCTGAGGATTTTTTAATGTGAGTAAAAAATCCTTGGCTATGCCATCCCTCGATAGGACTTAAAATGGAGGTCCGGAGCCAGTACAATGTCTGGTACTCGTTAAAAATACCTATCCTAATTATACCTGGATAGGCAAAATTTAGGACTCCCACTCTAGTATTAGCCTTAGAAGCATAAACAGACATTAAGCAAACAAACGACCAGTCCAGATTTTAGAAATGTAACAATATACCACATAGTTAATAATGATATTGTTCATATAAAAATTGCAAACAGTACTTTATGACAACAAAAATTATTATTTTGCTTAGTTATTGATTACTTACATTACCCATTTATAAATTAATGGATGGATTTGTTTTCCCCCAAGAATTTACTTCTAATTAGAACAGGGTTTGAAAACAAACATTATATTTTGTGAAAAATCATAGCTCTAGGTATTATGTTTGATTTTAAAATTAAAAATCATGCTTGATTTATATATAAAAAGTTAAATCAATTTGATGTTTATTGATTGAATTATAAATATTGATCAATCACTGAGTGTATTATGTATTTCATAAATAATAATGACTAGGTGTACCCCTATCCACCTGGACCATCCCACATTTAAAAACATTATATCAATTTAGTTTTTGGCCTCTCTAAAACAGAAAATACAAAGAATTATTAATGGCTATGTTAATACAAAATGGGTTCAGCTATTGTCTTTTGACACATTGCACTGTCTATAGATAACAGAGGTCGTACATTTCTTCTGCGAGAGCACCTTTTTCTGTTGTTGATGTAAATTTTCAACTTTTCCCTTCTTTAACACCTGCAGTCTGAATTTAATGGAGTTAAAAGCGGGGATATGCCTTTACAATTAAATTATTAATCTTTAAATGTTATGGTAAAGAATCGTGAAGGATTGTCAAGAAAATTAAGAATGGTAAAAAATTGAAAATAAGCTCTTTAAGGTACCCAGGTAAATTTTAAAAGTTATAAATACTGAAAAAATTAATAAATGAAAGGTCCAACTATTACTGCATCAGTCGTTTGAGAAACCATGTCTGAAAAATTTGATTCGTTTTTAATTTATTTTTGGGCTCTTCAAATGCTGAGACTTACAATTCAAGAGAATTTCTAATTTTGAGCTTTAATATGTGTTCGATACATGGGGAACATGTTCGAGAAAGTAATTGAAATTTTGCAAATCTCTTAGTTCAATGTAAAAACTTTTCTTTTGTTTCACCATAAATTTAAATCTGTGAACATATATGGTTTCTCAAATGATTAATAAAACTTTAAGTAGAATCAAGTTTTGATCTCTTTTTATTTTATTTTAGAAATTAAAATGTATTACAAAGAAATACAAAATTATGATTTTACACTAAACTAGAACTAATATCTCAGTTCTCCTCTTGATACACTGTTTTTTAGTTATTTCTGAAGCCCAAAATAGCTTCTGTTGCAGTAGCGGATCCAGAAATTTCCTCAGGGGGGGGGGGTACTTTTTTTATTATTTAAATGTTTGCGTCATAAATTTAGAATCATTGAGAACTGTCTGAATTTGATTCATAGTAACTTTACTAACTTGATAAACTTGGGTGGGATCCAATGTTCTTAAAGAGCAGTATAAAATTTGTGTCTTTTTATGTTATTGTAGGTTACTTGTTACAAATAGAGAGATGAACAGATTCAATAATTTCCTTATGATGAAGTATATAATATGTCAAGCTATATACTAATATTAAATGCTATACACATTCCAATTGGTGTAAAGGATTTGTCACATTTCACTAGCTTTTTAATAACAGAATAATAGAATAACTGAAAATATATATTAAATCGTTGAACTTAAGATTACTTATATTAAAATTTGTCCTCACATTGATATTAAAATTTAAGTAACTGTAAAAACCAGATATTTTATTTGAATCTTTATTTATCACATTTTTATCATTTTTCAATGGATTAATTGTTCTTAATGGATCAGGCATTCTTAATGAAGTGATTTTTCTTTATTAAATACAATGCTTTAACACTGTTAAAAAAGCTTTCTTGAGATTTTCATGGATAAAAACTAGTAGGTACTTAAAACATTTGAATTGTATTTGTTTTCAATTTAAACATGATTAGTTATCAGTATTATAAAATGGTTGGTGACATTTAAATAATTGCAATTAAACTTTGACAGAAAATAATACAACATGGTGTCATTCACAATATTGTTTTTAATGGCAACAATAGGAGTTATCATAGGTAAAACTAACAGTTCAAGAGAGGACTTAGATAAGCAGAGCTGGATTGACAACTTTTTTAAATGGGGAGATACTAACAATACCGACAGTAAGTCAAGTATTATTTTTTGAATCCATCATTACTTTATATTGATTTATATTATTAACTCATTTTTATATAATATTTATTATTAATTGGTTTATATTATTTACTTATTTATTTATATATAAAAAATGGCGCAGTGAACTTTTTCATTGTTTAACTACATAATTGGCTGTAAATCGTTACTTATTGAGTTATGCATGTATAAAAATCCAGGCATGATGAGACATATTCTGTCCCATGGCATTCGGACTATTAAAAACAATTTAAAACAAAAAAGAAGCCATAGGCCATTTTTATGAACATCATTAAATTTTTTTTTTTTAAACAATTTTGTGATATTTTTTGTTTGGATTTTATACTTATTTTGCTATTCTCTACAGAGAGAGTGAAACAGATTGGAGATTATGAATATCTGCCCATACATAGATAAATAATGATGCCTGATAATATTGGCTGATAATATCTTTCATTTCATGGTTCATAACTCGTCAACTTCTTGAATCAACATAATTTTTTATTACCTGAAAAAATTAAAACTTTTAGATGATATAAACCATCTCTATCTACCCGTATTCAAAATATATCCTAAGAAGCGTTCTAAAAATCGACTATTTAGTGGCGTACTTGCATCATTTGGGTACGGGTCGGATTTATTTCCGGTTTATTTATTTTATTACCGGTGTTTATCATTTATTATTTTATTAAATATTATTATTATCAGCCTGTTATTGCAATTATATTTCAACTTTTAGGCCTCTACTAGTTAAGGGTGTATGGTCAAGTTTTCTGCAGGGACCAGCTGTACTGGGAAGTAGGGGGCGGGATTCAATCCGACCTTATATATAACCTTACTAGAGCACCTTTCTTATCCACTCTTCTATACCAAGCCCAGGTATTGTATGAATAATTGAGTTCAATTACTGTTATTCTATAAGCTTGCATGGATGTTATTGCTAAACTGGACATGTTACAAACTTAAATGTATAAAATATACACACATGAAGAAGTTTCCGTTTCCGTTTCGACACGAAACCAGGACTAAGGCCGAAATTCGGGACACTAATACAAACATACACCGAATTGGCTACTTTTTGTTTTATATTGCATGTAATAGTCCGAATTAGGTCCATACGGAAAAAATATTATAATATTCTCCTGGAAGATGCTAAAACTGCTTTGGAACAGAATGTTTTCCATTTCTAGATTAGCATTATTTGCGCATACCTCTAAAAGTATCCATTATTTTTTCAATTATGTGCATGCAGAATCGAAAGGATTAGAAAACTTTTTGGGGGTTTAGAAAATTTTTAAGTTAGGAAAAGTTTCTATCTATGCACAACAAAAAGAAAAAATGCGGTTAATTATTAACAATGTTACACCTTTTTGTTTTTAGATTTTTATACGTTATATATATATATATATATATATATATATATATATATATATATATATACAAGTATAGAAGTAATAATAATAGGTATCCATATTTTATGTCTACTTAAGCAATGTAGGTGCAGTTATAAGTTATAGGTTAAATTCGATACCTATGGAAACGAGTTAAAAAATAAATAAAAACTTGACTACTGATTAAATATCAGCTATTAGCTAACGCTTGATTTTATAAAACCTGAAGATTTCGTTAAGTAAATAGTCTATTTAAATTATTTTAGTATCTACGAATATTTTTTCATATCGGATTTGTATTTCATAAGAGTAGTTGATAAAAGGTGAACAGCTTTCTATTTTTATGTATAAAAATAGATTTATTAATATGTTTTCGTAGTAGATGTCTTACAAACTTTCAAACCATTATGGAAGAATCCCACCAAAGTCCGATGCGTCATACCGACGTGCTGCTATTGGCCCCGAGTATGCTGCCATGGCGGTCATTGGTGCTGCTACGAAATGGTCCCGTAAGTCACAAGTTTTCTTATAGGATCAATCCATTATTAAACTTTCATATTTTTGTTAAATTATTTAATTTATTTCCGTTTGCAGGAATGTGAAGTCATTTTTCTGCTGAAATCCGGAAGATATAAGAGGAATCATATAAAAAAAAGACTGATTAGAAAATAAAAATGTTTAAACTTTTACAGTCTTTAATTATTTGCAATTTGCTTACTGGATATATAATTTGTAATATAGTGTCATAAAGCATGAATCCTATGCAATTGTGGTGATCCAAAATAAAACCACAACCATTTATCAAAGTTTTACGAAACGGGTACACGGCAACTCATAAAGTCTTACAATTATTTATTTTAACTCTACCATTATTTCCAGAAAATACTGAAAGTGCAAATACTTACACGTTATTTCAGTAGCAATTACTATTTAACAAGGAATGGAATAAATAAAAAAAACGAAAAATAGACTTTGGGAAAAGGTGCTACGTCTACCTACGTTTGCTGGATTAAAACGAAATCTTTGCTGTCCCATGGCTGGCATATACATACCTTAAATACCTAATTTCAATTTCGTAAGACAAATATTTTCTGAGCTAGTCTGTTCAAAAACACACACACTCACACCATTTTGCGGGACTTGTTTAATTTGACTCAGGGGACCCAAAACGTGTATTTCCGTTGAAAATGGGAAGTAGAATTTTTTTACGATCGCAAAACTTCCCCTTACTATCTATTTTATCCTTAAAAAAACAAAAGCAAAAAACATATGGTTTAAAAGTCCCAGACCTTTTGTTGTAACGAACTAACAGTCGGAACATATCTTCAAAGCACGTGTTTGGAACTAGATTGTTCGAGCTCAATCCAAGCCGTTTCACGAGGTTCTACGAGGGTCTAGACCATCTCGTAACGACTATATATAAGGAGCGATTGACTGGACAGTTTTAGTGTTGATTGTGAAGCTCTAGCCAAAATGATAATTATTGTAACCTGTCCTAACATTCGTATTGGTATAATTCGTGTAGCATTGAAAATTGTTATTCTTCCTTAATAAATTTTGTTCTACCCACAGAAGTGTTACAATACTCTATAAACTAAGGAGTCAAACAAAAATAAGAAGATAAAAGTGGAAAAAATTGAGAAGTTGCTGAATAGCGTTTATATATTTATTAAAAGACGTTCTATTCCTAATTTAAGTAGGTTGGTAAGTGAATGTTGTATGTTGCGCGCATCACACCATATGTTTACTTTCACTTATCTATATATGAAATAAGGGAAAGTATTGCGATCGCGAAAAACAAGCAAGCAGTAAAAACACCTCGACTTATAATGAAATTAGATAAAAAAAAAAGAAATAGCAATAATTAATCGAAAAGTACTGAGAACTTTCAAGTTTTGCAATGTTGGGGTCTCCTGAGTCTAAATAACCAAATCCCGCGCATTGGTCTGTGTGTGAACAGACTTGCTCAAAAACTATAAACCGTACGAACCGGAAATTGGGTATTTGGTGCATGTATATGCCCGCGGTGTGAAACCAAAAATTTCGTCAAAATTGTTCAAACGGAGGGGGTACTTTATTTATTAAACTTTGTCTCATTTTCACGTCTTTTTTTTTTTACTCATAAACGGCTGTAACGATTTTGATCAAACTGGATACCTATTTGATGTATGCCCGTGATATGACAACCGAAATTTCATCAAAATTGGTCAAACAGAGATGGCTCTTTATTTAATAAATGTCTCATTTTCACGTGTTTTAATTATTTACTCAAAAACGGCCAACATTTCAGTTCCGGTATTATCACTGATAAAAATAAAAACTTTAATTTAACAATACAAATGTTGATTTTTTTCTTTTGGGAATAAATGAGGCGTCTAGAAACAAAAAGGGATATTTTTAAATAGACAAAGGCATTGATGACCTTAGGGTTTTATGCCTTTAAACCCCAATAAACAAAAAACAAAAAGGGATAACTCCATATTTTTCAAAAAAATCGTTTTTATTTTTTTATTAAGTTCTAGCTGCTCTACACCGTTAGACAAAAAATTGCCGTTCATATCGAGGTAAATCCTTCTGAAAATGAGCTTTGAACAGAGCGGTTTTTAACAGAAAGGGATAAATGCCATTAGTTCTCATTCCTGCTGCTTAGGGCACTTTTACCGCCTACCTCTTAGAGGTTACAATAATTGTACAATAATAAATAAACGGTTCTCTGAATTGACGAACACAATGAATGTTTTGAATCTTGGAGTGAGTGTTGCTTCTCAGAAAATTAGAGACGTATACATACTTTTAGTGAAACATTTCGGAGAAACATGGATCGACGTAACTGATCTTGCTTTTTATAAAAATGTTATTTCTCTACAAAAAATCGACCAAGGACTAGACGACGAAGTTAAAATAAGGTTCTAATATTTTATTTGAGTTTTATTTATAGAGCAGGTTATTGAAAAATGAGAATTGAATTTAAAAATACCTGTAACTAGTCAATCCTAAATCATTTTATTAATCATTATGAACCCACTTTCTACCGAAAGGTCTATTTTTGAAAATTTTATCATTTGGCTAGAATAAATAATTACTTAAAAGTTCAATTGTACCGCAAAACACAAAGCTTCAAAGAATGTATACCGGTTTTTCAGATATTTATTCCATCAACGGCAAATTTTTTACAGCATTTTTTATGTTTTTTCAAAAATTGAGTATGCATGAGTACACAGCAAAATTGAAAATGTTATAAAAAGCGAAGAAATGCAATAAGACGAATAATTTTACTTTTATTTGTACGAATACTAATTTTTATTAAAAATTTTGAAATTAAAATATTAAATACTATGTTCAATACAACACAATATTTTCGGAGGCGGCGCAAATATAAATGACATTTTACCAATACAATTCCATTAGTAGGCATTAAAATCAGTAGATGAGAAGAGAAGATGCATTTTACGATTTTCATAATGTCTAGTGTTAAAAATTTTAAATTTTGCGCCGCCTCCGAAAAGATTGTGTTGTATTGAACATAGTATTTATTATTTTAATTTCAAATTTTTTAATAAAAATTAGTATTTGTACAAATAAAAGTAAAATTATTCGTCTTATTGCATTTCTTCGCTTTTTATAACATTTTCAATTTTGCTGTGTACTCATAAAAATCAGAAGGTAATTATTTCATACTTTTCAGTGCATTTATTTTTACTGGTTCCAAGGTTTCGAAGTCGGTTTAATTTTTTTTTATAAAATGTTTTTTATTTCATGCTTTTTAGTTGGAGATGATAACAAATGTAGAAAACCGTTGGGTATAACAAATTTCGAAATTTTTTACGCTCTACCACGTTCGTCTTTCCCGGGCTTTTTTATTAGACATAATTATATAAACAGTCACCTGTTCAATTTTATGAGTACACACAGAAAAGTTTAAAAGCGGTGCCTGTATAATACAACTTCTACACCCTACCTTCTAAGATTATAATTGGAATTTTTTTTTAATAAGATCAATGTTGACTCAATTATGTTCGTAATCCCTTTAGATGAATTTTTGACTAAATTTAAAAGAGAAGTACTAAGAATAATATCCTTCGTAATAAAAAATTATTTGGAAAATAAATTTCTTCAATTCTAGTGGGGTAGCATTTATGATATTAAGCATTTTCATGGCTGCCAAATTTTCGCTGAGGGAACTTTCATACAAAGACGTTGATTCTGGGAGATATCAACTTTTATTTTGCAGTTTTTATTGATGGATGAACATCAGCGAACATTGAAATTTCAATTTCTTTGTTAAATAGTGTAATGTCTTTATGGCAGGGTTTGAAATTAACTCTTATTTTCTCGGAAAGAGAATAAAAGTCAAATCAGGACTTTTATATTTCTAATAAATAAATAAAAATCACATCATGACTTTTATATTTCGGGCCAGAAAATAACAGTCCTGATATGATCTTTATCCCAATGATAGCTAATATAAAAGTCAAAGCTTGATTTTAATTATTTAAGGATGAATTTATTAACTTTTTTTTCGGATTTCTCCATATTGGTGTACATTATTGGGTTAACCGTTTTTATGGAAATCTTTTAGGGTATAATTAATGACCTTATATCTTAAAATTGATTATTAGATTATCAAGACTGCTGATAATGAAAATAATATCGATATCAAACCTCAGGCTCGCTCAGGTATCGATTATAACTTATCCGATATTTACAATATTGAAGTCGACATGTAGGTTATTTAGGGCGCTGATTGGGAATATGAAACCGATTTTTCGATTACACGCACAGGTATCGATTTATTATAACTTACGCGATGTAAACGATATTGGGGTCTGCTCTTAGGTTAATTAAGGCGCTGAATTCGGAAATGATATAGATTTTTCGATTACGCGCACAGGTATCGATTTATTACCACTTACACGATAAATAAGATATTGGGGTCGCTCTTAGATTAATTGAGGAGCTGAATTTGAAAATGTTATCGATTTTTCGATTACGCGCTCAGGTATCGATTTATTACAACTTACACGATATAAACGATATTTGGGTCTGCACTTAGGTTAATTGAGTCGCTGAATTCGGAAATGATATCGATTTTTCGATTACGTGCTCAGGTATCGATGTATTATAACTTAGGCGATATAAACGATATTGGGGTCTGCTCTTAGGTTAATTGAAGCGCTAAATTCGGAAATGTTGTCGATTTTTCGATTACGCGCTCAGGTATCGATTTATTACAACTTACACGATAAATAAGATATTGTGGTCTGCTAATACGTTAATGAAGGTGCTGAAATAGGAAGTGATATAGATTTTTCGATTATGCGCTCAATATAGACCTCAATATTGTAAATATCGGATAAGTTATAATCGATTCCTGGGCGCCTGATCGAAAAATCGATATTATTGCCAAATTCAGCACCTTCATTAACCTATTAGCCGACCACAATATCTTATTTATAGTCTAAGTGGTAATAAATCGATACCTGAGCGCGTAATCGACAAATCGATACCTTTTTCGAATTCAGAACCTTAACTAACCTTAGAGCGAACCCCAATATCTTATTTATGGTGTAAGTTGTAATAAATCGATACCTGAGCGCGTAATCGAAAAATCGACAACATTTCCGAATTTAGCGCTTCAATTAACCTAACAGCAGACCCCACTATCGTTTATATTGCCTAAGTTATAATACATCGATACCTGAGCATGTAATCGAAAAATCGATATCATTTCTGAATTCAGCGCCTCAATTAACCTAAGAGCAGACCCCAATATCGTTTATATCGCGTAAGTTATAATAAATCGATACCTGAGCGCATAATCGAAAAATCTATATCACTTCCAAATTTAGCACCTTCATTTACGTATTAGCCGACCACAATATCTTATTTATCGTGTAAGTTGCAATAAATCGATACCTGAGCGCGTAATCGAAAAATCGATAACATTTCCAAATTTAGCGCCTCAATTAACCTAAGAGCAGACCCCAATATCGTTTACATCGCTTAAGTTATAATAAATCGATACCTGAGCGCGTAATCGAAAAATCGATATCATTTTCGAATTCAGCGACTTAATTAACCTAAGAGCGAACTCCAATATCTTATTTATCGTGTAAGTTGTAATAAATCGATACCTGTGCGCGTAATCGAAAAATCGATATCATATTCACAATCAGCGCCCTAAATAACCTACAAGTCGACCTCAATATTGTAAATATCGGATAAGTTATAATCGTTACCTGAGCGAGCCTGAGGTTTTATATCGATATTATTTTCATTATCAGCAGCCTTGATAATCTAATAATCGATTTTAAGATCGATATAAGGTCATTAATTATACCCTATAAGATTACTATAAAAACGGTTAACCCAATAATGTACACCAATTTGGAGAAATCCGAAAAAAAGCTAATAAATTCATCCTTAAATAGTTAAAATCAAGCTTTGACTTTTATATTAGCTATCATTGTAATAAAGATAATATCAGGACTTTTATTTTCTGGCCCGAAATATAAAAGTCGTGATGTGATTTTTATTTATTTATTTGAAATATAAAAGTCCTGATTTGACTTTTATTCTCTTTCCGAGAAAATAAGAGTTAATTTCAAACCCTGCTTTATGGGGAAAGTGTCATAGGAAAATTTTCATTAATTGGGAAATACAATACACAATATTTGTTTTAGTTATTTAGAGAGATGACTACCTCGAACGCGAAAAACACCTAAACACATGCAAGCTCATTTTCACTGTCTATTTCAATAAAATTCAATCATTTATTATTGGACTTAGGCTCTTAACAACACTCTTAGGCTCTCACGAACCGCAAACACTGAACTTATGACAGTTTGGCTTTTGAAAATTTCGGCAACCTTTAGAAAATCGAATATTTAAATTTCTTTCGATTTAATAAAGATCGATCGCAACCTCAAAATCAATGGAAATTTTCTTAAGACAGTCTGGCTCTTCTACTACGTTTCAGTTAATTCACAGCAAACAATTACAACTCACAATTTATGCAAGTGGAAAACTGTAAAAATCGAAAAATCAACTGGAAAATGATTGATGGAAATAATTCCTAATAAGTGCCTATCTTAAAGATTTTTATATCTAGACTCTCCTATCTAGACAATAGCAAAGCCTTTGTGCCACCAGCTAGCATCGTAAAACAAAATTAGACAATTAGCCATCATAGATGAAATTTTTGATGGAACAAACTAATATTGAAATTATTTAGCAGAACGTAAATCATTTCATAACTGCTTTTTGAAGAAGAAGACATGCCCCTAATATTTTTTCGAGCCACATTTGAGCTTAGATAGCAGATTTTCGTCTTCTTAAAATAAATGATTTGGCACTGACAGACTTTCTAATTTATTCTAGTTGCAGAAACAAAATTAAAAACCTATAGTAGTAATACGGAAAACATAACAAGTTTCACTCCATGAAGAATCGGCACAAGATTTCATGATTACATTAATTATCGGTCATATTAATGAAGATTTCTCATCTTCATTAATATGACCGAGTGATTCCGGAAGAAGACAGAGGTGCCTGAATGTTAAGGCCCCCAAATCAACTGAAAATAAGGTTTTCCAGGAATTATTGTATTCCTTTTTAACGTGCATAGCGAGTGAAAGTCGGAAATCAAAATCTGATTTAAAGGAATAAGGGCTACTATTTTAAATTTAAACGAACCTTGGGGAACTTGAAGAAGTCTTAAATTCTGTTTTAAAACGGTTTTCAATACTCAGTCTTTCTTGGAATTCCACGAATTGCGTGGTCTTACGTTTATGGTGTCCAACCGTCGCACACAGGGGTATTTGACCCGAAAAGCTGGCCAAAACTATTTCCTTCCATTTTATTAATTCAAAAGTCCTCAAAATGGCTTATATATTTGTAATAGACATTAAAAATGTTTTTTTAGGAGAAAAAAAAAATACTGTAAGGAGAACATTTTCATAAAATAAATTTTTATATAAATCTACCGGCAGTGAAATAGGGATCCATGGGTTTACAATTTATGTTCACATTATTTTCTCTTTATGCATTGCACCCATAAAATATTCTTGTAACTAATTAAAGATTTATTATCATTTATCTATTACTATTATTTATTATTGTGTAAAGTAGTTGAAAAAAAAAAGTTATGGTGATAAAGAAAAAAATGTGTTTTCCTAATTCATTAAGAATTGTTCAATACCTCTTCGAAACACAACTTATATCCCAGTAAGAAACGCACCAACCTTTCTTAAAAATGCATATTAAATATAATTATTCATTATTCACTTTCCTCGTCACTTAATGAACTTTCGGAATCACCACTATCGGTTAAGTTGGTTGGGGGAGACAATATTTCTAAAGTTTCCTTACAAAACCTGATACCTTTTTTCTCGAACTTCTCATGCCTGTGATAACTGGATCTGATGTCAATATTAATCTATTAATTACATCCAGATTGCACTCTGACCGGGAAAATTTTCTGATCTTATGTTCTATATAAATCCGGAAATGGTTATTTCGGGTTTCTGCTGCTTCCTCAGATATAAGACCAATATGAAGCAGAGGACTTTTTGTCACTTCAAAACCATCCCTTAAAATTTTGTGAACAGATGGTGTCATAGTACGAGTATACCATTGATAAAGTTTCTCCGTATCCGTTGTAAATTTTAAAGTAACAAATGATTTTTCAGAGCGTCCACCAGATCTTGAGCTTTTGATTGATATCGTCCCACTTAGCCATTTCTTGTTTCTGTTTCAAAAACATTTCTTTTCCTTGAGGAAGCATTCTATGTCACTTGGAAATCATGCCTCAAAATGGATAATTTTGTTTTAGCTCTTTCACATGCTCTAGGTTATTACAATATTTCCCAATGAGAAAAGACACCAAAAATTCCTTCTTTTTTTTGAAAGCTAATGTTTTGACTTTAAATATATGTCAAATAATTCTAGTCAGGTTACAGTTATTCATTCTGAAGATCCTAAAATACAAATAAATGAAAATATAACAAAATTGAATTTTTTTTATTATTTAATGAAATTGCCATTTTAGTAATAAAAAATTATAAGTCTCCGAATCGCAGCTATTCGCAGAATTTTTTTCAAGAAACATAATCTACGACAACTATCCATTATCATAAAAAATATTTCGTTGCCCAGAAATGCCCAGAAGTATAACTTTTTAACCTTCAAATTTAATTTTTAGCTCTAAAATATACCTACCAAAAAAACAAAAAAATATTGATACTAGTATTGAATACAAAAAAATTATAACTATCTGGATAACAAGTACAAACCTGCCCTCGAGCTATCCATCATTTGATAATGCCGATACTTCAGTAAGAACAAAGAAAATTAATATATTTTGTAGACCAATATTTATGAGCACAGACGATTTAAAGGATAAGGTCAGATTTGAATTAGAATAGCCGCCGGATTAAGGGCCTGGAAGAGATAAAAATCATCTTACATGATCCAACAGGTCCTCTACTTGAACTTCCAGTCATTATTTACCAGAAATTTCAAATTTCAAAAAATGGGTTTTGGCCAACTTTTAGGGCCAAATACCCATGTGTGCGTCGACTAGATCTGAATTCAGAAGGTTCACTGTTATCGGTGAATATATATATATATATATATCTATGTAATATGTATACTAATATCGCTACAGAAAACGACAGCGATATTATATTTTGCGGATATTAAATATCTTTATTGAAATCTACTGTTGAAAAATTAGTTAAGGTTATGAAAAGGTTGGTTCCAACAAGCACTTAAAACACGTCGATAACTAATAGACTGCTCATATTCTCCCCCCACTCTTTTGATTCTAAATTTGATTGGTTAATTTTCCCACATGATTCATCCAGCATTAAAACATTATTGAGATTTGTTAGTTACCAATGAGTTTACTAGCTTGTTGGAACATACCTTATGTTATATATGCCACATGTTTTTCCAATAAGTAAAAATTTTTAGTGATAATTAAATATTTATTTTCATGTTTTTTCCTGATAACTTCTTAAATAAATTAAGAACAGAAAAAAGGTTTTAATGGGACCAACTTGGGAAAATACTCTACAAGATTCAAAAGGTTTCGTTCCAATCGGTCCCTCCATCTCGGAGTAATCGGTGGACATACATAGAAAAAAAAAAAAAAAAAAAAAAAAAAAAAAAGGCACATACGTATCGAATTGAGTAACCTCCTCTTTCGTTCGAAGTCGGTTAAAAAAACTAAAAATAGTGCAAAAACTAGCAAAAATTGGCCATGGAAGAGCGGATTTCATTCCTTGAATGAATTTTAACAATTGTTATTCCAATACAATTATTGTATGTATTTCAATCTTATACTAATAGAAAGGTACATAATTGAAAAAAAAATGTTTTTTAATTCAGAAAAAATAATAAATACGTTTTTATTCAAATATTTGTAGTATAAAGAAAATTACCTATTTAAAGTACATAACATTATGAAGAAAAACTGAAGATCAAAAAATTAAAAATTTAAATAATAAAAATAATTTTAAAAATAAAAAAAAATTAAAAATTTTAAAAATAATAAAATCTATATAAATAAAGTTGAAATTCTGTTTGTTTGTTTGTTTATTTGTTCTTTATAGAAATCCATACCATTTGTCCTAAATTCTCCAAATTTCGCTCTGTGGTTCTTTGATACCAGTTGCGAACACCTGTCCATATTAAAATTGCATAACTTTAGCCAATCTCTGGGTATATTCATTATTGTTATAAAATTCGTCATGATCTCGCTTTACAATGTTTTTTTTACGAAATCGACCGTTTCATTAGAAAAATGAAATTCCCCGGGTGAAACCGGGACATACAGCTAGTAATTAAATATTTCTACTAGGAAAACATAAATGTTTCAGTTTTTATATGGTGAGAAAAAAAAAAAAAAACCCTGAAAATTTTGAAAATTCTCTAAAATTAGATAGTTAATTTCTCGGCAACGTCAACGTAAATGTTGTTCGAAGTGTTGGCCTCTCGCTGCAATACACGCATCACATCGCGTACTCACAGATCGCACTGCTATCTAAATATTGTTCTGCTATGAGCTGGTTGCAAAACAGAGAGATCATCCCTTGTGCGGACGGGCTCTCGGTAGACATTTTCTTTCACGTATCCCCACTCGAAGAAATCAAGTGGCGTGAGATCCGGAGACCGTGGAGGCCATGGCACCAACCCACCTCGTCCTATCCAGCGACCTGGGTAGTTGATGTCCAACCAGTCTCGCACGGCCCTTCCGTAGTGTGCAGGACAGCCATCGAGTTGAAACCAGTTCTCATGCCTGCTTTCCAAAGGGATATCTTCCAAAAGTGCCCGTAAGTAATTCTGGAGGAATAGATAATAACTTCCAGCATTAAGTCGAGCAGGTATAAATACGGGACCTATTATGCCATTATTACAAAGACCGACCCACACGTTTACAGAAAACTCTTGCTGGTAGTGAAATTCTCTATTCAACGCGGGGATTTTCATGTGCCCCATTCTTTGATTCAATATGCCCGCACGTGTAAAAGTCGATTCGTCCGTCCAGATTACTTTCGAACTTAAGTTGACATCGTTTTGCAATTGTTCTTTGAATCAATTACAAAAATTTAATCAGCTGGTATTAAATTTTGTACCTTTTGTACATGGTAAGCATGCCTGCGGTCAGCCCTTAATGTGCGCCAAATGGTTACCCTTGGTATACCAAGAACTGAAGCAGCTCTCCGGACGCTTATACCAGGGTTGGTATTGAAGTGCCGCAGTATCCTCTCCTTCTGCCTCAGGTCGGCTTCCATTGGAGCCTACATACGGTTTCTACCACGATTACATGAGAAGGACCCAGTCTCTCGAAGCCTTCTGAAAGTGCAGGTAAAAACAACTCTGTGTGGGGTTCCTCGGTCAGGAAACCGTCTGCGATATTCCTATCATATTCCTGAACTGTGTGACTTGCATTGCCATCGCAGAATCCGTAGACGTAGACTATGTTCGCGTATTCAGCGTTAGTAAATCTAACCATATTTGTTGAACTCACTGAACACTACTAGCAACACCACTAATGTGGAATGCGAGGCTGGATCCCCCCCAAAAAGGATTAAAATGATAGTATAATGGGTAACATTTTAATCCTTTCTTTTTAAGTTTAAACACTCAACCTAGATGTTGAACTGATAACGAAAGCGTGAGAATATTCATCTTTTCTAAATTTACTCCTCGTAAATTAAGAAGTTATGCTTACTCAAAAAGCCATTATATTTTTACTTTCACTTATCTATATATGAAATATATAGTAAGGGGAAGTATTGCGATCGTGAAAAATTTCGACTTCAGGTTTTCAACGGAAATAAACGTTTTGAGGTTCCCTGAGTCCAAATAACAAAGTCCCGCGAAATGACATTTACATATTTATAAAAATACATCGATTTCTACTCTAAGTAGGTTGGTCAGTGAAAGTTGTGTATTGCGCTTACCGCACCAGATATTTTTTATATGTAATGCTCATTATGAAATTTCTAATTTTTGTAAGTTTATTTTGTTAGGTAAACTGTGACAACTAAATTTAATTTAACTAAGTTTATATTAATCAGTACATTTTCTTTTATATTCAGGTATCTCTCATATTTTAATGTTATATTAATATTTAATAAGATTTAATAAATAGCAGACTCTTTGGTTAATCTTTTTACATTTTATGATGTATCTATTGCATTAAAACTAATTATAACTAATTATAATTATATGACTGTGCCTGACTCCAAGGTTATGCTGTATTATAAACCAATAAAAACAACCCTATTTTCGATAACACTTAAACATGGCCCATAATCCGTATAGACAAATGAATGGTTCCAAAATCATGCTATTAAACTTATTCCGGGTTCAGTTGACTATTGTAATCAACTAATTAGGTACTTGAAGTACTTTTCACCGGTGGTCATTAGCATCGCTAATTACTTTTTATTTTTCTCCAATTTGCATACCCTGGTAAGTTTTCGTGATAGTAGCCTTACATTATCAGTGCCTATCGTCTCATATAAGGCAGGTGTTTCGCTAAACAAACTAATAATGGAAACGAGAAGCGTTTTGTTCCTCCTGTGCGTTTTGTTTGGCACAGTGGGGCTCTCCTCTTCTTCGAATCGACACACCTCTTCATCATTGGCACCCCTACATGCAGAGCTCCAACGGAGTCCTCAACATCCTCTCGTCTTAGTCCGTACCTATCATGCGCAGCCTCTTCCACTTGGGGTCGTTCCTGCTGGTTCTCAGAGATCGTTTCCAAATGGACAGCAAAGAGTATAATTCTTTAATAATGTCTTGATGAAAAATCTATTTATATGACCAGAGAGTTGTCTATCTTCAATTTTGCTTGTGCTTATAAATATGGAATATATTCTGAAATGGTCTTATGAAACCACTCGATTATGTAAAGTATTTCAGTCACTAATTGTCATTTAATTGTATGTACTTTTTTTTAATAATTAATAAGTTTAATAATTGATAAGTTTCTTTCCTATTGATGACTGTGTGTTACTTTTATTCTACTCCTTTAGAGGAAAAAGTGAAAGATAGATCAAAGAACGGAGCTATATGTAAAAGGAAATAATTCCTAAAAAATAAATATGGAGTTAGCAGATTATCACATGGTATGAGAGATCACATGACAACAATGTTATATAGCAGGATTTGTATTAGCTATAATTAGTAGTGTTAGATAAATGTAGGTTCTTAAAATGTCTTCTGTTTTGATTATGTAGCTCTTCTATCTTTTGCGAAAAAAATATAGTGTGACTAAAACAGTATCAAGGTAAGTAGTGTTTACAAATAATGTAATAACAAGAATAAGTATTCTCATTATTTCAAATTTAATTTCATTCACATTATTTACGCAAAACTTACAGCTAAATTCTACATACATACTACATAGCATATATATATATATATATATATATATATATATATATATATATATATATATATATTTAGTTGCAGTTTCCCAAGCCTATTTCCATGTAGAATTGTATTGTACAAATGAAACCAATGAAACATATTGATTGTAAGTCAAAATAGACATTTGTAACAGGCAGAAAATTTCATGAAGGTCCCCCTAACTGACAACATTTGTGCGAATGTTGTTGAAAATAGTTTCCATTTTCAAATTTTAATGCTCCTACTTGCACGCCATAAGGAGATTTACTAGCACGTAAAGGCTAATGTTGTGTGTCCGAAAACTGTTTTGCATCAAACCACGATCTGAAATGTTTGCGAGGCAATAAAAATCATACATCAAATTCATGGAAACCGAACTCCGCGTCATCTAGGAGAGTCAGGATATCGACCCGTACAACCAAGCTTTCTTGATCAGGTGAAATGAAGACCTAAATAATTTTATTCACTTCTTAAAGAGAGAAAAAGAAGTTCCTTGAAGTATTAGAAGGGAAAACAAAATGAAGATAACCAGAAAAGCATCAGGGACTTTTGGAAGGTAGGCAAGAATGGAGCAAATAAATAAATATAGACTAAAAATAAATTAAAACGTTGGCTGCATAAAACACGTTCACGGAAGACATAGAAGGACAAACCTCAGCTTCAGCCTTGACTGAATGTTTGTATACAACACTGTTACTTTTGCATCGTCAGTATGACAGTTAAAATTGGTATGTTTGCTATTTTAATTAAAAGTCCATATTTTATCGTTTTGGTCCTTTGACATTAAGCAGATGAAAAATACGAATTACTATTAAGTCAAAAATCATTTTTACTAATGAAAAAAGGTGATGAGAAAATGTCTATTTAAAGAAAGGAAGATAGGAAAAATAATTTAATTTCTTTACCTTAATTTAGGGTTTGGAAAATAGACAAATCACCGTTCAATGCCATATAAATAAATAATGATACATATTCTTAGTTTCGCTAATCTATTGGAATATTATTCTTCAACTTATTTCGGTACCATTGACTAAGGAATTTACTAAAGGAACGCTAGTTACTAAAGTACTTAAAGTGATCTTAAATCAATCATTAATTTGTAAATAGGTATATGCTTATACTTAAATGAAAACTACCCCAATCAATCAGAAAGGAAATTTAGTCTTATTAACCAGGTGGGGTATCCGCGTTTGCTAAGGGATTTGTGTGTAGGTATTGTACATATAAGTTATAACAGAAGTATTAGTTATAGTAGATCGTAGTTGAAAAACTTGCTTTACGACTCTATGATGTCACAGCTAACAAAATGATTGTTTTGAGTAATATGAGTACAAATACTACAACAAAAATCTTATGCGATATGCGCAACACACAACTTCCAATTACTAACTTACTTAAATTAGAAATTGACGTGTTTTGATGTATACGTGTAAACGCCATTCCACAAATTCAAACATTTTTCCACAATCATTTCCTTATTTTTGTTTGTATTTGCTCTCTAAATTAAACTATTTTTTTTTTTTTTTATTGTTAAATAAAAGTTTTTACATGTGATAAATCGGCAATGCAAGCATAATACTTCATCGCGTCTGATTTTATAATTCTCTATGTAGTTGTTGAAAAAATCATTTATTGACCGTGAAAACAAATAAATTCCATTAAATATCTATGATCCAAAACACCTCGACAACTCTTTCGTCTGATCAGAACGCGTTTACTTTAAACTATAGTGTCATTAAAGGCGTACTGTTCATGCGGATGTTAAACGTGTTTTATGACTGTCGGAATATTTTTCTTTTTTCTGACGTAAATATCAACACGATTTTTTTTCATATTTCATTTTTAGATACTTCGTATTTTTAGGCATAACGAGGCATAAGCCCCCTCAGAACATTTTCATGGTGATAAAACCTACCTTACATTACTTGATTCTCATTAAACATGAAGTGTATAATGTGGATTTAAAATAAAATCGGTTATAAGAATGGTCCTCGACATGAGAATGGTCCTATTACATTCAGAAGCATAGAAATTACCAACAACCATACAACTTGACATATTTACAGCCCAATTATATTTCGTTTATCTTTCCTGCACTGTAACAGGAGACAATATCTTATTGAAAACATATCCTATTTGCAGTACTTGTTTATTAACATTTTTCTTTTTTGGCATAAAATACCCGCCTTTAAATCTTAAATATGACACCCTTACGATAAAAACGGAAACCTTCCTCATGGACAGGGTTTGTAGGACTAAAAAACAATATATTTTTTTTTTTTTTTTTTTTTTTTTTTTCGGTTGGCGCATTAGGCCTAATGAGACCTTTGGCCGCGCAGTGTGGTCTTCTTACAGACATTTGTTTTGCTTGCGGGAGTACAGACAGGCTGTCCAGGCTGGAGGGGGTAGCCCAAACCTCACCTTGCTGCAAGCCATGGTCACCATGGTACAGCGGCAGACTGCCCATAGCTCCATAACCAATCCCATTGGGGCCAATTTGGCAGTGTCCTTCCCACCGATGGCGTCAGCTCTCTCGGGTTCAAGGACAGTGACAAACTGGTCTAGGTCCAAGGATTATGGTAGCTCAGAGTCAGCAGGCCCCGAGGACCTATATTTCTTTCCCTGAAGCATACCGTCCCTGAACCAAACCTCCGGGCGGTTACTGACATCCTGGAAAACCACACCACGATTCTCGATGAGATACACGGGGAAGGTTCATCACTCCTACGTCCGGTCGGTGTGAGTCGCCTCCGGTAGCTGACGGGCCTCACATACCCGGGGGGGGTGGGGGTAGACTTGGACTGCGTGGCTTTTATTGGTGGGCGGTCACCTGAATGGAGCGGTCACCCATCCAAGTACTGACCACGATGGACGTTGCTTAACTTTGATTATCTATTGCAAGCGCCCTTGTCCACTCGGCCATCCCGGCCCCAAGGACTAAAAAACAATATAGCTTTTTAACTATTAACTGGAGTCGTTTTTGAGCCTTATCGGCAAGCTCATTGTACACTTTGCTTTATAATATATATCGATGATTAAAATTACATTGAGCTGCCGATTTTTTTAGTTGGGAAACCTCTTATAGATCCCGGTCTTTTAATTTCTACCTCTCTTCCCTTCCTACTCAAGATAACTCCCTCTGGAACCTCACCAAAAAAATCCTTTTTTTCCACCCACTCCTTCGAGGCTATAGCTCTTGGGCTGCATCTCATAAATATAAAACTGAAGAACTTGCCAATCGCCTATCTCTCACTTTCATCCCTCATCCTGGAATTAATCCCAAACATACCGCTGAAGTGAATGAATTCTTAACCTCACCAATCCCTCTTTTCTTGCCACCTAGAGCAGTCACCCCTTCTGATGCATAATTCCAAATACAGAAGCTACTTCTTCGAAATTCCCCAGGATACGATCTCATTACTTCCCAAATCCTTCGACAACTTCCAACTTAAGCCATAGATACCTAACATATATTTAAAATTGCATCCTTCGAACGAGCCACTTTCCTGTACTTTGAAAACACTCCATAATAATCTTTTCCCTAATCCCGGAAACACCCGACAACCCCGCTTCCTACAGACCGAATAGTCTACCTCCCACCCTCTCAAAAATCTTCGAAAAAATCCGATTAAATCGTATTCTACCCGCATCGAAAAACTGCAACTGCAAAATTTTCCTAACTACCTGTTTGCATTCCGTTCAAGACATTCTACAACCCAAAAAGGCCTCAGAGTGGTGGACTACCTATCCTCAGCTCTTGAAAACAAGCATTATTGTTCGGGCGCCTTCCTGGACATAGCGCACGCTTTTGACCGGGTATGGCAGACTGGAGGGGGGGGGGGCGGGATGGCCGAATGGACAAAGGCGGTTGCAATTGGTAATCGAAGTTAAGCAACATCGAGCGTGGTTAGTACTTGGATGGGTGACGGCTCACTTCGGGTGACCGCCCGCCAATGATCGACATCCAGTCCAAGCCATCATCCCCCGGGTATGTGAGGCCTGAAAGCATACTAGAGGCGACTCACAACGACCGGGTGTAGGAGTGATAAACCTTCCTCGTGCATGTTATCGAGAATCGTGGTGAGGTGTTCCAGGATGTCAGTAACTGCCCGAAGGTTTGGTACCAGGACAGTATGCTTTGGGGAAATAAATATAGGTCCTTGGGGCCTGCTGACTCTGAGCTACCATAATCCTTGGACCTAGACCAGTTTGCCACTGCCCTTGAACCTGAAAGAGTTGACGCCATCGGTAGGAAGGACACTGCCAAATTAGCCCCAATGGGATTAGTTATGGAGCTATGGGCAGTCTGCCGCTGCACCATGGAGACCATAGCTTGCAGCAACGTGTGAGGTTTGGGCTACCGCCTCTAGGCTGTCTGTTCTCCCGCAAGCAACACCAATGTCTGTAAGAAGACCACATTGCGCGGCCAAAGATCTCATTAGGCCTAATGCGCCAACAGAAAAAAAAAGTGGTACGCTGGACTAATCTTCAAGCTCAAGAGCATCCTTCCTTAATCCTTATTCCTAATTATACAATCCTACCTCTCAAAGCCTCAAAGTAGTGGCTCAGAATTTTCCAACCTTTATCCTTTTGAAACAGGAGTGCCCCAAGGCAGTGTGTTCTCCATATTATTTTCACTGCCGATATTCCTACCAACACAGATACATTCTTAGCCACATTTGCAAATGACATAGCTAATCTTTCATTCCATCCCGATCCCTTAGAAGCATCATTCAATCTCCAAAGACATCTCTCCCTTATCGAGCAATGGTGCAACAGCTGGCAGATAAAGATCAATGAATCATAAAAACACGTGATCTTCACTCTCCGCCGCAGCTTCTGTCCACTTCAAATCAAACGCATCCAATCCTTCCAATCTAAAGTCCCTCGTACTATAGTTAATGCTCCCTACTTTAAGTTTAAATCAAAATCCTGCATCATGACCTTAACATCCCAAATGTCCTCGAAGTTATCCCCACCAAATTCTCCAAGTTCCATCAGAACCTTAACCAATCCCCTAGCGCAATCCCTCTCCAACTCCAACCACTCCTCGAATGTTGAAACGGCACACAGTGGTCCCAATCCAGCAATGATGGTGCAAAAATTCGAAAAATCAACTTTTTTTTAAAAAGTTGATAATTTTACCTATATATCTATAGGATACCTGCTGCTAATAGGTAATATTGGTTTTGAATAATTTTGATTCGTTTGGAAACATTGCCATTCTTAAGTACCCTATTTCAATTGGAAAGTGTAGTGTGCATACGTATGTTATTTTCAATATAAAGATTTTTTTTTTACAAAATAATTTTATTTCCCTCAAACTGCAATACATTCTCTATTAAACGGCATATCAAAGAATACCCAACAATTTTTTTTAGTAGACTTGGAGTTTTTCAAACTCGCCATGTTTTTTTCTTAAAACTTAAAACTTCATGAAGATTTTAAAGTGTAAGTTCCAACGAGTTCCATGTAAGCATTTATACCATGGCATAGCATATTTACGTACAAAACTAACCATGTAAAATTTTGCTGCAGCAACTTGCATCCAGAATCATGAGAGAGGAAATTCCAGAAAAAAACCGGTAACAGACTGCTGCATAAAATAATGATATTAAATGCGGTCGCGGTTATTTTTCTGTTTCTCTATAATTTTTTTATTTAATTTGTATAATATTTTATAGATTGTATAATCCACTTATTTTACAGTATCAAAATATATTTTTTATAATCATTTTCCAAATTTTTGCATTAAAAATAATCTGCATTTTTCATTTTAAAACTATTTTATTTTCACGAATTTCTATTATATTTTCAAGTAGTATTTGCTAATATTTCTAGATTATCTTGTTTGTTTTTTATGCGGTATTTCAAATAATCATAAAAATAGAGATAATTTTTTCGTGAAATCCAATAAATAACTAAACCGAAATACCTAGTTTGAAACAAGACTTTAAGTACATTACTGAATATCTTTCTTTAGAACCTATTTAATTAGTAGTTTGTGTTATCCTATTCCTCTGCAATTTTCTTGTGGGTATATTAATCAAGACTAACAATATAATATATAATATAATTAGCTCTTGCTAGTTCTATTGTTATGTAACTAATGTTAGACTTTATTTATTTTTTTTTTTATCCTCCCCTTTCTCGCCTTGTAGGTTATACGGGGTTTCCCGGGCCAGGGGAGAGGGTGGGGGATTGATGCCGAGTTTATTTAAATTTTCCCCTGGCTCCTGGTTTTGGACTTGCTATCTTCGTATTTCCAAATTGCCATGGGCAACGCGTAATTTCTAAAGCGCTTGCCCAATCGTCCATCCCGCCGCCCAACTAATGTTAGACATCTGCTCAAACCTTCAATAAACATTAACAATAAACAAAAAAAAAAAATAAACAAAAAGTAATTATAAATAAAGAATGTAGCCCCTACTATCCCTTTTACCCCCACCCCTACCCTTCGCTATTTGTATGTGCCTTATGTTAAACATCTTCTTAACCCATCAATAAACATCATACCAAGTTTGAACGAATTCCATCGACAAAAAGTAATTAAAAAGATAGAAGTTACCCCCCAGTCCCCCTCTTACCCCCACCCCTACCCATCGCTATTTTGATGTAACTTATATTAAACATCTTCTTAACCCATCAATAAATATCACACCTACTTTGAACGAAATCCGTCAACGTTAGGTATTTTTTGCACCATGAATGCTGGATTGGGACCACTGTGCGGCAGTTGCCTCGAGACCTTTTGAAAATAGATCTATTGGAGTCCTAGCCAGCTTGTGAATAAATTTATTTAAAACCACATATATTTAAGCAATGGCCAGCTTCTCCACTCAAGCCCTGAGTGAATATAGCTCTAGCTCCCCCCTCCTCCCTTGTCTTCACCGGCTCTTAATACCGCCAAACCAAAAGTGGTTATATAAAATAATAAATTGCTGAAACCTAAAGTTTGAGTATAAACTGTATTACAATAAAAAAAAAATGATAAAATAATAATGATAAATGAATAATAGGAGAAGGTGCGGATATGATTATCCAGTGAACTTTAACAATCTAAATCGTTTCCGCTGAGTTTTCAAAATTTTTTGCTGTCTTCTTTTAGTCTTATATATCTTATATTTTTCTGTGATTCATTTATGAAGTTAAGTTTCTTTAATTTGTTATGATTCTATAGATAAGAAGTAGGATTAGTAAATTTGCAATTATTCAACTGTTTCTAAAAAGTTAGAGGAATGAAAAATAAATTTAAGTAAATTAAAGGTTTGTGCCTAAAGTGGACCCTTTCAAAAAATATATTATAGCATATGTGGTTTTAAATAATTTTATTTACATAATATGATTATACAAAAATGTCAAGCAAATAATTAGAACTCAAATTTACAGCAACGTTACAAAAAAGAAGCTACCAGTGACGAAAGTACCATATGCTCAAGACAAGACTATGCCCCTAGTTCATCACTTCTTAACTATAATCCGAAATGGAACAATCCAAAAAGCGTGTGATGTACTAATACAAGATTGTAACGGTTCGACGCAATTCTAGAACTTTTTCTATTTAAAGGAAATAATCATATGTTTTTGTTCACGTCACAATACTTAATAGAGTTTTAAAATTTATAGTACATTAAATATCTAAAATTTAACTCATAGTCTGAGGAAATAACTTCTTCTTTTTAATACGATCTTTCAAAATCCAGTTTAGTAAGACTTCGAAGATAGAATTGAATGTTAAATGAATTGTACTTTGAGAGAATATCTTAAAAATCTCCAAACTGGAATAAAGACGCATTTTTTTATTAATCATTGTTGGCACCACTTATAGTCAGAAAACCAAAAAAAAAAAAAAAAAAGGTTTTTGTGAGGATCTACTTTAGGCACTCATTTTCAATCGATGTTTTTAGTTGGTGAATCTAATAAGCAGATAAAATTTTGAATCTCTTTGTCTTTTCAAATTAATTTTATCATTGACGATGTGTTAAACATTAAGTAAAAACTAAAAGGGGGTTCGCTTTTGGCGGACTTCCTATAACGATTGGTACTTCTTCTACATGAAGAAGCAGTTTTAAATGTCTAACTATGAATTGAAGCACTAATGTGGCAATTTATATAAAAGTGAAGGTTAAAATAATTGTGCTGGTTTCTGTTTTAGCCATGGATGACACAATAGCAGTTTTAACACGGGATTATTTACGAATGCATCGAGACTATTACGACTTCGACTATCGGATGGTTCTAACTCATCCACACATAAACCCCACGAAGATATTAACAAAAAGAAACCAACGAGTTCTGAGGTACTTGATGAACATGTTCGACTCCATGAATTCTTACTCCAATGTATTCTACTGCGACGACCCGAGTGCCTGCCCTTTACAACAGATTATGACGGTTAGAAGAGATAGAACTAGAGGCATTTATGGCAGCAGTAGTACGTTGGCCCTGAGCAGTCGCTGTGTGATTGATAATTGAAATAAAAATTCTAATTATGATGTATACGAGTTTTTTAAGAGGAAAAAACCTAAGATTAAAAAAAAGACACGAGATATACAGGTTGTCCCAGACATAATGTAAAAAATAAAATAAAAAAAAATGGGTAATACTGCATGCTAAACAGGGTAGAATGGCGCAGAAACGAGTTTCCTATCTGAATCTTTTGAGGAGATAGAACTTTTTTTTGTTTTGATTTTTAAAATCTTACTTTTTTCTCAGAAAAATGACAGTTTTCTCTATTTATTATATATAGAGCACCAACCAAAATTATTCTTTTGGTTCCTAAACCAAAATTATTCTCTTGGTTTAGCATTGAAAAAAAAACGATATTTTATTAATCAGCATTACATTTCCTAAAAGATGAGTTAGGTCAGATTATTTTAAATCCACTTTCAGTGGATCTTTTAACGCGCAAAAAACAAAACATTTATTAAAACTATAATTTTTAATACTTTTTGAAAATTCCTCACTCCCCTCTGGAGCACCCAAGAAGCCTAAAAACTGCGGAATTTAGTTAGCTTTTTAGTGGTGTAACCCATGATACAATTGCACTTCACCTTTTGAGTCTAAAAGAAGTTTTTCTGATGAAAAACACGCAAGAGAATAAATACTTGATTGCTTCACGTACCTACTAGAAAAAACTACTTGATTAAATAAAAGTATTAGTTATTTTATCTCTTGTCCATATGCATGAGGGGTAAAGAGTTGTGAAGGTGGCATAACTTTCTGCCCCACATAGGGGGTTAATTGGCATACTATGGATTGACGAATTCTTCAATTTTCTATGATCTTAGTATTAAATATTAATGTGGTGAAAAAAATACTTGGAGTACTCTAATACTTGGAGTTTACAGTGGTATCAGCCCTATTGGGATTATATTAACAGGAACGACTCAACTATAAAAAAAGTGAAAACTCTTGCCAACCAACCCCGCTCTCCCCTACTAATAAAAATAGCAATGTTGGCTTATTTGAAGAAATTAAATACACCAACAGAAAAGTAACTCTTCTCCCAATCAGAACATGATATCATAGCGTGGGCTAATGATAGCAGGGCACAATATGAAATGTCATTTTTGTGTTGGTGTATTTAATTTCTTCAAATAAGCCAACATTGCTATTTTTTATTAGTATAATAAAACGAGAAAAAAAAGTTCGTTTATGTAACATTAGGTAATCAGCAAGAATTTGGGCCCCCCCCCCCCCCCTTGACTCTCTATAAATAAGATTATTTTTTAAATTTATTTTTGGGGGGGAGGGCTTGCCACTTTCACAACTCTTTACCCCTCATGCATATGGGCAAGAGATAAAATAACTAATACTTTTATTTAATCAAGTAGTTTTTTCTAGTAGGTACGTGAAGCAATCAAGTATTTATTCTCTAGCGTGTTTTTCATCAGAAAAACTTCTTTTAGACTCAAAAGGTGAAGTGCAATTGTATCATGGGTTACACCACTAAAAAGCTAACTAAATCCCGCAGTTTTTAGGCTTCTAGGGTGCTCCGGTGAGGAGTGAGGAATTTTCAAAAAGTATTAAAAATTATAGTTTTAATAAATGTTTTGTGTTTTGCGCGTTAAAAGGCCCCCTGAAAGTGGATTTAAAATAATCAGACCTAACGCATCTTTTAGGAAATGTAATGCTGATTAAGAAAATATCATCGTTTATGTTTCAATGCTAAACCAAAGTAGAGAAAACTGCCATTTTTCAGAAAAGAGTAAGATTTTAAAAATAAAATAAAAAAGTTCTATCTCCTCAAAAGATTCAGATAGGAAACTCGTTTCTGCGCCATTCTACCCCGTTTAGCATGCAGTATTACCCAATTTTTTTTTTTTTATAATATGTCTGGGACACCCTCTATAGTTCCATATTTACAAATATATACAAAAGAAAGATTACTTAAATACCAAACCTTCTTTAGCATTTACCCTTCACTGAGATAAATAAATTATTATTGAAAAATAAAACCATTCATTCATCCATATATAGTTTCATATTTACTTAATGTAATTAGGATGGCCGATTTAAAATTTTAAATGAAAGAAAAAAATCTGGTGCGATGAACCCAACCCACAATTTTCACTTACCAACCTACTGCAGTAGAAATCGACGTGCTTTAACCAACACCATTTAGCAATCTTACAAAAAATAACTGTTTCGCAATGATAGAAAACATTGGTGTCAATAATCAACATAAAAACTATCCTACGTTTTAAGTTCAACAAAACTTCACAAAATCAGCCAAATTTCATCAAAATCGTTTGATTAGTTTCTGATTTTACCTCCGACAAACAATTTTTTATTTCTTTTTTTCAAGTTTTAAATGTTAAAAAAAATGCGATAGACGCATTTGTTTCGAAAACGTCTAGATCCTTCGAAAATCAATACTAAAAGATTCCATTTCTTAACAAAAGCGGTTCCAATTGATTCTTTGTGATCAGTCCTGAAAAATTGTTGAAAATGGATGTAGCCAGTTTCGAAACCAAACGTCTCATATATAAAGATTAAGTAATACTCATGATATATCTATACTTTATGGAGGACAGCAAACAAAAAAAAGTAAATAAATGCTGAAAAAGCTATTTTGCTTGCTAAATGACGTTTAAATATTTATAAAAGTGTGTCGATTTCTATTCTAATTTTGATGGTAAGTGTTGCGCGCATTTTAAGTGTTAATTCTCTCTTAATTAAAGTTTAATTACATTATTATTAGTGAAATAATTCAGTTATGTTTACTCTTTCTATCTATTTCCTCTTATTAGTTCTGGTATTGTGTACTAGTTTCGAATGTTTAAAATGGGGCTTATTTTTCAATAATTTTTGCTAAGGTGCTAGTTAGTGACCAAGTATCGCAGCCATATAATATAACTGGCTTTATTAATGCATTATAAATCTTCATGATCTCCAGAGACTTTAGCACCTTAGATAGAGTGAAAAAAAGCTCTTTTTGGGCTGGTCATCAAAACTTTTTTGTCCAATAGTCATTTATTAAGGTGGGGCCGAGTTATTTAGGTTCGTCTGTTTACCGGTACCAACAACTTATTGCCAAACCAAGGATTAGCAGGCCATTGTGACAGTAGTCCGAAGACGCTAGATAAGGATAAGGTAGTTGGAAAAGAGGAAAGAAAAAGTGATTGTAAATATTGCTCAACTTTTTAAACAATTTATTTTCGGAGGAAAAGCTTAGATAAACCACTCCAACAAGACGATGATCTAGGTAATATTCAATGCCTTTGATACTAGACCTCGCCATCGGTGTTTTCGAAGGCTTCCTTTACTCGCAAACAGTAGTTACCTGCAATATATTTTTAAGTAAAGGTATTAATTAAAAATCAACCTCTAAATATAATTTTCTAGCAAGCATGCATCTATCAACAAATACACCGTTCTAGTAAAGGAAGAAAATATTATCAATGTTAGCAAACAAATTAAATTATGAAAAATTCTTCAATGGAATAATAGAACAAGTTCCTACAAAGTCTAGCTCAACCGCATGACCTTCTTACAACTTGCTATAAACTCTATCATCTGGTTCAATTCAATCCAGTTTGAACCAGTTTACAGTTTCGATCCAGTCTCCATTAAAGTCCAGCTCAATCCTTTGACCTTCATATAACTTATTTTTACCTATAATTTTCATCACTAGTACAGAAAGTAGCTGTTTTCGGAGTGAGAACGACTACCGAAAAGACAATGCCAAAAAAAAAAAAATTCATTATACTATGTGATTTGAATAAATAAAGTCATTCTTTTCTTAGAAGCTTTAAAAACTAGAGTTGTTCAAAATACATCTTAACTTTTAATTATACGGATGGAAAAATTAAGTTTTAATAAGAAGGAGCGCCTTTTAATTGTGACGTTGCTATGGATACTTACCTACGGCATGTCACTATTGGTTTTTGACAATTAATAATAGAATTTATGCACAATTTGCAATTTAATTTAAATATTTACTTTAATTTACTTTCTTAGTGAAAAACACCGTACTACAGATACTAATGATTACTTTTTGTTAGTATAATTAGTAATATATGCTGTTTTTAATTAGTATTTAAATTTACTTACTCTTCGCGAAATGCTTATCTGGGCAAGTCTGAAAAAAAACAAAAACATAAATCTAATAATATAAGAATACTAACTTCACTGTATTATTTAATTACCATCAGATAACGAACATTTCATAGAATTAAAAATTAATGAATTAGACAGTAACTTATCTACCATTATTATTTGGCTCCAAATACAGTGATTAACGTCAACTGCCCGTGGGTTACATTTTATTTCACCACCGTTCTTCAACCACTGGTAGTCTGCAAATACATAATCAATAATAAAATAAGAAAATAGTTGTGAAAATTAAAAATAAAAGAAGATGTAAGCCTGAAATTTTTTAATTGGTTGATAATAGTACGATTGTTAAATTTTAGAAGATAATGCGACTCTATGTAAATATTAATGTCCCCGTACTTTAAATTCAAAGTGATTAGATTTCAATCATAAATCATATAAAAAATGCGGTGGAATTACGATATCAATTTTAATCCCACTGTCTACATTTTTTTCTGCCAATTCAACTTCTTTTCTACCAGTGCAAGATATCTCGCATTAGATATTTACCAAACCACTACCTAATACTTTTACGCTATAAACGATTAACTTTTAACCAATAAAATTACACCAAGAAAAACTATTTTATAAGGAACCAGTTTGGTTGAAGAATAATTTGCTCACTAAATATCTCTTCATTTAACCGAAATGATTCAAAGCATGGGGCAACGGTCACGGGGTCATGGCCCCCTTTCAAATAATTTGGCTTTTCACTTACCTACATATGAAATATATAGTAAGGGAACGTAATGCAATCGTTAAAAATTTCGACTTCCGAGTTTAAGAATTCGATTTTTCAATGGAAATAGACGGTTGGGTCCCCTGAGTCCAAAATATTAAGTCCCGCGAAATGGTTTGCGTGTGTTTTGCGTGCGTGCGTCTGAGTGTGTGTGAACAGACTAGCTCAAAAACCATAAACCGTACAAACCTAAAAAGGGGTATTTGTGGTTTGCATAGGCCTGTGATGTGACAGCATGAATTTCATCAAAATTGATTAAACGGAGGGGGCACTTTTGTCTGATTTTTACGTATTCTCGATTTTCTCAAAAACGGCTCTAACGATTTTTATTAAACCCGCCATTTTTAATGAGAATAACGTATTATTTAATATTAGGTAGGCTAATTAAGGCAAAATTTCATTATCGTTATTTATTATACCATTAGAAAAATGAGAGAAAAGAAAACTTCAGAAAGAACAATATAACACGAAAAATGGATCATTTATACTTTTAAACAAGGTAATCACGTTCCGATACAAACGTCTAAGCCAAAAAACCATAAGGAAGTGTTGAGTAAAAGGGGAGAGACTACCTCCTTTCTGGACTTGTCTCACACATACTGCAAGCCCTGATTTACATGAAAGTAACGGAATGTAAAAAGTTGTATTCTATTAAATACCATCAAATATTACCTACTATAACAAAAAATAAAATAAGCACGAAATTGTTTACCACTCTATTCATTAATTATATTAAAGAAACAAAAATTAATTTTTTGTATTTTTCCCAATTTTTTTCTTTCTTTATTTTTTTCCCCTCTCAAATTGATCCCTTTACCGTCCCCACACGCTAGTCGTCTTCAATAACACTTAAAACACCTATTGTGATGTTCGTTATTGTTTCTATCATCACAAATAGCAATAAAACCTATGAATAGAAAATTCACAGAAAATAGCTTTAACCAGATTAATTTGCTTATTTTTGTTTGTTAATCTCCATCAGGTATAGAGTATTAAAATTATTGCAAAACTTAAGAGTCTTCAGTAATTTTCTTATCATTACTGTCTATTTCTAATTTTGAGAGGAGAAAATCCTAATTTCATCATTAGTTTCTTGTTTCTTTTTTACCGTTTTTTATATAAGTATCGAAATCGATAAAAGGGGTATTTAAGTTTTGTAAAAAATTGGAACTTAATTTTTGAATTATAGTCTCTAATGACTTCCCAGAACCAGACAAAGATGATTGTCGATGATTATTCCAGCAAAAAACACCTTATATTTCATTCAGAAATCTATTATTAACTACAGTTTTAAACTAAAATATAATTAATAAGGATTATAATGTACCGTATCTTCAAAAAATACAGCTTTAAATATTTTGAGAATTGCGTGTTTTTCTACGAATTCACTCACTAAAGAACTAATAAAATAACTAACACTAATACTACTAACACTAATAAAATAGTTTTTATTTTTATTTTTGACAATGGAAAACATTATGCATGATAGGGTCTAATTTTATTTTTCAATCTAGTTGTTATGAAAACTTAATTTAGTTACCATAGAAACAAATAATTTTCGAATGAATGTTCCAACTAGCAGTTAAAACAAGTAGACAACTCCTTCGCATGCGCGTTACGCCTTTCTTGTTAACCATAGGAGTTCAACTATAGATCAGGTGAAGTGGAAAAATGAGAACGGTTACACATGCCTGGAGTTCTTAAGAGGGGATAGTCACCCTTCCAAAAGTGGTTTGGAACTATTTAGATAAGGCTTACTGTGCATGCGAAAGAATCGTAAACATGAATGAACTGTTTGTCGATAGAAAACTATGTATTTGTCAGATATGACTGGAAAATAAAACATAAATATTTAAAAGAATTCGATTTTTAAACTTTGAAATCTATTTAAACGTTATGATGGCTGTTGAGTAAGCATAATGAATCATGTTTCTCAAAGTTGTTTTATCTAAACCTCACAAAACGTTTTATATAACTGCCAAAGTTGATGAATGATAATTATTATTGACCGCAGTTGCTAAATGAATAATTTCATTGTAATGCAGCCAAATAATTATTCTAATCTATGATTTTTGTAATAATTATGTACCTTCTTTATTAATACATTTCTCAACGGCAACGGCAGCGAGATCTTTCAGCCATGGAAATGCCAGATCATTTATAGTGAATTGTGTCCACTTATCTACGTCAACTGTTCCGTCATCACCAAGCTGATAAATAAATAATGTAAGTTAATAGTTAATTTATTAAGTAATAAATTAAATAAGCATCATCATTATTTCGGAGTGATTCCTATTATTCTTGTTGAAAAATAAAATAAAATATTGGTATAGCTGCAAGAAAATTTATATTTAATGCCATATTACAACATTAATTCACAATAAACTAAGTCCAATCCACCATGAATAAATTAACCCTACAATCGGAATCGATACAGAATTTTTGTATTTTAAAAATCAATTCCTTTAATGTTATGGTTAGTAACACTAATATTTTTGATCCCAAAAAATTGTTAATACTTTTAATATGTTACATAAGTGATTGCTGTTGTGTGCCTAAGTTGTTGGTCACCCTATATAGAAATCAATAACTATTCTTCATTACCATTACTAATGATTAATGTATTATTGATAAATGTTAAAAATCGCAAAGCCGACTTAAAGTACAAATTATATCATTATCGGTATTAAGCATGATAATCCTTCAATCCTCAATATTTTTCAAATCCCACAGGTTTTCCAAAAATACATTTGCAAAAATATATTACTAAAAATATACATTACATTGTGCTATTTAAAATTTAAACATATTTATATCAATATTTCCCCCCGCAATAATATGCCTGCAATTGGTGCAGGATTACATTTATTTAATAAAATAGCTGAAATAGGTGTTTATTTGACTCTTCTTTAAAATTAGACCAATATGATCCATTTCTATCAAGCCGTCGAAAAGTTACAAAGATTTTGGTTCCTAAATGGGTTTCAAATTTTGATTTGTGATAGCCATGGTTGAGAGAAATCTTACTGAATATTGAGTGGTTTTGGTTTAGGGTGGCTAGAAATGTATGCGCTCACTGTTGATGTTATGGTCAATATTTACTTTTTCATTTGATTGAATATTTCATTACTCCTGTGTGAGTAGGAAATCTGCCGGGCGAATCATTTCAAAGCAAGCTGTTTTCATGTGAACTTATGCTATTTTTCATTCTAAAGCAAAAGCAGTGCACAAAACTTGATAAAACATTTGACCATCAAGTTTCGGACTCACGAAAAACCTTCATCAATGCTGGCTGACGGGCACCTCTAATAAAATATATCTTTGTTTAAAACTTATCTAAACTTCGCAAAGACTCACCGCTCCAAAGCTTCTCATCATACAATCTGCGACGCACTAAAAACAAGGTATCGCATTATTATTATTTTAATTATTGTTATACGATTTATATCAAATATTCAAAAAGAAAAAATCGCTTACATAAAAACGATTTTTGTATTTTTTCATGCGCTCACAGGTGAAAGGGTCTTTCGTCGGATTCCCTGGAAATGGAAGTAAAGTAAAAAGTACATCAATGATTTTTAAAATCAAATAAGATGTAATGGCCTTAAAAGTTATTGAAATAGAATTTTTATTCCATTTACGTGTTAAACTACTAAAATAACCAAAACAGCTGGGAATGAAAACATTTTCTAAATTAATAAAAAAATATTCAATTTTTAAAAAGGCCTTTAATCTTGGAATGCATAACATACATGTCATAGTATTTTTCAGTTATTATACGACATATGCATTGTAATGTTAAAAAAAAAAAGACAAAAAAAAATATAAAACATATGGTTTAGAATTATTGGAACTAACCAACAGTTGGAACAAATTGTCATAGCACGTATTAGTGACTACCATGTTCCAGTACCATCTACGCCGGCCAAGGAGGTTCTAGACTCCATGTTCTCCTTATGGCTATATAGGAGCGATGGACTGGAGAGTTAGTCTTGTTCAAGGGAAGTTCTAGTAATATGGTTATTTGTGTGTTACAAGGTGATGATTTTTGTAACCTGTTCAAATATTTGTGTTTTCATAATTCGTGTGGCATTGAAAATTGTTATTTTTCCTTGAATAAAAATTGTATAACAAACGTAGCTGTTACAATATAAAAAATTAAGTAGTATAAAAAATTTCATTATTAAAATAATTGGTGACTGCTGAGGTCTTCGGTGGATCCAGCCATTTGTTAAGGGGGCTTGAGTCCCAAAGGGTGGAGGCTGCAGCTCTATAGCCCTTCCTCTGGATCTGCCAATCAGCTTTTTTACCTTTATGATCATTTCATACAGTTAGGGCGGATTCACACTATCGCTCCGCTCCCGCTCCACTCCCGGTCCGCTCAAATATTCTAAAGAGAAATAGACAGAGAATTCCACTATCGGCACCGCTCCGGTCTCGCTCCACTCCCGGTCCGCTCTCGCTCTACCCCATTCACACTAGCGCTCCGCTCCCGCTCCGCTCCAGGTCCGGTCTCACTGGCAAACTATTCTACAGAGGAATAGAGAGAGGTTAATCACAATATTGGCACAGGTCCGGCCTCGCTCCGCTCCCGCTCCACTCTCGCTCCACTCCCGCTCCACTCTCGCTCCACTCTCGCTCCACTCCCGCTCCACTCTCCTAAAGTCTTTTCATATTCACATTATATAATTTTACACCGTTCACGATTGAAGCCATTAATAATCGAAGCCGTCTGTATTTGGATTTTAATTAATAATTAACTTTCAGTTATTAAAGTATTTATTTATTCATCAATTTTACGGCCAAAAAAGTTCAAATTTAATATATATATATATATATATATATATATATATATAATTATAAATTAATTTAATTAATGATGAAGAAATAATTTAAATTTTTTTTTCCGAATGTATTAGAATACGCTTGAAATGATAAAAAAAAAAAAATCACCAACAATACGCGCGGTTTTTCAACGTGAAAAATTCATGTTATGTTTGAGATATATTTTGCAATGAATTAATGTACTCGTAAAAAATGGTCACCGATTTATTTATTGACTACATACTCATTGCTATTATAAAATAACGTTTAATTTGAAACGAATAAAAATGCAGTATATTATGAAAAATGTCAGATCATTAACAAAAAAATATATTAAAGCAAAAAATAATTAAAATATTAATCAGGAAAAGAAGAGAACACAATCGGTAAATTTGTAGCATTTGCCGATTTCAACTTAAAATTTTCAAGCGTATTCGAATACATTCTGAAAAAAATTTAAATTATTTCTTCACCATTAATTAAATTAATTTATAATTATTATTATTAATTATCATTGTGTTGCAATATATTCTTCTTATTATATTTTTTGATAATATTATCTTCTTCATCAAGAAAAGTACACTTACCAGCTATTTCTACAAACGAAAAATTGATTTTTTTTTTTGGCCGTAAAATTGAAGAATAAATTAATACTTAAATAACTGAAAGTTAATCATTAATTAAAATCCGAATACAGACAACTTCGATTATTAATGGCTTTAATAGCTTAAACCTTTCAAAATTGAACGGTGTAAAATTATATAGTGTGAATATGGTAAGACATTAGGAGAGCGGACCGGGAGTGGAGCGGGAGCGGAGCGCTAGTGTGAATGGGGTAGAGCGAGAGTGGACCGGGAGCGGACCGGGAGCGGAGCGAGAGTGGAGCGGATAGTGTGAATAGGCCCTTAAAGTTCTACTTGTTCTTAGAAACATGGAATCAACTGTATAAAAGTCAATCCATCCACTACCTTTTTGAGTTTTGATACGTTATAATATGTGTTTTGATAGAAGTTCGAGTTTCGATATTAGATTTTCTATAGAAAACAAGAACGAAAAATGCCAATACTTTATTTAATATAATTTAATACAACGTTATTTAATTAATATAATTATCCTATTTGCATGTTTTTTTTTTTTAATATTGTGGCGATCATAGGCTACTATTACCATTTTGCAATTATTTATCTATTCCTTATAACATTTTTCGTTGGTAATATCTACATAAAACGTAGAGATCGACACTTTTTACTAAGCAACGTTTTGTAAACTTTTAAGTCAAGATATCCGCTATATTTCTTGTTTTGATCTGTCAGATATAAGTCCATTGCATTGCCATAAATAAAATTTCATAAGAAATACAAATGACTTACCGAAGGTGGACCACTCATCATTCAACTCAATTTCATCTTCTATACATTTTTTAAATATATCTTTAATTTCCTTATGGTTCGAATGGTCAGTGTTGTTCTCACCACCGCAGCAATACTGTAAGAAAATAATTATTGGCAAGAGGTTTTGTTATTGCTATATTTAATTTTTACCAACAAAAAATAAATAATGCTTCACCTTGTATGGTAAATGTCCACCACCTCGATGGCGATGTTTTCGGTTGTGATTTTCATCACTAGCTCTTCCTAATTCCCTCACATTTCTTGAGCTTCCAAATTCTACCGGCTCAGAGAGGATTTGTGCGAGGTGGTGGTCTTCAGCATTAGGCCCTGTTAAAAAATATTATGATGATATAAAAATTAAATTTATCCAATTTAATGAATGCCATTTCTTATCATTAAAGCCTCAATAGCAGCAGAGGAAACTTAAACATAGTCGCAAAACCTATCTTTTTTTTTAAATATTTAATAATATATTATTTGCTGTGCTCAAGGGACCTTAGTTTATTCTTCCTCGTTTATGTCTTAATGATAATTATATTAGTTTCCCGTAAACTACATTATTAAGAATTATTTTAGATTCAAATATCCCTACGTAGGAAGGGTCCGATGGCTTTAGTGGTGTCTGAGCTTCAGCGGCACAGTCTCTCGCGTTGGACATTATGAGAGAAAATGAAAGTTGAAATTTTGAAGTTTTATTGTTATTATAATAATCAGTTTTTAGCCAAATCTTCACAACGATAAATTACTTAAGTCGAGATAATATTCGAAGAAAAGAAAATTATAATTTTATTTATTTTGTCCTAATTTGACTTTAGCCCAAAACTAATAGTACCTTCTGAGCATTATCACACACTGCTATGGAATACTAAGGCAGCTGAAATATCCGTTTTCGAAAATATGTGGAATTCTGACGGAAATTCAAATAGGTTTGATATTTTTTGTACTTTTTCACGTATCGCCAGAAAATCTAAATACGCTGATGTTGAAAAAGATTTGAACTTCTATGTGTAAAAGCAGTTTTGAGATCATGCCCCGATATGCCATAATTAAATCATTAAAAATAAAAGAGTGGCTATAATAATAGTGAATTATTTTTATTAGCGTATTTAACCGGTCATCGATTCATTTTATGACCTAATGCACCATATTGAACAAATTACAAACTTACCATCAACGAATTGCGAGTTTTATTAGTGTATTTTCAACCAATGAAAAATGAATTAAAAAACATTTTATCATGATTTTATTGTTCTATTATGCTATAATATTGAACAACATTAAAGAATACAGTAATACATCCTTTACAATATAGATGACAGTGAAATTTCTGAACAGCCCGATTTAAAAAATGTTAAACAGAAAAATTGTGTTAGTAACGAGTATAGTATACCACTATTCAAACTTTTTTGAGTTCAGAGGCCCTTTACATATCAAGACCAGAGTTCGGTAATGTATAGATAACAATCTATCTAGATACGAATAAAGATATTATCTTGTTTTATCTAGATAACTATTCGAAAATCGAATACTTTTCAAATTATACAATATCGAATGAAAAAGTATCCATATTCGATGTTTCAAGAATTCGACTCAGAAGATACATTTTTCGAATACTGGTATTCGAATACTAATTCGAATAAATTATTTTATATTTGGATCGGTATTCGAAATTTCGAATACAGATGTTTTTTTTGCGTTATTTTTAAACTATTTAAATACATAAAATTTTCATTTTTATTTCGGTAAAAAATGAAACTACGGTAAAAGGCTCATTTAGATCGCAACTATGTTTAGTTGACATTGGCAAATACTAATCTTTATTCTATGATTATGTCTATTTTTATTAAAATATTTCCCAGTCAAACTCAACCATTTCTTCATTCACTTCATTCACCACTTACCTTATTAGCACATTATATTATGACTGTATTTATTAAGAATAATAAGGTTTTTATTTAAATTAAGGAATCTCTTCCAATGGGTTATCATCTTTTTTATTATTCCAACGTTTCGGGCTTTTGACCCATCTTCTGGGGTTATCTATTGTCCATTTTTAAAATCCCTCACCAATCGTCTGTACATATATGTAAATATTTATATGTCAATTCTTTATTACACATTATCCCTTTTAATAACAATTTTTCATGGTTCTGGACTATTCCATCGTTACTCATTTACTACAATAACTCTTAAGTTTGAAATTTTGGATAGGGGATTGGCTTATTCGTCCGTTGGGGAACCCTGATTCCGAAGCATTTGATGAATGTCTCTAGTTCCGAACAAAGTTATCGTAGCTCTGTTTATTTTTAAACAAATTTATGGGGGAAACTGAGAAAAATATGATTTTTTTAATCGAAAATCGATTTAATTTTTATAAGCTCAATTTTCTCTAAAAATATATGTTTAAATTCTTACCCGCTCTATGTTTAAATTCAAACGCCTCTATATGGAAACAATCCACAGTCCATACTAAAGTTAGCGTTGTCCATAGAACACTACTGATCTCCATGGCTGACTGTTCGCCCATACCAGACAGATTCCCTTGATATACTTAGAATTATTCCCCACTTCCAGTATGTGTTACCTAACATTCTGTAATTACTGAAATTGGCAAATTAACTTTGAAGAAGGTTAAACGAATTCGAGTATGTAACAACGGTCGGTCCGGAAAAATTCAGTTTAGAGCTGAGTCATATCCCACACTTACAGGTTCTCCGTTTTAGCATTCAAAACGTTTCCTCCAACGTGTCCTTTTCCCAGTTTGTGTCTGCACATAACATTTCTAGTATATATGTACAACGCATAAAGTTAAAAATTAAATATTAAATACTCACAAAACTTTTCAAACGATAAAATCATGAAATGAAGAGCCAAAGAAGGGAATTGTTTATCTACTGATTATTCATTGAAAATCATAATAAGTTCATGAAAGTTATAATTAATCGTAATAAGAACGGTAGAAAAAATTTTCACGTAAAAGGATTACAAATAGCCTTGGATGAGTCTTGGAATCCACCCATTAAACTATTTTTGTTCGAATGTTCCATGAGAAGCTTTTATTAGTTGTCAATTAGACTTGACAACATTAGATAGAAAAACAAGGTTTGAAATATAATAATCCGACAGAAGTGTATAGAAACATGTTAATCAGAGGTCACCAAACTTTTTGTCTTATAGAATAGAATTTCATTACAAAACTCCACTTCGCTATTTTTATTAAATTTTTATAAATATAAATGTTCATATATAACAGTAGTCAGCCAGCCATGACTTGCTTATCTGATATCCGCTATTGTGGACCCCGATTTATTTCTCATCGACCTCCAATTTTATTTATTTTTGTTGACAAAAACCACTTGGTTGACGACCGGGCATTAATCATGTAAACTCAATTCTGTTTTGATACAGTATTGTATTAAACTGTGTTAAATCATGTGGACAATAATGCTGTTTATCGCCAGCTGGATAGTTCTGTTTTAGTATTAATTATATCCAATGCTATTCAGTAGTACAGAGTTCGTTTATTTAGTGCCAGTGCACTTGAATTTTCTTTAGACTGTTGGACTTATGAACTCCGGAGTATCATTTTATTTTTAAAGGTAAAAAACCATAAAAGGTTTTTTTATTATTAGGATATAGTAGATCATTCGTGTTTTTGACTTCCCATAAAAATCCATGACCTTCCTGAAAATTTATATAAATTTATGTTCCAACAAGCACTGTACAATAAAAACTCTTTCACATGCGCAGAACGCCTTTACTAATCCTAACATTACTGACACTATTACTACCATAATTATTAATACTATTAGTACCATTATTAACAAGTAAGGGCATGCTGCGCATGCAAAAGAGTCCCCAACATGTTTTAAGTTCTTTATAAACATAAATAATATAATTTCTTTTTTTGTCCTACCCTTCTTCGCCGCTTAGGAGTAGGGAAGAATAGGGAAGATGGTGGAGTTTTGCTTTTTTATTGCGTTTCTACCGTAGAACTATTTATTTTTAATCTACAATTAACTAATAAAGTTAATTAATTATTTCGGAAAAGTTTGGTAATATAACCAAAACTAATGTTGCGTGACTGTCCCCCATAATTTTTGGAATCACCGGTTGAAGATCACCTTCAAACATGGGCGGATTTAGTGAGGGTGTCGCAAGGGTCATGAAGCCCCCAAATATTTTGGCTTTTCAATTTTGTTTTGTATTTTTAAGCAATGAGTTTAATATGTATCAAACAATGCAATGAGCTGGTTGCTATGCCCTAAACACTTTTGGTTGTTTGGAACGCAGTCCTTCTTAATAAAAGGCAATAATCTCGTTAAAAAACGGTGCTTCCAGCCACATCATTATGATACAGGGGGGGGCATGCCCTCCCCACCCCCCAAATTTCGTGCTGGATCCGCCCCTGCCTTCAAACTTCCGCCGTAATGACATAAGGGTTATTTAAATCAGATGTCTGCACTATGATTTGGAATATTGATCAACAAATTAAAAATGATAGACCAATTTCGAGTTGTGGTTTCTGAAACCCAAATGAACATGAAACGCAGTAAAACATTCTTCTTACAGGAGGCCGGGAGGAACCTACTCACTTGCAATGAATCATATAACATTCCTGGATATCAAAGTCATCTACTGCTCCATCGACAACTGCATAGGTGTAGTGATCACTAAAAGGGAAAGTTGAATTAACTAGTCCAATGGATATCTGAGACCATAAACAACTTCCTCTCAGCTAAAGCCGATCAGTATGAAACTAGTAAAAAGAAAAAAAACCAATGCGGGGGCGCATCCTATGATTTTCACTTACAAAGTCATTACAGAGTCCTTAATTGGGCTCCCAATTGAGAACTTCTTTTGTGTAATTCTATTAGGAAGTTCTCGCGTCAGTATTTCATACGATGATGTACCTAGAGACTAATTAGAACTGACTCCACTTATTTATGGTGGGAGAGAGGGAGATGAAACAAAGGTGATTTGAAACAGTACCGATTTTTCGGATATGTGAAAAACATTACTAATAAAAAAAACTTATTTCTTCTCAGAAAGATTCACTAGATAGATGACGTTATCATTTTATCTTAAAATTAGGCCGAGCGCACATTGAACTGTGCCACGCAGGCGACGCAGAGCAGAAAAGGGCAAATAGACACAGATGAGGGCCGGGCAGCACGAAAAAAAACTGCGTCGCACAGTTTTCCGCGGACATTGGTCGGCGCCTTTCGTTTCTAATTCAGTTTCACAAAAACTGCTCTGCTCTGCTCTGCGTCGCGAGTGTCTCAATGTGCGCTCGGCCTTAAGTATGTATTAATATACATAAATATTAAATGTTCGGTTTTAGATGGTAAACTATATACTAACTCTTTTCACTAGTTAGTTGCACCACAAATGTAGCATTTTTGTGTAGAATTCGTGTCACTTGAAATGTTACACACTCTACCAAGGGTCGTAGTGAAAATCATTTAGTCTGTTATTTCCCAAGTACCATTGTATCGACTTCTATTACTAAAGACGACTCTACGATTCTATTACTGAAGACGATTCCTTTGCGAAAATAAAATTTAGTAGCCCAACAAACTAGCGTTAAAGACGGAGTTTTATTTGCCCACAAAACTTTGTTACTTGCATCAATCAGATGCAACGGTAGAAAAGCAATAAAAAAGTATGTACAGGTCTGTATTCTGAGATTCATTGTATCTCTGTTTGTCTTGATTGCCAACAAATCAAAGTTACTTTACTAATCAATGTTAGTGATCGACAAGATTAATCATCACTAAGTTTAATTAAGGATTTGGGCGTTTCGTCTAGTATTTCCTGGAAATTTACTTGACAGTGGGTTTCAGATGTTTCAACGAATGATGAAAAAAGTTTTTTCTGCCATTTTTAGCTCATAATAACTATAATATAAAATGTTGGGGCTGCAACTTTACAAGTGTTAATTAAAATATTATTTTTACGGAAACTCAATTTGTAAGTTCATGTAAATGGCCATTAACAGCTTTATTCCCATGTAGTTTGTGGTAATAAAGCTGGATTACTGCACTTGCACTGTGCGCCCGCTGACGTGTCAGTTCGCGCCGGTGGCCTTATTCGCACGTTTAAGGTTTTTTTAAGATGCCTTATTTTGTTAAGAGTTTTGTATTTCGGCTTAAGTTGTATATGATTCGAATGCTCATTAACCAAAGATTTATTATATATGTTTGGTACAAATGATTTCTCTGTATTTGCTTCTTGATCGTGAATTAATTACTAAATTGGGAGGTTTTCGCTTACTGCGGAGATTTGAAACAGACTGATTCAACTCTCCTCACTAAAAAACCTCCCAATTTTTAATAAAAAGGACAAGGTTGTCAAGAAACAAAGAGGAAACGAAGACGGAGAAGAAGAAAAATCCTTTTGCCGTTGTTGTTTATTTAAGAGTGACCTTTCGATTGGTACTAATATCACCGTTTTTAACGTTTTTAAAAAACATCGTCCGTTATAGCTGTACAAGAATCTTGTAACATTCCACATAAATGTTATTATGGATTAGTTTTATTTGCTAGGGGAGGAGTTAATTTGTAACATTTTAATGGTTGTTCTTTTTGCAAGTTATTATGACATACTGATTGTTCATTGGTCATATAAAAGTATAAGGAAGTTTAATCCTTAAATATATATTATTATAGGTAGGAAATGGATGGGGAAAGGGAGTGGAAATTTTTCTTCTTATAAGACAGCTGCGACGCAAGATAAATAAAAAGAAAAAAAAAAAATAAAGATAAATAAAAATATTTAAGTAAGTAGCTTAGTAATAAACGGCCAAGTCCAAGCGGAGATATATCCAGTCTGGTGTTTTTATCGTTTAAAGCAAATCTAGCATTTGTCGGAATTGTAATTTTTATCTAGATTTTAACATTTGTAAACACATTTATACTTTCTACTTCTCAATTGTTACAATATATGTTCTTACCTTTTCCAGATATAGAAATAGTTCTGACCAGAAAAACAGAGAGAAAAAGGTATCATGCCGCATGGTGAACCTGACGCAGTGAAGACACTCTGCCGAGATTACCTTAACATGAAACGAGATTTCATAGACACGGACTACAAATCATATCTTAACCACCATGTAAATCTACAAAAACTTTATAAGAAAAGAAACAGGCGGAATTTGAGAAACATAATGAACATTTTTGATTCGTTGGATGTAGTCCAAAATGTCTATTATTGCGACGACTTGTCGGCTTGCCCAGTTAACTACTTGCCAAAGAAGAGCTTGGACAAAAGGGATAATGATGAAGATGAACGATTAAGGCGAGAATTGGCTTACTTCAGGAGAAAGGGATCAGCTGCTAGGAAAATTAGTATGTCAACAATGTTCCAATGACTGGTCCTTAGCATTAATAAATTTCCCTTATCAAAGTAAAAAGTACATTTTGATGCGACTATTTTAATGAAATAGATTTTATGATCAAAACTACTATGTTCTTTCCAAAAAATGATTTTTTTCGTTCACAAAGCAAGTAGCAGCCAGGTCAGTTAAATACAATAAATTTATTTTTATGATAGCATACAATCTTTTCTTCTTCGACCCTTCCGCGCTTAATTATTTGCCGGAGTATTATTTATCCTACTGCGTCATACTTTGGAAATTTCTTTTTTGTATTTGCTATACATGTTTTTACTTTCACTTACCTATAAATGAAATGTATAGTAAGGGAAAGTATTGCGATCGTGACAAATTTCGACTTCTGGTTTTCAACGAAAATACACGTTTTTGGGTCCACTGACCCCAAAAAAGTACCGCGAAATGGTCTGTGTGTTTGTGAACAGACTACCTTAAAATCTCTATAAACTATAAACTATAAACCTTACGAACCTGACATTGAGTATTTGGTGTATGTATATGCATACGAGGTGACAGCAAAAAATTCATCAAAATTGTTCCAACGGAGGGAGCACTTTATTCAATAAATTTTGTCTATTTTCACATTTTTTTTTTATTCAAAAACGGCTGCAACGATTTCGACCAAACTGGGTATTTGATGTCTGAATAAGCCCGCGATGCGACAGCCCAAAGTTCATTAAAATTGGTCAAACGGAGTAGGCATTTTACTTAATAAATTATTTCCCATTTTCACTTGTTTTATATTTCTATTTGCTTAAAAACGGCTTTAACGATTTTGATCAAACTTGGTATTTGATTTATGTATATGTGACAGCCAAAATTTTACTAACTGTATTATGAAAATCAAAACCTTTATTTATTAATAAAAAGATTAATGTTACTCAGGAGAGTAAATACGTGATGCTCAAATTTTTGAAGCATCGCAGGTGTGTAAAAATAAGGTATAAGTTAAAAGTCTATAATTAATATAGGCATATTTAAGTCAAGAAACTTTTGTTACATAATAAATTTTTGAAAACAAATATAAAGCGATTTTAGAGGAACATAATCGGTCTTGCTTTCCAGAAAAGCATAAGAGACGTTAATACACCTATCGATTCACCTTCACGATGTATTTGCAAAAAGCAACTCATAGTAAAAAACTAGCAAGCAGTAAAAAAACTCGACTGTTGATGAAATTAGTACCTTCATAAATAAATTAGCAATAATGAATCGAAAAGTCCTGAAAACTACCAAATTTTGCTGTACAGACACTCTATAACTTATGGAGATATACAAATATAAGTATATACTTAATGTGGAAAAATGTATGAAGTTGAGGAATGGCGTTTACATATTATCGAAACACGTCGATTTCTAACCTAAGTACGTAAGTGAAAGTTGTGTCTTGCGCGCATCGCACCAGATATTTTTATTAAAAAACGGCTGCAACGATTTCGATCAAAAACGCCCTGTTTAATCAGAATCAGGAATTATTTAATATCAGGTAAGTTTTATCATCATAGAAATGTTCTGAGGGGGCTAAAATGGCGAAGGTAAAAAGTTGTTTTCCCTACAAGTTACCTTTAATTTTTTTTTTTATGGAGAAATTAACTGTCTCTTACTTCGCGCCCAGCGCACAGTGGCACGAATCGCCAATCTAGGTGGAAATAATTCTGAAAGCGACTTATTTCATTAACATATAAAAACATATGGCATATATAACATAAGGTATGCTCCAACAAGCTATTAAAACTAATTGATAACTAATAAATCCAAATATTGTATTACTGCTGGATGAATCAAATGGAAAAACCAACCAATCAAATTCAGAATCAAAAGAGTGGGGGGAGAACATGAGCAGTCTGTCAGTTATCGATGTGTTTTACGTGCTTGTTGTAACAAACCTATACATAACCTTAACTAATTTTTCAACATTAGATTTAAATGAAGATACAAATATCAGCAGAATATAATATCGCTGTCGTTTTCTGTAGCGATATTAGCATAAATAATAGATAGATGTATATTCACCGATAGCAGTAAACCTTCTTAATTTAGATCTAATCAACGGTTGGACACCATAATCATAAGACAACAAAATTCGTGGAATTCCAAGAAAGACTGAGTATTGGTAATCGTTTTAAAGCAGAATTTAAGACTTCTTCAAGTTCCCGAAGCATCGTTTAAATTTAAAATCGTAGCTATTATTGATTTAAATTAGATTTTGATTTCTATCTTTTATTGACTATGCACATTAAAAAAGAATAATAATTCCTGGAAAAGCTCATTTTCAGTTGACTTAATAAAGGATTCAGATACCTCTGTCTTCTTCCGGATACACTCGGTTACTGTTGAATATCTTGCCGGAGGTCTTCTGCCGATCCTTTATGGGTGACACTTCTTTTATGTTATCCGGATTACTAGTATCGGTTTTTAAATTTGTTTCTACAACTATCGAGGCTTTTGCTGGTTTTTATCCATCAATAAAAACTGCAAAATAAAACTTGATAACTACCCGAAAACAACCTCATTGTATGAAAGTCCCCTCAGCAAAAATTTGGCAGTCATGGAAATGATTGTTAAAAATGATGATAAATGCTACGCCACTAGAATTGAAGCAACATTGTTTAGCAATTTATTTTCTGAATAATGTTTTACGAAGGATATAATTCCATAGTAATTTGGTAATAAATTTAGTCAATAATTCATCGAAAAGAATTACGAACATAATTGACTTAATCTTTTGACTCAATCTAGAATAATAATATCCTTCGTAATAATAAATTAACCATATGTGAGTCCCAAACCCTGTTGCTTCTATCCTAGCGGGGCAGTCTTTTTGATATCGATAATTTTATGGTTGCCCCTTTTTTTGCAGGGATTTCTATCCAATGATGTAATCCAATGAAGTCGTGTATAATATCGCCATAGTTTTCAGAAGGATATTCAAGCAATCAAAATTTAAAAATTACTTTCAAATTTACTATAGGTCATATTAGCATCCTCATTGATTCTCCAATAACGATATCTTGTCTAAAACCGGCCAAAATCTTAATTGTTCAGTGACTTATCTACTTCATCTTGGAATGGCCGGATTTATGTACTTATGTATATTTAACTGAACACATCTCGGAACACTGATTCTCTACGTAAATGACAAGTACTGACGACATTTAGCAAAGGCAAAATATTGCCATTGTGGAAAAACATTTTATGTGTTCCTTTCCCAATTGAACATTGATCTTTAAAAAAAAAAAAAAAATCCATTTATAATCATTAAACGTAGTGTGTTGAAAGTTGTATAATACACGCACCGCTTTCCCGCACTTTTCTGTGTGTACTCATAAAATTGAAAAGGTAAAGTGTATTTCATAATAATTTTATACAATTATTGTATAATAAAAAGACCTGGGAAAGACAAACGTGGTAGAGCGTAAAAAGATTTCGAAATTTTTAAACCAACGTTTATTTTATCAACGACTAATTACCCACGAAATTTTTATACCAACGTACGGTTTTCTACATTTGTTATCTTCTCCAACTAAAAATTGTGAAATAAAAAACATTTTATAAAAAAATATTAAACCGACTTCGAAACCTAGGAACCAGTAAAAATAAATTCACTGAAAAGTATGAAATAATTACCTTCTGATTTTTATGAATACACAGCAAAATTGAAAATGGTATAAAAAGTGGAAAAGTGCAATAATACGAATAATTTTATTTTGATTTGTACAAATACACACTAATTGTTAATAAAAATTATTAAATTTAAATATTAAATACTATGTTTAATACAACACGATCTTTTCGGAGGCGGCGCAAAATTTAAAATTTTTTACACTAGACATTATGAAAATCTTCTAAATGGATCTTCTCTTCCCAAGTATTGATTTCAATGCCTACCAAAATGGAATTGTATCAGTAACATGTTATTTCTATTTTGCGCCGCCTCCGAAAAGATTGTGTTGTATTGAACATAGTATTTAAATATTTAAATTTAATAATTTTTACTAACAATTAGTGTGTATTTGTACAAATCAAAATAAAATTATTCGTATTATTGCACTTTTCCACTTTTTATACCATTTTCAATTTTGCTGTGTATTCATAAAAATCAGAAGGTAATTATTTCATACTTTTCAGTGAATTTATTTTTACTGGTTCCTAGGTTTCGAAGTCGGTTTAATATTTTTTTATAAAATGTTTTTTATTAAAATGTATTATTCTAAAATTATAAATTAAAATAAAATATAAATTATAAAAAAACATAAAATACATTTAAAAAATGATTATACTGTAATATCAAATTCCGAAAAACCAGTACCCGAATAATTCATCGTTCTGATTAATTCAAATCTAAAATATCTTATGAAAAATATGAATAATTGGTAATCATAAAACAAATGAAAAATGAATAACCATTATTCATTTGAAATTAATACCATAAGCACTCAATAATCATTAAAAATACTCCTTATTGATTATGAATAATGGTTATTCATTTTTCATTTGTTTTATGATTACCAATTACCCATATTCATTAATCATTATTCAGATTACAATTTGCCCAACTCTGGATGGAAGTCAGTAGCCCAAGATAAGTTTAAGTGGGGAAGGCTGGTTTTGTAACCAGTTCTGAACCAGAACTGTATAGTCAATAAATAAAAAAAACTGTTTGGGTTTTTGGATTAATTGATTCTTTTATTCCTAGATGATTATCATCGAGGTTAGAAGAAATATATAAAATAATTTGAGTTTGGTCAGTATTTCTTAGATGACCTGAAATCGAGCCTAATATTTTTGACAGATTTTTTTCTATTTGTCCATTATTTCTGAGTTTAGAACCTGTCTGAATGGAGGAATAGTCCATCTTTATTTCTGAAAAAGGAGAAATATACCATCATCTTTAAATGTACAATTTCAGACTAAACAAGATGTAGGCAGTTCAGCTTAATTATAAAAGGGGACTTTCATAAAATTGATCATCACGATGGAGAAAAATGTATTGTCTAAAATAAACAAGATTAAATTTAGTAGCAGTGTGATTAAATGAAAAGCATTTAAAAAAATTTGTAGTGAAAATCCTTATTACAAAATATTTAGGAAAGAAGAACAATCCATTTTTTTTTTTGAGTCATGATCAAAACAATGCTTTAATATTTGAAGTACCTTTTATAATTAGTGTTTATGTAGTATAAATAAAGTGAAAACTGCCTTTTGAAAAATTATTCTTTGGAGTTATGAAAATTCCCGACATAATTTTAAAGACAGGAAAAAATGTTATTAAGTATTTAATAAATCCTCAGATATTTCAAATATTTTCAACAACTCGTATTTATTATACTTCACTTTCCCTGGCCTAGTGTATGGAATCATTATCTGTAAGACCCTCACAAAAGTTAAGCTGATGAAATTTAAAAATAAAGGTTCCTAATTAAGTTTGATGCAATGTCAAATGTAATTAGTTAACAATAAAGTTCTATTTCAGTACCTCTTTGAGTAATAAAAAAGAACTGATTAGGAGTAACCTTTTCTTATAAAATAAATTTATTTCATTAAGTAAAGTCCATGTTCAAAATTACAATAACAGTTTGTGTAAGGGTTCAAGGAGGCATACTTCATTAGTAACTATTGCACATTTAACGTGATTTATGTACCATTTTACAACATTTTTAGCAGAAAACCTTAATTGCATGACAATTCTTCAATTATTGATGTTATTGTAATTTATCAAATAACCTTGCCTAGTCCTATCACGCTGATTAAATAGAAATAATTATTAAATTTTGAATGCAACACCTCTGTGAATCCTTTGATTTTAATGATTTTCCCTCTTTTCCATTACGCTTATTTTTCCTTCCTTCACTGTATATTAATAGTCTATAAATAATAAATTTCATACCCTAAATTTATTAAAATGTTATTTAAATGGGTGACCCAGTCATTAAATTGCTGATTGTTTTTTGAGGAAATTATTGCTTTTAAAATCGTGTCATAGCACATAAAAGACATCTTAACACTTTTTTCCACCAAGTTCTAACCTTTACTAAGTGATATGTTTTATTTTGTGGTAAAGTAAATAATGGTTATAATATTTTGTTTGAAGGGTAAACATTCAGAGTTTTCTAAGTAACCCAAGACCTAATTTTGACTGACAAAGCAATCTAATAGTTGTCTCCCAACTATTAGATTTTCCTTTAATTAATATATATTTCATTCTTCCTACAGCTTTAATTCCTCTACTAAGAAAGAAAGATGCAGCTGACTGAAATTTTCTGGAACAATTAAAATGGACCCCCAAATACTTATTGTTAGATTTATACTCTATCTGATGACCTTCAAAGTTCAGTGGCAGGAACTTTCGACATCTTGAAAACAATCAAAATTTTACTGCTATAGTTTTTTTTAATACTTACTGTTAAACTGTTGGCTTCACAGTATTCAGAAAGTAAATTAAATTTATTTTGTGCCTCAGTTCTTGAATTGATGGTCAGCAAAATATCATCTGTGAAAAGTAAGATTATATAAAAAAATTATACCTTTTTTATCATTTATTCTAATGCTAAGGGCACAATTATCTTGAAAAAAATATATATATTCATGAAGGAAGATGGAAAACAAGAGAGGCGAAAGGGACACACCCTGGAAAAGACCTTTTTTCTCTTTAATTTTTTCTTGTATAAGCAGTTTTTTTGTTTACTGTTATATTAAAACAAGTTTGGTCATGAATTTTTTTTTTTAATCTTATTAATTATTAATTTTCCATTTATTCCAAGAACATTTAATATCTGGAATAAACAATTCATGATTAATATTATCAAAAGCTCTTCTCAGATCAACAAAGAAAGCTAATAAATAATGTTTTCTTATTACGGTTTATAATATTATTAGTTTATTAAAGAGATATAAATAGTAAAAGCATGTCCAAATTTTTCCTGAATCCTGATTGTTTTTCTGGTATTATATTATTTATTTCGCACCTTTCATTTAATATAGTGTTCAGGATAGATGTGAACAGCTTTTGAACAAGTATTGAATAAAGCAATTGCTATGTTTCTGGCTACCAGCTTTTGTAAGGCAGGTGGGGGATTCCGAAAAAGGGGTTTAATGTATTGAATAGGTATCAATGTATATAGAATTCTTCTCCAGAGGTGAGGTGTTTACCTTTTTTATTTATGTTAAGAAAAATATGGCATGGAGGTGAATTAAAATAAAGAGAAAAAATAAATTGAATTCTGACCATTCTTAATTTTACTAACCAAGAATGAAAATCATTAATACCCTCTTCTAGTAAGACTTATACATATATATTTGTAACATAAAACAACACATAGATGCTGACCAGCATGCTAACCTAATTTATTGAATGCATACCATGCAATATTACAATCAGTACTGTATATTAAACTACAACTTAACTGGTGGGCCCTTTGAGGATCATTCTGATGAATCTTCAGGCTCTGTCACTCTCCAAGACCAGGCACCATATCTTATCTCAGCTCTCTCTCTCTGGACCCCTGGACGTCTGCCGCTTCCTGCATCTCTGCCCGAACTCTCTTCCCAACTCCTGCAACTTCCTCCAACCTCTCTCCTTTTTCTTTCAAAGCCTCCATCTAAATCTTCTTTAACCCACTATTCAAACTTCCTCTGATTGGTTGGCCTATCATAAAATTCTCCTTCCATGCTATCCTACCTCACACTTCTAATGTTCTTTGTCTGGGCAAACCGGGGTTTATGGCCCCAAATTTCTCCAAATGAAATAGCAACATTTCTAGGTATATCCCTTGGTGAGTGTTGGCAGTATTGTCAGGCTTCGGATTTACTTTTTTTTAATTTCTAACAATACGTTTATGGCCCCAATATCTTCCAAGGCGTTATTCCCAGGACCATGCTGCCTTCAGGTAAAACTGTGTACCGGGTTTGAGCATTTACGGTACTTTAAATAATATTTTAGATTATGAATACAATTTACTTTCCCTATCCTGGCAGCATTCACGATACATAGCACAATGCCCTGATAATTTGCAGGAGATGATTTTTCGGCCTTTTTGAACAAAATGGTTAATATAACATATGACCACTGGGTAGGAAGTTAAGGAAGTTTTTCACTACATAACATTGTATTGAACATATTTAACAGAGTGTTCCCGCTCTGCAGATAAATTCTTAAAAAATTCATATGGAATCCTGGCCTGATGATGTATTGGTTTTCCTCTAGATATGGTCATTAACGGGGATGGCCGAGTGGATAAGGGCGCTTGCAATAGATAATCAAAGTTAAGCAACGTCCATCGTGGTCAGTACTTGGATGGGTGACCGCTCCATTCGGGTGACCGCCCACCAATAAAAGCCACGCAGTCCAAGTCTACCCCCACCCCTGGGTATGTGAGACCCGTCAGCCTACTGGAGGCGACTCACACCGACCGGGCGTAGGAGTGATGAACCTTCCCCGTGTATCTCATCGAGAATCGTGGTGTGGTTTTCCAGGATGTCAGTAACCGCCCGGAGGTTTGGTTCAGGGACGGTATGCTTCAGGGAAAGAAATATAGGTCCTCGGGGCCTGCTGACTCTGAGCTGCCATAATCCTTGGACCTAGACCAGTTTGTCACTGTCCTTGAACCCGAAGGAGCTGACGCCATCGGTGGGAAGGACACTGCCAAATTGGCCCCAATGGGATTGGTTATGGGGCTATGGGCAGTCTGCCGGTGTACCATGGTGACCATGGCTTGCAGCAACGTGAGGTTTGGGCTACCCCCTCCAGGCTGTCTGTACTCCCGCAAGCAAAACAAATGTCTGTAAGAAGACCACACTGCGCGGCCAAAGGTCTCATTAGGCCTAATGCGACAACCGAAAAAAAAAAAAAAAAAAAAAAAAAAAATGGTCATTAACAATTCTCTGATGGTTCACCATCTAGAATCTAGAATTCTATATCCAACAAAGAAGAATTTTTCAAAATTAATAGATTTTAGAGGGACCAAATAAAATCTTATGAAATAATCAAATATGTTTACATCTAATTAATATTTTAATTTTATGTGCCAATAGAATTTTTAATGCTGACCAAAACTTCTTAATATTTTATATATTTAAAAAGTCAGTGATTATTTTCCTCTTAGAGGAAAAAAAAAAGGAAAAAAAAATTCCTCTAGAAGGAAAAAATTTCATTATTTTATTATGAATAGCTTTGAGAGCCATTTCATATATTTGTAATCTGGATTAAATTTACTGCTGACTCAATTAACATTATTTTAAGATTACCATAAAGATACTTTGGTTCTAAGCTGTTATTGTATAATTTATTTGATCAAGGAACAGTTTTTTTGTTAGGTTTTATTAGGAATTAATAACGGATACTATTTTATGCTAATATAGTATAGAATGGGAGAGTACACCACTGAGTAGAGCAGTATAGCACAGTTGAAGGACAGTGAGATCAACATTCTGTCTGAGAGCGACCTCTGTTAAATAAGTTCAAAGGGAGTGATTAATTTCTAATGTAGAAATAACAAATAAGCCAAAAAGAACGAAAAAAAAAAAACTATCATTTATTGATTGCTAATAGCACATGCTAATTAGATAACCCTACTAAAAAAAAAACTCTTCAACCAATCGATTCTATCGATAACTTCTTTACATCCTCCCACCTAATTTTCACCTGCTTGAAAATTACATGAATTTACATCATTGAATCATATAAGGGGCTATCACCCCTCGTCCACTTCTGGTCCTCTTCGTAACAACTCGATTCAGAAGACCACTCTTCTTGCTTATTCCTAAGCCACAATGGGCCCTCCCACCATTTGGATCCTACCAAAACTTCATACCACAGCCTCTTGAAGGCAAATCTGCTGGATTAATACCGGTACTGAGAAGCCTCCGGGGTCAAAAACCCGCTGAGAAATCGACAAAACGGTGTGTATCGTAAACTTGACAAATTTAATTTCTTCTTTCAACCAAAAAAAATTTAAATACTGTCTGTCTCCTGGGTGAAATCTGATCTGCAAGAAGACCTTCTCTATGTCTGCTTCAGAAGTATTAAAACCTTTTGCATTATTTTTACTATTTTTTATATTTTCTAAATTAGATATATTTACATCTTCAACCATTTTGGGATCTTCTTTATCTTTTCCAGGATTAACTTTTCCAGAAATAACTTTCATTGGCTGTTTAAGTGATCGTGAATACGATCTTCTAGTAGAGGGTCTTCGTAATGGTGCTTCACCATTGGATTGTTTATTATTATCAACTTCACCATTTTGTTTTTTATTTTTTTGTTCTGGCTCTTTATGCCTAAAAACTATTTCTTCTTCTTTGTTCTCTGAATTTTCTTCATCTCCTTTTGATTTCACTGATAGCTGATTAGACATTCCTTCAGTTTTATTTAATCCTTCAGTATTACTTTTCTCAGATTCTTTAATTATATCATAATTTTCTTGATTTTTCTTTGCTTCTGATTTTTCAACTTCCTGTGAATTAGCTATGTTATCTTCCACTGAGGGAAAGCTTTCTCTCCTTTTCGCTTCGCTATTCTCTCTCGGATTAACTAAAGCTAACCTCTCCTCACTCTCAACCTCTTTCTTTAAAAACAACATAAGATTTCCCATTTGTGTTTTAAAGGAAGCTTCAGGGTCTGTATTAGTTCTCTGCCACACCTTTAATATATCTATAGGCACACACGATTCTATTAAAGGAAATAAAAATACCGAGTAACTGTCACTAACAGTGTTTAAAGTCTCAAGAGCTCTTAATTGAGTTTCTAATTTATCATATAGAGAAGCTAACCTCTCACCTTTATAATTGTTCACTAATTTTATCAATTCTCTAACATAATATTCACTTAATAATTCCTTCCTTCCGAACCTCTCTTTCAACGTCTCAAGGGCCTTACTATAATTTTCCCCTGAAGGAGGAAAACTTTCAACTAGACTACGTGCTCTGGAACCAGGTTCTGTAGCTTGAATCAAATATTGAAATTTTATTTCGTTAGGAAGTCTATTATCTTTATCAATACAAGAAAATTGTGCCCAAAATGATATCCATTTCGATATTTCGCCATTATATTTAACAAATTCTAATTTAGGATATCTCATTAGCTTATATTCCTCTGATTGAGGGTAACCTCCTTTTTCATGAGTAACAATTTTACTTTTATTAAAATGTTTAACCTTAGATTTTATAATAAAATACCTGGTCTCGTAGGACTGTAAGGTGTTCAGCTCTATGGTATACTTCTCCTCCAGGTGCTCATCTTCATCTGCCTGAAATAACTGCTCAGCTATTTCTTTATCTAAAAGTATTAATTCGTTGTGCCTTTGTTCTAAAACTGCCCACTTTGCATTGATGGTCTCTATATCACTTACTTCTTCAGTCAATAGCTCCTCTAACTGCTCACAGCTTTTGGTAAAAATTGTTCTCACAGCACCCCTTTTCTTAATCAGCTTATTCATCATTTTACGAAAAAATTTCACTCTTCGAGAAAAAATGTCCTGTCACGGTCGCCACAATGTTAAATAAGTTCAAAGGGAGTGATTAATTTCTAATGTAGAAATAACAAATAAGCCAAAAAGAACGAAAAAAAAAAAACTATCATTTATTGATTGCTAATAGCACATGCTAATTAGATAACCCTACTAAAAAAAAAACTCTTCAACCAATCGATTCTATCGATAACTTCTTTACAACCTCCCTTAGCTCATGACCAAAGAAAACTACCCGCATTTCAAAAATTCTGTGCATGGGTGGAAGGAAGCGGTGGGCCTAACCCATTTAACTTTGGGTAGTAGCTCCAGCGAAGCTGCCGGACAGAGGAGGTGAAGAAGAAGATGGAAGAGACCAATGAACAAAAGAAAAACGTAGTGCAGTGGAAACTGTGAATTGATAGACTTGCAACAGTGGTATGTTATGCAGGTGTATCATACCACTGTTGCAAAATACTCGTATTACCCTAGAGGTACGTTAGGTTGGAAAAAAATAAATAAATAGAACAGCATGAAACAAAATCATATGATTTGGTCTGTTACATAGAAAAGAGTTCTAGACTAATTGTTGGAACATCTACCTAACTGTTCTAGTTCATGTTCTGGATCTTCTAAAATGTTTGAGAATCCTCTACACCATTCTTCCATTTCGGACTAAATATAAGAAGCAATGGACTAGGGTCTCAATCTGTCTCTGAAGATCGAATCATATGATCACTTTTCTGTTGCTATATCGTTGCAATTAAATACTTTTTGTAACATTGTTAATTTTATTTGAGTTTTTATTGTTTGTCTGACATAGTGAATTATTATTTCCGTCTACTAAAAATTATTTAGACCCACAATAGTGTTGAAATATTAAGTTTTTATTTAAAAATAGTTATTTCAATTTCTGTAAGGATTTCTTACTTTCACTAATTAACGCCTTTAATTAAAAAAATGAAATAAATAATTGTTAAATAAAACATCCCTAAATATTATGGATTCATTTAAGCCTGTAAGAGGATAAATTTGACCTGGATAATGTTACAATTGATTTGGAAACAGTTACATTTGACTTAAAAATGGTTCCAATTGACATGGAAAAGGTTACAACAGACCTGAAAATGTTATCTTTATATTAATTTCTTTATTAAAGACATGTTCTACTAGGCTAAATAAACCTACTTGATTTTACCTTTCAACTCAGTGAGGAAAAGTTTGGTTTGGAATACATTACTTCATTCAAAGAAACCTTATGCATTTAATTTAAAAACCTTATGCAAACCAAAATTTTCCTCACCAAGGTGAAAGGGACAATCAACTAAATAAATATGAAAATGGAAGGACGTCTAAGAAGAATTAAAAAGAAACTTAAGCAATGAATTGGAAAAAGAAAAGATAGCAAATAACCCCAGGAGATGGGCCAAAAGCCGGAAACGTTGGAATAATAAAATACAGGATAATTCATTGGAGGAATCTCTTCTTAATTTAAAGAAAAACTTTATACAAACTGGCTAAATAAACGTTTGATATATAAAGGGATATGTCAGTCTGCTGTATAGTTGTTAAAAACCCCGCCGGTTATAAGTGTTAACCATTATTTGATATGAAATAATAGGTTAAACCGATTCTTTCCTTCTACCTTTCTTCGCTGGGTAAATATGGAAATTCAAAACTAGTAAGGGCTATCAGGATCACCCCCTCCCCCCCCCCCCCCCGTCCAAAACCTCAGGTCAATAATAAACGGTTAATTGGTTATTCCGACTACAGAATAATTACATAATAAGTAAATATTCGGTTAAAATATTATGCTATAATCATATCTTATAGTGTAATCAAACGGCCGGCTTGGGATAACCGGTTACTTTAAAGTACGCACATCACTAGTCTGCCATATCTCGCTCTCTAATGTCTTCACTTCGATCATATTCCTTCATGGGCGGATCCAGCCGATCGTAAAGGGGGGGGGGTGCAGCCCCACAGCCCTTCATTTGGATCTGCTAATCAGCTTTTTTGCCTATATGTTCCTTCCCCACAAATAAAATTCTACTTGTTCTGCACATTACTTGTTCTTTAACTTGCTTCCTTACATTAAGGAAAGTCAAATTCTATCTTTAAATGACGACAATTTTTCCAAAGAGAGGGGCTGCAGCCCCCACAGCCCCCCCCCCCCCCCCCCCCCCGTATCCGCCTATGGTTTTCTTACATCATTATGAAGTAGCTAAAATATATTGTGATTTTGCAATATTAATTACGCATAAGATAATTATATTTCTCTATGTTTTGGTTGAATTGTTCTTATCTTAAAATAACTAAAAACAATCAATTAGAAATTTAAGATCAATCGAGGCAAAAAACATTGAAATATAACAGTGTGAAATAACCTTCTATTCCGAACATAACATTTTTTGAGTTAAAAGGAACATTTTATAATTTAAACGTATAATCCTAAATAATCTTAAATTAAAGAACGGTTAAATAGGCAATAGCTACAACATTTCAATGTTGTAATCGGAGCCTATAAGATTATTCAGAAATCAATTCTGCTACAATAGTTATGATTTTTCATGGAGTGCGAATTCATTAGTCTACGAGGTCGAAAAATTTGGTGGTTTCATTGAAGGCGATCAAAAGCCTGGAACGTTTGTGACAAATCGGATTTCAGGGATGGTTTGGAAGGCTGCAATGCAAATTGGGTGAGCCAAAGTCAGTTATGGAAAAACGACTAATTCTTTATAAAGGTCTTGGTGAAACGCGAAAATAAGACAATTACTTTATTATTCATTAAAATCATATAAATGCTGGTATTCTATTCAGAAACATTGGTTCAATATTTAATATTATTCATTTATAATATTTATTAAATAAAATTTAACTTGTGATATTTCTATATAACTTATTCTCCTACATTTATTGATCCATTTTAAGTACAAGTCTCTGTGAAAAAAAAGTAAGGCCTACTTATGAGATAGAAATTTTAAAAATTATAACTATCATTGTTAGATAGATAATTTTTTACTAACTTCATTTTGTTCATATATCTCGGAAAATTTATAGTTAGGTAAATCCCAGAAGGTCTTAAAATAATGCTAATAATCTTAACTTAAGGATTAGTAAAACCGACAAATATCTAGATTGACACTCATTAAATATAATTTTTCTTATAAATAATCTTATATGTACTAATAATTATATCTCTATCCTGTTCTTACTACATAAAATTTTGCCTCTCCAAGTATAATCAGGATAGGGTTCTTGAAAGAGTAACTGAGGTTCGGGGCCTTCATTTTAGGCCCCATCCTATTTTTTTCTTAGTTTTGGAATACTTAAATACTGGTAGAACAATGGTGGGAATACTTTTCTTAACTAGTTAAAACTTAAAATGTGTGTGTACCAGTAAAATTGAACTTTTTAATGATTGAAGAAAATAGTGCTTTTCTACCAAGATAAAAAACTTTTTTATTCTGTATAAAATTACAGTAAAATATTCCCAATACTGCAGGAGTGTGTCATATGTGCACTTTTATGGACTAAACATGTTTAAATAATATCAATAGTTAGAGAAGAAATTAATTTTTGAAATCGTTGCCGAAATAAATATAATTTTTTGACTTGGTTTATTAGAAGATTGCTCTACGGTGCGTTATGGTTGCAAGGGTTTAATGCGTTAGTGTAGGTATTAGAGGAACCCTGGTAAAATTTTCATCGCCAACTTCGGCCAACTTTGTTATTTATAATGATTTAACCCTTTCGATACGGTGCGAGTGGCGAGGGATGACTCGTCCCTCCTCAGACCCCGCCCAGTGAGGACACGTCTGAACACTAGAAGCAATAAAGTAGAAGTGAAAAACTCTTGAACGCAGCTTTTTTTATCGGTTCCCTCTCAGAAGAGGCTCAGGAGAGTAGGAACAAAAATTATAAGCAGTACAGGCAACATCATTCCAGGAAGATATCTCGAGTCGCAACAAAAGATGTTTTACACCAATTATTTTTTACAAATGACCTATACATTACAGATTTAAGACCAGTATACAAGTATAAAAAGAAAAAAGAGCTAATCGAGGAAGCATACAATCCACTTAAACAAGATTGTTAACTTAATTATGTCTGACCCAAATAAATAAAAATAATTATACCCTATCTATATTATCTGTATATCCTGTCTGTATTATTGTACATAAAAATGTTAAATAAAAGATAATTATCGATACAATTTTTTTATTTACCACTTCTAACTTTAACTTGACCTGATGCTCTGATTTCGTTGATATTGATTTCATTAGATTCGGCACCTCAAAAAACATATACTATACCAAATAAGTATTTTTGAGTTTTTGACCTCAAACTTGGACTTGATCTGGTGGTCCCATTGAATTGATTTTGATTTCATTTGATTCGGCACATCGAAAAATCAATACCCATTAGGTTTCATGCCGCTAAGAAAGTAATTATAATAGATATTAGGTTTTTCTCCATTTTCAGCTTTTTTGACTAAAGTGCGGCATGGCAAAGAATTTTGTACTCTTTCTATAAAATTCTTTTTGGCCACCTGCCGGTCTAAGAACGCGCAACCTTCTTTGTAGAAGTTGCTAACCACTTCATCAGAAGTGCCCGCTAATGGCTGCTTTGAATATATTCAATGTTATCTCAAAGTTGAACAGCAGTGAAACTTAATAAACACGTCTTATAAAAAAGTAACGAAGGGTCCGTGATATCACACTGAGCGTTTATCTAATAACTTAAATGCCTCTTACAGCACTATTATAAACAGTGGATCTATGATTGAGTAAATTGTAGATATCAACATCGAACTATTTTACTTGTCTGGAAAAATAAAATAAGCTGAACCCAGACTTCACCTCATTCATTATTCCAATGAGGACGCACAAAATTTTGCGATGGTGTTATAACTACTAATGGATAATAATTGCAGAGATAGTCATAAGCTATAAAATATTACTAAATGTAAATTTAGCAGAGAATAAAATTAACAGTTACACGGATAAAAGGTATTTCGAATGACATTTTGAACGACCTGCCGCTTACTGCTCGTGATCCCTGCGCTGTGTGGGCGTAGAATATATGATCACGGAACGTACATAAAGACACTTGAAGTTCAGTTTATCTTGAACTAAGAACTAAATGTCATGACAGCCTTTCAAAGGTACCCAGATTTTTCAATTCCAATATGAGAAATAAAACAATTATTCTATCTAATATGATTCCACTTGGTTCTAATCAACAACTTTTATTTTTTCTGAATTAGTTGAACATTCTTATAAGAGTAAAACTATCACAATTGTGATATTGCAAATTAATTTTTATTTATTAATATGGCTTCCCGAACGCCTTGATTTCCTATTATCGAGTTGGATCAGTGATTTATTGTAGTTTGTATTTATGGCTGTTTAAATGTAACTATAAGAAGTTGCCAGACCAATTGTCTTCGCTGTTTTCTTAATATACTTTTGGTCATATTGAACAGTTCAGAAACATCTGATACGGTGTGCGCATCACACAACATTCACCACTTTCCTTATTTTGACTAGAAATGGACTTAAAAAAAAACCTCAAATTGTTTTCGGTAAAGAAATGCATAAGACATTTTTTCTACAAAGACAATTATTACTTTCACTTCCCGATATATGAAGTATATAGTAAGGGATAGTATTGCTATCGTGCTATATTTCCGCGATGAGAAAGCAAAAATTTCATCAAAATTGGTCTAACGGAGGGGGTACTTTATTTCATAAGTTTTTGCCCATTTTTACGTTTCTTTCGATTTTGATTATTCTCGGCAAGTTTAATGAAAATTAGGTGTTCTTTAATATCAGTTAAGCTTTATCATTATTAAAATCTTCTGAGGGGGCTTAAATGGGGAAGGGGGCTTTTTTGTTTTCCTATAAAGTACCTTTGTTTTTGTTTATATGGAGAAATTATCAGTCTCTCGTTTCGCCTTAAAATAAGAAATGGCTAAATATGAAATATGAAAAAAATCAAGTCAACACGAGAAAAAAACAAAAATATTCCGTCAACTCATAAAACACGTTGAGCCCACGCATACGCAGTAACGATTGTTTATGATTAAAGATGTTCTGTTCATTTCATGGAAATTATTTGTTTATTAATAACTATATGAAGTTTTTAACAACTGCTTAGAGTATTATAAAATCAGACGACTTGGAGTATTGTGCATGCATTGCCGAATTATCACAAGTAAAAACTTTTATTTAATAATAAAAAAATTTAGTGTACTTTAAAAAGCAAATAAAAACAAAAATGTGTCATTTTGAGAAAAGGCATTTAACAAAACATGTCAATTTCTAACCTAAGTAAGTTGGTAAGTGAAAGTTGTGTTGCGCGCATCGCACCAGATTTTTTTTTATTAAGAAAGTATTGTATTTAACCATTGCTCATTGTTATGGGTAATGAGAGACTGTTCATTACTTCAAATAAAACAGATTAAAGACACTTCATATTCGTCAAAGGTAACAAAAGTTCGCCAGTTAAGCCCTATATACCATAAGATTTGTTTTATCATTATCATTTCTATAGAAAAAAATCTGGAGCAACGCAATTCAGATTATTCATAGAAAATAGTTTTATCCACATATATTTATTATTTTTTTTTTCTCCCTATTAAGGTGAAACCTTAAAGTTTTCTCTTATTTTTATTCATTATTATGTTTTTTGGGAGAAAAACACCCCTTAGAGATTTTGGAATAATATTCCCTGTTAGGGACATTTTAATAATAATTATCACCTTAATATACAAACTAAAAAAAAAAAAACGACGACTTTGTGTAATCCACCTTTAAACCCGCCACTTTTTACTATATAAATGAAAACCGAAGACTTTGATTGCCTGTTGCAAGCGCCCTTGCCTACTCGACCACTCCTTATTATAGTACGTAAAAGTGAAAAATAACAAACAGTAAAGCTATAAGAGATAAGTAAGACTTAAAAACAGCCCTCTTATTTATTAAAAAAAGGATAGCAACTTATATGTACATGAAGAATAGGAATTCGTAGGCGTAAGTATTAGATTTAGTATTTCGTATAAAACCCCTGAAATTAAGAAACGATTAGTAGAATAAATTTACGCATCTCATTCTCACACAGTTTCTAGTGTAAATGTAGGTAGTTATGGATTTGAACTTAATTTTTAAATGAAGGTTCTTATTATTTCTGAAAATAAATAAGTATGCTGTGTATTCGCTTTATGATGTTTTTAATCAAACCAACCAATCCCTCCCCCCGGAATAAAAAATTCTGGGACCAATCCATATAATATCGATACCATAATATTATTATTATTGAATTTTCTGCAATAAAGCTTCGAAAAAGTTCTGCCATTGCTAAACTTTCAATATTGATGATGCGTTTACCACTAATTATTTGCATGTAGGTTCCCAAGAGTTGTTCAATCAAAATGGAGGCGATGTCAAATTGAGTGGACAACCTTTCACCGGCACAAGTTGTTGATTTCAATTCGAATAATATTATCCTTTGTCTCGATAATTTTGATAACGTGTGAAATTATTTTTTCACATTTCAGCAGTACTTAGGTCAAGATCAACAGAAATTAGGTCATAATACGTCGGAAAAAAAGTTGATTCCAAAGAGGAGAGTCATCCTTTGTAATAAAATTGATGCAGTAAATTTTTTTTTTTTTTTTTTTTTATGGGAATCGATAAGATAAATAGACAAATTATATGATGATTATGATAATTATATTAATTTTAATTATGGCCTGGGAGATTGTTTTCTACCCGTTATTACATGCAAACATATGTTGATGAAAGTTATGTTAATCAACAGAAAATACGATTACCATATCAGAAAGGATTTGCATATGACGTACCCAGGATCAAAACTAGGAGGGGGGCTAGCCAGGGTCACTCAAGCTGTAACTTTTACGGACAGAAATATGGCATGAAATTAATGATGACAAAGATTTACGAAAATTAACTATAATTATAACAATGAACAGATAACAACCAAACCATAAAATCAAAAAAAGCAAGAAAAAAAAAAGCGTTTCAACCCCAGATCATTAGTATATTTGCGGTAAAGTTGTTATATGGATTAGAAAGATTAAGCTTACATTTTATCCTAAAATTTCAATCAGGTCTTTGACTTACGATATTAGATCTAAATTTTGATGTACTTTTATTTTTCGAAATTTTATAATCTATTGTAGATTTATAAAACAAAGTCGGGTTACTGGAATGCAATAGATTTTTATTGTATAAAGGAATACACGCTTGTTACATTTTCTTGACATTGGCCGGTAAGGCATTAGAATAAATAATATTTACGATAATTAAACACTATACTCGTATCAATCAATGTAACACACACATAAACATACCATTTCGCTTTTAATAAATATTTATAACAGATAAATATTCAGAAATTTTCAACTTCCGAATTATAATCAATGCAATATACCTATACTTAAATATACACACACATACAATAGAATAAATTTTATAAATAATATTCAAATAATAAATATAAGATATATAGATATACTGGGTTCATTACCTTTTTTACTTTCACTTACCTATATATGTAATATATAGTAAGTGGAAGTATTGCGATCGTGAAAAATTTCGACTTCCGGTTTTCAATGGAAATACACGTTTTGGGGTCCCCTGAGTCCAAATGACCAAGTCCCACGAAATGGTCTGTGTGTGTGTGTGTCTGTGTGTGTGTCTGTGTGTGTGTGTGTGTGTGTGTGTGAACAGACTAGCTCAAAAACTATAAACCGTGGGAACCTGAAATTGGGTATTTAGTGTAGGTATATGCCCGCGATGTGACAGCAAAAATTTCATCAAAATTGCTCAAAGGGAGGGGGTACTTTATTTAATAACTTTTTACGTTTTTTTCGATTTTCTCAAAAACGGCTGTAACGATTTTGATTAAACTACGTATTTGATCTATTTATATGCCCGAGACACGACTGTAAAAATTTCATCAAAATTGATCAACCGGAGGGGGTACTTTACTTAATAAATCGTGTCCCACTTTTATCTGTTTTTTTCATTTACCCAACAACGGCTTTAATGATTTCGATCAAACTTGGTATTTAGTATATGTATTTGCCCGCGATGTCACAGTAAAAATTTCATCAAATTTGATCAATTGGAGGGGGCACTTTACTGAATAAATGTTGTCTCATTTTCACGTGTTTTTTTTATTTACTCAAAAACGGCTCTAACGATTTTGATTAAACTAAGTATTTGATCTATTTATATGCCCGAGACACGACTGTAAAAATTTCATCAAAATTGATCAACCGGAGGGGGTACTTTACTTAATAAATCGTGTCCCACTTTTATCTGTTTTTTTCATTTACCCAAAAACGGCTTTAATGATTTCGATCAAACATGGTATTTAGTATATGTATGTGCCCGCGATGTCACAGTAAAAATTTCATCAAAATTGATCAATTGGAGGGGGCACTTTACTGAATAAATGTTGTCTCATTTTCACTTGTTTTTTTTATTTACTCGAAAACGGTTTTCACGATTTTGATCAAACTGAGTATTTGACGTACTAATATGCCCGAGATATGACTGTAAAAATTTCATCAACATTGATCAAATGGAGGGGTACTTTACTTAATAAATTTTGTATCATTTTCACGTAAGTTTTAAATTACTCATAAAAGGAAAAAATAAGAAATGAATGTGGAAAGATTTGTGACTTTTTGAAGTGGCCATTAACAAAACACGTCAATTTCTAATCTAAATAAGTTGGTAAGTGAAAGTTGTGTGTTGCGCGCACGCACCAGATTTTTTTTTTTTCTTATTATTAGTATCGTTTGAATTACACGTTACAACATAAGGCCTCATAAAGAAGTCTGGAGCCGGCTAACCTGTGGTACATTGGAGATTATTGAAGACAGGGGTGGGGAACAGGAATACATGTCTGATTTTATTTGTGCTATTATAATTTAAGATGTTTTCAAATGAAGAAAGTTCATCATTTTCATTTATATACACCTTTAGGAAATGTTCCCTGTATGGATTACAAAAAGAACAGCGCAAGAGAAAATGCTTTAGAGTGTCTTCGATAGGTTTCTGGCAGATTTTATAAGGGTCACTAAGCTTGAAGACTAGGCGCTAAATTTGTAAAGGAATTTGCAGGTTAGCAGCACTTGTGATTCTCAATTGGCTTATGGCCCTATGTTTTTCGATACTTGAACTGAATGACAGATATTCTTCTGGTTGAGGATATGTGAAGTCGCAGGTGTTTCTATAGACGGGGTTGTGGGTGGAGGTCATTGCCCATTTTATGTTTGTAGACTAGGCGTTATTTTTCACTTTTTCCAAAATTATTCTTTTGTTTGGTATCAATTGGTTGATATCAAAAACTCCAGTGCATTGTTCATGGAAGCTATTCTCTCAACTAGATTAGATTATTAAGAAGAGAAATTAGATGTGTGGTCTTGTTTCCTGGTGTCCATGGTTAAAAGTCTATTAAAGCATTGGCGTAGTAATCCATACGCGGGTAACAAAAGGATTTTTATGCAAAAATTTAGAAGTTTCTTAAAAACAATTATAGAAAGAAGTCGGGTTACTATCACCATTTTAAATCAAGAACCATTTGGCCGAATTTTATATATGATTTTCGATTAGTTGGATCTCCTCCGCCACGTATAACAGAATAAGTACTGAAACGTCAGAAAAATATACAGGAGGGGGTAATCCGGTTTCTACGAACTTACATTAAATCATTTTACTAATCATAATGATGGCACTTTTAAAACCATATTCCACATCTAACTCGTTTTTTTTTCTTTAACTGATTAACTTTTTTTTTATTTATTTATTTATTTTTTTTGCCCAGGGATTCGAACTTGAGACATTAGGAATCGATAATAAATGAAATAAAAACCCTCTACGCGCACAATGAGTTTTTTTCAAACGCGTTAAAACCCTAAGCCACCGCTGTCCCCATTCTTCCTAATATTATTTATGATTTATTTCGTTTGAATTTTTGAAATTACATCTTATGGATATCAATTGTAGAGTTGAGCAATGTATAAGCTTGGTGTTTTTTTAGAAAGTACAATTTTCAAATAAAAATACTTTCTCATTGCTTAGAAGCAAAATAAATATATTTGTATAAAATATATTTATTATTACTTAATGTATTTATGTTTGAAAGAAAGAGAGAATGAAAGAAATGTAATTTTCATTCTGGGACATCTAGTCCCCTAAGAATAACAGGCATGAACAAAAGTAATAGCCATTTGTCTGGATAGTTGGAAAACATATAATAAAAAAAATTAAGAATTAAAATGTAAAGTAAACACAAAAAAGAAAAGCAAAACGATAAAAATTACTGAGACGGAATATTGAAAGAAAAGGAAAAAAAAAACATTTGGATGTTGAGTACAAAACTTTGATCAGCTTTTGAGCTTAAAAGATATGATAAAAATCAAATAGATAGAATTGGGTATACAATTTTGATATTTTTGATATTTTACAACTTGGATATACAATATTGCTTTCACTATTTTACATATTTACAGGAGATGGGAGATTCAGGATACCTATATTGAAGAGGTAGAAGGTGTTACATCCAAGACTCCAGTCAAATAAGAGAAAAGAAGAGTTTTATTATTTTTCTTTCTCTTTTCTTTTTTTTTCCTTTGTTACAAAATTGATTAAAAATTAAGAAATATATCAGCTTAACTCATATATAAACATAGATTTTAACATTTCAACTTTTCTTTATCTTATCCTAACATACTTTATTATAATAGTCTTAATAGTACTTATAGACGGTTTTTATTATATATTATATTATATATATATATATATATATATATATATATATATATATATATATATATACAGTATAACCTATATAGATATAATAGGTAGATTAATAGTATAATAAATAGATAACATATAATCATATATATAATATAATCAATAGATAAGATAACCTATAGATTATATTAATTTATCAAATTAATATTTAAATATTTTTTTAAATTCTAATTGCTTCAAATTCTAACGGTATAAAGTAATTATTTCCACTTTTTAAAATTCATTAACTATAACTATATAATACAATTATTTTTCATTTTTCAACAAATGGACCTAATCATGATAGTTTTTATATAAAGTGTGATAGTGAGATAGTTTTTATATAAATGAGGCTAACTAAAAAAGTAAATAATGAACCATATATTCTATTCATTCAGTCCATTTCATTTTATTAATATATGTGCATACTATAAGAATATTGACTTGAAACGTTTTACGCCCTAAACAATAAAAAACAAAAAAAAATTTGAATCTCAAATGCTAATCATAGAATATAATTTTGTAATTTAATTTTTTCTTTGATGATAATCAAAACTTAAAATAGAAAATATAGTATATTTATTATTAAATATTTATATTTGCTACGAGTTTACTAAATGTTGAACCTTACCGTTGGAACACTACCTACTATTGATTCATAAAATTTAAACATTTAGACAGCATGGCTTCGTATTTCTTTTTTACAGGTTGAAGTATTTATCAGTCAGAGTTACATCTCTCATTTTACGATTGTATTTTCTAAAAATTCTATTTTGAAGGTCTCATTCTATTTTTTCGCAATAGATAAGCCGGAGGGAGTAACAATAGACCAACCCTGAACTATTGTACTTAGTTTCAGTTAGACCTTACCAAAAGATAAAGTATACATTACATTCTCCTTATTAAATATCAAACTTAAATCTTAGTTGGAGCGTGTGCTGCAAGGACTTCTCTCGGGTATAACGGAGTGTGATTTAGTTACCACACTTAAAACTGACTTGAGTTACCAAAAGGACTTAGTGATCAAATAACAGGATTAGGACAAGATTTTCATAATGAGCTTAATTGGGGTTGCTGAATTTTTAAAAGTTAGTGGTTATTGAAGTTATAGAATTATATGAATGAAAATTTCTCAACTTCTATAACTTTTAATGATCATGGACATGTTTAAACCAAGAGTAGAAAAAAACGTGAATTTCTGGTGCTCTTTTCTGTTTATAAAAATATATATGATTGGTAAATATAAAACTACAGCGTTTTCTGCATACTTAAACTCACCTTGGGGATGAGTAAGGGATCAAAAATATGTTTTTATTAGTAAACTATTTTAGTTAAGTTTAAATACAAATTTTAAAAGCTGTCAAAAAATTATTTTACCTGATATTCTTCAAAGCAGCCTGTTTACAGGAGAATATCACACTTCTCGCAACACACACATATAAGTGGGCGGTATATTATAGGTAAATTATATTACTACACATACGACCTCATGTCGCCGTGGAGAACTACCTTCTGACATGAACAATTACGCCTCACCCGTAACAATCATAGGAAATTCAGGAAACTCACCAGACGCCACAACACCAAATCAAAGTCGGTGAGAATTCAACGAGGCGATGAACTCACTACCGCAGATCAGGCTGACATTCGTTCTGACTATTACGTAGAAAGAGACAACGCGTTGCAACGCACGAAGCAACACCTACCATCACAACCCATCCACTGACATCACTCAGAACACAATATTTTAACATAGAAAGACCTGACTGCAATTCTGAGGAAAAAGGAGGGGAACAAAACACCTGGCTAAGACAACATTCCATATGTCCTAGAACAACTCCCCAGAAAAACCCTGATGTTTCTCCTTAATATTTTCAAATGCCCACGGTTTAGATACTTCCCTGCGGAGTGGAAACATGCTATTGTTGTTCCACTTCTAAAAATCCGTGAACGATGAGCAGATCCGGAATAATACCGGCCGATTAAACTCCTCAATCAGATCTCAAAAATATATGAGAAATTTCTTTAGAAATTTAGCTGTTATCATTACACCTTAGTTGCAAAACTACATAGCTAATAACTTACAGGTAAACTTTGCCTCAGCAATGTCACAGGCTTTTGACTCTTTGTCCATTTCTTTTTATTTACTAAAGTTACGTATTACCTATTCCCGGAACAAATGGTCGACATCAACCGTTAATACATAGTTAACCGCTACTTTGTAGTCCGGATCAATATATACTGTCCAAGTCGTGAAGACAAATATTGTAAATATTAGAATCGGCGCATATGCTGATGACATAGCTATTAAAACAATGAGCACGAATGAGAAATATGCAATCCGCAAGGCATTAAGAGCAGCCCAACTGATCACAGACATACTCAATGACATTAACATACTTATCAACACACAAAAGACAAACGCAATCACATTATAATTCAAGAAAACATCAGACAAACAATCCACATTAAACAGCCAAGCCATCAAAACAAAAAGCCATCTCAGATATCCAGGCATTCAACTAGAACCACCCTTATCATGCACAGCACACATACAGCATAGGATTCAAACAGTCAGAGTGACATAAACACAACTGCAACTGACACTGTACTCACCAGGAGTGTCACTCAGACTGAATTACTCACATACAAAGCCATTCTCAGACCATCCCTCATACATGGAGCACCACTGCTACATTATCTATACATCATAGCCCTGAAGAAACTTCAGCGATACCAAAACAACATACTCATGAAGGTATAAAGAGGCACTACACTAGAAAGACGGAAAATGTCATACATACAAAACTATTTACAACTTGCGACTATACAAAAATACAATATGAATACAAATACATATGAACATGAAGTTTTTTCAAAACCTACCCTCATCCTTTCACCAACTTTTCAGGACCATCATTCACCTATCATCTCTCCTCCCTGCCAGATGGCAAGGTCGTAAGGATCCCACCAACCCAATCAAAATAACCATCTAAATCCGCATTGCGGCCCTCTACCATCCCCACAACTTCTACTGTATATTTTAATCCTAATAATTAAGCTTCCCCTCCACAGTATATATTATTATTATTATTTTCTTTTATTTTATATATTCAACATGCGGAGGCCCCTCACCTCCAATTATAACAGGATATGATGTACTGCAGCACTAATCCCATTATTATTAATATCAGCTCACCTTCAAATACCACTTGGTAGGGTAAGATATACAGGTATCACCCAGTATTGTTTCATTACTGGTCAGTGATCCTTCAGTGGTTCTGTTTTAGAGGGACCGGAAAAAAGTAATTATATTATACCAAAAACAAAATACAGATGGTTAATTAACTGGATTTGAATTATAATTGACAAAAAAATAAAATATGTCCCCTTTAATTTGATTCTAACCGGGGACTATTAATTACAAACTTAAACAATACCTGAGGCACCCACCCCATGTTGCCTGGCTGGATGCTGAGCTACCAAAGGCCCCTTTAGATGACACCATTTTCTGCAAAAATACTTAACTTTTTTAACCAAAAGATTGCCTCGAAGTCACATTAAATTGTTAAACACAGATTTATACAGACACAAAAATTTATAAATCATTTTAGATAGTCATAGTCGGGTTAATGCTTCCACGTGAATTTTTTTTTTCATAATAATTCAATTGGAAATATTTCGAGATCTGATTTGCAGCATAGGAAATAAATTAATTTCCGAACGATATCATTATTATTACCTGCATTCATCTAGCTCAAATATCAAGCTATCGTTAGATAAAATAATATAAAAAAGTTTTTCTCCTCTTGTTCTCTCATCAATTGGGACACAATTCCCCAATTTTAATGTTAGTCCCGGTCAGCCGACAGCTCGACGTCCATGCAATGGATTTGCCATCAGCAAGCTTAGGGATCGCTTTCGTGAGCAGCCTAGCGATACGACCTACCCTGTCAAGTGGGCTTAAATGTTATCAATTTAATGATATAAATGGCGCTTTTCTAGGTATACATTTACTATCTGTTATTTTTTACAAATCTCCCGCATTATTATCTGGACAACTGGACTGTAGATTCATCGAAAAATCTTAGTTTAAAAGATCTGAATTTTCTTTAGTTCCTTGTATGGCAAAGTACATGTTTCCAATCCTCGTGTTAGCACAGGGCAGTTTAGGGTCTTATAAAATGTTGTTTTTAATCCATAAGAATATTTATCTGATGTCATCAATCTTCACACTAAGTCATTATCGACAGTAGCGACAAAAATTAAGCCTTCACTCTTTTTTTTGCGTAGGTTCCTCTTCACAGATGGAATACATAGGTTTGACTCATGATCAGGCATAAAGTTTTTGTCTGCCATTTCAAATAATATAAATGATTGATGCAAGCATAAGCGGATTCAAGGGGAGGTCTTAAGGCAGCCTCTCCCTCGCCTTGGGCTTTTTATGTTATATAATGATAGAATTTAACTTTACTGAAAGTAAAGAAGTGACGTAAAGAATAAAACATGTGCAGAACAAGTAGCATGTGAGTTGTGGGAAAGGAACATAAATGTGCAGATCTAGAGGAAGGGCTGTGGGGGCTGCAGTGCCACCCCTTTGAACTGCCGTCCCCCTTTACATCCGGCTGGATCCGCCCTTGGTGGCAAGCAATTGAATGAGCGTATTTCTGAAATAAGCGTATTTGACAAATCACCTTGAAACCGTTGTATACATTATACATGCACCTGTCAAGATTATTTTTATCATTCATATCATCTCAGGCAGTATTTTTATATATTTCATGGTTTATCTATTGTTTTAATAAGATTTCCCATTGTTATTCTGGACCAATAACACGTCGCCTTCCTTATGAAATAGTAAAGAAAACAAAGTTGACAAATATTCATTGTAATATAAATTTTATTCAAAAACTACCTATATCATACTTTATGACTTAACGCTTTCTATGCGTCGGTTATTGCTAAACATGGATTTCCTTAAACCACCAGACAGCGGAACTAGTCCGCCTACTTCGGTATGTGTAAGTAAACATATATCCGAATCACCGCCTTAACGGTTCGATAAGAAATGTCCCTTAAAGGAATCCATTTCTCGTCCTTGATAATCGATATGCCCGCGATAAGTGTAAAATTTCATTGATACGGTCGAAGGATGACAGAATGAGTGTGAAAAACCAAGGGGTAGCTCATGAATAGCTTTCGCATTTCATAACGTGTCAGTTTTTGAATAGGTCACTCATTCAACACGGTCAGTACTTTTCGGAATTGGTTTAAATGAATTACATTTCCCCCTGCCTTTAGGGAGGCTGATTCAAGGTGTAACCACGTGTGTAAATGTGCACTGGTGTTTGCCACGGTTCATTTGTATAAAAAATCCATACAACTTTTAAATAGCATAAAAATTATGTTTTGAAATCTTTTTGTCGTTTTCTATTGGTCGACATGATATCATGAGTAGTGCCGATTCAAATTTCTAAGTGATTTAATTCTAAACATTTGTATCTTAATTAGCACTGCAATTGATGTTAAGTGTTCTCTCAGCACTACATGAAATAATCCATTAAAAGTTTTTAAAAGGATCTGATTGAGAACACGGTCAACCACCAGATACTTTTTGTTATATAGGCTAATTTAAAAAAAACAAAACAAAAAAACAACAACTGACATCCTCGATGTTCATAACCTGTCAATAATTAAATACACTGACCTTCGCTGTTGTTTTTATTTATCAAAATTAAAATACCTTATAGTCTTAAAAAAGTAAAACCAACTCTAACTCATGGGAAGTTCGGCATCCATTACTTCGGCTGCAGGCTGTAGTGCGCTTCCTCATTGCCCCAGTAGTGACATTCTCTAGCGTGTTTTTCATCAGAAAAACTTCTCTTAGACTAAAAAGGTGAAGTGCAATTGTATCATGATTTACACCACTAAAAAGCTAACTAAATTCCGCAGTTTTAAGGAAATTTGACAGCTTCTAGGGTGCTCCAGTAGGGAGTGTGGAATTTTCAAAAACTATTAGAAATTTAAGTTTTGATAAATGTTTTGTGTTTAGCGCGTCCCAAAAGTCCCTCTGAAAGTGGATTTAAAATAACTAGACACATCTAATCTTTTAGAAAATTTAATGCTGATTAAGAAAATATCATCGTTTTTGTTTCTATGCTAAACCAAAGTAGAGAAAACTGCCATTTTTCAGGAAAAAGTAAGATTTTAAAAATAAAAACCAAAAAAAATTCTATCTCCTCAACAGATTGAGATAGGAAACTCGTTTCTGCGCCATTCTACCCCATTTAACATGCAGTATTACCGTATTTTTTTTTTTACACTATATCGAGTCGGCCAGAATAATATTATTTTCATCAGTAATTGGATTCGTTACTAATCATTTACACGCACATTTTTTTTTATATCTCTATATATTACTTTTAAGCTCAGCGAATTTTTTTCCCTATTTTAACCGATTGAAACACTAATCATCTAAATGTGAAAAACATCAGTGTTAAGGATCAGTGGAACGCTAAAACCCATATAAAAAATAAATATAAAAAACACACCGGTATGGAACTATAGTTCTTCTAAAACAATATTATAAAGTTATCCAATCCTTTGGTTTGTTATTGATACAGAATAAATTTCTGTATCAATTACATTTACCTAACGGTAAGCCTCTTTTCCATTCCTCGCACTCTTCTTCATAACTGAGCCCTCTTGCAGGCATTTCTTGTACAATTCCATCCATTCACCTCTTTTCTGGTCTTCATTTTTTATTTTTTTTTATTTATTTTTTTTTTTTTTATTAAATTATAATGGGTTGAGCTTAATGCTGAAAATGCTTACCTATTCAGTTACATTTAAAGATTTACGATTTCTCTCGTTTTTGTCGGTCTTTAAAATTTTTAATTTAAGAATTTGGAATGTTTTTGTAAGTCAAATCGAACGTTTTTGTAGGCCACGATTGATAAATGAGCAAACAAAAAGGGAGTGGAATCCATTTTCTACTGCGGATCGAGAGTTAACCTGGACTACGAGTAATACAGTTACATATTTTAAATTGCCCTTTCACTCTTAAGTTATATTTAACTCTTCCAGCTCAAGTGATGTTATATCACTTCTCATTTTTAGTTTGACATCTTCTGAAGAAATTTGTGTTGCAGTATTATATTTCCTATTATCAAGGCCGTCCGCAGGATTATCAATCACCTTCGTCTATTTCTGGAGAGACATTAGAGGCTAAAATGTGAAACCTAAGTTCCAATTTCCTATTAACAATAAATGACTTTAAATCTTTATTAAACGAAAATAACTATTTACAATGCCACGCAAGCGATATATACTGAAATAATCAAAACGGTTACAAAAAGTATCAACTTGTAACAACAGTTTAACACAAACGTGACCGTATGATCAAACTTCAGAGCAAGACTAACTCTTTAGTCTATCGCTCCTTATATTTAGTCCGAAATAGAATTATCTGGAAGGTTCTAGGAGGGCGTAGATTATTCTCAAACAGTCGACGAACACGAACTATATAGTACAGTTTGTTATAACTGTTCCAACCAGTCTAGAACTCTTTTAAATAACATGTGTTTTATTTTTTTGTTGTTTTTTTTTCTTTCTCGTTACAATAAATTATGTTTTTGATAAATAGTTTGATAAACAAAAAGAAAGTCTTTTCCTTGATAAATTCACTTCTTTAATTATGTGCTGTAATTAACTAAATTTTTGTAAACATACATCACTTAAAACATATCATTAATTCAAATAAAAAGGTAAACATAAAATAAATATACAGCAAATAAAATTTAAGAGTGAATACTCTGCAGTAAATTTGCATTATAACATATAAAGAAGTGGAGAACTTCGGATTTATTGTTAAGGACGGAAATCCATGTTTTGACCCTATTAAGTTAAATATGTCTTAGAAATGATTGATTGCGTCTACATAAAATGGCCGAAACTGCCTTAAAACCCTAAAAATCTTAAAATAAGAGAGGTAAGTTGGACTAGAAATTTTTTTCTTGAAAGTCGTATCGGAGTACTTTTAAATGGAGGAGAAGAACCAAAAACACAGAATGTGTCCAGTCCATTATGCTTTTACAAACTACTCAAGTGTGCCAAGGTAGTTACAAAGATTCTTTTACTACTAAGACGTTAAAAGAGTCAGCTCTGGGGAACCACGCGGAAAGATTTGAAGAAGAACACTTCTTTGGCAATGTGTCAGGGAATCCCATCGACTTTCCCCAAAAGATAACGAACGCTTTATCCTAAAAGTCCTGTTTTTTAACCGTTTGTTACAATTTATAGACAATTTTCCTCTCCGTGATGAAACGAGCAACGATTAACAGCTCAGAGAGTACCTTCCAATTTCGTTCACCAGGAAGATGAAAGAAACATTGATTTCCGTTGCAATCAAATAAAAATATTCATTGGCACAACCATGTGGTTTTAAATTTAAGGGCATTAAATTTATAGCTCTCAGGACTATATCAGACTATGTATAAATACTGGAAATCAATGGAAACAAATTTAAATAAATAATCCTTAAATAAAGGAAAGTAAATAAAATAATAATACATTTATACTTTTTTTCTGTTCTCCCCCTTCTTCGCCTTGTAGGCCACCCATATTTATATTTATATATGAGTAAAATACGGGAAACTCCGATTCTTGATTTGATACTTGTGGAAGGCAATTGCAAACTTCTTGGAACAAAGCATGTTACAGCCCCCTACAAGTTACAGGACCTTAGCTCGATAGGCTTAAAAATTATAAATATAACGTACGTTTTATACATAAACCTAATATTTGTTTATGTATATAATGTATTGATGCCGAAATTTTCGAGCATTTATACATTTTACCAATTTATAAACTAAATATTATTCTTTCTGAGATTTCCAGCTTTCTGAAGATAAATTATATATATATATATATATATATATATATATATATATTACTGTAATCAGTAACAAATAGAAATTTTCATTTCATGTGGATCTTCATCATGTGGAAACAATTCTTACATTTTTATCTATGTCATATATGTTTATCAAATTCTTTCATATTTAGTCATTTCTTATTATTATATTATATTATATTCTTATTATTATAGCCACAATGAGATCAGCAGGTACAAATACAGTTAAGTTCTCCATATAAACATAATCAAAGGTACTTAATAGAAAGAAAATTTTCCTTTGCCATTTAAGCCCGATCAAAACATTTCTTTGATAACAAAACCTACCTTAAAAATTAAACCTCACATTAAGCATTAAAACATTAAATAAAAATAGTTAGCCCTTTCTTTATTCTAAATTTAATAAAATTCATGCTGTCACATCCTGATTAGGTATATACTTATCTCAAATTTATTTCATTTAGTTTCGTGTAGTTTATCGTTTTTGAGTTAGTCTCTTCACACACACACATACGCACACATACGCGCGCGCGCGCGCACACACACACACACACACACACACCATTTCGCGGGACTTGGTTATTTTGACTCAGGGGACCCCAAAAGTGTATTTCAGTGGACATAGGTTACGATCGCAATCCTTTCCCTTACTATATATTTAAAATATAGGTAAGTAAGAAATCATTGACATTAGGCAACTACAATTATATTAGATGAGAATAATGCACGTTGCCACTAATGATCATCATCCAATATAGCCCAGAAAATTACTATCAGTTTTTTTATAAGTTGCTAAGTTTGAACATATAGCTCTGAGTAGAAATGTTTAACCAACAGAACCGGTTTACTGAAATTAAAATTTAGTAGGATTTTAAAATTCCATCAAATTTCATTTGCATGAAAATAAATTATAGAGTCTGTCAGCGAAATCACATGGTGTTCTTGTTCCATATTGGCCAAAACGTTCATCTATTTCAATACAGTAGACATCGGTCTCCAATCGGTCATAGATCGGACTGTTCTAAGTGAGACTGTGACCAATCTAACTAAATTGTGTTTAGGAAGAACGCTCCGATCAGGATCAGTTTCGCTTTCCTCTGACTAAATAGAGATGAGGATATGGAAAGGAACTGTCCTGATCCGAAAGATATGCATGTTCCCATATTTTATAAATCGAAAATAGCATGAATCCGGTCTATAAAAACGAAAACTTCCCATGTCTAATTCGGTGTGTATCTTTGCTTTACTTTATCTGTATGTTGTTTTCAGAGTTCTAAAACGTTTAAGGTTTCCATCTCTCTGCCCTATTTGTGTTATTTATCCACGCAGGAATTATAGTTTTCCCGTAAAAAATACAATCATTTCCTCTTATAATACAGTCCTTTTTTTGTTTACATGCGCATTTAAGGTGTATTGAAGATGTATACTAACTGAATTAGTTGATTGTTCCGATAATTTATTAGTGACCGGGATAACCTCTTGCTTGAGTTTACCTTAAATACTAATACTAAAATCTAAAATTAAATTAATAAATTAATGCATTTTCATAAAAATGAAAACAAAAATTGAACTATGATCATCCAAAACTCTCTTCTACTGTTTTTTCTGCCTTGAAAACCTCGGAAATGAGCCAATCCCCGTTTTGAAATATCTTAATCGGGTATTAAGATAAGTTATGATCTATTATGATGAAGTAATGACTAACATCAACTATTTTTTTTTTTTTTTTTTAAGCATTTATTGATATTTACAGCTATATAAAATAATACTTGAGGCGTTTGGTTTCAAAACCGGCTACATCCATTTTTAAAAATTTTTCAGGACTGATCAAAAAATGATCAATTGCAACCGCTTTTGATAAGAAATGTAATCTTTTAGTATTGATTGTCGAAGGATCTAGACGTTTTTGAAACAAACGCGTCTAACACGTTTTTTTAACATTAAAATTTTGAATTTTTTTTTGGAAAAAAATGGATGAAACTGGATTTTAAACCAAACGCCTATCATCTAGTAAATGTGAATATGTACAAAGATAAAAAAAAATGAAATGAATAAACTTGTAGATAAACTAACAATCGGTAGCTTTTCAGACGCCTCGGTGGGTTTTCATGAATTGAGGAGGCTAGGATGGAAACAAGATGGTTCAACTAAATTTAAATGAATATTTTGATTCAACGTCTAGAAGTTAGGACAACTTAGTTAGAACTACAAGTTAAATTTTTTAACCACTAACTACAAATGTAGTTGGTAATTACGATTATTTAACTACTAACTACTGATGACTATCCAAATATTAATAACTTGGGAATATTAGTAAGCCAGCTTTCTTGAAGTTCTGCAATCTATTTAGAAAGGGGAAGACAGCAAACTTTATAAAAAATTGTATACATAAAATATACCAGTTTCTTACATTGAAAGAGTCCACTTATTTTAAAACTGACTGAAGTAAGAACAGAAAAGTAGGCGGGATGCCTCTTGACAATGCTGGATTTTTTTCTCACAGCAATGCACTAATCCGCCGCCCTCTTCTTTGGTATGGAAAAACCCTTATATCAGTGAGTCTCGGAAGGGGAGAAAAAAAAACTATGAACAGGAAAGATTTTATTTAACAATAACAATAAAGGGTTGAAATCGTATCTCAGTTTATTTCATGCTTAGTATATATATATATATATATATATATATATATATATATATATATATATATTTTTTTTTTTTTTTTTTTTTTTTTTTCAAATACCTATTTATACTACTTCTAAATCAATGCATACATGCATACATACATACATGCATACATACATACTGGACTAGTTACCGAACAAGAGCCCATCGAACGAGAAAACCAAACAATTAGGTAAGGCGCACATTGAACTGTGCCACGCAGACGACGCAGAGCAGAAAAGGGCAAACAGACACAGATAGGGCAGGGTCGCACGAAAAAAAACTGCGTCGCGCAGTTTTCCGCGGACATTGGACCGCGCCTCTCCTTGCTAGTTAACGTTTCACAAAAACTGCTCTGCTCTGCTCTGTGTCGCGAGTGTCTCAATGTGCGCTCGGCCTAAAACTGAAGAGTGGAGAGCATGAAAATGAATCCATAACTGCTTCTTGGAAAAAACTTTTCAAAAGAATTTATCTACCATTGTAGTTAACTACTTTTTAATTAAAACTAGTAGTTGGTAGTTAAAAATTATGACTACTTCTTTTAACTAGTAGTTGGTAATTAAGAAAACCAACTACTTTTATTGTAGCTAAAAAAAGTAGTTGTTCATTTCTAACTACGAACTGGGGTCACCTGTGGTGTAGTGGTTAGCATGGCAACCTAAAATATTAAAGGTCGCGGGTTCGCGCCCCATCATCGTCCGATTAGCCTTACTGGCATAAAGTGACGTTAAACAAACAAATATAACTACGAACTACTAGTTAATAGTTGTTCCATGCTACTACTTAACTTGTAGTTAGTAGTTAAAAATGTAATTAACTACTGGAATTAGTTTACTACTGTTTAACTCTGTTGTAGTATTCCCCGAATACTTAAGTATCTATTATTAATTACCTGTATCACACAACCTCTCACACAATAATTAAATCTCCTCCAATCTTTTGTGAGGAGCATCAATCCGAGCATTAATACTGCGGTTTCAAGCGTGGGGCTCAGGGGAATGGACTCCCTGTGAAATATTGAGGAAAACAATATTAGTGGAATATACTTGAGTACTGTGAGTTTTTAAATATTTCCTTGTTTTCTAGTTCTTTTATATTATTTTTTATTTCTTTATGTAAATAGATAAGTGTGGTGGTCTTAAATGTGAAGGTCACAAATGACACAGGGGAATGGAATAGAATTTTGTAATTAAAATTCAAATGTCCTGAAAAAATTTAATTTCACTATTCATGAGAGTCATTTCTTACCTAAAGTCATCCTTAAAATAATGTAATATACTATTTATATTTAGAATATTTATCGTTATATTCATAAATTCTTTGAAGATTTCGAAGTAAATGTCAGTGGCTCGTTTAAGTTTCTTTTAGAGTTTCGTACTTCAAAATCTCTTTCTCATTTTTTTTTCTGAACGCAATCACTCATAAAAATGAGGACTTTATGAAGTCAGAGGAAGAGCCAAGACACGTCGCAATGGAGTGGAGAACACTTTCGTTTCTACCATAGAAAGGGAAATCCCTTTTGTTGTCGGATAAGTGGCTGTTACTGCTACGGCATCCTATACAAGTACCGTTTTACCAAATGTAGTCGACGATAGGTTTTGCTTATTCCTGCTTCTTTTTCCCTAATGCTGGTAGAAAGTGTGAGATATTCCACGATACAAAGAGGATATAATAGGCGGTAAATAGTCATCCCGTTCATAAATAATAGGCTACTTAGCCAAATGTGACCCGTTGAAGATATTTATAGAAAGATCGACTTTCGCTGAAATAATCAAGTTGTGATGTTACACTCTTTTGGAACTCTGTGAAGTTGCAAATGGACAGTTACAGTAGGTATATTATTTTGGGCATCATTTCTGATTGGTTATAGTATCAATAATAGTTCTTTTTCAAAAGTATATCACCGAAAGATTCTAAGCCTTACTCTATTTCTTGGATGACTGATTTGGATGAGAAATGCAACCGACAAACTAGTTTTCACGCAACTTATGCTCAGCCACTGCTTTTCAATAGATTATTTATTACGATAAATAAATTTCAATACCTCCTTAACCCATTTTGTTCCTGATATGCGTTTATGCATAATTAATATTAATATTTTCTTCAGTATATTACTATGGGTATTTTCTTCAGTATATTACTATGGGGTTCTGAATTATTTTCAAAAATGTCAAATATAGTTTTAATTATTTAAAAAAAATATTTATGCGTTTTTGAATTTTATTAACTTGAAAACTTGAAATATGCACATGTCCGAAATATGGAATATATAAAATTCACACTAAATTATTGGTGTTCCCAGAATTTCATTAAAAAATAAACCTTTAAAGTAATGCGTTCGCTGATCTTGATTAAATTTATTTTTTAACTATGGACTCCTGATATCCCAGATATGCGTTTTCGAAAAATATTATTCGCGAAGGGCAATAAGTTTTACATTTACAAATCCTACACGAAAATCTCTTGTTATTTATACCCTTGGGACGAAAAGGGTTTTACAAACTTAGCCAAGAAATATCTAGTAGTATAGTTCACAAATTAAACATAAATTAAATTTGTCGGATGTTTAAACTGTTTTCTCTACAAGTACAAAACAAAGAGGTATATTAAACATTCTAAATATATATTTTAAATATTAAGGTAAGGTAGCACCGCATTTATCTAACAGATAACCGATGATTACTTAACTACTTGATGATTACATAGCAAACCAGAACGATATAGCTTATTTTCTAAATTGAATCTTAATTTTATTAACCTTTTGTTTTAAAGTAAAAACATCATACAGGCCAGGGGGCCCGGTGTGGCTGTGCGGTAAAGCGCCGTACTCCCATGCCGGAGCTGCGGGTTCTAGTCCCGCCCTGGGTGGTGCTTTTCTTTCGTAGGAGAAGAATCACCCAGTGCCATGGGTGTTAGTATGGGCAGTATAGGGCTTCAATGGAAGCCTTAAAGTCCCGAAAAGAAAAAAAAAAAAAAAAAAAAAAAAAAAAAAAAAATCATATAGGCCATAAAGCAATATATAAATATATATATATATATATAAATATATATATATATATATATATATATATATATATATAAATATATACATATAATCATACTCTACATAATCATACTCAGAACATCTACATTCCAGGGCTATCAGTCCGCAAGGTACGTGTGTGTTCATCGTGTGTTGCATGAAAACACGATGAATTTATAAATTTGATTTAGTTTATCTATATCACCGGGTTTCAAAAAATCCTCAATTTTTTCATTATCACAGGGGGCTGGGAGGAAGTCGCCTAGGAAATTTGCCTGTGATCAGTGTATATGCCTCAACTTTTGGCAGTGTAGGAGGATAAGGTGGAGACTGTTAGCTACCATATTACCACAGCATGAGCAGTTTTCCTCAGTTGAATGAATTAAAAAAATACTACTATATTATTTGCTAATACTATACTATACTACTATACTAGTTGGACCCGTGCGAAGCATTTCGCACGAAGACTTTTATCGCGTTTTAACTCCCGGCTTAACTTAACTATGAAATGATTTTTTGTTGACCGTCTATACCATTAAAGTATCCAGTTTATATCTCTTGTTTTGTTTTTTCAATAAACGTTCATCTGGTATTTTTTACGGCTATTTTTCTAGCAATGGGGGAGAAGGCATGAAATGAGTTGGTATCCATGGAAAGACAACAAAATAGTAAGTAAGCTCCTGCAGCTTAAGGGGCTAATCCATGTCTTTTCTTAACAACAGTAAGTTTCAGAGATTAAGAACGAGGGGCCCATATACGTTGAACGTGTATGGTTCATAAAGCCCGCGTAGAAACCATTCAAATGCAAATTTTCTCAATTAGATCCGCTTATTGTAAACACCATTAACTTAATTCTTTCATAAACATAGTCCTATTTCTTTGATTTGATTGATAGATTAATATTTGTTACAGAGAAATGTAATGTTCTAGCAGAGGGTACTAGCCATGACATTTACTGGTGGCTTGGGGGAAAATCACATCCCTTTAAAGTTTTTTTTTAAATATCTCAAGGGGACACATAGATTTATTATTTATTATTTACATAATGTAGTTAAATATGTATTTATACTTAAATACTAATATTAAGAATTGAATAATTATAATTATATACGTTTATAAAATTTACCTAAGTTGTTATATTTTATTTTACTATCTTTTTCTTTTCCTTTTAGGTAGGGTTTCGCATAGAGCGACTGCGACTCTGAGCCGCTGTGACTGGTCGAACACCACTCCTTCAATGGTTTTCAATTGTACCACTTTGACATGGGCGACTGGTGACTGCGACTGGAAAATGAGTCGCTCAGCTGCTGCTACTCTACTGATCTAGGAACCAGTATAGAGACTATACTGCAGGAGACTGCAGGCTGGAGACTAGCCTGCAGCGAATAGATAGCCAAAGAACTAGGAAAGCTATCTAATCCCAGCAACAATGCCGTGATTTGCGGCATTTCTCGCATGTCTCATCCTTCTTTTTGGGTTCAGTTCAACTGTTGTTGGTGCCGTATATATATTTGTAAGTCAATTGAACGAAGGTTCGTTGTTATTGAATCATACTGTGGAGGGCTACCCAGTTCTGTCAATCAAGGTAGGAGAATTAAAGGTTCACGAAGATCGTATATACACATTGGTTATTGGTAATTGAACCAGAACCTTTTAAAGGGTATTAGGGTACTACATTTGGGTTAATTTTGAACCCGTATTGTGTTATCGGGGAGTTAACTTTTCCAGATAGTTGCATTTTCAATTTTTTTTTTTTTTTTTACAAAAGCATTGTTTTCACCTTTTAAAATTGATAAGGAAATAATTAGTTATTAGAATTTAACTTTGTTACTAGTTTTAGTTAGAGTAAATTTCAATTTCTTAAATATAATTATATAATTCATCCTCTTTGCCGGATCTCCTCCTTCCACCACTTGTAATGGAGTGAGTGTATGTATGTATAAATATGCACTATATCCCAAACTTTCCACTAAGTTATAATAAGACATCGAGCTACATTGTTAGTCGAGGAGGTAAGATCCTCTTCAAAGTGTCGAAGAATATCTTTTTCTTCCTCCTCAGGATAAACACGAGGTCGCATCAATCTTTCTCCTCTAAACACTACCGGTATTCCGTAGTAGCCGATACACTCTGGCTAACACACTCTCAAGGGTCTAACTAGCGGTTAGGAAAGCGAGAATGATACTCCTTGCGAGCATGCGTGGAAATGCAGTTAGCATTTCCCTTAAGAAATAGTATGTCCGCAAATTCTACGTTTGAAAACTCTCGCGGAAGAGTTTGTTGGACGCGGAGATGTGCAGATATAATTTCGTCGTATGTATAAAACATAAAAATGCGTAAAAAGCAAAAGCAAAAATACCGTCCAAAATTACTTGAAAGCATATACACGGTATGAATCCTAAGAGAAAACTGGACTTAAAACGTGATATTTAACAAAAATAAACGACATTTGGACTAAAATTTACCTCATTGGATAGCTAGAAATGTTTAAATATCTTTTAAATAACACGCAGAATCAATTAACCATGTGTTTTTTTTCCAAGAAAAATTAAATTTATAATATATATATATATTAGAGAGAGAGAGAGAGAGAGAGAGAGAGAGAGAGAGAGAGAGAGAGAGAGAGAGAGAGAGAGAGAGAGCGAGAGATCTGATTTACCCCGCCGCTGTCGGTATTGTTCGTGGTCCGGACACGTGCATGGCCTCAAGAAGCCTCGGTAGCCGCGTCGTACTCCAATGCTATCGATAGGGCATCCATCAGCAATTTAGGACGCGTAACGCGCACCGCTCTCTGAAGTTCTACGTTCTGGAGGCCTTCGACGAACGCTTGGACCAGTTAACATTCCGACTAACTTTCCGGAGCTATAAGGTAAGCCAGCCTTACCATCCTCGGCACGGCCGCCTCGAACTCCTCGAAGTCTCCCCTGCCTTCTGCTGGGACTAGTATACCTGCTCGAGGTGGACATGGCCAAACCGCATCTCAAGCTTACTAACATGTCAAAATCGTTGGGATCATCTGCGTTGAGAGTTTAATGAATATCTGGAGCGTCACCCCGCAGGCCCCCGGTTAAGCGGTGACCACCAATTAGCACTCGCCGCAAAATTAAACTGCTTGAAGTAAATTGACCAGGACGACTTACCATCAAATGTTGGAGGCTTTATCCCGGCTTGCCTTCCGTGGTTAGGGGTTCGATTCTTTTCCCATCTTGTAATTGTAATAGGCAAATCCCCTAAGGGCGGAGTTGCTCCCTCATAACTCTCCCCTTTTCAAAGTTCCTTTGTAATCTTCCATGCTCCTCCACAAATGCTACAGCCCTCGCTAGTTGTGTCAACCTGCCGTTCATTTTACCCGTAAAGATGGTCACCTTGTTATTCATTTTGCCAGACAGGTTGGCCAGCTTGCTATTCATTTCATCAGACAGGTTGGTCAACCTGCCATTTAACCAATTCACATCATCAGACAAATTAGCAAACTTTTCATTTATCTCAGCCGAGAAACTTTTCTTAAGAATAGTTATCCGTGGACGAATTCAGGGGAAGGGCTGAATGGGTTGCAGCCCCCTGTTTTTGATTAATATTCTGTTTTTTAAAGTCGAAATTTAACTTCATCAACAGTAAGAAAGTAACATAAGGAACAAATACAGTGCAAGTAGTATATCAGTCGTGGTACAGAAACTAAAGGTAAAAAAGCTTATCATTTCGCCCCTAGACTTTCCGGGATGGCTTTTTACCATTTAATCCGATTTTGCCGAAATTAGAAAAATTCATTTCATATTGTTCCGGGGTGTTGTAGTAGTATAAGAAGGCTTATTTGTTGTAATGGGTAGGTTTTAGGTAGAAACGGGAGGGAGAATGATTTATTTTAAATGTTTCTATCTGTTTTCAAAGAATTTTAACCATTATTTATTTAAACTTCATTGAACCAATCAAAAATGCGCCACTTCTCCTACCGTATAGTCACCGCATCCAATCCATTTTTTTTTCAAAAAGGTCACTTTGACCCTTTGTCTTCTAAGGTCCACATATACATTGACATATTGCAATAAAAGTACTGAAGGTTACTTAAGTAAACAAGCCATTAGAGGCAATACATGTTGAGAATACTTTTTTCGTATAATTTATTCATTCCGTATAACTGTAGATGTCAAATAAATCTAATTACGTAAGCTGTACTTTAAAGGCAACGCTGATCAACCTAGTCTAATTATCGGTATGACATTTCGTCGATATTAATATCACAATTTTTTTATTAAATCTGGTATGTTTAATAATTTTATGTTTCTTTTCTTGCTTTTTTTTTTTTAAAAAAATAGTAATTTATAATGATTAAAAAGAAAAAAAAAATAACCTGTAAGCCAGAAGAAAATAAAGACGGCGGGATGGGCCGCCCATGACCGTGGCAGTGGACTACACCCTCCCCAGACTGCTTAAAGGAGCAGCGGGCTGGAGAGGGTCAGTCAGTGCTCGGCTGTCGCGGGGTTGTGCCGTACCTACTCGAACCTCTGTCTGCGCTCACCCTTAGCGTCTACGTATTTTCTATTATACTCCTTTAAACAAAGGTGAGTAACCCTATATTTTTTTTCATTTATTTATGCAAACTATTTTAAAAATGTGGGTGTCGGTTAAGAAATTAATTGTAAATAGGAATAATAATATTATTCTTATATATATAGAATGCAGGCCTCAAAGTCTCGTATAATTTCAATAATTCACTTAATAGTGCAGGTTACATGCCAAATTTTCGCCTATTCAGGCATCTTCAGGGCTACAACAGTTTCACATGCAAGCTAGAAACAGACTGAGTCTGAAACTGACAGTCAGTCTGTTTCTAGCTTGCATGTGAAACTGTTGTAGCCCTGAAGATGCCTGAATAGGCGAAAATTTGGCATGTAACCTGCACTATTAAGTGAATTATTGAAATTATACGAGACTTTGAGGCCTGCATTCTATATCTATAATTGAATAGTCTCTTCCTAAAAGCTTGTTTACTAAAATATTATTCTTACTTATTTATTTAATTAGTTATAAGGGCATATGTCAAACAGCTAGACAAAATACTGATAAAATAAATTTAAATTTATTTTTAATACAGTATCAAATAATTTCAAAATTCAATAATATTTGACCCTTTTAGTAAGGAAAAGCACTTTTCATAATTTTTCTCTTTGGAAAATTCGTGAATTTATATTTTATAGTGAACTCAGATGGTTTGATATTTCTGCTATACTTTTACAAAATAGAAAAAGGATGAATTTTCGAAAGATAAATATTGTTACAAATGCTTTTCTAAAAAATTTTGAAATTGGAGTTAGTCATTCTGTCAATGGAAGGCTCAAATATACTTCAAAGTATTCTAAGTAAATTTAAATTTATTTTATCAGTATTTTGTCTTGCTGCTTGACATACTCGACATTTTCAAATAAAAAGTCAATACCATTACCTGAAAAATGAGGCTAATAAAAATGGTAGTAATTGAAAAAAGATTCATCCGGATCTTTTCATAGGAGCGATGGTTGTGTCAATTAGGTAATCTTAATTTTATCAAATGAATAATTGAAATGAATTAGAGCAATTGAGTCATTTAAAATATACATTCAGGTACGTATAAGTCCTCTGATTTAATTAATAAAGTAATATTTTTTACGAGATATGTAATGTTCTAGCAACCTTTACATTTGTAATGTTCTAGCTAGCACCGGGGTTTGCGTTAAAACGGCATCCCCTGAAAGTGTCTTTATTGTTTTCTTTTTTCAAACCAGAAGAAAATTCATACGTGATATATTACTCATTTTACTATCTATTTATAATAAATTATTTATATTTATAATATTTTCCTATTTTCGTTTTTTTTATTTTTTTGCTTTCCTGTTAATTTACGTTCGTTAACATTTTTTCTAAATACAGTTCTAATAACGAATATTTTTGTTATGCACTAAAAATGAATATTATTTATGGTTATGATTTATATATTTGGTCATTTATAGGTTTATTTTTATATCTATATATAATGAATATATGCATTATAATCAAATATATTTATTTGATTGATTTATTTACTGTAATCGTTCCATGGTCTGATTTTCTTGCTTTTATTTTATTCTCAAGGGACTATGACACACAATTAATTTGTTTTTTCCATTGCATTCTATTATAAAGCAACTCGTTGAAAAAATCATTAAAATTAACATATAAAAAATAATGTTATTTATTATTCGATGGTTCATTAAGGATTGATCCGATCCCAACCATAATCAATTACAACAAAAACTCATACAAATTATTCATTTAGGCCGAGGCTGATTCCCATGAGATTTGCTTACGAGTATTGCTAACGAAGTTCAAGAAGTCAGAATGTTTTATAATATGAATTATATGAATTTTTTATATTATACAATTAATTTTTTTTTTACATGTTCTTTTAGAACCAATTAGAATTCAATCCTTTGAGAACACAGTGAAACTATATTGTTTTGCAATTTAGTCTTTACAAACAATGTACCTAATCTAAAAACCGTAATTAGGTATACTTAATTTGACATTATCTTTAGGCATACCACGTTAGGATTATTATTGATTATTTCTAGATTTTAATTTCTGTTAGTGTTTGATTTTCAGACCACCGGTTTTCAACCCGTTAACTCTTGTCTAAGTTTAGGTCTGGCACGACCGTTGATTAAGAAAGAACCAGTACTCGTCTTTTTAGTGGTTCAGGTTTTTTTTTTTTTTTTTTTAATGCCTTACATGTGAGTAATTTCAGAAAAAATCATATGTCCATACTATTTTTAATATTTTCCAAAAGACATTTTTAAAGTTTCAAATATCGTTCGGGTTTGGAAAATCGCATATGTGTTAGTAGGAAATTTTTTAAGGGTACATCGAAAACGATTTTAAGAAGGTTGAGGACTATTTTTTAATAACTATAAAAAATTACAGAGTATAGAATTTAAGATTAATCTATAATTGTTGATAATAATTTAAAACATATCCTCCTTACATTTATCTGCATCTGCATACTCTCAACATTAATTTGTTTTCTCCATTGCATTCTATTATAAAGCAACTCGTTGAAAAAAACATTAAAATTAACATATAAAAAATAATGTTATTTATTATTCGATGGTTCATTAAGGATTGATCCGATCCCAACCATAATCAATTACAACAAAAACTCATACAAACTATTCATTTAGGAATATGAAAAAACTTTTAGCTACACATAGAATTTTAAAACCGACGACGATATGTTGTAATTAATTAATTTTCTTATAAATAATAATCACGAATACGATGCGATAAATTATAATAATACGATGTAGACGTACTACGGAAACTTTATTTTACTACTGAATAGTTATGCGCTATATGAATATATACGCTAGTTAAAAAAATTCTGCTTTTTGCAAAGTAAAAAACGAAGCAACACTAAGTGAAAAAATCTCGAAAGAGTAAAGTCTGCAATGTAACAGTTAAATAAAAAATATAGCATCAAATTTTCGACGAGAGGATTGAAAAAAGAAATTTGTAAATTATCAGCATAAAACGAGTTTGGTTGCATTTTATTATCAATTACGGTCGTTTAGGAAATCATAATTTATGAATAGATAAGACAAATTTATAAGTAGATAACATATCTTGGGAATCCCTTCGATCTAAAATTCTGAGTAAGGAAAATTTTATAATGATCAGTTCACCTAACGAAAATAGAATACCCATGAAATTTAGTCTGCTTAATAAGCATACTGTTGTAAGAAAAAATTACACATACATACGTGGGATTTCAAAATATATCATGAATGAATAAAGAGTAAGACACGTTTGAAAATCATGAAAGTTCGCAGAGAGAGCATTTCCACAAATATTAAATTATTTCAATATGTACAGTTTCATTATTTCACTAAGTAAACTAGTTTACACCATGTTGGTACAGAACCAAAATTAAATAATCAGTTGTTTTAAAAAAAATAAAATGAACAAAACACCAAACTATTTTCTTCAATGTATTTCCCTGTCACTTTCATTTTTTTTCTCATTGTTTTATGGAATCTTTGATTATTGCAATGTAGAAAATATTAGTTTGATATCATCATTCTATCTATCTATCAATCTATAATTTGTTATATTAACAATCATTAATCATTTATCATTATCATTAAATTAGCAACAAAGTTAGTGAGGTACCAATCACAAATATGAAATTGTGCGCTGTATTTGTTGTGGCTAGCGGTGTTTTGCGAATCTGTTTATTCCTAATTTTCTTTTAATATGGTCACATTTTTTATTTGAAATATGTATATGAATTTCGCTTATGAAAATTGATTCGATGTAATAATGTATCTCAAAAATTCTCGTTTAATTTAATGTTTTAATAATTAATGAAGCTGAATAATCTAGATAGATCTACAGTCCGTAGCATTATTGAATTTAGAACTTAAAATTGACTATTACGTGGTATAAATGCTAACAAAGTGGAGAACATTATATACTATGCACCGCCTGCATTCACCGTCGTCTCTCAGGCTGAACTAGATCGAAAAGTATGTTTTGGTATTTTTTTTTTTTTGCCTGCCTGGATTTTTTTACGCTCTATAAAGAATTAATACTTGTTCCGTTTATCGATAGGGTTTTATAAAAAAGATTTTTTTTTTCTTGGCTTTCAAGTGTCGGTAGGCTTTTCTGAAGGTGAAGCGAATAGTGCCGCAGTGAATACCGGTAACACGATAAAAAAAAAAATCAGTACCTCATGCCACATAAAGGAGCCACACTTTCGGGACTTTCAATTATACTGATTTTTTTTTTATTATTATTATTTTTAATACTCCTCATGCCTGATATTTCATTATTTCCTATTACGACCATCCCATTCGATGATCGTCAGCACCTTGTTGACAGGTGCGAATAAATAATTAAAGTAAAAAAAAAAATATTTTTAATAATTTTATAAAAAAAAAATATTATTGCTAGTATTAAAAGAATAAACCTATTAGTGCCAAATATTTATTCGTTTATAGATAGTTCTCTTTGTGAAATAGTAAGAAGTACTTTCTAATGTATGGGTCGGTACCTCCTAAAAAATCTTTTTTTTCTCTCGAAAGCTCATTTCCGTTATGTACAAGTGAATTTATAGTTAGTGGTTAAGTTATTTGATGAGATTTCTTTGAATTTATTTCAATCCTTCAGTTCTTAGAACATAATTTAAATGTTGTCAGGTGTAATTGCAGGAATCTGGGATACACGCAGCAGTTGCTTCATTATCAGCGGATAACACACTTATTCCCAGGTTTTTTAAGGTAGTGAAAACAGTTCTCACAGCATCGACATAGGCCCAGTATATTCCGCAAGGATGATTCGGCCTGTTAAGCTCCCTTGAGATAACTCTTTTAACTAGTAAAAGAAAATGAACGAGTACAATTTTGAATTAATCTGCAGGTTTTTGGGGTTTATCCCATTCGGATTTATAGGAAATTATTTCTCGGCAGTGTTCGTAAAGCAGTCCTGTTTGCCAGACTTGATCAAGAGCTAATAAGAAAACTTAATTTCTAGTTTAATTTTCAAAGAAATTTATGTGAAAAGAATATTCCATAGTAGAAATAAAATGTAAATTTTCATATAAAACCTTAGGTACATCTTTTAAAAGAAGGATATAAATATGATAAAAATAAACTGTTCCAGTTTCATTGTCAGCGGTTGTTTTCGGAGGTGATTAGGCCTTGTTGAAAAGATTATACTTAATTAAAGTATAATCTTTATGTGTGTGTAAGTTTGATATAAAAAATGTGTTTTGGTAATAAAAGCTTATATATAGATAGATATATAGATAAGAATTTATGCATATGATTTTTATTTTATTCATTCATCATACTTATATCTGGTTTCGTTTGAAAATTTCATAAATTGAGTACTTATAATAGTAAATTTTTATTGAGAAGAATTGAATTCCTTTATTAAAAAGACATTTCGAAAGGACGGTGTAACCGTTTTCAGGCTTAGACAATTTCTGCACTTACTAAGGTGGAAAATCGGCAATTATCACCAGTTTCCCAACGCGATCTGATTTCATTACCAGCGTATATCTTGATCAATGTTGCATATTTTGCGGCTTCTTGATAAATAGGTTTATATGGTAAATAAGGTGTTTTGTATGTTTTATAATGTACATCAGGAAAATAAGCTTGTTATAAGTTGTTTAACATAATGTAAATTTATTAATTATACGGTACAATTACTACAGTTATTTATCGTGACGCTACAAAGTTTAAAAAAACAGTATAAATTATAATAATTCCAGAATACTCATTTATTCGTTAGTTTAACTGGTGCTATTTTACTAATTAGAGTTAACTTTAGGATATACAATTTTAATAGAGTAAAATAAATAACGCTATAATTATTCATTTTGTAAAGGCTATTTTGCTAAAAGAGATCTATCATCGCTGATTGATATTTAATATATTTATGAAGTGTATTAGAGTTTTTTTAATGCTTCATAAACTTCTGCCAGGTTGTTTCATAATTATTATTTGTATGATTATTATCATTCCTATTGGATGTAATACAAAAAATCTGGTGCGTGCGCGCAACACACAACTTTCACTTACCAACTTACTTAGATTAGAACTTAATGCGTTTTGTTAGTTCCCACTTCTCAAATGAACAGAACATCTATATGTAATAATAACGCTTTGGTTTGTCATTAAAGGCGTACGGCGGATGCGTGAGCTCAAGGTGTTTTATGAGTTGACGGATTATTTTTCTTTTTTTCTCCTGTATATGTTTACTTGATTTTCTTCATATATCATATTTAGCCATTTCTTATTTTTAGGTGTGATGACAGACAGTTAATTTCTCAATATAAACTAAAACAAAGGTACTTTATAGAAAAACAAAAAAGGCCCCTTCCCCATTTAAGCCCTCTCAGAACATTTTAATAATGATAAAGCTTACCTGGTAATAAATAACAACTAATTTTCATTAAACATAACGAATTTGATAAAAATCGTTAAAGCTGTTTTTGAGATCATCTATCAAAAAGGTAAAAATTGAAAAAAAATTATGAAATAAAGTGCCCCCTCCGTATGACCAATTTTGATGAATGTTGACTATCACATCTTTGGCATATATATACATCAAATGCCAAGTTTGATCAAAATCGTTAAAACCGTTTTTGAGTAAATAAAAAAAACACATGAAAATGATACAAAATTTATTAAGTAAAGTCCCCCCTCCGGTTGATCAATTTTGATGAAATTTTTACAGTCATATCTCTGGCATATAAATACATCAAATACTAAGTTTGATCAAAATCGTTAAAACAGTTTTTGAGTAAATAAAAAACACACGTGAAAATAGTACAAAATTTAATAAGTAAAGTCCCCCCTCCGGTTGATCAATTTTGATGAAATTTTTACAGTCATATCTGGGGCATATAAATAGATCAAATACTAAGTTTAATCAAAATCGTTAGAGCCGTTTTTGAGAAAATCGAAAAAAACTTAAAAAGTTATTAAATAAAGTACCCCCTCCCTTTGAGCAAATTCGATGAAATTTTTGCTGTCACATCGCGGGCATATACATACTCCAAATACCCAATTTCAGGTTCGCACGGTTTATAGTTTTTGAGCTAGTCTGTTCACAGACACACACACACACACACACAGACACACACACACACAGACCATTTCGCGGGACTTGGTCATTTGGACTCAGGGGACCCCAAAACGTGTATTTCCGTTGAAAACCGGAAGTCGAAAATTTTCACGATCGCAATACTTCCACTTACTATATATTTCATATATAGGTAAGTGAAAGTAAAAATATATAAAGTTCTAATTTTTTTTTTTTTTTTTTTACTAGCCTACTTCAGAATTGATTGATATTTTGCTCAAATATAATCATCCAAAAAGACCGTTATGAAACAATGAGTGAGGTGGTATCGGCTTAACTAGAGCCTTAAAAATTAAATCAACATCTCTTTTGATGCGAAACATAAATATATAAATTATTTTTTCTTTTCCTTATAAAATTACCAGAAGTAAGTTATTCTTGGATTGTACCAAATACACTTAAAATAATGTAAAATCTATTTATTTATTTATTAAATAGAACCTTTTTTGAAATTACTTTTATGTATCTTTTTTTTTATGTGGGAAAAGAATAATGGCAACTGGTTATTACTATTTCAAACTCTGTTTAAGGGCCTCAGAATAAGACCTGCTGGGTTTGGAGCAGGGAAATTGCGAAATATCGTATATTTTACACTGTCACAACTCCTACTTTGACAAGAAGTCAAACATAAATGTACGAAATGCCTTTTCACACATACACTCACATTAAAAAAGAAAGCAATACAAGGCCGCTAATGTATCAATATTTAGACATTTCTCCCCTGATGTGTCCAAAATATGTCATACTGGAAATCCGTGACATTTCCGCTGTCATACGTGACAAAATTCTTTTAAGATTTTATCAAATATTTTAAAAATTACTTGCATATTTTCCAAGGACAGATATGATACCATGTTTACAAGCCGGTTTGTAACACAGCTGTGCAAAAAAAAGGAGATCAGACATGGAGTACCCGGAATAGGCGTGTGCCAGATAGGGCCTTCAACCGCCGCCGTGTGTGAGCGCTCTTGACCCCCGCTAACCGATAAGGATACGGTTCTGCCTTGATAACCATCGATAAACTCCTATCCAGATTTTTTAATCTGACTTGAGGCAACACGTCATAGCCTATGATGTGAGCGTTATTAGTAAATACTCCACGAAGGGAAAGCTTCAGTTCATGTTTTCAGAATCGTTTTCTTTCCGAATCAAGGACGTGTACTTGACCGTTGTTGAAAGGTCGATTTAGTAATAAAGAACTGATATGGAGTCATATGTTAGACTTTAAATAGGCTGGTCGTAATGTAGTGGTAGAACAAATAGGTACTTCCTGCAAAGCTTAGCTGATTAAATAATGAAGTGAATCTGAAACTAATTATGATATGAATCACTACTAGCTGTAAGAGGGTGGGTGGGGGGAGGGGGTTGATTTTGCGATATAAGCTAGCAACGAAAAAAAACTTCACGGAGAAGTGACGAATCGTGAATTTAATTCGTAAATTCCAACTAGGGATTAAATAGGGTGGCGAGATGGCCGTGTGGGCAAACCCGTTAGGAAATAAGAGTTTCCCCTGAAGGGCAACATCTGATTTGAAATCCAAAGATAGCCAGTTCAAAGCCATTTAATAACATTGGCGGATCCGGGGGGGGGGGGGGCTGTGGGTGCTGCAGCCCTTCCGTTTGGAAAATTTTTCGTCATTTAAAGATAGAATTTGACTTTCCTTAAAGTAATGAAGCAAGTTAAAGAACAAATAATGTAATTTTAGTTGTGGGAAAGGAATATAAAGGTAAAGAAGCTTATTGGCAGATCCAAATGAAGGGCTGTGGGGCTGCAGCCCCCCCCTTTACGATCGGCTGGATCCGCCCATGTTTAATAATACGCTTCATTAATCCAAACCCCCCCCCCCTAGGCCCGGGAAACCCTATATAGCCTATACGGCGAAGAAGGGGAGGGAAAAAAACAAAACAAGAAAACTAGGAATTAATTTAAAGTACTAAAAAAAAATGTGGAAGGTTTCAAAATTTAGAGAATAATAAAACCGACGAATCGCATTTGGATAATTTTGTTTTATAGTTTTTGGCAAGATGCAATATATTTATTCCCATAGAAGCTGTAACAATTTCGTATTTTTAAGTTCCCAAAACTGACAGTTTTGGAGAAAGTGGGGAAAAAGGGATAATGTTAAGAAGTACAGAAAAAATTCTATGCATTATTTCCGTTTTAGTTATTAGTTGAGTTAAATATTATTTGGTCAGTGTTGTATTGATTGAATAATTGAATAGTAGTTTAAAGTTGTAACTAATAAAAGAGTGAATTTAACCAATAATCAATTAATTATTTGTGTTATTAAAGGCCTTTATTTGCCGTTATTGAGTTGGTTTGGAATTTATAGTAGACCATATCTATCGTGGTTGGAGTATAACTACAAGGCGTAGAAACACTGATTGTATAAGACTTAGTGGTTTTCTTAGTTTGCCACTGGTCATAGACTATCTTGGTTATATTATACAGTTTTGAGCAAATAAAAATATCTCCCAAATATCGCATATACTTTTGAATGGATTAGAGAGAAACGGTCTTGATATCCTATGAGAGAGCTCACCAATGGTATACTTGTAGTTTATATTTCTTTAAATTGTTTATTATTTGAATAATATTGTAAATATGTAATTTCATTATTCAAAAATTAACATATTTTATCTCTATATAATTGTTGTTACTCAATATGCCGGGAAAAATCAATCCACTACCTTGAATTAGTTGAAATGTTCTTCTTTATTTTTCATTTTCTAATAACAATATAAAATCGATTGATTAATGAGGAATGAAGATATTAATTAATTAGTATTAGCGAAGATAAATTTCTACCAAGATACATCACGATACCCACACTTATGTTGTTTATGAATGAGTTTCGTAAATTAGCCTTAATTCCCATAAGGTTTAAATTTGAAAACTTAGAAATATAAATAACATGTTAAGTAAAAGTTTTGATATGACATGTATGTAACACCAGTTCTACGTGGTAACCAACTGTAATTAATGACTTGCTAATTAATATACTTATAATAATTATAAAATTATAATTATAATTTTTAAAAAATTGCTTGTTGATTGGTTAGTGTAAAGCCAAAAGCGCCAAACTCCACGCCAAAAGTTAAAGTTGCATTTTGTGAAATAGTGTAATGTTTTCTTCTATCGCTTTTGAAGAACAACATATTTTGTCCTTTATATTATTCAAATATTAGAAAGTATACTAAAAAAATAACAACAGGTATTTTAAAAAAAATATATTAAACATTTATTAAATTGATTTGGCGCTAAGTTCACTATGGTTTTATAACGACCAATTATTATTAAGTATACTAAGTGAGTTTTACATTTACGACTCCCAGAACCTAGGCTACTTAATTCAGTATAAGGTTGATAAACCAGCTTCGATAAAGAGGTGTTGATGTCGGACTTGGTGTCAAAGACCTCCCTGGACCTCGCTGATTTCCATTTCTCCTTGATTGACTATCCCTACCGGTTTCCAGATACCCAAAATGAATGAATAAACGTTAGAAACGTTATAAAGAATAAATAGAATCTATTATATATATATATGTATATATATATATATATATATATATATAAAGTAATTTTTTTCCACTTCTTATTAATAGTTCATAATATATGACGGCATAAAGATGTCTCTTTTGAATTAAGCTGATGTATAACTCTGCCATTTTCTTTTAGATCTTTCGAACAAGAATAAAATAAATTACTTTATGTTCTACATCTATGTAGCTGGCAATGGAAGGTATAACATGTCCTTCGTTTATTTCACTTATTTATAATAATAATAATATAATAATAATAATGTTTATTGGAATAATATATACATAAATTACTTATTTACATTTTTTTACAACCATTAAAACATTTATGCTTTGGATTGCTCCGTCAGCAGAGTTGCAATTATAAACATTACCTAATAATTCAAAGTAAAAAATATTATAAAAGAAATAAAAAACAAATAACTAAAATAATCATAATAAAATAAAATTATATCTTGTATACATTATGCTTAACAAGGCCGCTAAAAATATAGTAGAATGAAAATAAAAATTCTCAAAAAACAATACTTTTTTTTTTTTATTTAATTATAATTAAATTCCCTAACTAAAAGGCTCCTATAATATAGTGCCTCTCTTAAGAACTTTACAAGTCCGGCCCAATTTTGGCCATTCAATAAATTAATGACATCACTCTCTGTTAGTATGGCACTGTTTAAAAATCTGACCCTGTAAGGCCTTAATATAGGACAGACAGCAATAACATGTTTTACGTTTTCGACTTGTTTTAAATTACAAAGCGCACAGAATTGACATAATTCAGGTTTAAATGGTTTGTAATTTAAATTTAATAATTCTGTACGTGCCTTGAGTATCAGTTTAGATTCATTAAAAGAAAAGGAATTTATATAACTACAATTTAAGTCATAATTGAGTTTAGGATATAATCCGTGATGTGCACCTTGCTTTGCATTTAATGCAGCATTTTGTCTTTCTTCATTTTTTATGTTATTGATTAATTGATCTATACTAGCTTCCCATACAGAGTTAATATTACTATTAGACAAGTCAGTGTTAATACTATATTGAGCACATAAATGTTTCCATGTTTCAAACCAATATAATTTTTGATTAATTATTTCTTTCGCAACAATTTTAGGCAATCTTGAGTCTGGCAGCTTCAAAATTTTTAAAACATATTTTAAGTGTAATTTTAATGTATGCACGTATATAGAAGAAACAACCAGTTCTAAATTTAAAACATAATTCGGAGTATTATTGGGAAGTGTAAATAATTTTTTAAGAAAAACCTCTGTAACTTTTCTACCTGGTCGTATTTTACAAAACCCCAAACTTGTGAAGCATAACACATTATGGCTCTGGATACGGCGTTAAATACCTTCAATTTTGCTTGAGTAGGCAAGTTATTGTTTGTAAATACGTTGTGCCAAATACAGTTAATCCCCAGCTTGGCAGTATTGAGTTTTTCTTTTAGATGATAGTTGAAGGATAAAGTAGGAGTTAGGTAAACACCTAAATATTTATATTTATCTACAACTTCTATTTTTTTACCGCCATACTCCCAATTACCCTTACACCTTCCACCTCTTTTCCTGCAAATCATAATTTTGGATTTATCAAGATTAACTTCGAGCCCCCACGTATTACAGTATACATACAATTTATTAATCATATCTTGCATTTTCACTGGGTCGTCACTAATCAGAACAATATCATCTGCATACATCTGAACATTTACGACAATATCTTCTATTCGTATACCTCCGCCTATTTCTTCAACTAAATCATTAATGTAAATGCTAAATAAAATTGGCGAAAGAAGGCACCCTTGTCTCAAACCATTAGGAGTATCGAAAAACTCTGACATTCCCTCATTACCCCAAACAGCTGCACGTGTACTATCATACAGACATTTAATTATATTAACAAATTTATTGGACAAGCCACATTTGAATAGTTTATAAAGTAGAAGCTCTCTTGGTATGGAATCGAAAGCAGCTCTGAAATCAACAAAAAACAAATATATCCGGTTTACAGAGCGCTTTTGAAATTGTAATTTTATTAAATTAATTAAATTAAAAATATTATCTATTGTGGAATAACTTTTACGAAAACCTGCCTGGAATTCGGAGAGAACATCATGGACTTCCAGCCAAAGTTGCAGCCTATTTAATAATAATCCTGTAAACAATTTTGCATCTGAATTAATGAAGGATATTCCTCTATAATTGCTTACTTGACTGGAATCCCCTTTTTTATACAAAGGAAAGATGAGCGAATCTTTAAAATCCCCTGGAATGCGTTGGTTATTATATATTTCATTAAAAACTACTATTAATTTATCTAAGAAACATTCAGGGGCATTCTTATAAAACTCGTAAGGAATCCGATTTGTACCTGGGGCTTTACCGTTACCTGCGTTTCTCAAGACTATCTTTAGTTCCGAGGGCAAAAACTCATTATCAAGTAAATCATCTTTACATATTGGCCCAGTATAAGTTATACGCGGCGGAATGATTTTATTTGAGAGTAAACCTTGAAAATACGTTTTAAAATCTGTAATACTAATGCATTTATTAGATAAAAAATTTTTCTGTTTAAATATTTTTATAATCTGCCAAAATTGTTGCGAATCCTTAACATTACTTAGTTTTTCAGTTTGTTTTTTAATAAATTCTTTGCGCTTTGACATGCAATGTTGTTTATAGCTTTTATTACAATCGATATATAACTTTCTTATAATTTCAGAATTCTTTTTCTTATATTTTCTTAACAATTTCATTGATTTATTCCTCAGCTGTAGACAACTCCAGTCAAACCAATCTTGATTTTTTCGCAAGATAACATTATTACTTTTAATTTTAATTGTTGCTGCTGATTTAATTGAATTATTTAATTTAGCCAGAGATACTTCCGGTTCATTTTCCGAAATTACAAGATTTGTTATTTCTGTTTCTAATTTATTCTTAAAAACTTTATTATCATTAATTTATTATCATTCTACCAAGATACATCACGATACCCACACTTATGTTGTTTATGAATGAGTTTCGTAAATTAGCCTTAATTCCCATAAGGTTTAAATTTGAAAACTTAGAAATATAAATAACATGTTAAGTAAAAGTTTTGATATGACATGTATGTAACACCAGTTCTACGTGGTAACCAACTGTAATTAATGACTTGCTAATTAATATACTTATAATAATTATAAAATTATAATTATAATTTTTAAAAAATTGCTTGTTGATTGGTTAGTGTAAAGCCAAAAGCGCCAAACTCCACGCCAAAAGTTAAAGTTGCATTTTGTGAAATAGTGTAATGTTTTCTTCTATCGCTTTTGAAGAACAACATATTTTGTCCTTTATATTATTCAAATATTAGAAAGTATACTAAAAAAATAACAACAGGTATTTTAAAAAAAATATATTAAACATTTATTAAATTGATTTGGCGCTAAGTTCACTATGGTTTTATAACGACCAATTATTATTAAGTATACTAAGTGAGTTTTACATTTACGACTCCCAGAACCTAGGCTACTTAATTCAGTATAAGGTTGATAAACCAGCTTCGATAAAGAGGTGTTGATGTCGGACTTGGTGTCAAAGACCTCCCTGGACCTCGCTGATTTCCATTTCTCCTTGATTGACTATCCCTACCGGTTTCCAGATACCCAAAATGAATGAATAAACGTTAGAAACGTTATAAAGAATAAATAGAATCTATTATATATATATATGTATATATATATATATATATATATATATATATAAAGTAATTTTTTTCCACTTCTTATTAATAGTTCATAATATATGACGGCATAAAGATGTCTCTTTTGAATTAAGCTGATGTATAACTCTGCCATTTTCTTTTAGATCTTTCGAACAAGAATAAAATAAATTACTTTATGTTCTACATCTATGTAGCTGGCAATGGAAGGTATAACATGTCCTTCGTTTATTTCACTTATTTATATGTCAAGAGAGATTACAGAGACAAGATAAGAGATTTTTCCAGTACAAGAAATAAAAAAAACATACATCTTTTTTTTGGGGGCAGTGAGGCTAAATTAATTTGGTTGCAATTTTTTTTCATTCCCCGGCCTCCTCTTGTTTGTTAAAAAAAAAAAAAAAGACAAGAGAACCAAAATTTCTTCAACGATAACTTCGTTTAATGCGCAATAGATGGTAAACTTTTCATAGTGTATCGTATTACGAGTAGGAACTCCTTATGGGCTGTAGTAAAAAATCGGCTGCCTATAACTTTGATGTATGTCAAATATCAATTTTCTTCTCTAAATATTAAGAAAAAAAAACCTCTATATCATCATAAAAATGTAAATATTCTTGTTGTTTTATTCAACAAAAATATTTCGTTTTAGTATTTTTAATGTGTAATTTTTTGAAAAGCTGTTATGATATAAAATGTCCTTTGTATTTAAGACAAAATCATATTTTAAAAACGATACATTAAAATAGGCCTATTGGGTATCTCTTGGTTTTTTATCTACCTAAAACAATCATCAAGGAAAGGTTTGTAATTGCATTTTAATCACCCCATATTACACATTTCTATTATGCCACAAATTCATCTTACAACAATGAATTCTATCGTTGTGTTAACTCTGTATTTGTACCCTAATGTTCGTAACGATCGACAATTGATACCGCTGACAAACCAACACCCACGCACAATATGAACCAACACAGACTCGCTTATTGTGAAGGAATTGAAATTGTATAGACGACAGGATAACGGCAGCCAGGAACTGATTTCTATAAAGAGTTTTCCATCGATTGGAAAATTTGTTGAACAAGGCTTGTAGCTTTTCGTAAGCCCTCCGGCCGCAGTGAATGCTAAACACAACAATGCTATGCAGTTGTGTGAGTGGTTACAAAATTTTTCTGCCATACCCTGCGAGGGCTAGTGCAACTCGTGCCGTACCGAAATGTATCCAAGCATTTGCCGCGCCATTCATCGGCTCTTGGTAAACCGAATTTGACCGATAGTCTTTATACTAAGATTACGTGTTGATGAACTATAAGAAAGCAAAACCAAACAGTAATGCCGGCTCCTAATTTCTGAACGAATACACTTCTTTATATTTCTATCTATCCTTCTTTCTACATATTTTTATGATATTCTATATTGAAATTCATTAAAGTATCATCAACTTCCTAAATGATAAAAGTTACATCAACATGTGTGTACATTATTATTAAAATTATATAAAATTTTTATGAAGTTAACTAAAACAATGCTTGCAAATTATTTGAAATAAAATTGGGGTAGTTGTGCTAACATAAATATGAACTCGTTTAAGGGGCAATTATGTTTAGACAAATGCTCTTCAACTTATTCGTAACATAGAATTAGGTGCCTCTGGCACAAAATGAAATGTGCTAATTGTGAAATCGTACAGCGATGTAAAATAAAATAAATATAAATTTACCAATGAAGCCTATTAGATCAAAGAAAAGTTATTGTTTTTAAAACCTATTTTTACAAAATGTTATTCACTTTTCAAAATGTTATTCACAATCTATTTTTACAAAATGTTATTCACTTTTCAAAATGTTATTCACAACCTATTTTTACAAACTGTTATTCACGCATCTAACTACGAATTACAGTTATAAATCAGTAGTTGAAGACGGGAAAGAGAGGTTTAAAAAACGATACGACCGATACGTCATTTAATTCTATGATTCATAGTGCTTCTGAATTGTATAAATGCTTTGAGGCTACAATATTTATCATATGGATTTTACTTAAGACTTAGCCTCGCACTACAAACTAAATTTTGTGAAATTGGTTCAAGCTAAGAGTCTCATGCTGTGGCTGAATTTCCATGTATGAAATAACACGGGAAACTTTTACTTAATCTGAGACAGTTTTCTCTCTATTATCCGGATATAGTTGCTATACAGGCAGGCCTATTCTCCGGTCAAAGTATAGGCTTTTGCGAACGATTTGCATCACAATAAACACATTGTGTATCTTGCGAGGAAAAAGGCATTTTACCTGTTAGTGCAATACTGTTATAAATGTATGGTTTGACTAATTTGTTTTTTAAAATTGGTTTCAAGTTTAATTGTTTTCTCTGTATGTACGGTATTTTTGGTATAAGTGTGCCATTGCTATATACGATAACTTTAAGTATGAAGGTTTGCAGCTAAAAAATATTTATAGTTCTCGAAATATACAGAAAACTATTGTAGACCTCTTTAAAATCTTTTTAACGGTGAGTGACAGACCCTCTCTTTAACCCAACAATTAGCCCAGTCGGAAATCTCATTATCCGATTTTCAGTTTTTATGAGCTCGCTTCTTTTAGATTCTTTGTTTTAGGTCTCAGTTCTAAATCTTCTTTTGGTAGTTTCCCCATTTTACACAACCACCTCAACTCATCTAAATGTCCACTATTCTCCTTCTTGATTTCGCTTTTCAGGTGACCAATCTAAAAACTGCTCCGTGAAAACAAGGTTTCTCCTAGTATGTAATAAGTAATTGTTAATTCTGGATTTCGAATAGAGAGTAGGAATGTCATAAAAAGCGGTCAAATGGGTCTTTAGTGGTTTCAAAGTGCATAACTGCAGTGGACACGCAGCGAAAATAAACCACAGGACAAGTGCAGCTATTTTTTTTTTACGTCATTGACTAAAGTTATTTTCTCTTCATAAATACTTTCATACATATGTTGGAGAACAAACAGAGCGATTTATTTCTTAGTGGGGAGACTCTGGTTCATGATGCTCTAAGTGAATTCAAACAAAAATTTCGTTTGATGCTTGGCCCAAGTGCGAACGGATAAGGAGTCAAGTTCAATTTAGTGTTTTCTTAAGGTTGTCGGGTAAATGATTGTTCATAAAACGTTCTAATTCTTAATGCAACATCTTAAAGTAGAAAATATTTATCTTTACAAAGCTCATTAATTAAAGGTATTTTCTGGTCTGACTACGTATAGTAGTATTTATCGATAAATCAACGGTCTTTAGGGAATAGATTTCTGTCAATTACATGAAAACTACCCTTAATAAGCATCAGATCGTGCATGAGATAATAAGTTCATGTTCGACAAATAATAAGTAGGTTTGAAAGGAAAGCATTAATGGATTAGGTATTATAATATTGCAAGTACTACTGTTTTACGCCTTCTTTAAAACCATCGGAGTTAATGTGGACTTAAAATAAATAAATAATCTGGTAATTTTATAAATTATTAGCTAAATCCGACCACGGTTTGATGTGGCTAACTTTAATATTCACTTTTAGAAAAAAAATATTAAAAAGTATTATGCCCCTTAACACAACAGCGTTACTAAATTTAAATTACTCTGGAATAGGTATGATTATAAATTTTCACTGACTTTTTTTTTTTTTATACTTCATTTGTGAATATGCACCTGCCAACAACGCAATAAAAAAATACATTTTTAAAATTTTATATATAAAGTTAGTAGGAGTGTAACTATCTTTATATATAAAATTTTAAAAATGTAATTTTTTATTGCGTTGTTGGCAGGCACATATTTACAAATGTTGTAAAAAAATAAACAGGAAGGAACAATTTGTATTCCTTTCAACAATCTGTTTTTTCCGGGGATATTAGCTGATTTCAAGGTAGAAAAACATGTATTCAATAATAAAATAGGCTGTAATTATGTTAATAATTGTTCTATTATTAACAAAGAAAGTAGATATGGAGACTATGTGGCTAAACAGTAACATTCTGTAAAATTTCAGATTTATCCATCCACTGCTCTTCGAATTTTGAGGTAACGAACATACGGCACTTCAATTTCTATATATAGATTAAAAGGAACAATATACCCAATTGCAGTAGCATTTTCTTTTGGACGTTGCACACAGGGGTATTTGAACCCAAAAGCTGGCCAAAACTATTTCCTTAAACGTCCTCAAAATGGCTTCTAAATTTCTAACAGACATTAACAATATGTTTTTAGCAGTTAAAAAAGTATTCATGGGTTAAAATTTTCCTAAAATAAATTTTTACGTTACTCCACCGTCTGTGAACTAGGCATCTATGGGTTTACAATTTATGTTCGTATTATTTTCTCTTTATGCATTCCACCAATGAAATATGCTTGTAACAAATAAAGATTCATTATAAATTTATCTATCACTATTATTTTTGAAAAATTGGAACAGTGTAAAATAGGTAAAAATACAAATTTGTGGTGATAAAGTTTTACGTAAAGTTTCTATGGAGAAAAGGATACGGATCCTTAGCAAATATAGAAAACATTTCTAAATTTATGAAATAACCACTTGATAGAACCACCAATAGGTGCAATACATATATGTAAATAAAGCTTCCAGTGATGATAGGTAGTTTTTTCTATTTTTTCTGATAAATTGAAATTTTTAAATGCTTTCCTATAATTTATGGCACGAGATGGAGTTATTGTTAGATCCTTCAGAACATGGAACGCATTGATATCACCAGAATCTCTTAGTTTTATATAAGTGGCGTACTTCAGCATATCAGTGCTAGTTGATGATCTGAGTTTTTCTTTTTTACGCCTCTTGTTTCTTTCACTTAAACCATCAAATGATTTTTCAGGGCGTCCACCAGATCTTGAGCTTCTAATTGATATCGTTCCACTTAGCCATTCCTTATTGCTGCTTTAAAAACTTTTCTTTTCCTTGAAGAAGCATTCCATCTTACTTATGAATCATGCCTCAAAATTGCTCTTTCACATGCTCTAGGCTATTAGCTAGGCAATATTTCAATGAGAAAAGACAAGGAAAATTCCTTATTTTTTGTTTAAAACTAATGCCTTCGACTTTAAAAATCTGTCAAATAATTCCCTTCTAGTAACAATAATATTCCAGAAGATCCTAAAATATAAATAAATGAAAATATAATAACATTTATTTTTTTAATATTATTTGATGAAACTGACATTTTAGAAATAAAAAAATATAAGTCTCCCATTCGCAGCTATTCGCAGAATTTTTTTCATGAACGATAAACTACGATAATTACAAATTATCATAAAAAATATTTCGTTGCCCAGAAATGACCAGAAGTATAACTTTTTAACCTTCAAATTTTATTTTTAGCTCTAAAATCTACCTACCAAAAAACAAAGAAATATTGACACTAGTATTGGATACAAAAAAATTATAACTATCTGGATAACAAGTACAAACCTGGCCTCGAACTATCCATCATATGATAATGCCGATACTTTATTAAAAACAAAGAAAGTTAATATATTTTGTAGACTAATATTTATGGGGTTAGAAGCGGTAATGGCTAAGGTGAGATTTAAATTAGAATAGCCGCCAGTTAAGGGCCTGGAACAGATAAAAATCATCTTGCATGATCCAACAGGTCCTCTACTTAAACTTCGATTCATTATTTACCAGAAATTTCAAAAAATGGGTTTTGGCCAGCTTTTTGGGCCAAATACCCCTGTGTGCGTCGGCCGTTTGTTTTTTATTTTATTATTTTTTTTTTAATTATTCATTTTGCCAAAAAGGATATTAGTTTTAGAACAATATCTGATAAGAAAAATAAAAACAATTTAAATTATATTATCAGTATGTTTATAATAGTATAGCTGAATTTAGTTAATTGTTTAGCCCTTGATTAGTTATTTAATAGGTAATTTGATATTGTAATTAAAATCATGCATACATTCGATCTGTCTGTTTTTTCAATCAGTTTTAAACCAGATAAAGGCATTGATTTTCCTTTATGTGCTAAATTGAAGGCGCCTAAAGCGTGATACATACTACATATATGTATGTAGTGTGCGTAATTTCCGAGTCTCAATCAATGGTTACCTTTAAATGTTCCTATGCAATCAATTCGTTACACAATGAGAAGAGAAAATATTCACAAGGCCACGGTAGTGGTTATTTTTCGTGTTGGAAGGAAGGGGTCCTTGGCAATTACTGATCGTTAGTACTCTTATTTCGATATCGGAAGGATTTTCCTCTAGCGATGTAACTTATGGTTAATGAGCCGGAAAAATCTGCTGCATAACTATTTCTTAAATAAATATTTCCGCGATCTATTTGATGGTCGATGGGATAATACTTATTTAGTTTGTTTTGTCTTGTGCTTATTTATGTATCGGCTATTATAATTAATGTAAAATGACCCCCTGTCCTCTCTTAATAGGGGAAAAGAATCAGGTAGAATTTCAACTAGGCAGACATTTTAAAGCGAGGTAAATGCTAGAAATGTCATCTTTGCTTTCAATTTAAAAAGGCTACAGAAAATTATCGCTTGCAATTATTACATTTCTAACAAGTTTAATATTTTCTATTGGATTTCAAGTATGTTTAATATTTTTGTTGAGTTCCTAACATGGTTTTATTTATTTAAAGTAAAGACGGTTGGGGGGGGGGAGGGAGGGAGATGGGAGGAAGAGCCCCGAAGATTCAGCCGCCTAACACTTCATCATAGGCATCTGATTAAAACAGGAAAGATTTTTTTCTGAATTAATTTTTAAAGTGCTTACTTCTAAGCTCAACTCTCAGTCAGGCTCATCTCATATGTTAAATAAAATATTAATTATTTAATTAGCTGCCCTTCCAATCATTTACCTGCAGCTTCCCTAATCTTACCTTTCATAGTTCATAGGATACAACTTTAATAGTGACAAATATACTAAAATTTAACTTATAAATTTCCTTATTTAATGAGATAAATATGTAGATGGTTCACCTTACAAAATAAGAACTTCGCTAATGTAAAATTATTATTTTTGATTTTTTTTTTCATTTAATACATCCGTGGCAATACAATATCTTTTAATATTGTTCAAATTTTTTACTAATAATGTTTTCATCAGGAGTAAGTTCTAAATACAATTCACTATAACGATTTACCCACAATCACTGAAAATTCTTGGAACACCAAATTCTGAAACCGTTAAATGTATTGTCAACAATATGTAAGCGCTCATCGACCTGAAACCGTTTGTATTTTAAATTAGACGGGTCGAGGAAAAAATCTCATGAAAGTGATAGAAGTTATAGAATCATAAACGAAAGTAAATAAAAAAACCGGAATTGTGAGAGTTGGAATAGTGACCTGCTTTAAGCTGCCTTATGAATAAAGCAATGTTTTACTTTTATAAACACTTTTTTTAAAATGTTAATTATCACTCAAATTAATTATTTTTTTATTAATTATTATTAGATAATATCAGATTCCTGAAATCCCAACGAGAGATTTCATCAGAGAAAAATAAAACTGTATTTATTTACTGATTGTTAATTTAACTAGCATATGACAGCAGAGATATGGCTATTTAGTTTTAATCTTCAATAAAAAATTTATGTTATTTATGTATTGTAGAAAGGAATCGGGCTAGAGAAAACTCATTGGTACGGTACTAAGGTAATGTCACAGGATCGAATCTGGCTTTGGAAGGATATTTTTGCTATTCTTTAATATAAAATGTTGGGAAGCGTTCAAAGCTGCAAAACAATTTGTATTATTTACGATATTATGAAATGCAACATCTGTATATTTGAACACTCTATATATTTGAGCCTCTCTGTTCAGTTTATTTATTTAAATTTTTCATTCTTTCTTAATCATTTTCTTGTTCTTACTCCTTTTCAACTATATATTTAAAAATGGTTTATTGGATAACCATGGAACCTTATCATTAATATAAGGAATATAAACGATATTTTATGTCTGCCAAATATTAGATCGCATGTAAATAAAAACACCGTTTGATATGATTGATTTATTTAAAAGGATATAATCTTAAGTGAGGTTCGTTAGTTTTACCGGTACCTGCTTTGAAGCTCGTGGAACAAGTGAATCAGGGCGTATCGAACATTATTTCGAAGCAAGTTTACTGACTACTACGTCTCATTTAAACACTTTGGTTCCTGGATTGTCGTTTACAGCCTCTCACCTCAACAAGTATGTTATGTGGCTGTACTATATGGCAGTATTACCAATAGCCTACTTTTATGCAATCGCGCGCTTTTCTTAATGAAAATACTCAAGTGTTACGTATCCTGCAACCGGATTCTTATGCAGTTGTATAATGACTTAGCCTGCTAATTTCTTTAACTTTATTCCAATCGACTTTCAAATTTTATGCATTTAAATCTAATTGTAATAAAATAAAAAATTATTCTATAAAAATATTAATAATAAAAAGAAATAATTTAAGGTAAATTTACAAAATTAAAAAATAATATCACTACTAACGGTTCATGTTTTTCATGAAGATAAAATGGGAAAACAAATGTTTCTACATCCAATAGAAAAAGTGATTATTAAAAAAAAAAAAAAAAAAGAAAATCATTTAAGACATACATACTTAGATAGAAATTACTTCCACGATTAATAAAAATCGTTTTTGTTATTTACAGAAGTGATTAATGCTACTGATAGCTGCGGCTCTCTTTCAAAATCTCCTATGATACCATAAAAAACCATATAGTTACATCCCGTATAATTAATCATCATCTAATTAAATCTTATTATAATATCTTAATTATAATGATCTTAATTATAACATCTTATATAAGGATATCTATCTATTATTATAAGATATAATGATTATTATTATGGGGCCACGATACCTATCATTTTAATCGAAAATGTCCAAACACTTATTGATCTATTGAATTAATTACAAAAAAAACTTAAACACAAAAAGACTTATTACTGGAATACTTGACATTTTATCTTGTTTACAATTATTTTCTTTCACTAATAGCAATTTTTATCATTTCCGATAGCGATAAATTAGAATAGTTTTTAATCTTTTGGGAATAACCATTTCTAACCATTTGAGTGTAAAAAATGTGTAGGGTAAAATGATAGAAAAACAAGCTTTGCGCAAAACCTCTATAAAGATTAAATACGAATAACTCAATTTTAAGCCAAAAAGGTTGAACGAATATGTTGATATATTAATCTTGGTGGAGCTCTGTATATATTAATTAATATCTAGATGCTAATTAATTAATAAGATATTAATTAATATCTGTACATATTAAAACATATTTTTCTACCGATGGGATGCTTTTGTGGAACAAAGGGGAATATCAAATTAAATGTATATATATATATATATTATTTTTTAATTGATTAAAGTCTACGACAAAGTCTACTTTTAATTAAGCCCCCTCTTGATAATCTGATAATTATGTAACGAGGATTATAAAAATGGAAAAATAAAGAATTTAGGCCATTTATAGTTATAAATGGGTTTTAACACTTCTATGTTGAAACGGCTTATAAATTTAGAAAAAATAATAAGCAACATTAAATAGATGCTACATGCTTAATAATTTATAAATCAAGACTAGAGTCTTTTATACATTATTTTCGTTTTCGTGACCACTTTTTATAATTTATTATTAATTATTTATTTACTACTTTAGGTTTATACAGTAAGGTTTATACAGTAGGTTTAAATGTGCATCGTCTAGTTATTGCATATCGTAGTGCAAGATTGATATTTTAAGTTTTAATTAAATTGTTTTTGAACCCCAAATCATTAGTTGATGAGGAATCGGAATTCTCTCCGGACATGGATTCGTCCTTTCTGTGAAACCGACCATTTCACATATCGGTCATAACGACATAACTTACATATATAGACCGTCTGACATTATTATTTAATTTTCCTATCTGTGAATATCCTCCATCCTTATAAAAGATCACAGTTGATGGAGGTGTAGTGTCGAGAAAGCAGTCTAACAATGACTTTTATATAACTCTCAATTAAGGGATTCTGAATTTGCTGAAAGATCTTGATAAAAGAATAAAAAGCCATAACTGATGATATTATGGATGACAATAGCTTATTTATATTCGACGTACAAAAAGCGTTAAGGCGCCTCTTGGTGCTCTGGTAAGGATCCTTTTAAAATCGGTTTTTAACACAATACAGACAGAACCTTTTGAGCCGTACCGCGAAGGCTGAGGCTAAGGAATGTCGAGTCATTCAGGTACATATTGGACAATAACAGAAAGCCTTCCTCTTAGCTCCTCTGCGGAGGGTTTGGGAGATGTGCTGCGCTTCTGTGACCACCATGCGTAACGTAATAGCAAAGCAAGTAAAAGTAAAAGTAAAGCTTGTCACCGATTAGAGAAGTATTCTACAATAAGAATAATCTCGGGTTAGTATATCCAAAATAAAATGAGTTAAAAACTTTTGCCTAGGATATTGTCATGATTGTCAGTCAGGTTCAATTTAAAATCTGGTCAAATTTAAAGTAATGGTCCTGAGGTTTAAGTAATGAAGATTTTAGAAACAAATATTATATTTATCAAATGAAATGAAGGACAATTCATTCAATTTAAAATAATAGAAACAATTACGAAAATAAGTAAATGATAAAAAATATATAATTCAAAGAAAAAATGAAATACTTATTTTTTCGAAAAATATTTTTATGAGTGATTTGAGAAAACAAAATGGTGCACTAATTAGCAAGTATTTTTTCCACTAAAAAAAGAAAAAACACTGATATTATTTAAACTAAACTTAAATTAAGAGAAATCTGAAGGAAATGTTATGGTAAAAGATATGTTCTAAAACATAAAATAAGCTAATAAACTTATTTAAATCCTTTGTAAAATCATTAAGAGTAAGTCCAAATTCAGCTGAAAAAAATTCATTCCAGAATTTAGCAATTAGGAATTGAATTCGGGACCTGTATTCTAATTTCAATTCAATTATTGTATCACTTATTTGTGGTTTTTTTATTGTAACTTAACCATTTCTAATATCTTATATGTTATAGCAGCTAAGATGACCGTGAATGAACAGCACTAGATTGTACATAAGTCAATAAATAAATAGATCTTTACAACTTCAATGTATAAATTTATAAATATTTAAATGCGATGTTTATTGCTTTAAATATTTTTTTTTCTTTTTTTTACAGGTAAGCAGAACCTTAACAAAAGACGTGGAGCCTACATAATGAAAGCAGGTTTTAATGGATTTTTTTATATTTAATATATTACCACTCACTCCTTATAACAACGTTACATCTAAAAAAAGATGATTTTCTGGAGAGTGAATCGCCAGTTTTAACGTGGAATAAAATGTGTTCAGAATTGATATCAAGCCTCCTATTTAACTTATAGCCGAACCAGATTGTTTCAGGTGACTTATTTTTCTCTGTTTGAAGAAGTATATGTACAAATTATTTAAAATTTTAATGAGTCACTTTAGGTTTATGATGTTCTTGAAAATTTCATAGATGTTGCTTGACTTGAGTTAATAATATGACGATATTAGAATAATGGATACAGTCATCACTAAAAATAACCGATTTGTGACATATAAAATAGAAAAGGGAGTGAGTGATATATGTCGGTATGCATATTTACAGAAATATTAGGTTACATACATGTGTACTTAAGATGTTGATACGGGATGGTTTGATAAGCTTAATAAATTATAATTCTGAAGTTTGAGCTGTGTATTTAAAACAAATGTTTATAACAGGAGGCGTAAGTATTGAAGAGGTCTCCTTTCCTCTTGGTAAAGATCACATAATACCTGTTTTCTTTCATGGGTTATAATTAGCCGACAGTGATCTTATGGAGTCGTAATGATAAGTTTTACCTACAGAAAAAAATGAAATGGTAAATCAAAAACAGATGTTGCTTTCCATGAATGATTTCTTAGATCATAATCATAGGCATAACAACTGCGACGTTTCGAACCTTAGAACCAGTTCATCCTCATTAGGCAGACCCGATTAACAATTTTAAGTCTAACAATAGCTCATCTTACACTTATCATTTGGAAAAAACAATAGGTTTATATGTTTGCAATTCTAGATAAAAGAAATGAACAATTGAGTCTCTGTATTATTCTGGACTCAAGAAGCACTGATGAAGATCCACATGTAGGGATCGAAACGTTGGCTTTTCAAATTAAAAACATTTTAAATAATTTATTTTTTGAAGAGAAAAGATTTGGCTCCGCCGGGAGTCGAACCCGGGTCTCCTGCGTTACATGCGAGGTATCAGTGAAGAGGAAGGATTTGCTCTGCCTTGAGCCGAGCTTTGTGGTGTAGTGATTAGCATCCTCGCATGTAACGCAGGAGACCCGAGTTCGACTCCCGGCGGAGCCAAATCTTTTCTCTTCAAAAAATAAATTATTTAAAAATAATTTAAAATGGTGGTCAGCCACGAACTAAGATTAGATTAATTAAAAACATTTTAACTGAAAATCCCGAATATTAATCATCCTATCGAAAAAAACAATAAATTAAAGTTTATATCAACATGTTCGTATGAATATTTTTAGGGAGAGCCATAATTTGTCAAAATGACAAATCAATGTGTTAGAGTGAACAAGTTAATGGGGAGCCATAGGTACTTTGACAATGTATGGCTCCCAATATCAATATTGACTTGACCTATACTGACATATCGACTAACATATTGAATTAAATTTTTTTATATAAATTTATATTATATTTTAACGCTTCTCTGAGTTAACAATATTTATTCAACGAAAATATAAAAAAAGTCAATGCCTCACGAATTATAAAAACACAAATATTAAAGCAGGCAACAAAAATTATCACTTTGTTACACAAATCACACGGCTTGAGCTTCACAGTCAAGACTTAGACTATCTGGTCCAGTCATTCGCTTCTTACATATAGTCGTAAAATGAACCTTCTGTAACCTTCCAGACCTGCGTCGAATCAACCAGGCCTTGAACTCGAACAATTAAGTCCCAAACACGTGCTCTGACGGTTCGCTCCAACCGCTAGTTCGTACCAACAAAAGGTCTCAGATTTTAAACCATATGGTTTTTTTTTTTTTTTTTTATGTAACGGTTTAACGTTACAATATTTTTTCCTGGATTTCCCACAGTTGAAACTTTTTTTTTTTTACTTTCACTTACCTATATATGAAATATATAGTAAGTGGAAGTATTGCGATCGTGAAAAAATTCGACTTCCGGTTTTCAACGGAAATACACGTTTTGGGGTCCCCTGAGTCGAAATGACCAAGTCCCGCGAAATGGTCTGTGTGTGTGTGTGTCTGTGTGTCTGTGTGTCTGTGTGTCTGTGTGTGTGTGTGTGAACAGACTAGCTCAAAAACTATAAACCGTGCGATCATGAAATTGGGTATTTAGTGTAGGTATATGTCCGCGATGTGACAGCGTAAATTTCATCAAAATTACTTAAAGGGAGGGGGTTCTTTACTTAATAACTTTTTAGGTTTTTTTCGATTTTCTCAAAAACGGCTCTAACGATTTTGAATAAACTGAGTATTTGATGTATTAATATGCCTGAGATATGACTGTAAAAATTTCATCAAAATTGATTAACCGGAGGGGGGACTTTACTTAATAAATTTTGTAACATTTTCACGTGTTTTTTTATTTACTCTAAATCGGCTTTAACGATTTTGATCAAACTGGGTATTTGATGTATCTATATGCCTGAGATATGACTGTTAAAATTTCATTAAAATTGATTAACCGGAGGGGGGACTTTACTTAATAAATTTTGTAACATTTTCACGTGTTTTTTTTTTTACTCAAAAACGGCTTTAACGATTAACAAAAATAAGATATGAATGTAGAAAAATGTGTGACTTTGGGAAATGATATTTAACAAAACACGTCAATTTCTTATCTAAGTAAGTTGGTAAGTGAAAGTTGTGTGTTGCGCGCACGCACCAGATTTTTTTGTTTTGTTTTTTCAAATAAGATGTCCTACGTTAGACATAACTTTATTAATAAGGGAACATTTGCTATTTAGTTAACATCATAGCTATGAATGTGAGAATGTAATTTCATTTTTGTAATTATTTTATTTTTTCTTTCCCTCTTCGACGTTACATTTTATTTATTATTATTATTTTTTTTTTTTTTTTTTGTACATTTGTTTGAAGTTAGTGTGTGAATAAGTCCTCACAGCTCTAATATTAATGTCCTTGATTGTGGCAGAATGTATTAATTCTTTCAATAAATAAAAAAACAAAAAAGTTTATCATCTACAGACTTTTCACAAATTTCCCTACCTAAAGAAATAATGGGAGTATACTCAACCTCGCGCAATATGCAACTACATATAACAAAGGAGGACGATACCGCTCACAAAACAACCCAGAATCTGATTGCAGTGACCCCTCTCTGAGCTACTACTCAGTAACCAACATAACCAGGAGTTCTTGGTTGCGATAACAACCGTGACGTCAGGAGTCTCAAATCGAAAAGTTTCATGACTAAGTAAAGCAGCCAAAGGACCTGAATTTTCCAATCATTTATCCTTCAGTTGTGATTAGTTGATATTGTTGTTTGTTTGTTTAACATCCCTTTATGCTACTAAGACTAATCGGACGATGCTGGATGTGGGAGTCCTAACTTTTGCCTATCCAGGTATAATTAGGATAGGGGTCTATAAGGAGTACCTGACATTGTACAGGCTCGGGACCTCAATTTTATGTCCTATCCGAGGGACGGCATAGCCAACGATTTTTTGCTCCCTTTAAAAAATCCTGGGGTCACCACGGGACAGGGACATTTTAGTTTGCCATCCTAACCACTACACCACAGGTGCCCCCATTAGTTGATATTATCATAGAAATATTCATGCTATATTACTGATGTTAGCCATTTATGATAGTGAAGTATAAATCAGGCTCTGTGTCAGCGTTTTCAATTTCGTATGTTCAGATGCTTTTGTACAGAGCTCGTAATCGGACTGTAGTATTATACTAACTACACTAAAACCATACGGTAAAGACCGGTTTACAAGAACAATGTGACTGTAAAAAGTGACCTTCGCATATAATATGTTCCGTGCTGGAATGGACGTATAGCGATAAATATTCGCAATCGAAAGGTATTATTAAACGGGATAACCCTCGCTCAAATTTCTATGAGATTATATGATAAGCTTGATTATTCGTTATTGATGCTTTAGATTCAAGGACATTCGGATAAATGTTTTGATTTTTTCTTCAAACTTCATAAGTTATAGGAGAAAAATACTCCTAAGTATCTTAATTATAAAGAGTATTTTTCATAGAACCGCAATGAAGGAATATAGCCTTGATCCATAAATATTGCAGCAATTAGAGCCTTCTGAGCATAGCTTTAATTAACGGTTTTATGAAGGTCAATGATATCTCGAATAGGTCAAATGGATCTGCCAGTTCAACAATAATTATCATTTAGATATTACTTATCATCCCAAAATATTTCCTATTTCAAGTTAGTTGGGAATTAACATGATAGACATTTAATGATTCACATTTCCCTAATAAGCAACTTCTGCAATGAACCGAAGGTCGTCGAAGGAGAAAACAAGGAGGAGGAACCATAAATCATAAAACTAAATATTGCATAAATATCGCTACAGTCATGTACTCAAATTATTAAATGATGACTACTACAAAGCCATAAACAAAGCAATATATGTGCATTGCTCGTTATAAATAGTAATCGGAAGAAAGCAAGATATACTTTCTTAGAAATATATTTTCTTGAATATAAGTAGGCGTAAATAGTTTATTTAATTTTCTCACGTTTATATACTAAATTGTTTCAGTAGTATGTGAGTTAAATTACTATCAACAGAGGGTTCTAAAACTGTTTTAAGAAAAAAACAAAACAAATATAGTTACACAAAGTGAGGAACTTCATGGAACTGTCAACAAGATAATAATGTTAACTGTCGTATTTCACTAGGCTCAAGGATTCATTTGTTAAAATGAGTAACTGATAAAATAATTAAATAATTGTTGTGAAATTTTTAACTCTTTTACTACAATGGTGTTGTCAAAAGTATAGGATACTTCTGGCAACAACCCATAATGGCATTTACCTATACTTTTGACACCAAAATATCAACTTTATTATAATAATTCAAAGAAAGATGATTTTTGAAACGTTGTATCGTGTCTCTCTATTGAATCCCTTATTTCATTTAATATATAATGAAAGTCCTCCGCCGACATTCTTGTGAAATTTTGTAAATATTCGCAGGTTTCAACCCCAGTCGTTTTTAAAATTAACGCATACTTATGTCGCGGTAAAACTTTCTTCGCGCCACTACCACTTTCTCCTTCTGTAGTTTACTGAATTTAACAAATGTAAGTAATTAAAACTAGCACAGACCAATTTTTAATTTACCACATTAAAGTAAAGAAATAATATAAAAACTGTTTTAAATGTCTAGTGAGTGTTTATTTCGCTTCAAACACTCCGAACTTGGTGGAACAATGCTCGTGTTGGTCAAGAACGTTTGCCCCCCTATCCGTCGCGAGTATTCGGTTCTTTTGCGCTAATGTGGACGCGCCCTAAGGTGTGCCTAAACCGCCTCTATTTCCTTAGCTTAATACCAACTTCTATTTTCCTGTTTTGGTAAATATTTCTTTGCTGGCTCAAAAATAATATCCGTTTCAGGCTGTCAAAATAATTATTGGCAGCGTAAAAAAACAGAGACTTGTTCAAATAAGATATTTAACAATTAGGTATTTAAGTCCCAATCTATTTTAATATAAGCTATTTTATATATAATTTGCGCCTTACTGTTTTATGTTGTGGTTTAATTTCAATTATCAGAAAAAAAAAAAAGGCTCTACCAGTGTAGTAAAAGAGCTAAAAATATCATAACAATATTTAATTATTTTATCAGTTACTCATTTTAACATATGAATCCTTGAGCCTAGTGAAATATGGCAGTTAACATTATTATCTTGTTGACAGTTCCATGAACTTCCTCACTTTGTGTAACTATATTTGTTTTGTATTTTTCTTAAGACAGTTTTAGTACCCTCTGTTGATAGTAATTTAACTCATATACTAAGTACTGAAACAATTTAGTATATAAACGTGAGAAAATTAAATAAACTATTTACGCCTACTTATATTCAAGAAAATATATTTCTAAGAAAATATATCTTGCTTTCTTTCGATTACTATTTATAACGAGCAATGCACATATATTGCTTTGTTTATGTCTTTGTAGTAGTCATCATTTAATAATTTGAACATACTACTTACTGCTTTGTCGTGTCAATAATTATAATTAGAAAGTTCAAATTCCATATACTGTATAAGGGGATACACAGGAGTCAGTTTTTGTTACATATGTTACTCTCTCCTGCAAGGTTAAAAGAAATGAGGACCTTGCGTCAAATAAAGACCAGTTTTCACTACTTAACTAGTAAGCGGTTAAATTTCATAGAGAAAGTCTAGTTTCAATCAAATATCTTTAATATAGGTACGTATCAAGATCTATTTGACCAAAAAAACAGGTTATTTAAAATCTCATTTGAAACGTTTATATAGCGTGATTCCGCTCAGAAAGTCAGGAGGATTTTGCGTTTTTTTTTTTTTAAGTAAAGACTTTTTGTTGAATAGAAAGCAATGAAAAAAAAATGTATCACACTTAATTAATTACCTATCTTTTGCAGTTAAGAAATCAAGACTAACTCAAATGCACCGAGATTTGCTCTTTGATAAAAAAATAAGTCTTTTATGTGGGTGAATAACTTACCTTTAATTAAATAAAACCTTTGCCAAAATGGCCAACCGTTAATAATAAAAATAAAAATTTAAATAAAAATAATAATAATAAAAATTTATGGCCAACCGTTTTAAAATGGCAGCCATTTTCGTTTTACCTTTCAGGCCGATTTTTGAGTTAAGCTCTCACAGAAAACTCATTTTCTCAAGACTGGTAAGTCATAGACTAATAATTCAAACACGATTGTTTTCCTAATGCCTGTTCTATTTTTCGTGTTCTCTTAATTATTTGAATATTTTGAAGTGCTATTCAAGACAACTGCTTTAATTTCTCAAAACAAAGTTTTTGAGGGTAAATTTTAGGTATAAGGGGACGTACATCAAGCTGATTTTTGGCTTGATAATAAACCTAACTAAGTAGCTTTCATTAAAAGTACTCTTAACCCTAATATTCGTTACCTTATTTTGTTATGAATTCAAAAAACTTATATAAAAACTTCACATTTTTTAATTTTTTTAACTTTAGACTCTAATATCTCTGGCGGGCTAATTGATAAAAATCTCATTTTTTTATATGTTATGATTACTTTATACTGTAAAAAAATTCAATCTGTAATCTCGACTGAGTACCTCATGATCTAATTTCCCGTCTCTGCAAATAGGTACTCGCAAACATCCAAAAATTGAAGCGGTACCTCATTGCTGTTTACAGTTCCACCCACGAGTTGTTAGAATATTTTTAATTACTTTTTCATTAAAAAATAATAAACATTTAATAGAGTAGATTTTAAATACAATTAGACCCAATCATTTTTTTTTTTTTTTTTTGCGTTAGGCATAGATAAAATTAAAAAACAATACATAAAAAGGGTTATTAAAAGTAAAAAAAAATCACACATAGTAAAATTTTAATGAATTATGATCAAGTTTACACATTGTTAAATAAGCACGAAAATGACCATTCGTAGCTACCAAAGTACTCAAATAAAGAGGTTGAAATTTATTACAATAGGTTTATGTTGCATGTAAGCATAACATATAAAAAAATGAGATTTTTATCAATTAGCCAACCAGAGATATCAGAGACAAAAGTTAACGAAAAATTGAAAAATGTGAAGTTTAAAAATTCATAAAAAAATAAGATAACGAATATAAGGGTTAAGAGTAATTTTAATGAAAGCTAAATAGTTAGGTTTATTATCATGCCAAAAATCAGCTTGATGTACGTCCCCTTATACCCAAAACATACCCTCAAAATCGGTGTTTTGAGAAATCAAAGCAGTTGTTTTCAATAGCACTTTTCAAGTATTGCACTTCAAAATGTTCAAATAATAAAGAGAACTCGAAAAATAGAACAGACTTTAAGAAAACAATCGTGTTTGAATTATTAGTCTATGACTTACCAGTCTTGAGAAAATTAGTTTTCTGTGATAGCTTAAAAACTAAAAATTCGGCCTGAAATGTGAAACAAAAATGGGTGCCATTTTAAAACGGTTGACCCTAAATTTTTTTTAAAAAAATTGTTTTGAACTACTGATTCCATACGTAATTGATGGTAAAATTATAATTTTTTTCTTAAATGATCGAGTCACTTTGGACCACCTTTGGACCACTTGATATGGATTGACCCATAATCATTCACACTACATAGACACGTAGAATTTAATAAAAACAAAAAATATAATATATAATAATATATTAGATATTAATATATGATATTTTGACACACTATCATTAATGAGAATAAATGAAATTAAAAAAATAACCATAATAACATACCTGAGTACAAACTAAATAAATTATCTTGACTAATGTTAAAGCATGCATACAATTATTTATTCCAAATCTGCCCTTCTGTAAACACATACGCAAAGTACACTGTAAACACCGGTGTTTGCAATAGAGGGGTGGAGGTGTTAAGCTCACATAACAACCCACTAATACGATTAAAACGAGATTTACCTCATTTGCCGCGCATTTTATTTTATATTACCCCATCATTGTCCTCTTCAGCTAACCCTCTTCCTGGCGGAAATCTTCTCTTTCCTAGCGTGAAGTGTGCAGGACTGAGGACTTCTGTTCACCCTTAAATGAAAGTCTTCAACTAAGGATACTTCTCCTTGGTCATGAGCTCCAATCTGTGAGAGAGGTAATCTAGCCAATAGTCCCGCTATTAGGCTTTTAAACGCGATCCGACTGTGAGGAAGTACTTTCTTTTAGAAGTCTTCTCTTGTGGAGTGGACATTCGCCGGTTCTGCATTCCTCCAATGTACTCCTTCCTTCCCCACAGAAGATCCTTTTCCATTGATCTTCCAGGCTTATATGCTACACTCAATCACACGGAAAGTAATCCGCTTCCTCTTTTCATGATAAGCCAGTAGCTTATTAGTCTTCACTTAGCAGGAGGTATTTTGCTTGCTGAGACCTGCACCGCCTCCTGTAGGATCTGGTGATAAATACTATATTTGCATTGATCCAAAAAACTCACAATAAATGTTTGACATTTAGAAGATGATCGCAGCAAGCACTTCCCTCACAGCCCCACAAGTATTTAAAACCATCGGATACTTTTTAAGAAAACTAGAGCAACGTTTTCTCTGGACTTTAATGGAGAGTATAGTCATTTATAGGAACAACAAATTGCATTTTTTTGGATTAAGTCCGTTTTTCAGTGTTGTGTGCTACACCACTCCCATTACTCACCATGCTGAGGTTCCACCTCAAGATACTCAGGCCGCTGGTGGCCTAAGAGAGTCATACAACTGGTGGTAATTGATCAAGCTAAAAAAGGAATACACAATCAAATACTTAATTGTCACATTTATTTAGAAATTAACTGATATTTAATCCACAATAATTGCTCGTAATACTAGCGAGTGTTATAGATAACTGTTCCACATACTGACGATAGCTGTTCAACGTCGTGGTTGAAGTGTCAGGTGTTTCATCATTTGGCATTGTCCAATGTTGCCCGTTAGAGCCTATCCTGAAACAGAGCGGAACAATACTTCCATTGAGAACAGCTGTGATTTAAATATTCTTAATAGTGTAATTACAAATAATGAGGATTACTTAATTAATGCTTTTTATTTTTAATTCATTTATTAAATCATTTCAAACTCCCTATTTCGAGACTGATTGATCCTTTATTAATTAAAAAAAAATGAAAAAGACAGAAACCCTTATATTTTGTTTTCTGGTCTCGAATAACCAAAACAAACAATAATAAATAATCTTTTTCGCTTCCCTACTACCTTTGTATCAATGCATAACTTTTCATAAGAGAAAATTAGATTTAATCGAATAGTTTCAATAGCGTTTAGGATTAAAACGTCAGGGAACCAATTTGGTCTATATTCAAATTTCTAAGACGGCTATAATAATCAGTAACGTTAATTCTAATTTGAAACTTTTTTAGAAATTTATCTGAATGGATCCAAACCAATTTTTAGAAAATTCATTGTTTACTTTTTATTACTAAAGCTCACATTTTCATTAAGATAATGTTTTTTAGCATTAAAATGAGATATTCCATTCGGCTCAATGCTAGAAGAAATTTTGAAATTACGATGAAATCTTAATAAATTGCATCGGAATATATTCTCTGATTTCACTAATTTATATAGACACATGAATAATATATAATTAAAGATAATAAATACATTAAAGACGCGTTGCTGTGGCTCAGTAGCTATAATGCGTCGAATTAGTTATATCCTATTCTTTTTTATAGTCAAATCGAAATTCACTGATAAAGATAAAAACGTTTAAGCTAATCTAAAAACCACCGGGATTTAAAATAAAACTTAAGGCCAAATTTAAAATTGTTTGGTAAAGAATTTAGATGGATTGAAGTTTTTATTGCTTACATCTTAGATTTGACCATAATGTGTTAATGAATGACGCATGTAAAAGGAACTAGAATATAATTGGAACAGGATTTAGTACAATCACAATAGACAGTGAGCAAAAATGTACCAAATTAATCTTTTACCATAATACATATTAATTCAATTCAGAATATAACACATGACGACATGAGATATCGTTTCAGAACATTATACTAATAAGTGTCTAATGATTTCGTTATGTTCAAAAATCAAGACAAAAATGGCTTGGTAGATCTTCTAAACCTCCTTAGATAGTTAAAAATCTAATGTTCTCAAATTAGTCCCAATTGAAATATAATTGTTAAGAAAGAATTACAGTATAGTTTGTTTTTTTTTTCATTAAATTTTCTTAATTCAACGTTTGGTTATAAAGAGTTTCATCTCATTTCTATGCAAAAATAAGAGAACAATAAAGCCTAAGAGGCGGAGAGCTGCAAATTACTATTTTTTTTTAATATTTTTTTTTTTTTTAACATCACTGGAAAAATCTTCCTGAAGGATGCCTTACCTAAACGCAACAGAATGATGTAAAGTATTTCACACGGGTTACCCCACGGTTAAAATCCAGGAAATTTCCTAGACTTTCAGGGGCTAAACAATTTGCTAAGCATTCTATACCCCGCAACATTCGTTTCATGTTACACATAGTCAGCTATCACACACAATACTAACCCGTATAAACTCCTTTTTATCACAAGGTCGGAACAGATTAAAATAAAAAAAAACCAGAGGACAACCTCGCCCTTCTGCATTGGCCCCTCCTGGATTCTCTGAAACGAGGATTACGCAAACAGCAATGCTCAAATTAGCGATGTCTGACACCTTGTAAAGAACATAAAGATTTCTAAAATGCGATATTTTGTAACAGCTAAAAAAGCAGATTTTACGTTTTGACGCCATTAACATCATGAAATAAACGCCATCGGCTGGTTATATTCTTAGTCGAGAACTCTATCTGTCAATAATAGAATGCACTGACATGTATTGTCTGATTGGCTGTCGGTGTTTCTCGAATTATAAATAACAAATAATAGAATTATAAAATATTATTGTTTTTTGACATAACTTCTATCCGAATTATTTAAAGTTAGAGGATAATAGTGAGTAGTTCTATGGCCCCTTCATAAAACATTCATTCTTTGTAGATTTTTATTATATTTGGTTGTGAAAATTTCTTTTAATAGTTTTAGCGATTGCTGGCACTTACGGTTTCCTAAATTACATCGGATATTCACTCAATTATCTTCAATAGATTTCCACCTTCAAACTGAAGCCCTTTCTGCATCTTTTTTTTTTTAAATATTGCGAAGCTAAAAATTGCTCAACCAGAAAAATAAATTTAATTTCGCAGACGTAAACATGATCCGTAGCAGAATAGAAATGATATTCTGCCATAACCAGATAAGAACTCAGGACCTTAAGCACTACCTAATCACTGAACTGTCTCATTCCCCACAAATCATATAATAAAAGAACTATTGTACAGGGAGATAAAAATCACTGACATTAATACCTTAGAAACTGGTGCATTTATTTAAACCGATTCTACAGGTGGCGGAATGTTGTACGTGTTTGAAAAATCGAGTAGATGCACTCTTTTGATTGTTAAAGAGATTAAATTAGATTTAATGACATCATGATTTAATAGTTCTCTATCTCCTCTACATTCAGAATTCATTCATGGTAACATTGTGTAAATAGACCTTCTTATCCTACTGTAAATCCCGAGGAAGAAATGTGTTTCAAATTTCTTCGAAATCCTATAAAAAGGTAAAAAGTTAATAATAAACCCCCTCTATCTAATTTTTTTGGAAGTTTTAAAACTTATTCAGTAATTCAGGGAGGTATTCAGTAATTCACAAATCCAACTTAAATCATCATCATAAAAATCATCATTATCTTGACTTATAAATACCGACATATAAGTACCGATTTGTTTTATCACTACAACAAATTATAAAACGGGTAAAACTTAAAATACCAAGCAAGTTAGTTCCGATATTTACAATCAAACCCCTGATTAAGATTTGTTTAATTTTAACTTCGATTTACTGAAAATGGAAAAAATGCCATCCCCTTGTCTTCTATGATCCACATATACCTACATATTATACAGGCTATAGAGAAATTCTTTTGGTTTTGACACTGGGTAGTGTAACCATTGCATAGTTTACCATGCATTATAGTTGCTTGACAGTCCTTACAAAATTGCAGAACAGAGGCTCAATTACATAATGTAGCTTATCAATGCCTGCATCAAACAACATCAGACAGGCCGGCTGAAGAAGAAAGAAAATGGTCCAGTGATGTCACAATGCAAGAGCGGAACGACACTGTTTATTGAGCCCTGGTTCCTCTTCTAAACTCTCGAACCATCGGTTTTTTTTTAAAGCCATGAATTATGTTTAGAATTTCAGCATTATAGTAACAATCAATCCATGAATATTATTAATTATAAATTCGAGAAGTACATGTTGTACTGATAAGCGGGTGATAGATTCCAAAAGAGGGTATTACAATAATGATTTGTTTGTTAGGCTAGGCAACTCTACTTACGAGGGTTTCAGGTAGAAAAACAAGAGAATTGCAAAGTCTAATTCAACCTTTTCCAAGTCAAATTTAACAACTATATCATATTGAACCGGTCTAATCCCTAAACTAAGCATATTATATCATAACTATCATCACCCCTATCATGGCCCCTTAGGTAAAGATTATACCCAGCGAATATGAGAAGTGGTTGACTTTGACTCGGAAAAGGTTGAAATTAAAATGGAAAGGGTTAAATCTGAGGGAAAAGGTTTTTTTTTTTTTTTTTTTTTTTTTTTTTTTTTTTTTTTACAAAATAATATAAATACAAGTTTTGCAAGTCTTTGCTTATTTGAAAAGGTTGAATATGGCTTGGAAATGCTATATTTGGACTGTAAGATTGAATGAAGTTTCTATTATTCTTCTTTTTATCCTTGTTTTTATTAAAAATATTTTTATTAAACATACTCTATTTGTATAGGGTTCAACCCTAAAAACGAATAAAAGCATTACTTACTTACTTACTTTATCCTTGTTTTTATTAATGAAGTAAAACAGAACGTTTTGTTGATGGTGCAGTTGAACTATGTTCAGGTGTGGTTGATGATACCAATAAATTTCAATCGGACGTTTTAAAACCTTAACACCTTAATTAAAAAAGATAAATATTAACCGGAAATATTGAAAAGTTGAGTTAAGCCAAAAAAGTGGTTACTGCGGTTGCTCTAGCTAAACAAAATTATTCATGGATTCTATCGCATAATTAACTTATAAACAACTTTTTAATTTTATTATTGTTTTAATAATGAAATATTGTCAAAGTCATTAGATCGTCAGATTGTCCAGATTTTGTTAGTATGTGTGTTTTTATAATAGGAGTAAAAAAAACATAGTAATAATAAATACTCGTGTTTTAATTTTTTTTTTAGACTTTTCAACAAAACAAAATTAATCACATAGTTAAAACCATAACAAATAAATTATCCTAAGGCTTAACGGTTAGTTGGAGGAGCGTACATGCAACAGACCGTTGCATGACAATGAAGGATTTACAATGCTCTAATTATGGTTATTCAGAGATATTTATAGTTTATGATTTCTTATTTTCTCCCAGGAAGAAACTTAAAACAATGGATACATTTCTCTTTTTGTAAAATTATAAATGTAAAAGTGATAACTGAACCATACGTGGATTAGGGTCAGAGCAGCTGTATACAATAGATAAAATTATCCTGTACAACGTGCATGAAATTACATTTCAATTCCCGATAAAACGTAGCCACTTAAATGATAAAATTAGTTTGACAACCCGTGTGCGATACTATTATTGTGTATTACAAAGAGGAACACAATTTATTTTTAAATGCTGATGAGATGCCTATAGAACCAATAATTTACTAAGATTATTACCATAGATACGAAGAAATGATTTAATCCCAGTAGAAAGAATAAACATATTTATTAAATATGAGTGAATGAAATGGACAATTTTTACTTCAAGAACAATTGTCCTTTTATCGCGTACTTTTATATAAACGTCCATTTATCCCTGCTATTCTTTCAAGCTATCTCATCTTACTATAATTTTTATAGTATATACTTTAACTTTTTATAGTTTCTCGCCAAAAAAAAAAGATGCAAAGAAATTAGGGATGCAACATAAAGGGGGCGACATACGGCTGCTAAGTATTCTCATCGGAATTCAACTATGGTCCCTTAGTTTAAATATATCCCATAATGTTATCGCATATAACAAGCTAGAGCCAAAAAGTCCAGGGGGCCTAATTCATTGTTTTGTGTTGATTGATTAAAAAAAAAGTAAAAGTGAATAAGTTTTTCCTGACTATTTAGATAGCACCAACTACTTAAATTTTTAAAGAAACTAGAACCTTCAAACATCCATAAAATAATTATATATAAAAGATAATATCTTAACGAAAATCCAAATTAAATTTGCCTCTTTCATTGTAAACAGCCTAGAGTTCGAGAATAGAAAAGTCTTCCTGATATACAGTAATGTAATGTAATTTCGACTCCAATAATGCAACCTACAAATTATTGTAATGAATTTAAAATTATTATCAATAGGTATGTGGTGAATTTCATCTATTCCTTTGTAACTTGTTTAAAAAAAACAAAAACCAATATAACATAAGTACATATATAAATTATCAATGTATTGTTTAAATCCATTGACCTCCTTCAAGGGGACTTTGGATTTCGTACAAATACAAGAAAAATCATAAGGCGTTTAACACTCCTAAGCAGTAAATGCATGTTAGCATAGCATAGAGGCCGTTAGATAAATGAGAGTCTGTAACGATTATTAACCTTTCATTCATTCGGCCGTCAGCAGTTACAAATAGCTCATCTGTGTGTATGTCAATCACTTCATTCAAGTAGTACATCGATGAAACCAAACTTTCAGGTTGGCATTGAAAGCAGATCTGCCTTTCGGTTGTCACTTAACGAGAAAGCAGGATCATGTCGAGACTGATAGGGGCATATTAACTAACTGGTCTTAGTAGCAGGTTCATTTCTTCTTCTACATACCTAATTGATGTACAGAAGAAAGTGAAAACTGTCAATGTTTTTTTTTTTTTTTTTTTTTTTTTTTTTTTTTTTTTTTTTTTTTTTTTCATGGAACTTGTTAATTCCTAACGGCAAAGCTGTGCAACCGGATGTATTGAGGTAAGGTATACATGTATTTATAAACCATACCTCATTTATATATATATATACCCTTATACCTTAAGTATATACACTTCAAAAACTTTTGACACTGTAAAATTATGATCTTTTTCTGTGATGCTACCATATTGTGGAGATAGTAAACCACTGGAACGAGAATAAAACCTTATAATACGAAACCGCAAAGAAGGCAGGCTAAAGACTTGAACTTTATACTCCGGACACACAAACATTATACTCCTGCCCGTGTTGGATGTATGAATCTTAGATATCTATTGATATCTATCTAGTTTCCAACTTTGCTTGAACTTGAATAAAGGAAGCACCGTTTCTTGGTCAGCGGTTGTGCTAGAAGGTGATTTGTCAGTGATCAAGCTCAACCGCAAGGTCTTTTCCCCGCCAGGTTCAATTTTTAAATCAAGGTTATCCACTTATGAGGCTGGGTTTACCCTAGGAGGGTCTTTCGGCCTCCAAGAGGATCTGTGACAACATAAAAGATACCCTGCCAAGCCGAATTCGAAACCCAGACCTTGAGTACAGCAGCTCAATGCCTTACCAATGAACTTTGAATTTAATATACATACAAATATATATATATATATATATATATATATATATATATATATATATACTATGCTGTGGGCTCTATGATTGGGAATTTTTCAATTATATCCTTTCATATCTCTCTTCAAGCTACTGCTCATTAATATCAGCTGGTATTATAAGTTTCAGAACTTAAACAGTTATCACAAATACAAATCAAAATGGTAACGATCGGTTTGCCGACGTAACGCTCTCTTCCATCAGATAATCCTTTGAAATGAGCTAAATGAATCACTGAGGAGCGTCATCGAGGTGGATCTCCGACCACTTAGCGGCTTTCTCCTCACCTTCAAGGGTATTCGTCTTCAGATTGGATCCTTCAGGCCCGAGCAACATCTGGCTGGATTCCCGAATTTTCGTCTGCTGTTTGTTACTAACCGACGTGACCTTCCTAAACCAGGGACAAGGAGAGAGTTATACTTTCACGGCCAAACTTCTTCGGCGGACCTACCCACTTACGTAAGCAGCTTGGTTGTCTCGTACCGTTCTGAATGGTGCCGGTGATGCAAGCAGCCCATATCTGTATCACAATTTACTTCCTGTAGCATATAAATTTTTATTCCAATTGCATTTAATTCATTAGCAATAGCTTAAAAGGATTTGAAAAAAAAAAATATTTGAAAAACAAAATAACATAAGAACAAAGGAATATGGACCTTCGAATATCATTATCCTCACCATCCAATAACGATAAAACAAATTTGCTGTGGTAAACAAAAAAAAAATGCGTGCATTTAGAATTTACACATTGATCAAGTGATACTTCTACTGACTGGTATTTTTGCAAGAATTAGAACTATGTCATAAAACCAAAATATGTTAAATTCGAAGAAGAAATGTACAAAATCTTTTAATTACATTTAATTCTTCGGCTAAACAATTTTATTAAGTTTCAGCCTTGCTTCTTAGAAAAAAAAAAAAGTATTGTACTTTATGGTATTGAGTTTTGTATCTGTTTATATCTGTAGAACGCGATTATGTATTGGTGCGGAGGCTTAATGCCAACTGGCTTCGGGTATTGAACGTGCTATTTTCGGGTTTCTAATCATAAGCTGTCGTGGGCAACGCGTATTTCCTAAAATCTTCCTAAAATCCTCACTCGTCCAACCAGCCTCCCACGTGATTTGTACTTTCGGGATATCAATTATATATTTTTTTTTGTTTAGATGCAAGTTATGCATTTTTTCATCGCTTTTTATTTCACACCTCTAGCGGTCTCAATAAGCCGAAATTCAGAATTTAGGATTATTATCGAGACAAAGCAATACTGTTTGTTTTGCCGTTGGTATCGGTGTGGTTGGACAAATGACGCCGTAATTTATAATTGTGAAGTATGAATTTCTTTACCTGTTGTGATAATGCTAACGTTATCACTCGCCTCTTTGTTTCGTCTCTGTTTGTTTAACGTCCCGTTATGCTACTAAGGCTAATCGGACAATGCTACAGTGGGAGTCCTAAATTTTGTCTATCCAGGTATAATTAGGATAGGGATCGTTAACGAGTACCTGACATCGCATAGACTCGGGTCCTCTATTTTACCTCCTATCCGAGGGACAGCATAGCTAATGATTTTTTACTCCCTTTAAAAAATCCTAGGGCCACCGCGGGACGCGAACCCGTGACTTTTAGAATTGTAGGTTGCCATGCTAACCACTACACCCCAGGTGACCCCAAGTTTCGTCACTTATTTAACTGAAGAAAAAAATTTCCATACTACAACAGGCCTGAGTATTTTTATTTTACGTCAGGTTGGCTATTTATGTTTAGAAATCATATCCGGCAGTAATGGTTCTAAGCATGTTTTTATTGTTTTTTCTTCTAAAGAGACTATTAATAATATTCGAAGGCGCCTTACGGGCATGAAGCGTGATCTATATATATCATATTCCTGTTAACCTTTTGCAGTTTAATCTATGTACAAGCAAACAAGAACTAGTTTTTTCTTCTTGCGATGGATATGATAAAGTACCTACCTACTTATTCAGTATGAATTTTGAATTGAAGGTTAAAATAACTGCAGACCTAATTACAGCAAAATGAATTATTAAGGTCATATGCTAGTAAACGACCGGGTTTGCCGGATAAGTGCAGCTGTATGAAAACTATAACATTCCGTTATGTCTACGCTAATCGTTTTCAAAATATGTGCAACAACTTGTTTTTAATTTTCTTTATTTTCATGGGAGCTTAAAAGTTGTACTTCGTAATACTCTTACACCACAAAAATTGTAATCTAAAATGGGGCAAACAGTTCTACAATTTATCAATTTTGTTAAAGTAAACGAAGGGGTTTCAGAGGAATATTAGCGCGACTCCCACCATCACCACCTTTATAAGTAGATATTTTCATCAGCTATATCAATGGACTTGAAGAAGAGATTGAATTTGATATGGATAAGGTTTAATTTGAAATGGAAAATATTCAATTAAACTTGAAAAGGATGAATTTGACAAGCATTAGGTTGAATTCTACTTGGTCATTTTAATACAGTATCTCAGAATATATCACATTATCTGATCAATCTATATATGAGAATTGGTTAATGGCTTCAGGAAAAAAAAAATAGTCCTAATAATATGATCTAAGCATTTAAAAAATGTATATTACAATTTTGGAAGTGGTTAGGCATTTGTAAATAAGATGCTGAACGGTACAGACGATTTGTCATAATATTTATTTCGTTAACATAGCGTGTAGTAGTGCTGTAAAACTTTTGCCTAGTTTTTATACCCATGTTTCCTTATAATTTGCTATTGTATATGCTGCATGTTGCTTGTAAATCATATCGTTGATTTTAATTATTATCTGATCTATTATATTTTAATTTATTACCTTATATTGATATTTATTTTTGTGTACATGTATTTATATTTATATTATAATGGAAGAAGTAGAGTGAAAATCTGCCCCTTAGTTAATTTTATTTGTAGGCGCTTGCCACATACTTCATAAATTGTATCGGAATTTCATAAATCGTTGTGCGAAACTGCATGAAATCTCGATTTTTACCTGCTATGATGTAAGTGCGATACCTGCTGTTTGCCGAAAATTGCCTCTATCTATTTTTGGATTAGTACTGTTTTATAGTCTGCACTTCATCAATAGACAAAATATAGAATGGATCTATAAAGTATTCAACGAATAAATATTATTTCGTCCCAAACAGTTCCCAAGTGCCCGAAGATGGATCAGAACAATTCAATGATATAGTAAACATTCATAAAATCCTCATGTAATTGAAATTTTCAGTGTAAAAAAAACATATATTGGCGTTGGGTTTATTAGACCTATATCGCTATTTGTTATATTTTTGTCGTAACAGTTCATTCGAAATCCGACGCAGAAGTTTTTTTGCTCAGTAAATCCATCATACCTTAAATAATGTCCGTTAAGAAAGTTGTTTTCCTTGGTGTGTTTTAAAATTAAGTGATTTTAATTTTTTTTTAATTTTTCAGTGGGTAAGATAAAGGTGTGGGCGGCCGTAAGAGTAACAAAATAATTTATATAAGTCTATGATCCGATTCTTGCTAAGTTTAAGTTGGACCTTTAAGGAAATTGATTCTTTCTAAATCTACCGTAATAAAATAATCTTTTCAGTCGATTATGCTGTGGTATTTCTTTATCAATTCCGAACTAATTTATTCACTTTAAAGGAATACACTCACTCAGTATCACGAAATCTGTTGCACTAACCATAAATGATATACTGAAGGTAATATTATAATCGGTAATAGCCAGCATGAATCTTTCTCGAAGATCCCTCCTTCAATGACGAAATGATTGCTACATATCGTAGGTGTGGTTCTTGGTTTCCTAACTTAGTCCAATTAGACAGTTTTCGTTATCTTCGTAGTAGAGGTGAAGGAAGAGAAAGCGTTCTTTGGGATCCTATTGCCAAATGTTCCTAAAAGGATGGTTGTGCGCCTGATACCGGTGTAAGAGCTCCGACTTCACACGCCCACGGGAACGTATTAGGTGTTTTGGGAAATTGGATTAGGTTTGTAATTTTCCTCTTCGGACAACTTAACACTTGACATTATAGAGAATAAAGGATTACTCCAAGACTCAGGACTTATTTATTCGTGGAAAAATGCTGCATAATGTTTTCGTCCCGACATTTCATTAGCGCGGATCCTATAATTCTCATTACTGGACAGTTCGGCTTGCTGGAATCTCATGTTTTCATCCCAAGGCTCGTAGAGAGAATTCCCAGTTATATTCGCTATATATATATAATTCGTGTCTGTATGTTAGTTTGTTCCAGAAAATGATTTGTTGATTTTATAGACTTGGGGAGACCGAGGGAGTTGAAACAATTTTCACATTTTGTTTCATACCCCAAATCCTATTGACAGAAATCGTATGATATTAGTACCAATCGATAGGGCATTATCTACACTTGCGAATGTCAAACATAAAAAAATTGTAAGCATTAAATATTGTGGTCAAAAACCCACTTAACCGTAACAAGTCAATTGTTTCAACTCCCCTCACACCGAGGTGAGATGAAACAGGGGTCGAGGAGAGTTGAAACATGTGATTTTTGAGAAGTATTAAGGTCTGTAATATAAAAATGATGATATAATTTAAAGGTATTTATTAAAATTAAACTTTTGAAATACAAAACAAACTTTTTTACTAATATTTTGTGCAGATATATTAGTTAAGCGATTTCAAGTTCCAAAAATCGTTACTGTTTCAACCCACCTCTGTTTCAAATCCCCTAGGTCTCCCCTACATACTTGATTTCTAATAGGTAAACAACTAAAAAAATTTAATGTAATAAAAAGCCCGGATGCTAAGCTTTTTTCTATCAAATAATTTACAGCGGAAACCGAAAACACAATGTTCCACGCTATCTAAAATTAATTCCATAGAGATAGTATAAGAAATTAGACATAAGCAAACTATTAGAAGTTACTACCAGACTTAAAATGCAAAATGTCAATTATTTGATTCGTTGGAAAGTTGGACGTTAGAGCTATTTGCTATTAGCTATATTCATGAAGATCTTAGTAAATAAAATAAGTTGAAAAATAAGCTCACACTCAAAAGTTTTGTTCATCTATTGTTATCGCTAAATTTTTTTGAGACGGTAATAATTCTAAAATAATAATAATAACAATAACCCCATGAAGTGATCCCAATTTTTTTGAAACGGTAATGATTCTAAAATAATAATAATAATATCCCCATGGTGTGATAAATTTGTCCTGTCAATTAGTCATCATGGGAATTAAGGAGAGAAATGAAAAAGGGAATTGCTGTCAAATATAAACCTACACACTTTTTTTTTATATTTTCTTTTAGGTACAAGGCACCTAATTCGTAATTTAATTTATAAATAATAATTATATAATTATGATGGTGTAAGATAGTTGACCCTCGATGAAGAGGAAATGGTTGGGGGAGCGGTCAAAATAAATAGCACTAGTATGTGAGATTACATATTTTATTTTTGCCAAAGTTTCGACCCAGTTTTTTAGGTCATCATCAGGGCTAAATATATAACATAAATACTAAATACTTTTATAACATATATCTTATGGTTATTCTTTAATCATCATATATCTATAAATCTCTTACACTTCATTCATTGATTTATTCCGTAATATAATATTGTTATAAATTAAACATCTTATTAAGGTTCTTTTTTACATTTTTCGATATCAACATTACTATACTTATTTTGAATACTATATTTTATCTTATTAACTTAGGCTTCATTGATACAGACCACTGTGACCTTATAATATGTTCACCAACAGTTCAATATCACTCCACATTACCTCAGATAAGCTATTTAGAGTTTTATCTCATTATAATTTATTACTTTTATCATGGTCTTACATCAATAACTATAATCTTACAATTTTTTTAAAAATTATAATATTTTTATGTTATTTTGATCTAATATATTTAGATTTGTCTAATGTTTCACATATGTTTGATTTTTGTTTATATAATTTCTCTGATTGGTTGTTTTCTGGTTTTTATCATTTAGCCCTGATGATGACCTAAAAAATTGGGTCGAAACGTTGGCAAAAATAAAATATGTAATTCTCACGGATTAGTCATCAGCTACTTAATTTGACCGCACCTTTTAGATAAATATTAATTATACACTTATTGTGACATTTGAAAATAAATTGATTAACATATCCTTGATAATCAAGGTTGTTAATCCACTTCTATTAATGTGAAATATAATTATAAAAAATATAAACCAGTATCTAGGGCGGGAACCAAAGAACTAATGTGTGCATAGAGCAGCATATTTAAATAACTAATCATAAGCTGCTTGCAGTTTTATACTTATGTTAACATATGTCCTTCAGAAGATATTAAAAAAAATAATAATAATTACCTATAAAAACTAAATAAGTTCTCAACGTATCTACCTGATATATTTTTTCTTCTAAATTTCCTTGAACTATTTTCGAAATCTTCATCGGTACAATTTTCTAGGCTTTACATAAGAGTCCGCCTATTTGAAATGAAATATAAAACCTTAACGCCGCTTAGACCCAATATTACAAATAAGTTTTTTAAACTTTTTATTAAAATAACTATCGAATATAAAATATGACATAAATTTAAATAATTCGTTATTTATCGATCTTTGTAATATTATAAATTTCGCTACCACTGTTTAAATCTATATGAACTTCATTCTATATTTACTTTTCATTATACTTTTAGGATGAATACTACTTTTTAATAAAGTGTAAAAAACAAAGAAAATAGTAAAGTTTAAGTTTGTTTTTTATTCAATATTAAATAAATATTATAGGCGTTTCACAATAAGACGTAACATTAGCATTTTTTAAGGGATGTGATTCAAAATGTTCATTGATTACTTGCATAGTTTGAATCTTCATCTTTTTCCCATTATAACCCTACAACTTTTGTGGATAAAATTTATTTTTTAAGGTAGTTTTTCAAATCCGAAGAAATAGTATTGTTGGTGAATAGTTGAAAATAACTCAAAAGCATTACTAAAAACTTTAATGGGACGACTAAAAACAAAGAACATGTAGTAGATGATTCAAGGGCAAGCATCAGTACACAACAACAAAGGAAAAATCTAGGTGGACACCATATTGTTTAAAGTGTTGTTACCATGATTGGTTTCTGTTGGAGAATTTCGAAAATACAAAGTGATAAATAATAAAATCCATATTAATTTGTATAAATAAATACAAATAAAATAAAGTTGAATACATTTAGTCCTTATAATCAAAGAGATAATGTCACTCACAATCAAATAATGTCTATACAATCAAAGAGATAGTACTAGACACAGGATACGTCGAAAATCAACAAATGTTTTGATGTTGATTATCTTTCGATATAGGATTTGTCTTACGATAGTAGGAAAAATGCAACTAATTGGTATATTAGCAAGTATCCAAGACTTTAACATTTGGAAAACTCCGTCTTCACTGCAAGGTTTCATTCTGGTTGCTGAATTGAACTGCAAAAAATATATTATTTTCAACATTGGTCATAATGAACTCTTATCCCATATAGAGGACAATAACTTCTGATGGAAAACATCTATAAATATGTATCCTATCCGAATGTCGCCCATAAAAATCTGTTTATTCCTGGCGATGCTCTTATATCCTTTTCGTTCGTCCGTTTATTTAACGACCCTTTAGCCACTAAGGCTAATCGGACGATGCAACAGTGGGTGTCCTAGATTTTGCCTATCCAGGTTTAATTAGGTCAGGAATCTTTAACGAGTACCTGACATCTTACAGGCTCGGGACCTCCATTTTATGTCCTTATAAGTATTGTAGGTTGTCATGCTAAGCACTACACCACAGGTGACCCTTATATCCTTTTATTATGTTTATTTATTTATCTAAAGAACGTCACTTTAAGAATACTTGCTTTGTTCCAAATTTTGAAGGTTTACGACTAGCTATAAAGCTATAATGTAAATCTAGGCGAGATAAGTTCCCAGAATTATATTTACTTCCCAGGGGCATATGGTTGTTACAGGATGGACGGTGAAGAATACCTATCTTTTCTAGTTAAATTTCTTCTCTTCTTCGTTTAGCATAAAGAAGAAGGTGAATATATATATATATATATATATATCACAAAGTCACCCTATTAGTCACAATGTCACCTCATTTTACGGTATATGTATATATACCGTAAAATGAGGTGACATTGTAACAAGCCTATTTTTCTACAGTTTTTGAATTTCCCTCCTTAAAAAGAATCAGGTTAGGCAATTCAGGGTACTTGTCAGTTAATCAGTAATGCAACCTACTGGCCACATATAACTTCTTTCATTCCATTTACCATGATTTTTTATTTCATATATGTTTGATTGTTTTCATTTAGTTGAAACCTTGAAATAAAGAACCATGGTAAATGGAATGAAAGAAGTTATATGTGGCCAGTAGGTTGCAGCACATTACTGAACAACTGACAAGTACACTGAATTGCCTAACCTGATTCTTTTTAAGGAGGGAAATTCAAAAACTGTAGAAAAGTAGGCTTGTCACAAAGTCACCCCATTAGTCACAATGTTACCTCATTTTACGGTATATATATATATATATATATATATATATATATAAATACACACACTCTTTATACATATGTATACATAAATTGTGTGTGTGTGTGTGTATTTTATACATATAAAATTGAAGTACAAAACAGGATTCGATCCCATATGCTCCCATAGACATAGATTATTTCAGGTAGTTGTAGAATTCTGTTGTAGAGTATTGCACTCGTGATGTTGCGCCTGAGTAATGACGTGAAATTGGGAAGCTATTAGTAGTCCACGGCCATTGACTGTGCTTGGTCCACAAAGGATTGACAAAAGCCTTCACCTGTCCCCAATATCGGAGCCGGCAGGATTGAAATCAGGAATGGTGTCAGGCCTGGCAACCATCTCCCGCGCAGTCGAAGAAATCCATTGAGATGGCCGTTACTCCAGGTGTCCGTCTAGAGAAAGCACATCCATAGAATTCTGTTCACAGCGGGCAGCGGATTCGAGGGAGTAAGCGCTTTGTACAAGAGATATTGCACGCTTATAGCAAACTCAATTGTAGCTTTCCATTCTTACTGGTCAGAAAAGGGACTCATGAATATAATCTTCCCTGATTTGCGAACAATGAACTTGAAAAGCGCTCTAATTGTGGCGAAAACAAATTATGCATTGTCTCCTTTGCTTATTATAGGATTGGAGGGGATCCGTTTTTGAAGAAAACAATAGCTTATTAGGTATTTTGTCTCTATTTGTTTTTCTCAGTGATAAGCAAAAATATAAATAAATAATCAATATTTGGTATGAATAATTATTTTTCTATGTAATATAAAATATTTTTTTATTCGAAATTTTGAGATTTTTTTCAATAAAACAGTTCTGCGCGAATAGGCTACCTAATTACTTTACTTATTGTAAAGTAACACATCTTCAAATTAGAGCTTCTTTAAACGTTGAGGTTTGATATTTGGCCAACTTGTAAAACAATTCAACTCACCAGCGAATCCAGAGGAGGGGGCGCAATGTGGACCCAACACCCCTTTATTAGGTGAGATCACAAATGACATGTATTACTATTTCTACTTGAAAATATTTGTATTCAGTAATATTTTTAGTGGCGGGATGGCTGAGTGGACAAACGCGTTTGAAAATACGCTTTGCCCATGGCAACGTATGATTGGGAACCCGAAGATAGCAAGTTCAAAACCCGGAGCTATGGGACATTTAATAATCCTCGGCATTAATCCCCACCCTCTCCCCTGGCCCGGAAAGCCCCGTATAGCCTAAAAGGTGAGGAAGGGGAGGACCAAAAAAAAAGTAATATTTTCTAAAAAATATATAGATTACGATATATAGATATATAGATTAATTATAAATATATAGATGTACAAAAACATTATTTATTTTGTAAATCTTTAAATAATAAAAAATAGATTACGAAAAAATTAAAGAACTTAAAGTGAACATCACAATAACAATTCTAACATAACAAATCTAACTATTTAACAAAAAAATGACAGAAATACGAGTTCCATACCGTTTAGTTTTATGTCGTACATATCTAAATTAATTTTTTGGTCCAAATTTCACATAAGAAATTTTAGTTCAAGGATTTTTTTTTCCCGTTTCCACATTGAAAGAATGACATAGAGGCAGCTATTTTAGTCGTGTTGTAATTATTTATATAAACGTTATTACTTAAATTCATGAGTTTTCACTTGGTGAACAAGCGTCCTTAGAATTTACAATGTGTATATCAACTCTCATGAAATAAGATTACATACAATATACAATTACCACAGGTGAAACTTATGTAAAGTTATACGGGACGGTTTCAATTGACCGAGTTCTTTCCAGAAAAAAAATCTATCTTTGCAATTTCATGAGTTCTATGGACGAATATTGCATTTAATTTATTATTATTTATTTATTAAACAATTTTTTTTTGCACTTTTGAAATTTTCGTTGCACGCAAAGTTGCTACAATAATGTATGTACATGGCATCTTAAGCATGAGGGAGACAGCACCCAAAAGTGCATCGTATAGTCATTCATGTAAACTACATAATGGTAAGTCCCTCATCATACTCCTCTTCCACCGTCGCCAAGATTCGTGAGGAATGTAACTAAATGGCATTTGTTTTACAAATTTGTTGTTATGCCCATGCAGTTTGTAATCAAAGTATTTGTAATTTACAGTTATAAACATTGGTCATTGTCGAAACATTTGTCATATGTGGGTTTCCATAGAAACGTAGGGTAAAGAGTTAGTAATAATTCTGTATTACCTCAGTGGATTTGGGTGATTTTCTATGTACAGTTGAGGGCATGTTTCATGATTATACGTCTTTACTTTCCATTTGCTACAACATTTTTGTATATCAGCAAGGTTTTGTTGTAATGTTTGGGTGGATGTCTAGAATTTATTGTCTACATCATTGGCAGATATGGTGTTATCGTCTGTTATTATGTCATTTGTGTAATTTAAGTGCAGGCGTAGGGCAGATTGGACCTGGATGGAATCCTACAAATTTTGGCTCTATTAATGAGATTACTTGTGTTTTGACGGCCAGAGAAGACCCTTTCTTAATTATTCGAACTACGAGGATATTTTTGCATTAGTTAGATTCTCTGAATATCAAATACTTTATATATTTACATATATTGGACGAAGTTTCGACCAACATACATATGTAAGAAAGTTTTAGGGTTATTTTAGTGTACATCGTAAATGTACTTCTAACAATTACTGCTATAGGTTAGACAAGCTTTTATCTACTTTTAACAATTAATCCTCGTTCAATATCTCATTTTATTTTGTATATTTTTTTTAAATTTCATTATCGATGACAATTTTTTCCATAAGCTTTGTTGAAAATATATCGATAACTGATATAATTAGCTATTACTATTTCTTTATTTTATTTTACGTCATATTATTAAAAACAAAAAAATCGTTTGCATTAGCGGAAGTCAGTGATTTACTATGTAGGCCATTGGCAAAAGTGATAGTTGAAATTGGAAAATAAGAGGTTATTCACATTATTCAGGTAAAGCATAATGTTATATAACGCCCATGATATATTTAACTCACGATATGCAACGAGCTTTTTTATTTTTTTTAACCTGAATTATTAAAAGTTATTCAATAAAAACTAAGTTAAAGAAATTATCCTGTTTTCATCTCTTATCCATTATAATTTTTTTTTTTTTTTTTTTTGTGTTTCCATTATAATTCAAATTTTTAGAGCAATTAAAAATTAAAATCAAGTCAGAATTTCAGGATGTTAAAGTATCCAAGCAGTTAAGTCAAGTTTACCTCTCCGAATGTCATGAAATGCACAAATGAAACCATGAAAGGATTAAGTTGTATGGAGCTTACACAATATTAAGTTAAAAATTTCTGCTTCGATGCAGGTTGCACTGCTAGGCTAGAGAGCGAAAAGGAATCGCCCGCTTTCCGGAAGCTCTAGTATGCTTTAATGACTTCGCATGTGTGTGACAGTACTTGATTGCATAAATATATCCTATAATCAACGCTATGCTTCCATGGCTATTAGCGACGGTAGTTGAACAGGAAATGCAGAATTTTTCTATAACTCTTAAAAGATGTGTTTTCCTATTTTCGCTATAAAATCAATCAAATGGAATAGTTACCATGTACATGACGGATTAAAAAATGGCATTTACATCCTTGGGCATTCCAATGACATAGAAACTGATAGCTTCACTTCGTAAGTAATTGAGGTACGTGTAATCCTATATAAACATCGACTCATAAAAATCTGTAACTATTGTTTTCGTTTCTTTTGTAATAGGGAAGTGAATTATTCATTGACTTTAAATTGAAAACCATTCTTAAATTTTTTATTTGGACTATCAATACCATAAGGGATTCATCATCTTTTATAGAAGTTCAAAACTAAAAACCTTTTTTATCACATAATATGCTTCTTTCGGATTTTTTATGATTATGAACTATTCTTATGCCAACATTTATTGAAATACAATTTTAATATGTTTTCTGTTAGTCCATACTTCTGTATTAGTTATACCTTTAAGCAATAAAGTAGCGCTTACACAATTTGATGATTGTAAACTCTCAGAATCTGTTAAGTTTGAATGAAATTACTAAGCAATTAACTGCCTATTAGAACAAAAATCCTTAAAAATTCATTCATTAAAACATAATGGGGCCATTAGATCGATAACTAATTTTCTTTTAAACCTCTCAATAACTAGATGTCATTTATTTATCTGAGTTGTATTTTATATTTGTATTTCTTATTATTAGACATATAAAATACATATGCATTTCATAAATAATTGGTAAAAGGGATAGTATATTAAAAAAAAAGACTTTTTTATCTATTTATATTACCTACCATCTATTTTCTTTTCTGCTCCTCGGGCCCATTTAAAGCAGTGTTTGGAAACATTTGGTGCTGATGTGGTTGGAATTTCCTAAATATAAAATTGTTGAAATTGTCGCTTTTGTAATGGATATTGTTAATTCCAATAAATGAAATAAAATTTCATAATTTTTATTATGATTAATAATTTCATAAAAATAAAAATAATTTATAATTTGTATAGGTTTGTTGTTTCACAAAGAGTATATAAACAATATTATACCTTAAAGATTTATAAATAAATGAGTAGTATTTATGTTTATGGCTTAAAGGAATCAGTAGTAACATGATTTAATTAATGTAGATATTAGATGTTAAAATAGATTCCACAGTACGTGAAGGTTTCAGTTTCCAGTCCTATATGGAAATATTAACTAACCTAGTTCCCAAGACTAACCTAAACAATCAAACACTCGCAACTTTTTGTATTTTCAGAACAGAATCCAATGGTACAAATAGTTCTATGTAAGCATCGTATATTTCCATAGAATAGATATTTTTTTCAATATTTTTTCGCCGTTTGGAATCATATTTATTATATAGTAGGGTTAAGTGTTCATAAATTCGATGAAAAAACGAAATAAAAAAAGGTTGCACTTACAGTAAAATTGGTCTTTAAGTTCAATTAGTTTCTCCAAGGCACATCCCTTATTTGAACTTCAGAATTAAAAATAAGATATCAAATATATATCTAATAATATATTTATTATATATATATATATATATATATATATATATATATATATATATGTATATATATATAGTATTATAAAAGTCTTAAGAGTATTTTACAGACTTAATTTACAGAAAAATAGTTGTAAAAAAAGAAAAATAGTATAGTTGTTCGTAGATGCAGCATAATTTCCAATAATATTATAGAAGCCGAAATTGTAATAGGAGACATTTGTTGGTTCCTACATAATCTGCTTTTTAAAATATCAATCCCTCTAAAAGAGTTGGTCAAGATTAAAAATTCACATAAAAAGTTTAGGGATATTTACAAATTGTAACTTAAGAAATTCCAAATAACTAAGGTCTTACATTTTATTTCTTATTATATTATTCTTTAATATTGTTATTATTATACAAACTTTGTTTATTATTTATAAATAGATTATTTTCATTGGTACTGTGTGAATTACAAATCTATGTACGTTAATTAATTACGTTAATTAGTTAATTATGGGCACAGTATTCTGAAATGTGGTTCAGGTTGTAGCGTTTCCCTTTGGCCAATTTGATCTCTCGATGCCCCACCCAATCACCGGTGAGGCACGAGATTTTCGTAAGATAACAATTATTCGCAAAACATGGCTCTTTGATTGAGCACTCCATAAAACGGATCTATTTGAGATATTCCTCTGACTGAATGGAAAGTTGTTGTTAGGATTACAGGGTATTCGCACATTATGCAACCAAATATTTTGTGTTTATCAATGAATAGTTCTCTCGCCCTATGCAAGACTGGTCTACCGCCAGTGATTTCATAATAACTGAAGTGATTTGTCAAAAGAGCCCATTTGTTTCTTCTTTTCCCTTCTTGTGATATTCGTTGCCTGTTGTATCCGAATCTTAAGATCCTTCCCGGATCATCACTCTCGCAGTTTAACATAAAGATAGTAAAAGAAAATTTGGAAGATAACTCGTGAAAAAATATTTAAAAAAAAAATGTGATTTTAAGTTTGATCAGTCTTTTGCATTGGACCAGCAATATTTTACACACAGATTCTTTTTTTTTTTTTAAATTACCTATGTTGAATAATTTAATGCACATATTATACTCAGACACCGCACATACGCTTTTCACGCGTTTCTCATTATCATTGTTACCGGGGCTAATTCAAAATAGGAAAAAATATACTGCATGAATAAAATATGTTCCGCCTAGTTAGCACCTTAAAAAAAATTCTATTACGTTAACGCAACAGGTCATAATAGCACTTCTACTGTCATAAAAAGCGTGATTCACGAACATTTTAAAGAAGGCCACTCGTTAATATAGTTAAATATATATAAATACATACCTATACCTTTTAAGCATCAATTACTTCGGGTGTGTATTCTGAGATTGATTACATCTTAATAAAAATTTCCAAAACCATAGGTACATAACATAATTAGTTTTATAATTTTTCTTTAATCTGTTCATAGTTGGAAATATCACTCGCTAACAAAACAGCGAAACCGTCTTAACTTAATCTTTTAATGTAATGTAAAATCTTATAAAATAATTATTATAAATCTTACTGCATTTTGTTATTAAAAATTTAACCTATCTAATCTATTATTATTTTAATCATAAAATAGAAAAATTTAAGAATCAAAATTGTTCACTAATTGTCTTTCAGTTAAGACAGGCGTGAATATAGAAATAAAGTTAAAATATATATATATATATATATATATATATATATATATATATATATATATATATATATATATATATATATATATATATATATATATAAATTCATCACGTTTCCGTGGATTTTTCATCTTTTTGATTCCGCATTAAAAAAAAAAAAATCTGGTGCGATGCGCGCCACACACAACTTTCACTTACGAACTTATTTAGATTAGAAATCGACTTGTTTTGATAATATGTAAACGCCATTCCTCAACTTCACACATTTTTCCACATTTATATACTTATGTTTGTATATCTTCATAAGCTATAGGGTATCTGTATAGCTACATTTGGAACATTTATTAAGTTATGTGCCCCCTCCGTTGGACCAATTTTTATGAAATTTCGGCTGTCGCATCGCGGGCATATACATACACCAAATACTAAGTTTGATCAAAATCGTTATAGCAGGTTTTGAGTAAAAAAAAATCTGGTGCGTGCGCGCAACACACAACTTTCACTTACCAACTTACTTAGATTAGAAATTAATGCGTTTTCTTAACTGCCACTTCTCAAATGAACAGAACATCTTTAATTATAACGCATTGGTTTGTCATTAAAGGCGTACGGCGCATGCGTGAGCTCAAGGTGTTTCATGAGTTGACTGAATATTTTTCTTTTTTTCTCCTGTATATGTTTACTTGATTTTCTTCATATATCATATTTAGCCATTTCTTATTTTTAGGCGTGATGAGAGACAGTTAATTTCTCAATATAAACTAAAACAAAGGTACTTTATAGGAAAACAAAAAAGGCCCCTTCCCCATTTAAGCCCCCTCAGAACATTTTAATAATGATAAAGCTTACCTGATACTAAAGAAGACTTTATTTTTATTAAACATGACGAATTTGATAGAAATCATTAAAGCCGTTTTTGAGAAAATCGAAAAAAACGTAAAAATTGGAAAAAATGTTTTTAAATAAAGTGCCCTCTCCGTTTGACCAATTTTGATGAAATGTTGGCTATCACATCTTTGGCACATACATACATCAAATACCAAGTTTGATCAAAATCGTTAAAGCCGTTTTTGAGATAATCGATCAAAAAGGTAAAAATTGGACAACATTTACTAAGTAAAGTCCCCCCTCCTGTTGATCAATTTTGATGAAATTTTTACAGTCATATCTCGGGCATATAAATACATCAAATACCAAGTTTGATCAAAATCGTTAAAACCGTTATTGAGTAAATAAAAAAAACACGTGGAAATGATACAAAATTTATTAAGTAAAGTCCCCCCTCAGGTTGATAAATTTTAATGAAATTTTTACAGTCATATCTCGGGCATATCAATAGATCAAATACTCAGTTATATCAAAATCGTTAGAGCCGTTTTTGAGAAAATCGAAAAAAACTTAAAAAGTTATTAAGTAAAGTACCCCCTCCCTTTGAGCAAATTTGATGAAATTTTTGCTGTCACATCGAGGGCATATACATACTCTAAATACCCAATTTCAGGTTCGCACGGTTTATAGTTTTTGAGCTAGTCTGTTCACACACACACACACACACACACACACACAGACACACACACAGACACACACACACACAGACCATTTCGCGGGACTTGGTTATTTTGACTCAGGGGACCCCAAAACGTGTATTTCCGTTGAAAACCGGAAGTCGAAAATTTTCACGATCGCAATACTTCCACTTACTATATATTTCATATATAGGTAAGTGAAAGTAAAAAATTCATGAAAATGGATTTATTAAGTAAAGTGCCCCTTCCGTTTGACCAATTTTGATGAAATGTTGGCTGTCACATCTTTGGCATATACATACATTAAATACCCAGTTTGATCAAAATCGTTTAAGCCGTTTTTGAGTAAATAAAAAAAACACGAAAAAATGATACAAAATTTATTAAGTAAAGTGCCCCCTCCGGTTGATCAATTTTGATAAAACTTTTACAGTCATATCTCGGGCATATTAATACGTCAAATACTCAGTTTAATTAAAATAATTAGAGCCGTTTTTGAGAAAATCGAAAGAACGTAAAAACTTTTTAAATAAAGTACCCCCTCCCTTTGACAAATTTCGATGAAATTTTTGCTGTCACATCGCGGGCATATACATACACTAAATACCAAATTTCAGGTTCGCACGGTTTATAGTTTTTGAGCTAGTCTATTCACACACACACACACACACACACACACACACACACACACACACACACACACACACACACACACACACACACACACACACACACACACACACACACACACACACACACACACACACACACACACACACACACACACACACACACAAACACACACACACAAACACACACACACACACACACACACACACACACACACACACACACACACACACACACACACAAACACACGCACGTACACACACATATACACACACACACACACACACACACACACACACACACACACACACACACACACACACACACACACACACACACACACACACACACACACACACACACACACACGCACGCACGCACACGCACACACACATACACACAGACCATTTCGCGGGACTTGGTTATTTCGACTCAGGGGACCCCAAAACGTGTATTTCCGTTGAAAACCGGAAGTCGAAATTTTTCACGATCGCAATACTTCCACTTACTATATATTTCATATATAGGTAAGTGAAAGTAAAAATATTGTTAGGCAATTAACTATGATGAAAAGAAAGGATTAAAATATTAAAAGAAAATAGGTAAGTTTATCACTGAAAATTTTGTTATTAACTTACTATAATAATACCTACTACTAGAATAGTATCACAATAGGAACAACGTCTACATTATTATATAAAATGTAATTAAATTATCATAAAATAATAGAATAACATATATGACATCCAAAATGAAATTCCACACAATTAGCACATCCCCAAATATATTTTAGCATCATTCTCCCAGACAGCAGAATTTAGAAGAATGGATGAATAAAATTAAAAAATAAAATCCACCGTGATATTTTAAACATTATGAATAAAATATCTCGAGGAAAAAAATGTCCGATATTCTAATTTCGGTCTATGGATTATAAATATAAATATTTAAAATAAATATACAGGGCTTTAGAAGAAATTCCTAAGCAATATGTCAAAGGCCCATATTACTTGTATGTTAAGTGTATATATTTCCGACCTAGGTTCAAAAACAGCCAATTTCAAAAATTCTTAAATAATACCTATAGATAGGTAGAATGTGGAAGTATATAACTGACCTGTCGAGCCAATGTAAAAAGATAAGTATATCTTTCAATAATCGATTGTGATTATAATAAACCCATTCGCAAAAAAACGTCCTTCACCTTGACGGTTGTGGTTTATTATGATTCCTTCCCACTTTATGTTAGTGCGGTCTGTATTTCAACACTTCAAGTGAGAATCTGACCGGGTAATTATTTCGGACTGGTTTTCTAAAATTAATGGTTCCAGTCCATTAATTTCGTTATGAAAGGTAACGAATATTCGCTACAGCCGTCCAAAAGTATGTGGAATGTTAGGTTTATGGATCAAGGTAACATGGTTCTCCGAACTACTCAGTACATCATCTCATGTGTTTCCTATTTTTACTAATGTAATTGAATTTTTTACTTTCAAGAATATTCATCTCTTGAATATACATGAACTTGTAATAAACAATATACCACTAGTTTATTTAATTGTTCAGGTGTATTTAATGTATTGATGGTAACGACTGTGAAATATACAATCTAATCAATCCACCAGAATATCAGGTTGTATTCCATTAGGGGTGTTCAACCCAAATCATTTCTTTTTTTTATTTACTATTTTTCTCCTCTTGGAATAAAATTTGGCTTGTTTTATGAAGATATCAATATAACTCTTTCTGTTGGTATACATCGTTGATTAATCTCACACCTATTTTAAGTACAAATTTCATAGTTATAAGAAGAAAAATGAATGATTTATGATTTTTTTCACATCCTGCAATACCTTTTCTTAATCCTTTTAGATCCGTTTTATTTGCATAGTTTAGACGACCGCTGCAGAGCTTCCTGAATTCTTACAGAAATATTAACTTACAACACCTGTGATATGGACCAACGATATATTCTAGTATTATCTATTATAAATTAAAAATGTGTATACTTTCCAGAAATGAATATTCTAAAGCAGAGAATAGGATGGGGTGAGAGGTCTTTGATACTTGGGCGCACCTACCTACTCTGTTTCATAAGGTTTTCTTTCTTATAGATATATTTAGTGTTGATTAATCAACTACTTTGCTTGGTGCTTATATTATTGAATTAATGTAAGTAGCGTACGATTATTTTTCATTGAAAGGAGTACTCAAATATTCAAATATATTATATAGGTAACCTATATATATATATAATGTCATTGCAATAATTTTACCCAATGAATTCTTCTAAAAATATTAGTCCCCCCAATGGCCTGGGTGCCGCTCTCGTTGGTTTCCTGCGGGATCCGAGTCGGTGGTTTCCCCAAGATGGAACCATGGAAACCTATGGGCGTTGATGACCACAGATGTTTTATGCCCCTAAGCTACAACAAAAAAAATTTTTTTGTGTGAGATTACTATGTAATTTGTATGAAAAAGTATAGGCAAGATGATAATAAACTATTATATTATCATATGATGTAGTTTTTTAGAACTTTTATATAGTGAAATGAAATGGTGGTACCGTTTCAATTATACTATTAATAAAAACATTTAGTTCGTTTCATAAATTATGATCACAATGAAATCGGCAGAAACAGTGTTTACAAAATCTTTGTGAATGACAAGAATAAAGTATTTATCAATGGGTCCGACGATATTTTTTACCTTTGGAAAGAAAAAATCAAAAGGGTGTGTAGATTTAAGATCTAAAATTTCAACTATTCGCTTGGGAGTAGATAACCATTATTCCATCTTAACCCTTTAAGATCTTAACCCTTTATCCACAAATTTTATATCTAAAAAAATGGTATAAAATAACAGTTACTTTGCAGCGATTATTCTCGATAGGATACTTGCACCAGTACCTCGAGAAAAAAGTTACATAGACACATATAAGTAGTCTTTATAGACAATAATTACTATGAAGGAAGTATTCGGCTACTATTTATATGTACCACATTTTCTCTACACATTCTAGTCCACCTAAATACTTTAAGCTGTCATATGGAATTCAGAGTATTCAACGCACAGTAATTAGTTCCTGCAATTAAACACCCAATTACCCTGTTGGTGAAAGTTTTCAACTTAAGTACCCCGAATTTACTCTTATTTCAACTTTTCAAACCCTTATTTTAATATAGTTATTGGATGTATTATGTTATTTGAATCAAATCAATTTGAAGAGCCTGAAACTCAAATTTGATTCACTTTTCCATTTACTTAGTTATCGCATATAGTTTTTCTCGGACCGTCTTTTGTTTTATTTTTAATTGTTCAGACTATTCTCATCGGACGCGCTCGAATTACTGAACACATAAACACTTTTTAATAAGATACTCTAAAGTAGAACTAAATTTCAAAAAGCACCTTACACATAAACATATTTTGGGATTTCCCACAACAGTGGCGTTTGAACTTCCGCTTAAAAATACTGTAAAATTTATTAACAATGAATTTTAAAAAAAATTACCGCTAATTTTACGCATAATGATAATGATTTATTAAGGTCTAATGGAAAGTTTTGCAAGATAATAGTATTCTAAATATTTTAATCGATTTCATAAGCATCAGTTTTGGTGCCAACTAAAAATCGGGGTCAATGCTGCCGAGTCCCAGGTAGTATCTCAATTTTAAAAACAAACATGTATTTGTGTTTATAAGGAATAGATTTAAATACTTGAGTTTGAGAACCTTTAGTATTATAATATTATTCAGCTCTTAGTGCGTTGTAAAAACAAGGGCTTCTCCACAATTTTGCTTCTGCGTTCCCTTCATGGTTTCTCCATCCCTCAACTCCCGGAAAGTTCGCCATTAACTTCCTCCAGATATGCAGAGCGCTGGCCCTATTCTTCCTCATATGCCAGTTCATCATTGGGAAGAAAACTAAATTAAAGGTCCTATCAGTAGGAATAATTATTCTTTCTCTTTCTGTTTGTACTTTGGAAATATTAATTAAATTTCAATATGTGAAGACCTTCTCGTACACTGAACGCTAGATTAAATGAATATACTTTAAAAAAAATTATAAATTTTTGTGTTGGTTAATTTAAGTTGATTTTTTTTTAAGACGTTCAGGCCAGCGTTTACCACCTTTGGTCCACACTAGACTGCAGCATCGGACACTTTAGTCAATCACAAAACTTTCCACAGGTATTACGTAGGATTATATTGTTTATTTTATTAATGTTGGAGCATGTCAAATCCAAATTAATGGCACAATGGAATGAAGCCTGGAGAAGGAACCCCTCTAAACTTCTGCAAATAAAAAAATATTGTAAAAAATGGACAACCAGCAACAGAAAATCTGGGAGAGAGGAAATAATCCTGTGCCGGCTTAAAATTGGTCACTGCGAATTCTCCGGTGCATACCTCCTCCGCAATCTCGCGCACCCTATCTGCGTCAAATGTGGTGACCTGATCATGGTCTCGCATATATTAGTGGATTGCGAACATTATCAGCCGACAAGAACAAAATTAAAAATTACTACATCATTGAATGATGTGCTGCGATATACCGAGGAAAGTGTTGAGAAACTCATGAATTTCCTGAAATTTATCAGATTTTATAAAAGAATTTAAAAAAAAAAAATTGACTATGACCCATATTTAATATTATTGTTGGATTTCCAATACTGCATAATGCACTGGAATATCACACGTCCGATAGAGCGGAAAGCATTAAACTCACCCGCCAATGGTCGAATAGCATGAATTGCAGTCACGGCGCACAGTGGTCCAAGGGTGGAAAAAATAGCCATTTTAAAGTTTGAACTTAGAAAATATTTCATGAGTAATTACTTATCCCTTGAGATATAGTAACGTGCTACATAAGAAATATTTGAAAAAAAAAATCGCGTATAAACAAAAATAGGCCAAGAACATTATACAACTATGTTTTTACTTTTTTTAGACGTACCCTTAAAAATTTAGTTTTAATTCATACGTTCAATAATGGGAACTTAAATTTAATAAAAGTAATATCCGATGGGGTTTTCACACCTCTAGCATACATATTTCACTGGAATTTATAATTAAAACTCATTAAAACTAAGAACAATCTGAAATGAAAAAAAAAATTAATTACGAAAAAATTTAATGGAAAATATTGAGGAATTTACTTTTATCGGCGGCTTCCGGTGGGCTGAAAATTGTGTAGATAAATATTTTAATCCTTCTTGTAAATAAATAAAAGCATTTTAGCTGCGACCACCTGCGACTGTTCTGGTGGCAGATGTTTTTATTTTATATTCGCTATTTACTAACACCAGGATTGTAAGCATTATTCATTCCAGTTCCATTTGGGAGAGGACAAGCTCAGTTTAGATTTCCGGCTAATCATTATACTATCGTGTGTTTTAAAGATTGGGTAATAATATGAAATTAAAATGGAGAAAATTGTGATTTCATATATCGAATTAGTTGAAATACTAATTTCAAACAAACTTGAAAGTGTGTTGAAATTATTATTAACAAATATCCCGGGATGTCTGATGATTTGATAGAGCGAATTGAGCTTAAACTACGTCAAACTTTCTTGCCTAGTTTTACTAAAAAATGGCAATCGTCTTGCTGTAATAACGAAAGATTTTTTAAACAGAATGACATGTGGCTAAAAGGAACGTTTTCAATCGAACTGGAGTCACGAGTGTCGCCGATGGACATCGCACCAGGAACTTCATCCCATGCTGGGCGCAAAGAAAAACCTTTCGACCAGTGCTGTGACAGGACAAAACGTATGAAAATACAAAAATGCGTGAAACTTTTTCAGAAGAGTTAATTTCTTCGGCGGCTAGAAAAAATCAGAATTGTTTAAAACCTGAAAGATTTACACCAGACAAAGCTTTAAGTTTAATGTTAGATGCATCTTTATCTAAAAATCAGTAACAAATTATTAGAAAAGCCACTTTGGAGCTCGGTTATGACATTTTTCCATCGTACCGCAAAATATCGCGCGCCGGTTAATCCGAATAGCCGGTTAAGCGGGACTCCAACCTGTACATTTTATATGAAATTTAATCGTGGTTATGATAATATCAACTTTATTATTTTGCGGGCTACAGATCAGGTTTGACAAAGTTTTTTCCGAAAATAGTCGATTTTGAACCACTGTGCGGCGTGAACTTGTTAAGTTTGATTGTACTGAAGAACATGATTTTAACCCTATCATTGAAGACTCGTCCGTTATTCAGCAATTTATATATCTGTAGTTGCAGCTAAAAAAAGAATAACCTACTGACCGAGGAAACAAATGTTATGAGAGAAGGATAAAAAACATCGTTTGCTTCAGATGTGGTTGAGTGCACAGCACCCTCCCGGTTTCGAACAATATGATTCGTGTTGTGGTCACGTTCTTACTTTTTAAGTAAGAAGGTGAATTCGAAACAGGTGATCAGCCCAATGGCTCATGTTGTCATTCAGCTAACTCTTTTATTTTGTTTTGTTTTTGTTCTATAACTGCATCTCAAAATCACAGTAATCTACTATCACGGGTATCCCTTAATTGATACCAGCGAAAAGTCCGATTTACCAAATAATAAATAAAGAAACATCGATATATAAACTATAACAAAATATATGATATTTCTAAAAAAAATTGAGATAAATTGTCGATTTTTTTAAGGAAGTAGGTTTTAAAATATCCTACATGATGTGCATCCAGTATTTTTAAAATCATAGTATTTATGCGCATACGCCAAAAAATCTTTTGAGCCATTATAATAAAGCATCTCATGTCTTTAATCGTTCTTCATCTAATTTTTTTTTTTTTCTCAAAAGAAGATGAAATCAGTTTTTTAATACAATGTAAATTAATGAAATGATTTTATTTATTCATTTAGATGTGCTCTTAATATAGTATTTCCACGTTTACTGTAGCCTTTTCCAAGTCAAATGTAACAGTTTCCAAGTCAAATATAACTTTTACGAAAAATTGTAACCTTTTTCAGTACTTTACTTTTTAAATTTAAAGATGGTTTTAAAACTGATATAGTATTCAAATAAAAGTAACTGTTACTTTTATTTAGATATCTACTACTAACTATAAAAAAAACTACCTTGTAATTAAATCTCCCCCTTATCTACTAAAATCATTTGGCGGCAATGTAGTATAAATATTAATTAATTTGATATACACTATGAAATCAATATTTTTCGTTTTTCTTTTGATAATCTATTATATATTATAATTATTATAACTGTTAGTTATATAGTAAGAAATCTTACTGCAAATCACTGGGTTTCCATAATACGGTTAATATCATAGGTTTTGTTACATGATATTTTTACAAATTATGTAACCTGTGATATTGTTACGTAATATGTAAAATATCGGACCATAAAACTCAAAATGCAGCATTGATATTCCTTATCACCGAACCGATCATGCCTTGGTTAAAATATATCGCTTGTGAAAAAAAAAAAAAACACAATTTATGGCCATAAAACATTACAGGTGTGTGATTACCTTTTTAGCTGTAGTTACGCCCAGTACATTCAAGGTCACACATCCATTATCATAGCATCCGGGCGATCTTGAACTTTCATAAACTTGCTACTTGGAGCTATTTGCTTCCAGTGAGTTTTTTTCTTTACGATCGCAATAGAATCATAAAAAAACTAAACTAGCCTGTTTGACCAGGATGTTAGTAAAATGTGTCCATAGATTCGAACCTAATTAGAGTTAGGAAAAAATGATCGATATAAAAATAGTTGCCTTCAAGAAAAAAGCTGTTTCATTCGTGTACGGGAAATTTCTCAACTTAGGAGAAAGTAGTAGTGGTCATTTGATTTGTTGATCCAAGATTTATATCGTCTGAGTATGATTATTGCCATATTTCCTCAGACTGGTTGTAATTTGCTGTCTTTCAGCACTTCGAAAAATATTGTGGTTTCTCGAAAAGACAATATCCACAATATCTCCTCTCACCACTCTGTCTAAATAGTCTGAAGCCGATCGATCAGGATATCTCGAATCACCGTTCTTAGAGATGAAACGGATTGGACATTTTTTTTGAAAAATGTTACTTATCTAAAGACGGTCTTTGAAATAGCACTATCAAGCTGACAGCAAACGTTCTTATTGGAGTTCCATAATTTATTATTCAATGGAATAATAAAGAATAATGATGACCACTTAAGGACATTTCCTACGCATAACGTAAAAATACAACAAATACAATTAATGTATTTTATGATATTTAAATGATTACCTGTGAATTTCCAATATTTCACTCGTAAATGGGTCATTCTCACGTAAGAGGGCACTTTATAGCGATTTAGAAAAGCTTAGGACTCTAAGACATCAATTTTCTAAATCCAAGCGATAATTATCTATAATAATATATAATTATCTAGACTCCATACGACTTTATTTTAATTATATAACCATAAATACGTTTGTTACACGTACCTTAAAAACACTAGAAAAAGGTAGAAATTCATCCCCCTGTCGTTAGAATATCTTACTGTAAATCAAATACTGCAGGGGAATGAAGATAGCGACGTGGATTGAAGCTATCTTAAGACTCCCCGAGAAATTCACTTGACATGGAAGCGATCGAGGACTATAGTGAATTATAGTGCATATTTGTTTAGAAAAAAACATTTTAAAAGTGAGTTGATTTGATGATACAAAATCTCCTCGTTCAACCGCCTGTTAGAATATAGACCCACCCACTCCTTAATGCATATGTGGAATAAAACTGGTAAATGAAAACAAAGCGAAAGTGTTCAAAGAAGATGCTATGTTGCGCAAAGAATACATAATGCTTATACGACAATATGAAAGACTCTGGAAAAATATCGAGAATTTTTTTTTCAAAAAAGGGATTTACCATGTGAAAAGTATGCACATATGTCTTTTATTATAGAGGCACTGTTCCTATCCTTTTAATCCCTAAAGTCTGGTAATTCATTCCATAATTTGTTTAGTTATCTTTATATCACATTTAACATGAATTGGTGTTACGCCACGTCGACTCCTTGCTTCTTATAGCCAAAGGAATAGTATTACACCGAAAAAAGGGTTTATTTGCAACCATAAAATAATAATTGGACCATAAACTGGTCCAAATTTGTCTTTATTTAAAACAATGTGCATATTTAAATATAGTAGAGAGTTTTCGGACAGCCGTTTGTCTGGTTACAATTAAATGAGATTTTGTTGAGTTTGAGATATTGTTTTCTTTAGCTTTGCGTAGAATAGATAATCATCTCCCTGACTGAAACCTGTTACAACTTAAAAGGCTCCAGTTACTTTCCCTTGGATCTGTATTAATGTCGGCATTAGAATATTTTGTAAACGTTTTCATCGATCACACTATTTTATTAGAATTCCGAAGCTGCTACATTCTTTTGTGTCAACGGCTGTATTGACATCGAAACCTTTCCATTGAACGTCTGGTCTTCCTCTTTTGGCTCTTATTATCCTGGTGCCACCTTGTAATATTGCCGTAACAAATATTTATCTACCGGGTTTAAAATGATATATAATGATATATAATAACATGTTATACATTATTAAATCAAAATAATTTTATTTATTTCTTATTTTAATTTTTTAAATTTGAGAGTCATGTCTTTTTTTTTAATGTTCATACTTTTATTTACATCTGTCTACCATCTGCGACAAACAGTGAATTTGATGATTTAAATGAAATAAGTAAATAAGCATTCCAGACATGAATAAGGAAAGTGCCCAACAGCACCTCTATCCGAACTTAATTATGAGGTCACACTCACACCAAAACATATGTCTCCGTTGAAAAGCCAAAAAGTCAGTCGAAAATTTTCACGATCGTAATAGTGTCTTGCTATATATTTCATATATGTGTGATTCTAAAATTATGGTGGTATTTGGCTCTTAAATTTTTTGGAATTTCAAAGTCGTCTTTTTCATATGTTTCTGTTCGCAGATGTCATGGTCACTTGCTTCTTACCAATGATGTGAAGTGCGCACACACTTATATTAATAGTTTTCGAGATAATTATGTTCTAGGGTGTGACGAAATGTAACATATGACATTATTATATTAATCTAAATCTTTTAAAAAAGAATTCTCTAAATTTTTAAGTATCTTTTCGTCTAAAATCAGTCTCCTGCTTTGATAGATATAATGAGTTCGATCCCTACCATCAAAATAGTTAATGAACTAACAGGTAACTATAGAATTAATTTTTTAAAATTTATTTGGCGGTTTAAGGGGGGATTTAAGATATGTATACTTAATCGAAAACTAAGTTTCTGAACTGACAATGATTAGTACTCAACATAACCAAGTGACAAATTTAATCACAATCCTCTAAGTTACTAACATTGTCACTCCCTAGCCAAAAACGAAATCAGTATCAGGCTAGGGAGTTACAGGTCAGGGAGGGACAAATCGGCCATTTATCATCAATGTTGCGAGACTAGTACAAAAATTACTTAAAGGAGGTTATGGCTGTGAAGAGATTCGAAAGATATATTAAACTTTTACAAAAAATGTATATATATTGTTTACTACCATCATGTTGATAAGGTGTAGGGAGTGATTCACTATAAAAATATTGTTTAGCTTTACACCCTCCTTTTCCTCCTGAAAGCAACTGAAGTAAATTTAGGAAAAATGATATGATTCGACGTATATTCGGGTTCATAACAAGGTTAACCCGTTTGTTCTCGGCACGAAATTTCCTTTTCTGAGGGGATTGGTGGGTATTTAAAGAACTAGCTAGGGAGGGACCTAGCAACTGAGTGACAACGGGAAAAGCTGTTGTGATACTTCGCCTGTACCCTTTGGAGTCCAGGCTCAATTTTATTTTGAATTCTGAAAGTTTGGTGCCTCATTTTTTAGAATTATTGTGGCGGAAAAAGGTTTAAATATTTTTCCAAGTACATGACCTCTGCTTTGTGATAGGCTAGGGAGTGACAAAAGGAGCATTGTTATTTATTTTAGTGAATTTTATGTTAGTGAAAATTAGATAGAAGTGTTCATTACCAATGAGGTAATAAACAGCAAAAAAAAATTAAAAATCCTTCTGGCGGATGTCGATTTATCACGTTGTGACACAATGCCACCATAATTTTAGAATCACCCGTATACATAGGTATGCTAAATAAGATGGCTCTAACGCTGTAGTAAATGAGTTATGAATACCACGACAATTATTTAATTGCTTTATCAGATACTAATTTTAACATATGAATCCTTGAGCCTAGTGAAATATGACAGATAACATTACATATTATCTTGTTGACAGTTCCATGAACTTCCTCACTTTGTGTAACTACATTTGTTTTTTATTTTTTTTCTTCAAACAGTTTCAGTACCCTTTGTTGATAGTAATTTAACTCACTAACTAATTAACTATTTAGTACGAAAATTAATTAAATAAACCATTTACATACACTTAAATTCAGGATTTATTTCAGTGACTTTGCATTGGTCCGGCTACTACAACAAGCTTCATACAATTATTGCTTTGCTTATGACTTCGTCTATATTTAATTATACAATCGTGTTGCGCATAAGTTAAAAATACAACTTAAAATTCAGATTGCCTATAATGATCTCATAATAATTATAAAAATATATAAAAAACCTTAAATATTAGAATAGTGCAGGTAATAAATTTTATATTAATCTAATCTTAATTTGTGGGTGACCACCATTTTTAAATAATTTATTTTTTGAAGAGAAAAAATTTGGCTCCGCCGGGAATCGAACCCGGGTCTCCCGCGTGACATGCAGGGATATTTTTAAATAATTTATTTTTTGAAGAGAAAAGATTTGGCTCCGCCGGGAGTCGAACACGGGTATCCCGCGTGACATGCGCGGATATTTTTAAATAATTTATTTTTTGAAGAGAAAAGATTTGGCTCCGCCGGGAGTCGAACCCGGGTCTCCCGCGTGACATGCGCGGATATTTTTAAATAATTTATTTTTTGAAGAGAAAAGATTTGGCTCCGCCGGGAGTCGAACCCGGGTAGAGTCGAACCCAGTGAGGAGTAAGGATTGGCTCTACTTGGGGCCGAGCTATGTAGTGCAGTGGTTAGCATCCGCGCATGTCACGCGGGATACCCGGGTTCGACTCCCGGCGGAGCCAAATCTTTTCTCTTCAAAAAAATTAATAATTTTTATAATTTTAATAATTATAACATAATGAACAAATATGCATTTATTTATTTTTTTACTGTAAGATATTTACTAACAAATGTACGTGTAAGTAAATGCCTTTCATATAATTGTCTGAAGTCAGTTGTCCTGGAAGTAATAAATGATTTATTGGTTCGCGATAAGATTATTTCTACGCACTAATGTTTGCTCAGAAACAGAACTTGTTTCCTTGGTAACATCCATGTCAAATATTTCGACATAAGTAAAAACATGTCATACGTCATATCTTAGTGCAGGATTGGATTTTCTTTTTAATTTATTTAAATAATTTATATTAGTAAGAGAACAAGCATATGTCATTAAATATGTAAACAATATTTATACATTGACCTCTTATAAGTAGTGAACCATCCTGAATCGTGGAGAACATAAATATTACTGATCCGATTGATCCGATATATTTCTACACCTTACAATATTAATAAGAAATTAGTTTTGAAAAACGTGATAAACTCAATTTGGCTAATATGTGGATCAAGCTGTATCATAAATATAAGCAACGGTATTTTATTTATGTTAAGCATATCTATTAGACTATTATTTTAATTTCATTATAAATACTACTCTACACTTAAGATGTTGATAGGTTCTGAAGTACCTCGCTATCATATCATTTAAAGGTATAGATGAAACAGCTGATATACTAATTAATGATGTAAACATCATTAGAAAAGTTAATTGTGTTAAAATTGGTTGAACTGATTCTCACGAAAGAGTTATTAGGTTTTACTATGAAATATTGCTGGCAACAGACCTACGTATTAACTAGTAATCAATGAATGACCTATTTAAAAAAAAAAATAATTTGTTTATTTATTTATAAAAAAATCTAGAGAAACGAAGTATACTTCGCTATATCACAGAATGTGGAATAGGAACAACTAAAATCTAATTGTCACTGTAAATGGATTGAGCTTAATTAATTAACCTTTTTGTAAAACATTAAATACAACAAAGTGGCCAGTTAGTAATTAAATAAATTTAAATTTGATAATTTTAAGAATACTAATAGGTACATTTTTTAGAACAAATAAGTGTTCATTTTGTTATGTGCCTATGATTTTGATGTAGGAGTGTAAAATATTATTAGATAACAATTATGTAGAGTTTATACAATTTATTGAGAAATAAATGTCAACACCAATCACTGAATATTGAAACTAATTCTTAAGAGAAAAATGCCACGGTCTAGTGCATAATAGCAAATTATGTACCAATATTAAAAAACTCTTATGGTGAAAGTCATAAATAAACGTTGAATGAGCATATAAGTAAATGAAAAATCAAACTGGAAATTTTAATATTGTTTAGAGGTTTTTATATTATCTTAGAAGAAAAATCGACTCGTACGAGAGGAATCATGAAAAAAATTCAAGAAAAATATATTTTTGAAAATCATTTCCAGTTTTCATGAATTGAATGCAACTCGCATGACAGCATGAAGGAATCTCAACAGTCTGGTATAGTACTGCTTTTTATATTACGAGGTGCTAGGAGGAGAGTTTTAGGACAGTTACCGACAAGTAAAGAGGCACCGAGTCGCGACCTAAGAGCAATGAGGCATAGCGAGTGCCAACTAGAGAAATATAAATCACAGTCAACCATCAGCTAAGTCCTGTTATAAATATTCATGGAAACCGATTCATGCAATGTTGTTGTTGGCGATCAATTAAAATACTAATGTATTAATTAGAGTTCCCATATCAGCATTTCGTATACTAACATGTTGTACTCTTTGTTTACTCAATCATATTAATGTCCTATTGTTAACTTTATTCATACAATGTGAATAAGAACTTTTAAAATATATGTGTAAATACCGTTCTTAAATAACACCTTAACATATTCAAATATTTCAAAAGAAAGAGTTTTAACAAAAAAATGGCAGGAGCAAACGTGTAGGACTGCACGAGATCTATAAATAACTAATCCAAGATTTTAAGAAAAATTTTATTCAAGATTTTGTGATGGCCATCCAACATTTATAGTATCACATTTACGACGTTTTTTAATCTTGCTTTAAAATAATAAAACGCTATGTTTTTCAATCACTTTTTCGATATATATTATACAGTTCTTAAGGCTCTGTCTAAATAATTTGCCAAATATTCATAATTGATTACCTTTGTATTGTATTATAAATTCTTCTGTTACATTAATAATATCATAACAATATTTTATGTTCAAAAGTTATGATATTACGACAATGCTGTGTGATTTAACAATCAAAAACATTTAAAGAACCTTTATAGGTGGCTCGTCGATGATCAAGTGTACAACGAAGTCACATCTCTTCTTATAGTATTTAACGTTTAAATGTATGTACTCCTTCATTGTAATATTTTAAGACTCTAAATTGAAGAAAAAAAAAAAAAAATAGTGGTCTATTTTTGGATCGCTGACATCAGACAGTTTTAAACGACCACCCTTTATCTGCAAGAGTAAATTTCTGCTCATTGTTAAAACCTTTTTCTGTTAATATCTCGAAGACAAATGAATTTTCCTACCTGCTTAGTGTTCAGACACAATTCAATTGCCGATTATTTCCATAATAATGTTCGATTGCCGGCAATAATAATGTTCATAAGAAACCTGTTTTGAGAACGTGATTTGTGAGCTAGTAATATTCCGTGTCGAAAACAACATTTCCAATAATGCCATCAAAATTGGTATTTTATTATTAGTAATCAATATTTTTATGATGTGATCTTTTATTATCAATTAGCTATTAATTTAATAAATACATGTGCAAATTGTTAACAAATATTATGATTTATGTCACTAACATTTTAAATGATTTTTTTTCAAATAGAAACTTGTTGACATTGGTTATCAGATAACTCTTTGCTTTGCCTTCATAAAAGATCATAAAGAAAGAAAATTCCTGATTAGAAATTATTGTTAGGAGAAAGTGTGAATAAACGAAAACTGTTGTTCTCCTTTTCGGCTCGGGATTCTGTCATAGCCAATAATGATCACATCAAATGGCGTGGGACCATTCTCTTCTTCGGAGTATTTCCAATTGTCCTCGGATGATCGAATTTATGAGGTGCTGAAAAGACGCCTGCGTATAACGGTTCGTCTAAACCCGAAACACATGCGAATAACTAGCCAATGGTCTGTAAGGTCTCCTGGGAACTGGGCTACGTCTGAGGTCTCGAGGTAATTTTGGGCAAGTCTTGTGTTGTTATATAGCTGGATAATCTTTAATGAGCGAAGTTCAATCTAACCAATTTTTCCTATATTCTATGATGATCGTCATAAAATTTCTAGTAACATTATAAACGCTTGTTAAGCAACTTCTCGTAGTATTAATATAGCTACTTAATAATCGCCATATTTTTTTTCAAACGCGTCAGATACTATTCTGGAATAGTTAGGAAGGAATGTTTGGTCTATATAAAACCATTGTTAACCAAGCAACAAACCAATTTAATTTTTTTTTTTTTTTTAAATTCAAAATTATTTGAATGATATAAAAGACAAACTAAAATATATTTACCTATTTACTAATACCTAAATGGACCCACATAAAACACACAGACAAACCTTTCAATCCAAATACTTAAGATTAATTACGAACTCGCAGATTACATGGACATAAGTTTGCGCAAGATATGGCAAGACGTGACATTCCTGACATACCTCGGCGACGGCTGAAGTCAAACCTGAATGCGAGGAGGATCCACCACTGGGTGCTCTCTCCCTCATGCCTACCAATGTCATGTGTACCTTATTAGCGCACATTTGCTAATTGTAATGTTACAGGTACAAATATTTTTTTCAGTTAAAAAAAATATGTGATAGTTTAAATGATTATCAGGATTTTCAGTTAAAACTGTTTTATTTTGGAAAGCCAACGTTTCGACCTAACTTGTGGATCTTCATCAGGGCAAAAAGAAAAATTAATACTTTACAAAACTGATAATTATATAAAAGATGGTAAGCAGTATGGATATTTAAATAAGTAGCTGTTTAGCAAAATAAAATCTGATATTTACCTTCTGAGTCCAGAGTAATACAAAGACTGAAGGTAAAATAAGGTGAAAGGTAGTGGTAGGGGGGTTAGTTTGGCGACTTCAAAGGTTTATTACGGGGAACCCAACGCTTTTGAAGTGTAAGGCTACATGACATAGCACATGAAAATAAAATTCTAAAACGAACAAGAGATGATACTGTATACAAACTGTAATCGAAATATCTTTATAAACTTTATAAAAATATAAAGAAGGAAGTTATAAAATAATAAAGATATATGTTCCGTACCTCTACAAAAAAAAAAAATATGTTGTGTTTCAAAAGCGATAGAAGTAAAAAAAACCCTATTTCACAAAATTAAACTTTTAACTTTAGTTTTCTCAAAATATGGAGTCTTAGTTCACTTTTGCGTTACGTCGTCCAGTTATAGGCTAGAGGATTTGTGTGAATCGAGTTTTCAATTATATGTGATATACAATGGCTTGGGAATTCTGCAGGCAGTCATTCGTTTCGTTGACTATCAATAAATAGCGCATGTTCATAAGGGTCCGATAATAATGGTGTAGTTGGAGGTTAGGTAAATTTTGAAGTCATCAGAATCTAGTTTTAACAATGTTACTTTTCATGCGTATCACTACTTTAGAAGGACTTGGTATAAAATGAATAGAATACCCTGACCCGACTGATATTTTAGCCTCCTAGGCACGTCCAAATCCTTTAGAGTTAATCACTCCTTTTTCAGCCTGTGTCATTTTCGTTTTATTATCCTTCACGGTTCTTCGCCTTGAACTGGAAATAAAGCGAAAGACCTAAAGGATTTAGAATAAGCATTTTAGGCTCTGGGACAAATAGGATTTGCTCCACCTCCTTCCCACTTTGAAGGAGACAGTCCCCTTCGCGAAAATGATTTAAGCTAAGCCTATTATGCAAAATTGTCTACTATAATTTTGGAACTAATTTACAAATTTACGTTATTTAGTCTTCCATTCCTTGTATTTGAGAAATGTTGGGGTAATATTATCTTTTACAAGCTCAAACGTGTTGAGAGAATATTAAAAAACTAAATGATAATATGAAGAATGTCAACTTAGTGAATATAGTTTTTCACAAACCATGTGACCTGAACAAATCTAAACAAAATACGTGTGACCAGTTTTTGATGAAAAGGATGCAATTCTCTAATTATTAAATAATACAGAACACCAGTTAGATTTTCAATGGTTTAGCTTTTATAAATTTGTACTTTTTATTTAAAGTCTCTCATTAGTTATAAGTGGAAAAAGAAGCAACAAAAATAAAATTACTGAGATTATATTCAGTTATTATTGGTTACATTCAAAATACATCATTGTTTTTATACTAAAATAATGTTGTTTAGTTTATTACAAAAAAAAATATATCATATAACGTTATCTAATAACAGTAATTTCTGCCATCATTAATATATTTACATGTTGTGGGCTATGGGAACAGTAAAATAACTAATACTAAAATTACAATTTATTAGTTTAATATTTACAATTGTGTCTACTGCCTTATTATTAAATACAGAATACAATGATTTTGTAGACACTACTTATTTACGATAAATTACAATTGTTAAAAACTTGATTCCTCTACAACCTACACTATTATCACAATAAGGCTTATCAAACTTATCACTTATCAGTTCGAACTGTACTCGATGGGTGTTTACATATAACCACCTGAAGCTTGTGAAACCGCTATTTATAAATCTTTGGGAAGAACATCTCGAACAATCCAGCAGTTTCGCGAATCCTTATAATCTCAGCCGACCGCCAGTTCGTGCCAAACAATGGGCGGATTGTTATCAATGGGCGCGTTATTTTTCTCCACTGGCCGCAACAATATTTTCATTTTACTTCATATAAATATTATTGATTTTATTTATTTATCATTATGTGAAATTGAACTTGTAGGTACAAATGTTAATATTAAATTTATTCAATTTTTATTTTCCAATGCCAATTAGAGATCTGAAGACCTGGGCCTAAGATGAATTACCAATTACAAGAATAACAGCTTCATTGACAATCTTTGCAGAACAGCATGACCAGTTCACTTTCATTTTAGTAGTTGCATTTCTTTTACTAATGTTTTAATTTCCACTAGTTTTTTAACATTTCTGTTCTTTATATCCTGTTTCGTTTAATTTTTAATAGGCTCCGAGAAAGTTGAAATTGCGTCCTGTTTAGTTTCTAGTTACTTTTACTTGTAGGAGCCCATGTTTGAGAACGAATATAATGTAATATGTTGATAACGAGAACGATAATGTTACTGGGTAAATACCTGTTTCAAGTACCCTTTTCTTAATTTCTGGAGATAGTTGAATTATGCCATTTTTTTCATACTCCAGTATTTTTACTTTTCACTTACCTAAATATGAAATATATAGTAAGTGGAAGTATAGCGATCGTGAAAAATTTTGATTTCCGGTTTTCAACGGAAATACACGTTTTGGGCCCCCCTGAGTCTAAATAACCAAGTCCCGCGAAATGGTTTGTGTGTGTGTGTGTGTCTGTGTGTCTGTGTGTGTGTGTGAACAGACTAGCTCAAAAACTATGCCCGCGATATGACAGCAAAAATTTCATCAAAATTGGTCAAAGGGAGGGGGTACTTTATTTAATAACTTTTTACGTTTTTTTTTCGATTTTCTCAAAAACGGCTCTAACGATTTTGATTAAACTTAGGATTTGATGTATTAATATGCCTGAGATATTAGTGTAAAAATTTCATCAAAATTGATTAACTGAAAGGGGCACTTTACTTAATAAATTTTGTTTCATTTTCACGTGTTTTTTTTTATTTACTCAAAAACGGCTTTAACGATGTTGATGTATTAATATGCCCGAGATATGACTGTAAAAATTTCATCATGACTGTAACTAAATGAAATTTTCAACAAGTACATAGAGAATTATAAAATCAGTCGACATGGAATATTATGGTTCTTGCATTGCCGAATTATCTCAAATATAACCTTTTATTTAATAATAAAAAAAATTAGTGTTTGTTATAGAGCAAATAAAAACAAAAATAAAAAATGAATGTGGAAAAATGTGTAACTTTGAGAAGTGGCATTAACACAATTTCTAATCTAAGTTGGTAAGTGAAAGTTGTGTGTAGCGCGCACGCACCAGAATTTTCCATCCCACATTAATCCTTCTAGTAATTTCTTTATTTTTATTTTTAAATGAGATATTGCCCTATTTGAAGCTATAATATAAATATATTGACCCACAAAACTGATTACCTTGTTTTGATTACCTTTCATTGAGTTTGTCATTCATTCCCTTTGGTGATGTTTTTTCAGTGTTCATACAAAGCCCCAAAGATTCTACCTGGAGTTCATTGGCCATTTGTTTGATTTTTGTAAGCAAATTGGCGAAAATAATTAGCTGGGAATCTCAGATTCGATAATCTGTACTCATTTAGAGATATGCCTTTCCTTCCCAGTTTAGCTTAGTACAGACATAATTTAGTAGCCAGTTGAGTAAAATTGGTGGTAGTAGAAAATCCTGTTGGACCCCTGTCGGCATTTTATTATTTTCTTCTATTGCTATGCAGTCCTTACTATTTTTATATACTTATTTTTTTTTATATATTTAAATAGTTAATTTTTATTTTTAATGATTTTGAAAATAAGCAAATGTAGAAGTTTTTTTTTAATTAAAAAAAATCATAATTGTTTCAAATAAACTCTCCAAATAATTGATTAGTTTTAAAAATAACCTGAAAATCATTTATCATTTAAAATGTCATATTTGACCTTTAAAAAAAGAACTGTAATTTAATGAACTAACCAGATTCAAAATAAGAGTTAAAGATTAGAAAAAAAAATCTAAATAGAGAAAAAAATAGAGTTAAATTTATAATATTAGAAAACTCACAAGCTTATACTGTCTGGTGTGTTTGGTATGCAATGCTCTTGGAAGATAAGGAAATGTGGGTTATAGTGATACATATTTCTATTGTCTTATTGTTACGTGGGTAGTTTTTTACTTGCATTTCCAAACTGTAAGAAAACAGATCTTCTACCGACCGATATTCCCACGTAATTGCGCCACTTTAACGATACAAAAAAATATATCTGTAATACTTTTCAATGGTTTTATTACTTAACCATGGTAGACAAACATTCTTATATCTCTGAAATACTTACTAGATGAGCGGTTATCATATTTATTTATTCTTACCTACACAGATAGAAACTCTTGTTGCAATCTTATTCTCATACATTTTCATTGATATTGTAACGAAAAAAAAAATAATAATAAAAAAAAAATCAATAACAAAAGTCAATAAAAACATTTGGTTTAGAATAGTTCTAAACCTTTTGTTGTAACGAACTAAAAGTTTGAACAAAATGTCATAGCACATGGTTCTAGGCTGTCCTCCTTACGACTATATATAAGGAAATGTGCACCGGAGAGTTAGTCTTGTTCTGGAGCTCAAGTCATTTAGTTATTTCTGTGTTAAAAAGTGATAATTGTTGTTACCTGTTTAAATATTTGTGTTTTCAAAATTTGTGTGGTATTGAAAAGTTATTTTTCTTTGAATAAAAATTGTTTAACCCACGTGAATGTTACAATATTTAGAAAATCTTTACCAAGTTTCATTCAAATCAAAACGTGTTAATAAAACATTAACATAGACAGCAATAGACTGAGTATGGAAATATTTATATTTGAAAGGATAATTGTTCTTTAAATAAGTAAAAAAGTTATCCATCCCTGGTTGAACTTGTGCCACTATTATCAACGTTTAATTGTCATAATTATAAACTAAAAATTAAAGTATAAAGTGTTTTACTATCATGAAAATATTGCCGCTGGAGGTAACCGTGCACAGTTAGCAAAGTGCTTCCAAGTTATCCATAACCACAAAGAGTCAATACTCTTTCGTCTAGGCAACCCATAGAGAGGACGATACACAATAAATGTTCCCTCTAATTTCTTACCTAAACTCAACCCCAACTTCAGCAAGCTAAGTGGGCGGTGCTGACAAATAGGCAAATGCCTTGAAATGAGCGTTTTTATTTTATTTTATTTTTTTTTCGGTACCTCTACCGATGCCATGTGTGGCATACGGGAGGTTACTCTAGAGGTGTAACCAACCTATTCTAACCATGGTGGGAGGGTCGAGATTCTATTCCGTGGGGCCTCCACGAAATAAAAGTCAACCCTCCCAGGGCGGATTCGAACCGCCTCCATTCGGCTCGAGCAAGCAACTGCGGGTCGCGCTCCTACACGCTCGGCTATCCCGGCCCGTTGAAATGTGCGTTTTAAACACTGACAAACAACTGATATCCTGTGGTTCACAAGTTTGAGTCCGCGTGCCGGAAGCTTGTGGCAACTCGGCATTGATCCCCCGCTAAAAATATCTTACATTATAAAAGGTGAAGAAGGGAAATAAAGAAAAAATCTATTCTTAGCTGACTGCTTCATACGGAATAGATTGTATTTGAATAAAAAAAAGAAGAGATTCGTAAAAGTTTAGATGGTTCGATTTATATAGTACATAAAACACTATTCTAGTCACTTTTCCGTTTGCAACATTTTTATAAGATTCTAAAATTGCAAAACACGTGGGGTCCGACTTACTAAACCAATATTTGTTCACAACAGAAATGAGAATACTTGTTTACAAAATAAAGTTTTCTGAGGTATTCTAGGGAATAATCTTAGCAAAGACCCTTGACAATAAAAAAGAGCAGGCTATCAATAACCGTACAGGAACGGGTAATCGTAGCGAATCCGGGCAAACACGGTACGGTACGACTACAGTGGCCTTGCGCAAAACCAAAACGAAGGTCCGCCACAATGGGCCGCCAACATCCCATGACCCCTGGCTCGGGGCCGGCACGCAGGCTGCTTGGGGTTGTGGATCACGTTCCAGTCCGCCCTGCAATTTGGGATGTCGGTGAGCAGATTGTTGCCTCATTCCGAGTCCCCTGCTTTGTAATCACCAAATCTTGGGGTCGCTATAAATTCTTGCAAAAGTGGGCCCTGATTCTAAAGAGGCTTGGGTATGTGAATAACAGTAATAGCTCCGCTAACGATCGTTTTGATCTTACGTCACCTACCTCTTTCGGGCTTGAATTGCTTTAAAATTATTTCAAAATATTTGACAACCTCAACAGGTGTTTTGCCTTAGAGGAACTTCTATAGAGGCAATAATAAGCATTCTAACGATCAGAAATGTTTCATATGTGAGAGTTTTGCCAAAAATTTAGATTACGAAAAGTAACTAAGTAACAAAAAATGATGAATTTCATATCTTTACCGCCAGTATATTTGATTATTACGATATTAGATAGCAAATTTAAGAAAAATGTGAGTCCGCAGGGAAGGCAGCTACCACCTCGCAGCTACTTAGAAAATATGAGAAACAAAAGTTAGAAATTAAATAAATTCTTAGTCATTTATTATATTTATTAGGCGTTATATAAAAACATATTTTAATTTTCCAATATCAATAAATTTTATTTGATCAATTTCTTTATTAATATTTGCCTTACACAGTTATAATAACTCAATCCCCCCACCTCGGTCATAAGAATTTTACCATGCTGCCCCCGCCTAGACGAAACTTGTAGCAGCCTGTCCACCCTAATACTCTAATTAATGTATATGTAAATTTAAAAAAATATATATACATACATGCACCCACTCAACGCACATAATATTTACTTATTAACTATAATTTATTTAACCATTCAACTACCGGCAAAACTTAGGTTACTTATTATGAATTCAATATATTTACAGTAATTAACTTTCATAGATTTAGTATTTTTGTATGCAATTTTTAAATTTAATGATATTTTGAAATAATTTCTAGAGCCTAAAAAAATTCTTTTTTTTAAATTTTCATAATGAATATTTTCTTTTTTTTGTTTCAAAAGTAGTCATTCTCTATTTATGAAATGGTTTCCAGTAAACGTTACCTGAGATTTTTTTTTCTCTCCATTTTGTATCCTAGTTTTATTTAATGTTTAATTTAATTTGTAATACGGTTAATTTTTTTTTAGGTAGAGTTTCATTTGAATTTACCGGAAATTTGTCAACATAAAAGGAATACATTTCCGCTAAGAGCTTACCTTAGTTTTTCTGGAACGCTAAATATTAATATCAACATTTTTTCTTCTCCCCAGGATCAGGAAAGAACCCATTGGTAAATGATTAAACCTCTGCTAATTGTGTAAATATAACCCATATGAATTCGATTATTTCAAACGAGAGCTATCAAGTTCCTTGCACGGAAATCACATTAATAGGCGAAGCTAACTCAAAAATTGCAGCATGCTCCCCATTGGGATTGTATGATAAACTAGTGCACAGTGCGTTGCAGACCTTATTTATTGGAACAAATTCGATAGACCTTGCCTTTTCAAAATTCAATAACACCCTTTGATTTATTTTATGCATTCAATATTAAAATTCTAAACTGCATCATTGAAATAAAAAGATATGTAGCTAAAAATAGTGTGTAAGAAGGTGTTTGTTATGAACACTACATCAGGATTAGCAAGTTGTTATATCTAGTAAATTTTGTGGCGAGCTGGTATCAACCAGGCCATTGATTACTTTTTTTTATATAACTAGCTTGTTAAAAAATCATCGGAGCATTGGAATAATACATCTCTAGGTACTTTTTGTTCGGATTTTTTTCACAAATCATCAAAAATTACGTATCTTCCTAAATTATTACTATTTAAAAAAAAAAAAAAAATGGCGAAATAAGTATCCTGATTGTGATTGCGGTTTTTTTCACTCACTGTATTAACCTTAACCTTCTTGTAGCAATTTATGATTTTTCATTTTTATTTTTTAGGTAATTTTTGATGTTGCGGATAATCTTCATAGGACTAATGATGAATTACAAGGTTACAACCAAGCAAAGAATATATACAAATTTTCTAAATTCCAGATAATATCAAAGTTTTCTAATAAACTTTTAAATCTTTACTTTCTTTATTCTAAATACCGAAGTGATTTTTTAATTAAACTTTAAACTTAAACTTTTAAACCAGTTAATTCATCAACTTGCTTCCACTTCTTTCACTTACTTCTGTATACTACTAATATATAAGGGGTCACCTGTGGTGTAATTTCTAGCATAGCATCCTACAATTCTAAAGGTCGCAGGTTCGCGTATGATTTTTTAAAGGAAGTAAAAAATACTTGCCCTATCATCCTTCGGATGAGGTGTAAAATGGAGGCCCCGAACATGTACCATGTCAGGTACCTAATCTTAAAAGATCCCCTATCTTAATTATAGCATGGTAGGCAAAATTTAGGACTCCCACTGTAGTATCGTCCGATTAGTTTTAGTAGCATAAAGTGGCGTTAATTAAACTTGAAGAGTTAATGAACCAATATATAATAAATTACTGGTTCAATCTGGATGAATGAAGTTCAGTGAAAAAAGATGCTGAATTAGTTGACTAGGCTTAAACGCTGTTTGTGTAAACCGGCTCGAAGCTGGAAGAAAGTTAATGATAATGATTTTGCTTTTTTGGAATTAACCTTTTTGGAAATTGGATAAAATAATAACAAGTTAATGATTACCACTATTTCCCCTATTTTTATAGATATATTAATACTTATTCTGCTGTTCGCGGCAGAGACAAATCCAACAAAGCAATAATTAAAAGCAGTACAGCCGTTCATGATCTATAAATCGTGTGACTAACACTACTTTGTTTTTAATATCCACAATAGATTATAAAATGCCTAAAGATAAAAATGAGAACTGATATTGAAAGTCAAACACCTGATTGAGATTTAGGAATGAACATAAATTAATCCAAATCAACATAATATTTTTTTTTAAACTGTAACTTTGATTAGCTAAAATTGCTGTATTTTAATATTGCAGTACCCTCTATTCACGTTTTTATGTTAAAGTCATAAGGGCATAATATCATACATATTAAAGACATGTCCATTAGAAGGCGCCTAAATAGAAGCAGGATGAGAGACCTCCTCTCCAGAATTAGTGTCAAGTCCGGAAAGAGGTGCTGTTAGGCTCTTTCTTTCTTCATGCCCAAAATACCAATCAAATGATTACCACTTTGTGAATGACGCTGATGGCTGTCATGTGTGAATTGAAGTATGAAAAAAAAAACTTAAAATAAAAGATATGTATGAGAATAGTCCGGGGGCTGTCAAAAAAACACAAATAGTATTAAATTATTTTATTGCAGCCAAAGTTCCGACCCAAAAAAAAACTATGCAGGTCTTCGTCATGGCATGTGACAATGAAGAAAGTTAAGCTGTTCCATTTTCAGGGCCTTTAAATAGTTACATTTTCAGGGCCTGTGTTGATGGGTGAGGGCATAGTTGGGTCGAAACGTTGGCTGCAATAAAATTGATTGTTTATTGACCGCCACCCCGGACTATTCTCATACATAATCAAAATCCGGTCAACCATCATTTATCTAATTAAAATAAAATATTTTGATTCACTCAAAATGGGAAAAATGTCACTTAAACCCCTTGTCTTCCTAGTTCCACATACGAGTATCATAGAAGTTGAATTGTAATATGTATCTTTGTAACGCAGGGTAAAGTGATAAAGAAGATATACTGACCCTGTTGGCTGTTTTCTTTTTACTTTCACTTACCTATATATGAAATATATAGTAAGTATATATTGCGATCGTGAATAATTTTGACTTCCGGTTTTCAACGGAAATACACGTTTTGGTGTCCCCTGAGTCCAAATAACCAAGTCCCGCGAAAATGTCTGTGTGTCTGTGTGTATGTGAACAGACTAGCTCAAAAACTATAAGCCGTATGAACCTGAAATTCAGTATTATATGTGCCCGTGATGTGACAGCAAAAATTGGTCAAACGGAGTGGTTACTTTATTTAATAAGTTTTTTTTTTCGATTTTCTTAAAACCGACTCTAACGATTTTGATAAAACTTGGTATTTGATGTATTTATATGTCCTTGATATGACTACAAACATTTCATAAAAATTGATCAAACAGAAGGGGCACTTTTCACTTCTGAAGTTTTCAACAGCTACATAGAGAATTATAAAATCAGACGACTTGCAGTATTATGCTTGCATTGCCGAAGTAACACAAGTAAAAATTGTTATTTAATAATAAACAAATTTAGTGTACTTTAAAGAGCAAATACAAAAAAAAAAAAAAAAAAAAAAAAAAAAAAAAAAAAAAAAAAAAGTAAATGTATGAGGAAAATTGTGTTACTTTAAGAAATGGCATTTAACAAAACACGTCAATTTCTAATCAAAGTAAGTTGGTAAATGAAAGTTGTGTGTACGCGCGCATCGCATCAGATTTTTTCCTTTCAAAAATCAGCTTATTACGTGCAGGAAAAAATAATACAAACACGGTAGCAGACAATGCACACATGAAATAGCCTACTTACTTGATGTTACTGGAGCAGACAGGGCGGTGGAGCTTAACACCTCCGATTGTATGCTAATCGTTTCGAGAGTGAACGTTTATCGTTTCTAGCTTCATCTCTTCTGCTGTCTGCATTCATTGAAATTTTTTAACTAAGTAGATGTAAACACCAGGGCATTGCCAGGGAGCAAGAAGAAATATTGAACTATTAAACATTGTGATCATTCGCGTGGTTATTTCCTCGAAATGGTTCAGAAATATGCTAATTTTTTATCGCCTTCCAGTAGGAATCTAACGCTTTACTGATATCGTAAGTAGTAAAAAACTTATTATTTTTTCAAACAAAGTCAAGTTTACTTATTTGTATTAAGTTTCATTGAACCTAAAATACAACCATAACAACTCATCGGTCCAGGGGGAAAAAGTACAGTCGATTAGCTATATATAGTGATAGGTATATGATTATATGCCTTTTTAATAGATAGTTCAATTACTGTCAGGATCAGAGTAAATTTTTATTTGGTGACACACATTTACAGATGGAACTATATAAACGATGCAACACTATCATTTTTAAATTATTATAAGACATTTATCAGATATCATTGTTAAATTATCAGATATTTTAAAAAAAGTTGTACCTGTAATCGACCATTATTCTTTGTAAATTGAAATTCCTTAGACTTTTATCACTCAATTAGCTATGAATCTTTATAAAACTTCTTTTCTTAAAACCAAAATTGAAACGGTTACAATAAAACTTTTACCATGACATTTTCAGCTGATTTAACCGAACAATCCTTCTGTGGTTTATTCTATTCGTCGATGGAATTTTCATAAAATACCAAACCAATTGTGGGGCTTTATACTTTCGAACAATATTTATTTTCTTTTATAAGTGGTCTGTGGTCCACCAATTTCAAATCATCAATATCCTGCATTATAACGTACCTTAGAGTATAAGTGAAGGGACGAAAATTACTCAGTGATTACATCTACATATCAGTTTTTTTTTTAATAATATGCACATTTGATCTAAAAACCTCTAATTACACGTTGGTCTCATATTTCTCGATCACCGCAATTGACCAACATTTAAATTGGAAAGTACTTGGAATGAACCCACGCTTAGTGAATCTGGGTCCATAAATATAGTTAAGTCTGGTTAAGGACCTTAAGAGTTTATTGAGGCTAACTGTTCGAATTATAAATCTATATAAATAAAGATGAAATTCTGTTTGTTTGTTTGTTTATTTGTTCTTTATATAAATCCATACCGTTTGTCCTAAATTCTCCAAATTTCGTTCAGTGGTTCTTTGATACCAGGTGCGAACACCTGTCCATATTAAAATTGCATAACTTCAGCTAATCTCGGGGGATATTCTTTATTGTTATAAAATGCATCATGATCTCGCTTTACAATGTTTTTTTTTTTTTTACGAAATCGACCGTGTGAGTAGAAAAAACGGCCTAAAAAATCATTTTATAGATTTTGAAGAGGCCAACAAGGCCCGGTAAGACCATCCTTTGGCAGGCGTCGAGTTCTGGGATTTTTAAACCATATTTTTTTTTTTTTAACATTACAATACGTTTATTTACATGTTTATATACATGTATGGTGAATTTATTTTTTAAAAATGCCTCCTAAGAAGCGAGCTTCAATAGATTAGTGAGCTCAAAAGCTAAAAAACGTCAAATACGAGCAGCTGAAACTCTTGACGAACATCAAAATAGGATTGAACAACAGAGGCTTAGACAGGCAGAATCGCTGGAAACTGAGCATATTAAAATTGCATAACTTCAACTAATCTCTGGGTATATTCTTTATTGTTATAAAAATCGTTATGATCTCGCTTTACATTGGTTTTTACAAAACAGACAGTTTGAGACGTCGAAAGATGAAATTCTCCGGGTGAAACTGGGATATACACAGCTAGTAGACAGTAGACAGCTAGTATGACATATTGTTGACATTTTTCGGAATATTATTTTCAAAGAATATCTTGAAGTTAAACAAAAGACCGTTATCGGCTGGCGTGAATGTTTATGAAAGGGAATGGCGTTATGTTTATTTAAGAGACACAAAATAATGATTAATATTTACCGATATATCGTTGGTGGAAACAGACACGTCATTAGCGCCATTTTATTTTTTAATATGTTTTTTTAGTGCGAGGATTCCCACACTTTAACACACAAACTGGGAGTCACATTTAGGCCGAACATGTTCCCAAAAATATCAGAAATCATCAACAATGAAATAATTGATTTCCTTCTGAATAAGAACATATGATTACTGAAAAAAAAAAAAGTTCTAATTCTAGGAGTTTATCAAAACTTCATACTGTATGATATAAAAAAATCTATAAATCTGTTTTCAATGTTTTGACACTAGTACCCGCAGCAAAAAATTTGTTTGAACTTACCATACATTTTTTTCCCTTAGATTTAGGGGAGAAGTGTTTGTTGCCGCAATATTGCGAAGCTGTCGCCATGAAGACAGTGATAAAAACGAGACACTCTACCATATATATCTTTTGTTAGATTTTTGTTTCATGCTATTTGCGCTCCTTTTTCCTAATATCATTGCTAATTTAAATCTTTCTCCGCAAATATGTACCACCTAACGAAATCAGTGGTCTTGCGATTACCAAGGTGTATGATTTGCCAATAGTCGAGCACGCAAACATAATTAAAGCTTTAAAGATTCTTTGTCATAACCAGGGATCAACATTCTTCAGCCTTCATCTGCGCTATCTGTAGTAATATCCTTTCTCTTGAAAATCCGAAAGAATGAGTTTAAAATATTCATTTTTAATTAAGCTGTTTAAAAGATATCTTCTTAGCTCCATATAAAAGACATACGAAAATTTAATCTATGTATCGCAAAGCATTTTAAGTAGAAACTGATTACTAATATCAATTTTAATATATTATAAAAGATACCTTCATTTAATTACTAATCTTACACTTATGTTTTTTTTTTTTTTTTTTTTTTTTTTTTTTTTACAATCTATACAAATTTTTTTTTACAATTTTACGGACAGCACGAAATGTTCTCCAACAATAAGTGCTGGAAATTAATGTTGATAATGGCATTAATAGTGCCAAGCAACATTTTTAATAAAAATAAACTGTAGCTGCCGTCTTCTGTATATTATGTAGTAGATACTATATGCCTATGATGGAAATGCCACCTAAATATGACTTTATTATTTGTTGAAAATGCTGCTTGGCACTATTTTGCCCCGACTTGAATTTCTAGTTTAAATTCCGTGGAGTCGTAATTTGAAAGAAATAAGCGAATGATTAATTTTCCTTCCTTCCGAATCCTTTAATAAATCCAAAATCTGTTTAAAAATTTAATACTTACGAGGAACACTACCCAACTGACACACCGATTTGTATGAAACTTACGACACCTGTTAAACTCCTAAATACAAACAGGACTATAAAAAAAAGAGTATTTTTTTTTTCTTTCCGCCCAACACGATTTTCGGAGGTAGAAATCACCCCTCAACCACTGGAGGTGGAAACAGTAATGACCAATTATTTCTGAAGCGATTGATCTGAAAGACCGAGGTTGTAGAGTTCGAAGTTGTGCACTCTGCAATACAGTTTCGGTTCGACTTATGGAAGTTCGAATCATCTAGAGACTTCGAGAGTTGACTGTATTAGTGCTCTAAGAGTTCATAATCACTGTTAAAATTTTTTGAAGCGTAAATATAAATCGGAAAAAAAATATAATCGTACTTGACTTAATCAGACCTACGGGCATTCTTCTCCCACCTTTACAAGACAAAGCAATACCATTGTTGATTGCAACACTTCACTTCCAGCTGCGTCATTGGTATTGAAAGAATGGAACTGATGTATTTGCTTTCTGAGGATTCAGTGGATAGATGGTACTGTATAAGATGCTTTGAAAATAATTAATATAAATATCATTAAGTGACCTTAACCCATAGCTCACCTGTATCGTTTTTTTTATAATTTATTAGTCGATCTCCTAATTTGGGAAGCTCCTGAGCATGGCCTGTTTGACACGATCTCAAAAGGATCTCTTTGGAATTTAATTATTCTTTAAGAGCGTGCGAAATATAATCATTACACATTTTAACTGAAAAAAAAAACTTGATAATATCAAGGTACATCACATAACCTCTGGAAATAGGCCACTCTCAGGAGCCGATGTTCCCAAGTTCTACTATATACCATTTTATTGTTACGATTTAAATTCCAGAACCTTTCTATGATTAAAATAACCTTAACCATTAAGCGCTGGTTGTATAGACCCTTACCCGTACATTTCAGATTATAACGAGCGAACAATGGAGTAGAAATATTCACTATAATACCTTATAATGCGTGTAGTAGAAAGGTGAATGAATTCAAGTTGCGTAACCTGTTGTAGAGGCATTATGCCCGACCTAGGGCTGTAATGATAATAAACTGGTCCATGAGGTCACAGCGTACTCGATTCGAGCAAAGGTCCTTGTCCAAGGGTCCTTCCTGTCTGCTCTCTAATGCTCTAAGCTCTGCAGAACATGATGACTCCTAATTTTCGCAGGGTTATTATAAATCATAGCGTATCTTTCAGTTTAACGAAAACTTGTACTAGAAATATGTATGACTAAAATGAAGGTTTATGAGTTACAAAATACCATAATAATAAACATCGGTGAAGTATGTAGAACCAAAGTCTTCAAAAATATAGTAAAGACAATAGACTACCTAAAATAAGATAAATTTCCTTTCAGTAAATATATTCTAACAAATAATTTGGGGTCACCTGTGTATAGTTTAGTTAGTGTATAGTGGTTAGTAAAAATCGCAGGTTTACTTCCCGCGGTGGCCCTAGGGTTTTTTAAAGGGAGTAAGAAATCTTTGGCTATGCCGTCCCTCAAATAGGACCTTATACTTTGATTGGCAAAATACAGAACTCCTACTGTAGCATCGTCCGATTAGCCTTAAAGTGACTTTAAACAAAACAAACAAACAAAAATAGTTTACAAAAGATGGGTTGGCATACTCACGAAACAAAAAATCATACCTGACAATCAATTCTATTCTTTCAACTCGTGTATAACAACGCAACAGATACAAACAATTATTGACTACGTAACCGGAGCATTAGTGAAAAAATAATACATTAGTAGTGTAGTTCTTGATATCACCCGGCCACCTAGGAACGCGGTAGCATTCTACCGCCTTAAACTGAAAAAAAACCGGGAATGAAAATTCGAAATAGATACTTGACTATTGTGCCGTGTGCCATGTGCCGAGGCAAAACATAGGGGTTTTAAAGTTTCTGTATCTGCGAATATATACGGTAATAAGTCTTGAAATAAGATTACTGAATATTCTCCTAGATGAAGAGAGATAGTGTTCAGATTCTCATAGTGAACCAACTTCAGGAAGCCGAGGAATAATACTTATGATCATATTTTATTTTTTAGCTTTGACAATCTTGTTGTGATCGTTTGTTTCGACGGGGGTTAAGGCTAAACCAGATAGTTGACTTGACAATTTGCATCCAGGTTCAGATATGTGAATTTCTTAATTATTAGAATCAATGAAGTTAGTCATTCCTTACTATGCATCTTTATCTGAACTAATCCAAATATAATGTCTTTGATGGTAACAACTTGTCCTTAACTGAGACGAAAGCACTGATGTTCCTCTCATGGCGAAACAGCCTTTTTAATATTAATCAGTTTTTGATGCTTCTCTCAGCTGACTTTTTTAGAGATTGTTTCTAGGAAGATTAGACTTATTCTGGTACCACAAGGGGTTCTCCCCAGCCTCCAAACCTACCTTTTAGCAAGAGAACTGCAAGGTTCAATACTGGGTTTTTACAATTCAGATACATTTAATCTGCAAAATGTTTACGGCAAGTGATCCGGTAATATATCATGAACTGTCACAGAATTTACAAAATCACTTAATAAATTTACAACAGTGGTTTGGAATCAAAATTGAGTTATTAAAAATCACATGGAAATAAATTAATTATTTTTTTATCTATTTACTTTTATTCACACCTGTCTGCCATCAGCGACAATTAGCGATTGAAAAAAATTCTCGGGCCACAAGGTAGTTAGTTTTATATATAAACAAAAAAAAAATAACTCGCTTCGGTATTACGAATTAGTCCCTGATTCATCAGATTTTATGAAAGTAATAATTGACAACTTCACCAATTGAATGCTACAGCCTAATCGCAACGATTGTTGGTTTCTATTAACTCTTCGACAAAGTTGATTGAAAAGAGAAAAAAAGGGGAGTTAGAAAAGACATTCTCCCATTGTCGTGAAGTCCGTCAACCGTTACCTATCGGCAAGTGGACTGATTTGTTTGGATTGACGCCAACTGGAGAAAGTGAGCAGACGACTTTCGGGTGCTATGCAACAGCCATCCTAGCTTTCTTACTTGTTTAAAATGTTGCTGAATGGATTAGTATACACTCTAATGGTCTAAATAAAATTAATTTGTCGATTAAATAATATTTCCGCCAATGCAAAAAAAAAAAAAAAAAAAAAAAAATCGAAGTATATTCATCGAGAAATGGTGAGGTTGTGATCTTTTTTGCTCCTACGCACTTTAACCGACAACGCATATGAGGTAACATCCTCAATGTAATATCTATCGCAAAATGTATCCCATTTTCCTAAATTATCAGCGATATCGTATAAGTACTTATTCGAAAAGATTTTTTTATATTAACAGAGTCAATAGTGTCGTAGTCAAAATACAATTTACAGATCACTTTAGATTAATTATGTATTTCATTATTTCTACAGCTACATTCTCATTAACCCTACATTTACTTCTTATGTAAATGAATTGTGATAAGAGTCAAAGTAATAATATTTTATGATTGTCGAAGTAATAAGAAAATTATATAATTTAATAAGAATTTATGATACTTACTTGAGATAAGAAAGGCACTTATTCTTATTATCAATTAACAACATTTTTTAGTTTAATAATAATTTATTAATTGAAATTTACAACTGCATTTACAACACAATAAGTAAATCTGATATATGTACATCAATAACATGAAACGACGTGTGGAGAAAGCACCCATTGGTAGCACTCGAATATTGTTTTAGTTTAGAAGATCTCTAGGCCATCTTCTTTTCAGACGCCTCGGAGGATTGTCCGGGATAGAGGAGGAAGCAAGGTTGGAGACAAGAGGGTATTCAACATTTAGAATAAATGTATATTCATTGTTCGTGATATACTCGTACATATTCCATTTTTACCTCTTTTCAATTTCCGGTTCACGATATTGTTCATCGATTCACATGCAAACCTATCCTGATATCATCGCTAAACTTACATATTTGTGAAATTTTATTCAAGAATAGGAAAATAATAATAAAATATATGAATTTAGGATACATAATAACAATAAGCTAGCCAAACGAACATACAGGCCCGAAATACACATATGCACGAAACATAATTTAAAAAATAGAAATAAATATAGAGGAATAAAGTAACGATTATAGTTATTTTCTAATGAGTGTTTCCTTTATGCCTTTTAAAAAACATATTACCTATCATTCTATTTATGATAATTCAACATAACTAAACTAATTAAACTATTCAACATAACGTTACAACTTATTATTCTTATTTTTTTCGAATAAATAAAAACAATTTTGATGCAACCGGTTGAAGTTATGATTCTTTTGTTTTAGTTAATTTTTTCTTATTAAAAGCTTAAAACTCCCAATATTGGAATTTAAGTCATTGCTTCTATGTAATTTATATTTAGACTTATATGATACCAATTCTAAGATTTGGTAAAGATTCCTTAAAGCCTCATTAGCGTCATATGGGTTAAATATATTATTTTTTTTTCTCTAATCAGTTTTCCTAGCTATTGACGATCTACAAACGTTGTTGAGGTACCACGTTCGTGAAAGTGGAGAAACTTGATGTGATAGGATGTATCCCCATCTACTGGGACAATGAGGGTGTTCAATAGGGCGTTAATATTAAAATAATGATGGAGGAGAATAATAAAAAAAAGAAGAGCGGTGAAATTACAGAGAGAGAAAAACAAAACTTTTATTCTTAAGGAAAATTACAATTAATAAACAGCTCGAGCATTAGATAAAATGAAATAAAATAAAGCTGAACCATATGACACTTCTAATAACAACAATAACTTAAAAGGTTATGAATGAATAAAGATGAAGAAAAAAAGAAACTAGAATTCTTGAAATTAAATGAAACTTAGCACTAACAATTTTACAATGAATTAAGGCCTTAGAGCATGTTAAGATATGATCATGAAACATTTAAGAAAATTAAACAGAGATAAAGAAAACCAGACTAATTGACAGAGCTCTGTATTCTAATCCACTCCTGGTGATTAAAATAATTAGCTATTAAATACGGCGAACAAACCCACTAGTGTTTCTGAAGGCGAACTTCCGGTGAACTGAAACTCATAGAGATAGGCTTGGGTTGCACAATCTCCAACGTTGACCTCTCTTCTGCTCTGAGTCAATTCTTTGAAGAAAAATGGCAATTGCATATAGTAAGATCTTACTTACGTGGTCGACTAGCAATCTGACCAAAGATAGCACTTGCGTCGTGATGGCGGCCGGTGGCAGGATGATTGAGAGATGGAGATCTTAACGTGACGGCAGTCGAAGGCAGAGTGAGCCGGAGTGGGGATGACGCACGTGGCGGTAGACATCCGACAGCTGATCTTCATGGCCTTCTTAACTTGCACTTAAGCTACGCACTTACAATAAGTTAGGAGGCATTGGATGGCGGGAAACATTGTTTTTAAATTCAAACAGTCTGAGACTGAACATCCCCCCCCCCATGGCGCGGATGCGGCATTATTGAGAGGGTAAGGGGCATAGGCGATTAACGGGACGTTTAAGCAAGCCTGAAGGGGTTAAGATGCTGGCCACTCGGGCTACATTGTCAGTACCTGGAAACAGCTCGACGACACGGGCGAGAGGCCAGTTAAGGGGAGGTTGATTGTCGGTTTTGACCAGAACGAGAGAACCCGGAGCTAATTCAGGAGAGGAGTCCGTCCAGCGGGAACGCTGTTGAAGAGTGTGCAGATACTCTACCGTCCACCGTTTCCAGAATGATTGGTGAAGTTTATCGACTAGTTTCCATCTTGTTAACCGATTAACCGGGGTGTCGGAAACATCGCGACTAGGTGGGGCGTTAAGAGGTCGGTGAATGAGAAAATGGCCAGGGGTTAAGGCTTCTAAGTCTTGAGGATCCGGAGAGAGAGCGCACAAGGGGCGACTATTGAGAACGGCCTCTATTTGAGTCAAGGGAGTAGAAAATTCCTCGAAAGACAGAATCTGGGAACCCATAACAGTACGGAGATGTCGCTTGGTGGATTTGACTGCAGCCTCCCAAAGACCTCCGAAATGGGGAGCACTAGGCGGGATAAAATGCCATTGAATTCCCAGGGCGGATGAGCGTTGTGATATTGCCTCGCGGGTATCAGCGTGTCGCAGGAAACGCCCAATTTCGTTCAGCTGGCGACTAGCCCCTACAAAATTAGTACCGTTGTCACTATAGATGTCAGAGGGAACGCCGCGGCGACTGCAGAACCGAGCGAAAGCGGCAAGAAATGCGGGGATGGAGAGCTCGGAGGCGAGTTCTAGATGCACAGCTTTGGTGGAAAAGCAGACAAAGGCGCAGATATAGGCTTTAGTGACGCGGCATCCCCGAATGCGGGCAGAAGAAACCGAAAAGGGACCGGCGTAGTCGACTCCTACTTTAAGAAAAGCATACGTGGATGAAACACGGTCTTTAGGGAGCGAACCCATGGTGGGAATGAGTGGTTGGGGGTTGACTTGAAAACATCGGTTACACTTTGCTAGGCGATGGCGAACAACGTTCTTTCCGTCTAAAATCCAAAATCTCTGGCGAATGAATGAATGAGTAGCAGATGGACCGGCGTGTAAGTTGGTAAGATGAGCATTATCGATTATTAAGTGAGTGAGGGGGTGATCCTTAGGAAGTAATGCCGGGTGTTTAGCATCAAACGGGCGAGGAGCAAGATGAAGACGACCGCCTACGCGCAAAAGGCCGTGGGAATCGATGAACAATTGTAAAATGCGTTTAATGCGCAACTTGGAGGCGGGTTCTGACGCGGCTTTATATTCATCTGCTAGCGCGACTTGTTGGACTCCGCGGACTAGGGTATCAAGTGCCATGTTTAATTCAACGGCGGAAAGAAACCCGGTATATCGGCGATCAGGATTCCTACAGTTGTGGGCGAAGCGGAGGCACCAGGCGGTGATTCTCTGGAGTTGAGTCAGGGAAGAATATCGACTTTCCAAGTCGAGGGAAGTTAGGGCGACACAAGTGATGATTTCTTTGGAGATTCGACGCTCCTTGTTAACGGCGTCAGGCGGGGAATCTATGTGCGATTTTGGCCATTGACTAGGCGGTTTTGATAACCAGGAGGGACCTGTCCACCACAGAGGATGACGGGTGAATTCATTGGGGAATAGCCCCCGAGAGGCACAATCGGCGGGGTTTTCCTTACCGTCAATGTGACGCCATTGAGAAGGGGAGATAACTTCCTGTATTTCAGTGACGCGATTGGCCACGAAAGTTTTCCATCGGTGCGGCTCGCCGCGAATCCAGGTGAGGGCTACCGCGGAATCCGAGAAAGCAACGATATCTTCAAATGGTTGAGGGAACATACCGAGAATTTTAGTGGTTAATTTTGCTAAAAGGTGAGCTCCGCATAATTCTAACCTTGGAAGGGATACCTTTTTGAGGGGAGCTACTCGGGATTTAGCTATGAGTAGATGAACCGCGATTTCACCGGCGGATGAGGTAGAGTGGAGATAAATGGTGGCCGCGTATCCTAATTCTGAAGCGTCGCAGAAGGCGACCAGTCGTTGACTGCTGCGGGATTCCTGATAGAAGGGGAAACGGCGAGGGATGGATATCTTTGATACAGATTCAAGTTCGTTTTGAAAAATGTCCCAGTCGCGGGTAACATCGGCGGGGGCAGGTTCATCCCAATCGGAGTGTCCAATCCACAGGCGTTGAATCAATAACTTGGCGGTGAATGTAACAGGCACTAACCATCCAGGCGGGTCATAAATGCGAGCAAGTTTAGACAATATCAACCGCTTGGTAGCCGGTAATTTATTGGAACAGAACCGGTAAGAGAAGGCATCGGTATCGGCAGACCATATTAACCCTAGAATTTTAATGGTGGGCTCATCAGTCGTGTCAAAATCAAAGGCGTGGGGTCCGATACGACAATGGTCGGCGGGCAAATTGGCGAGGATATCGGGATGATTGGCGGCCCATTTTCTTAGTTCAAATCCCCCGGCGTGCAAAAGAGCTATTAAATTATCCCTTAACTGAATGGTTTCGGCGAGTGAGGAGGCTCCGGTGATTATATCGTCCACATAGGTGTCATCGCGTAGAACCGGGGCGGCACTAGGGAAACGGTCCCCTTCATCTTGAGCTAATTGGTGAAGTGTCCGAATGGCTAGGTAAGGAGAAGAACTAACCCCGTAAGTGACCGTGCGGAGGCGGTAAGAGCGCACAGGCTCTTCGGGTGAAAAACGCCATATGATTCTTTGAAGGTCTTGGTGTTCCGGGGGAACTAAAATTTGGCGATACATTTGCCTAATGTCCGCGGTGAATATATATCGGTGAGTACGTGAGCGGGTGATAAGGGTAACAATGTCCGTTTGAAGCTTGGGCCCGGTGTAAGAAATATCATTGAGGGATTTTCCATTAGATGATTGTGAGGAAGCGTTGAATACCACCCTAATTTTAGACGGAGGGTCATCAGGTCGGTGAACAGGATGATGAGGAAGATAATAGGTGGCACCGCGGGCGTCATCAGGATCAGGAACTAAGGACATATGGCCGAGGTCAAGATATTCGCGCATAAAGGCGACATAGGCCTCCCGGAGAATAGGTTCGCGTTGGAGGCGGGCTTCGAGACGGTGAAATTGTTTTAGAGCTCGGTAATAAGATTCTCCTAAATCAACAGATTTTAGTGGTAGAGGGATGATGTAGCGACCCTCAGAGTTCCGGGAGACGGACCTTAGAAATAGATCCTCACATAACTGTTCTTCAGCAGAGAACTTGGGGGAAATGGCGGACACTTCTTCGAGATCCCAGAATTTTTTCAGATCCTTGTTAAGTTGGAGGTTGGTGAGCGCGTTAAAAGCTATTAGTGTTTCTGGAGGACTGGGAATTGCAGGAGAGAGATCTTTGGCAAGTGAAGTAGTCAGGCTATCAGCCTTGGGTGCAGGCGGAAAATGATGAGAACGGCGGCGAGGAGGTGGGCGATAGGTCTTACCTTCGTTGTCGATCACGTCTTTCGACCATGTAATACGGCGTTGGTTGGCTGGGGGGCGACAGTTCCCCATTATACACCAGCCAAATACAGTTTCAAGGGCGATGGGTCCGCCCTGAGATACGGGAGCGATCCCCAGAATGATGAGGGGAAGGACGTCTATACCTAACAGGAGGTCAATCTCCCCTGGTTGACACAAGGAAGGGTCGGCGAGTGGCAACTGAGTAATATGCGGCCAAGGGGACAAATCTACATGGGAAGTAGGAAGAGTGTCGGTTATTTTCTTAATAACAAAGAGCCGTACCCTAAGTGACGAGGAGTTCGGGACTTCTAGAGAGGCGGTAGTATACCCTGGGCAAGAAATGTTTGAAGGGCCCCCAAGAACATTAACTCCGACGGGCGAGGGTGTGACAGGCAGCCCTAGGCGAGAGGCGGAATCGGCGGTGATGAAGCTTACCTGGCTTCCGGAGTCAAGAAGGGCGCGGAGAAGTTTGGGAGGATAAATAGGACGTCGAACCGCAATCTGCGCAGTTGGAAGGAGAGCAGGCGAAAAATTCCCAAAGGAACCTAATAACGTTAACGGCGGAAAGGATTTGGTGCTTACATCAGGAGACGGCGAGCGGCACTGGCGAATAGGACAGCGGCTGGGGGACGGCGAAGAAGCATGGTGGTTGAATGGCGCGTCACTCCTACTCGATGAGCGGTGGACAGGGTTAGCAATGGTTATCGGCGAGGGTTGATCATCTGGGCGAGTAGGAGCGAGAGCGGGAGTGTCGGCGGCGGTAGGTAGTCAATTATCGTGACCGGCGGCCCCTAATGTAGGTGATCGGCGAGCAGGTGAGGTTCCATGCGGTGGAGAAGGCCCCCTCGAAGATTCATTGTGATAGGGGCGGAAGGACCCCCCCGGATGGTGATAAGAAACGGGGGCAGCGAACGGCGAAGGCGGCGAATTTTCATAGGACCTTCGGGCATGATCATGGGAATTAGGCGAACGTCTGTGTGAGCCCCGTGGAGGAGATGGCGGTGCCGCGTGAAACACCGGTAGATGCGGCGAGGAGCGAGGTCCTTGCGAACGGACCGGGGGGCGTTGGGCCGAATAGCGGCGCGGCTGAGAAGTTCGGACGGTGGGAGAAGCTGGCCGGGGTGAACTAGGCGGAGAGCGCGGACCCGCCTCTGGGCGCGAGGATTCCGAAAACCCCCTATGTAACAAGGTATGATGGAATTCCTGACAGTTATGACAACGCTGGCTAGACTGACATTGATGTTGTGAATGGGCCCCCAAACAGTTATAACATAGCCCTGATCGGCGAATAAATTGCAATCGGTCCCGGCCGGAGAGTTCCTTGAATTCACGACAGTGATATATGTTATGGGCCTCTCGACAGTAAGGACATTGAATATTGGAGGCGAAGGCACGCGTTACGCGATTGACAGGGCGCGGTGGTTGGCGAATAGGCGAAGCTTCCCGTTTCCTAGGGGGAGGTGATCCGGAAACGGAAGTGGACGCTATTTGGAGACGGTTGATGTAACCCAACAAATCGGTGAGGGTAGGAAAGTCTTCGGGATGGTGAAATTTGAATTCCTTCTGCGTGACCGGATCTAGACTGCGGAACGCCATGAAATATAATAAATAATCGCTTAGATTCGGAATAGCCATTGATTTTAATTGTTGCCCCAATTCAGAATAGATCTTTAAATATTTCTCAAGAGCTTCGGGAGATGGGCGTGAAATCGGCGGGAAATTCAACATATCCGTCAGGATACGGGCGGCGAGAGTCGATGCGTTATCGTAACGCTTGGTCAATGCGTCCCAGGCAATAGTATAATTTGAATCTAAATTGTCTAAATGACCTATGACGGATAGAGCCTCGCCCGATAGACAACTCTTTAAATAAGTAAGCTTCATCCCATCACTTAAACTATCATTATGGTGAACGATAGGGAGGTAAGTAGTTTTAAAAATTTGGAACCGAGAAATATCCCCGTTAAAAGTGGGCAAATTGAGTAAGGGAAGTCGCATTTCCGTGAACCGGTGAGCTGAGGGAGGAACTGGTGACGCGGATGCCGATCGGTCAGGCACTCTAGACTCTAATTCTATGATATCTAATTGCGCTTGTATGAATTGTTCCTCCACATCTTCGGGAACCCCTCGATTTAAATTGAAACATTCCTCGACAAGGGAGTTGAAAGTTACTCGCATCTCTTCTATTAATTGATTTAATTTTTTAATGAAAACCTTTGATACTTGGAAATCCCGGCGATCCAATGCCTCATTACATTTTTCGGAAAAGGTAGAAAATTGTTCTAATGATTTTATCAGAATGGCCTTATGGGCACTCACCCCTAAATTATTTGATTTACGGCGATTTCCCATGATTACAATTACAATATACAAAAGAAAACGGGGTGCTGAAAAGAATTACAATGTTAGAGATAATATAAGAATTAAAGTAATAAAAATGATAATAATAGTAACAATAGAAAATAATAGAGCTAAGAAGAATGAGAACTTATCTTAATACTCAGAACACAATGACTCACTAAAGAAAGAGAACAACAATGATGATTCAGCTTCTAAGAAATGTGAGCAAGTTTATCAGTTGTTGAATGCAATATTTGTTTTATATATATTTATTTATTCCCGGGTTTCGGCACCAAAATGTTCAATAGGGCGTTAATATTAAAATAATGATGGAGGAGAATAATAAAAAAAAGAAGAGCGGTGAAATTACAGAGAGAGAAAAACAAAACTTTTATTCTTAAGGAAAATTACAATTAATAAACAGCTCGAGCATTAGATAAAATGAAATAAAATAAAGCTGAACCATATGACACTTCTAATAACAACAATAACTTAAAAGGTTATGAATGAATAAAGATGAAGAAAAAAAGAAACTAGAATTCTTGAAATTAAATGAAACTTAGCACTAACAATTTTACAATGAATTAAGGCCTTAGAGCATGTTAAGATATGATCATGAAACATTTAAGAAAATTAAACAGAGATAAAGAAAACCAGACTAATTGACAGAGCTCTGTATTCTAATCCACTCCTGGTGATTAAAATAATTAGCTATTAAATACGGCGAACAAACCCACTAGTGTTTCTGAAGGCGAACTTCCGGTGAACTGAAACTCATAGAGATAGGCTTGGGTTGCACAATCTCCAACGTTGACCTCTCTTCTGCTCTGAGTCAATTCTTTGAAGAAAAATGGCAATTGCATATAGTAAGATCTTACTTACGTGGTCGACTAGCAATCTGACCAAAGATAGCACTTGCGTCGTGATGGCGGCCGGTGGCAGGATGATTGAGAGATGGAGATCTTAACGTGACGGCAGTCGAAGGCAGAGTGAGCCGGAGTGGGGATGACGCACGTGGCGGTAGACATCCGACAGCTGATCTTCATGGCCTTCTTAACTTGCACTTAAGCTACGCACTTACAATAAGTTAGGAGGCATTGGATGGCGGGAAACATTGTTTTTAAATTCAAACAGTCTGAGACTGAACAGAGGGTATGCTTGTATGTCACAGATTCGATCGGTCTTCTTTGGCGGGTCTTCTTTTCTTGGGCTGTCAGCAATAATGATGCCACGGATAAAAGACCCGAGGAAAGCTATACACAGGATCGTTATGGAGAACCAGAGGATGAAAGCATCACGTAACCTGGCAGATATTATTAGCTGAAGGCCGATAGGCTAAAGTTCATGCCAATATCAGTCTCTAAATTAATTTTTTCCGAAAGATTTTTCATTTCCTGTTTTTATATTATACATTCCACATGTTCAGGAAGAATGATATGTTTAGAAAAACGTAGATTTGATTATCAATGGTGGTTCTCATACCTGCACTTAACGCTTAGCTTGGCAAGAATAGATCCACAGTGATTTTTTTTTAATTTTTGATATTTTTCTGTCAGTTGGGGGCTAAAATAACAAGAATCTGAAGAATTTTTTTTTTTTTGTGAATATATAAAAGTTTATTGGTATGGTACCATATATGGTACCTTGCCAAGTTCAGGAGGTCACTGCATTAGGTGTTAATAAAATAAAGTTTGCTTATCTTGTTTAAAACTCTTTCATTTGCACAAAATAACTGTTTTATAACAATATTAGTTTTATTTACAACTTATTTCTATGAATGCGCTTCAAAAAAGCAATTTCTTTTCCCTTGCAAACAAGTGTTCAACGCGACAGTATGATACTATTTGGTCAGCCACTCTGATTTTGAAATCTTTCAGGGAAATTTCGCTCTCAATATTTTAATTCTTCTTTATCATTTAGACTGGTCTCTTTTATTTGATTATTTAAGTGAGCCTTGTAAAGCCTCCAGTAATTTATAAGACTGAATAAGAATCCGAATTCAAATTTGGGATGAGACGTAGAATAACTTCCCCTCTTGATTGAAAATTTTTCTAAATTAATAAAATTAAACAAATCCTCAAAAGAACGTGTAAAAATTTAATGAGAAGAAATGAAAATTTAATAATACTAGCTCGCAGAATTACTAAATAAAGCAGGAAGGGTGACCTCCGATTCTTGTCAAGGTACCGTATATGGTACCTGCCTTAAATAACGATTCATCAAATATGGAAGTTTATATTTTGGGGATTATGATTATTAAATTAATGATATAATACACCAATAACATTAAAAAGAAATAGGAAAAGTTACTTTTATGTCAATTAGATAAAATTATAGAACTTACGTTTCCTCTACGTAGTATATATGTGTTGATCATGAAGAAGGTTTAACTTGTTTGCACCGCTAAATCAGCTGCCACTAGCAATCAATTTAACCAACTCACTTCTCAGATAAATTCCCTAGATGGTGAAAAAGAAACGAAACGAAAATAATTATCCTGGAGCGGGGGAAAAAATCACAAAGTCGTGGTGTCATATACGGTACCTTGTCAAGCTAAGAGTTATTTTTGGGTAAGATTACCAAAGCATAGGAACATGAAACAAAAAAAAAAATATTTAAAAGAGTTCTAGACTTGTTGTTGGAACAAACTGTTCTAGTACATGTTTGTTACTGTTCGAGAAACTTGTCAGGACCGTTCTGGATTGTTTTTATTCAGACTAATATAAGGAGCGACGAACTGGAGAGTTGATCTTGTGGAGATCAAATTTTATGGTTACCTTTGTGTTACAGAGTCGTTACAAGTTGATACATTTTGTAACCTGGTGGATTATTTATTTGTCTGACATTTTGAATTGTTATTTTCGTCTAATAGCAATTATTTAACCCGCATAATTGTTATAGTTTAATACGACGGGATCATTTGATGTGTTATAGTACAATACGACACACCTACACAAATGAGAATTATCAGATTAAGTTACTGTTTTGTTCTATTATATTATAACTCTTTTAACTCGTTTTATTTACTTATATGTCTTTGTCAAAGGTTTTTAAGAAGTTAAAGCTGCAGTGCTCTCATTTGAAAGGGAATTTGTTTAATTTCGTTGACTAAATTAACATTTTTTCAAAATTTTGTCTCGCTATCAGCTCCAGTGTAACTAAAAGTAGTTAGAAATACCGATTAAAATTTTTTTTTTGTCGTAAAGGTCTCCTCATATTGCCTTTTCACAATCACCTATTACTGTGTGCGGTTTGCTTTCATTATTAGCCTGTCCTTTACCAGGACAACACCTCGACATTTGATGATACGGTAGAATTGTTGCTCCAGGACTCGCGTTCATGAGTATGATGAAAAGGTAATATACCGACCTGTGTGGAAACCATTTGCTATATTCGTTAGGCATGTGGTTCCATGATGGATCGTTCTGTTCTCTGGCCCAAATACCAAGAATTACATCACAATCTGCTAACTTAATGGCTTGTAAAAATCCAGATGCCTAACAAGAGCTTTTTCAAGTAAAAAAAATTTCAATAGAAAATATATATGAATAATTTGAAATAAAGAAATGGAATGCAAAATTAAAATATAATGAAAATTCTTATAAAAACAGTTTATATGATGGCACTAAAGGCAATGGCACTATCAATAATATAGATAATCGTCTATACCACGAAATACTGCAAAACCGTTTGGATAAACCTAAGTTTGGCAAAATTTAATCGGATAACATATCAATACCTGACAATCAATTCGGATTTAGCAAATCATATTCAACGACCCACCAACTACACAGAGTTACAAACTACATAGCTGGAGCATTTAACAAAAGCAATATGCAACTGGTGTATTTTTGAACAGACGTTCAAATCACCAGTGTCTTCTCTTTAATCTCAAGAATATACTGCGGTACACCTACTATCTCATTCTTCGATCCTTCCTTTACGACAGATTTTTCCCGGTTCGGCGAGGATCAGAAATTTCTTCAATTCATCCAGTCTTAGTGGGAGTACCGAGGGTTCAATACTGGCCCCTCTATTCTACATCGTATACACCCATGACATACCAGAAAGTAATGAGACATTGACCGTTACTTACGCAGATGATACAACTATACTAACAAAGCATCAAGATCCGTCCCATGTTTCATTTACATTACAAAACCACATACATAAATTAAATGACTGATGCAAATTATGGAAAATTAGAATTCATCATGAGAAATCAAAACATATAAGTTTTACTCTCCGGAAAAATATTTGCCCTCCAATTTATATCGAAAACGTCAAAATTCCTCAATCAGACACTGTATCACGGACCAACCCTCAATAAAAGGATGACAGGCCCCGCACGTTAAAATGATAAGAAACTCTTAACAAAAAACTAAAGCTACTTTACCCACTTTTTTCTAAATCCTCAAAATTATGACTTAGACAAAACATACTTACTTCAACCTATATGGATATACTGTTCACAGACATATATTTCGACTCACTTCAAATGCACCATGGTACGTGACTAATCAAACCTTACATAACTTTCACATGCAAACAGTTGATCGACACATAAGACTTTACAAACGTTTTCAGACTAACCTACATGGACATAACCTCATACTCCCAATAAACATAAACATAAACCTCCCTATAAGAGATACAGCCCAACAGACCTGAATGACAGAATCAAGCCAGGGAAGAGGTACGGTTGGATGCCATTCTTCCCCATGCCTGACATATCTTTCCATCAAATCTGGTGATTTTCTATATTTTGTTGAAGGGTGCAAATATACAAATCGAATAAAAAGAAAAAATTATTAAGTTTTTATCTACTGATAGACCTTTTTTATAATCAATACAAGTAAATGTTAATATAATTTACTTAGTGGTATATTATACTTTAAATATAATTGTCAAAGTGGGGATGGCATTTCTTGGAGGATTGACAACAGGACCGCCTTGTACCTGAAAAATCAAGGATTTTTGAGAGATTTACGTCTCTAAGGCATATATTAGGTTTGCAGGATTATTGAAACAAACGGGATAGTAGTTGAAATATACCTTGACGAAAAGAGATGATCTGGAACCTCTTTAGTAATCTTCTGGTTTAAAAAAAAGAAAAGAAAAAAAGAAGACAGATTAAGTTGGAAATGTTAGCCATGAAAGCATAGTAAGGGGTAGGAGCCAGTAAGTCCAGCTATTCTCCGTTCCCAAGTGAGTAGCGGAACTCATACCGGCCAGGGATTGGACATACCCGACTTCCATGGAGTACTTCATGAGAAAAAGTCCACAACAATGAAGCTAGCTCTTTTGGGAAGTCATTGGCATTGGCCTCCTAACAGGATATTTTGCATTCGTGGCTCTTGGATTATATTTTAGAAGACTAAATCAATGTTTCACCTAAGTCTTGTTCCATATTTAAAAATTTGTTTCCTCCAGTTTTTCTTCCTGAGTTAAAAAATTCATAGCAGACCATATATAATCATGTACTTAAAAATAAATCTAAAATATTAATCTAAATATAATGTGCTAGTGAGTAAATTCATTAAATAAGAATTAGTAAATAAAAAAAATATTATAAGTATCACTATTTTCATATTACTATCACCATTATGGAAAATCACTATTATGTTTCTATTCAGTCTCATTATTTGAACACAAACCGAAAATTATTCGCATATTTTCAAATTGAATTCTTCGAGTTATTGGACTTCATCTACGAGGACAGCCGGTGTTGGATATTTAATGGTTGAACGATTTGTGGGCTAGTGCATGTTCTCATTGTTTTACATTTAATAAATAATGCTCTATACAACTTTAAAGAAATAATATTTACTTCTCATCTCAATCTTATTTAAAGTTAAAAATAAGAAATTGAAATAGAAGATGATATAAATATCTATTGAAGATTAGTAAAATCATTGGTGTTTTTTATAATCTGTTGGCTTTACAGACTAATAGATCTTCAGCCGCCTGAATCAGCCTTCTCCACCTTTGTCTTTCTCGGGCTCATGCTTTTCAGTTTTTTGCATATAGCTCCTTTAGTTGATTTTATCTAGCCATCTGTTTTTGTTTTAATTCTAGGCCCGTATCATGTCACCATATCATGAGATATGTACTGAACAGTTTTCGTCAGCGGTTCTTTTTTTGTCCTTTTACTTCATCCCTTAATGTTCTGATTCCTTGCTAAAATTAAATCTTCAATTACTGTAGCAATTTTGCCATGAAATTCCTTTTTTTAGGTGTATTTATTTTTTTTAGATTAAAGTGAATTCTTTGTTATTCTTAAGTCAAATATGATTATTTATTTTGTATGAAGAGTTCGAAATAAATTTGATTGTCAGCCTTTTATCTTCGTTTCAAACTAATACATAATGTCGAATGATTAAGTTGAATTTTCTAGTCGATCGTTGTAAAGATTAACCGATCAAATACTTCATACAGGAATTGGTGGTTAGATGTAAATTTCTTCCCTTCCGTAATTTTTTTTTTAAATGACCTTTCTTCTGAACCGTCTATTTGAAAAGTTAATGGTAAATTTTTCTAACTAGGTTAAACTAAGTACATAATCAACTGTAATTACTGATGATTTTTCATATCCCGCGTATTTTAGGAGCTGTAGGTAATTTTGCTGACCTAAAAAAAAATTACTTAATTAAAGGTTGTATTAAATTAAATAAACGCTATATGACTAACCGAGCTGTTTGTGATTCTGCATAAAAGATAATTTAAAAATCCTTGGGCTGACCAGTTTATGTACCCTACCATAACGCAATATTGAATTTACGACTCCAAATCACTACTACATTCGCTAATTAAGTAACCTTGTTGCAGCATTTATTATTTTTTAAAATAGTTAAATTGATAGCTAATAATGAAATACCAACAGGTGTTTTTAACTGGCATAAAAAGTTTATTTATTAAATACAATGAATGCCTCTCGCACCTGGTTTTGGCGGATTTCCCATCGTTAAAATTTTACAATATGCGAATTCATTCTATAATTACTCTTAGGTTAGGTTCTTTTAGTAAGTCACTTGGCAACCACCTCGAAAGCCTTCGGGGTTGAATATGTGGTGCTAGTGGGTTCATGTTAAAAGTCACTCTTTGGTGGAAGTTTTTGTAGTACTCTAGGTAGTCCAAAAACTTTGTACATCGTAAGTTGCGTAAGTTGTACATCAAGTGGTGGTAGTATAAGATTTGATATTATTTAACATGACTGAGATACAGAATTTAAGTTGTCGACCTTAGCAGCCCCTAGGAACAGTTCTGAATATCCCAAAAAGTTCAATTTATTCCAGTTTTCCCCGTCTTTGCCATGAAGAAGCACGTTTTTACGTGAGACCAAAACTTTCTAATATAGGCCAATTTCCAAACTTCTATAAAAATATTATGCTGATTTTCATGTTCATTATATGCAATTGTCTCTATATCTTCAATAATCTGTCTGATTTGAGTCATTAAAGTAAAGATATACTCAATGTAAAATTCTGGAGGGGAGAGAACTGAGGGCGAACTGTACACAATCAGGCGAAAAAGATATTGTGAGGAGCCCATGTAAATGTTAAACTATGCATCTGTTAAAGATCATAGAATTGGATGTAAAATGAGTTACTTAAAATTAAATTCTTTCGCCATAGCTAATAACGAAATCGGCAATTTTAAATTTTTAGCAGGAAAATGAATCACGCTCAATTCAATTGGGTAAGGATAATTTAGAGGTTCTGTTTGTTTTATTAGTTTAACTTCACTTTATGTCACGAAGGCTAATCGGACGTGTCTATCATTGTCATTTTGTCTATCCCGGTATAATTAGGAGAGGGATTCTAAGGAGTTCGTGACATCGTACAGGCTCGGTACCTCCATTTTACGTCCCATCCGAAGGAGGGCTTATCCTAGGATTTTTTAAAAGAAGTAAAAAATCCTTTACTTCTTTTAAAAAATCCTAGGGCCTCCTTGGGATGCAAAAGCGCGTTCTTAAGTGTTGTAGCCTGCTATGCTAGCTTGCCACTAAACCACAGATGACCCATTTAGAAACTCTGGCAAGTAATCTTGATAACAGTATATGCAGTATAAACAAAAAAAACAAAACAAGTTTCCCAGAAGACATCACTTAAAAAAAAAATAGATAGATCACTTAAAAAAAAAAATAGATATCCCCGATTTATTCAATCTAAAAGAAATTCCATAAAAATTACGTTGTTATAAATATAATAATTTAGGTTATTAATCGTTAGTTAATATATCGTTAATATAAATATATATATATATATGTATATATATATATATATATATATATATATATTGTTAAATTTAATATATGTTAATTAGCATTTAATATATTGTTAACACACAATAAATGTATTAAAGGGTAATAAAATATAAAAAAAAAAAATATTCGAACGTCCTCGAATTTATATTAGTTACCACTGTTTAGGGCTACAGCTATGGAACCACATTTAACTATTTTTTTTTTTTTTGTCGCTTTAGATCCTTTCATTTCAGTAATATATTTTTAATTGTAGTAATAATTTTTTTTCTCAATTTTATTGTCGTTCGACGTTATAATGTTTTGTTTCTATCTCTGAAATTCAACAATTGCTTCAGAAACTATGAATAAATGAGCTCCTTTTTCAATTTTTAGATCTCGATTTATTGCTTTATCTTTATTTAGTTATCCCCACTGTATATGATCCATCAGCTCAATTCTCCAACTTGGTTAGTGGCTTAAATAAACTTATTAGCCCTTGTTTAATATCCTGCAACAACTGTCACAGGTCATCCAAGCATTATGTCCTGTCATACTCGCTAACACCAATAGAAGACTGAAAGGTAGCTAGCTTGGGATCTCCCTGCCCAAGTTCAAATTATGATAGAAAAGAGATGCCGCAGAGTATCACTCTCCCTGATACGTATCAAGCCATATGTATTCACAATGTGTTCAGCCATCAAATTCGCTGATTGTCTTTTTCCTTTCAGACCGGTATGAATATAAAAATTAAATTAAGAAAAAAATCCTACGTGTATTGATAAATAAATATAAAATGCATTGATATTTGGAATACATACAAGCATATATTACAAAATATTTTGAATACTGTTGCAGATGGGGAGGGAGGCAGCGGTGTGGCTACTGTTGGGACTCCTGGCCTCTGCGAAGGCGCACATGGATGTGGTCCATAGCTGGAGGACCGTGGACTACGCCTTCCCCAGCTTAGTAGCGAGGGATGCCATGATCAGGACTGGAAAGTTCATTCCAATCAACATAGCTCTCATCGACGTGGATGTCTGGGACGGTAAGTTTCCATTGATTGAAAATTCGGTATATTATAAGCGCGATAGATAAGTTTCCATTGTTAAAACTATTGGAAGAGTATGAGGTTTACTAATTAATAAGAACTATCAGAAGGATGGATTAGGGTAAATTCACCTATAAATGATAGCTTAACCAATGCCTGTCATCCTTGAACAATTGGAAAAATAGGATTTCAGGTCCTCCTGGGCCCTCCCTTAAAAAAAAGAGATGATGCTTTTTTGAGCTCATCTGTTATATTCTTTGATTTGCGATAGTATTGTGACAGAGGGAATCTCGTTAATCCACTTGTGGCGGCACCAAGGGTGATCGTACCTAGCCAGTGGCCTACACCGACCACCCCTGCACCACAAGAGGCGAGGAGAGAGAGGACGGGGACAGAACCTGCTAACCAGCCTGACCCCAACAAACACTCATGACCTATACAGGTCGGCGCTTGGTGGTCTCAGTAACCACGACCACCACGTCCATACCGAGCACCCCGAGGGGTCTCGGCACCACCCATCGATGACGCCCGGGAGAGCGTCATCCCCGTGGTACCATTTGGCATCACCGCCTTAACTCCCGAATGGATAGCGGGCCGGACAATCTGTCCTACGGATGCTCCTACTTAGGACATGATGGCGGGGGCTTACCACCATGGCCTAAGGAGGACTGGTCCCGTGCCAGCGCCTCTGTCGTTCGCGAGTTGTAAACAACTCCCCAGGGGGCACCACAAGGAGGTGACAGTAGGCGTTGCAGGGGATCGGGCAAGCGGGGAACAACAGACAGTGAGTGGGGCACTATAGCCTGATGTTCCCACATGAGGGGAGGAAGACTCCCGCACCCGTCTTCCGCCTCAGCCCCCCTTTACCCCTGCCATTTGCCCCCCGATAGTATTGTGACAATGGCACGCATTAATATAATTTTATGCAATTACTTTTACTTCATATTTCGATAGTGTAGGTGTTATTATGACTAGAAGATGAAACGCCACATTCTAGATACGTAAAATATATTATTATTCTTTTTAAAAAAAAAGTAAAAATTATTAGATACCACTTTGTTCACACCCTAGTCATCTGAAGGATCGTTACAATTTGTGTACAATTACATTGTCAGCTATTCTTACAAATAAACGCCTTTTATATTATTTTTAAAAGGTTTCCTTTTGTCGGTACGCCACGACTCTTCTGTTCTATGACTATTCTCGATAATAAGCCATAAAAATAAAAGGAATTTCTTAGTTTAAGAGTTGTAGAATTTTGAGCACTGAATCGTAAATCATTTCCACTGTGCGGCGTTATTGTGCCACGTGTTTTCACAACATTGAAAACAAAAGAAGTAAACAGAATTTATTGACGTCATTGAAGGATAAAATGAAAAGAAGTGATAATAAAACAAAAAGTTGATAATGATCATCACAGGAAAATTAGGAGTTGCGGTGCCGACAGAGAGAACGGAGGTCACCGGGTTAAGGTTGAGAGCCTTAAACTTGACTCTCGTCTAAGATGATGCTTCGTGCTTATCCTCTCTCTAAATTCAAGTTCAAGTTTATTGCCTATCTTACTCCAAGAACTTTTCCTTGTAATTAACGTATTTCGGAAAATGTTTATCAGAGCATTTGACATCTAAATGTTAGGAGGTTTTATTGTTTATTTTTATGTTATACATTATTCAACACATAGTGTTAATTTTTCATTCGAAATTTATTTATAGCCAGATTATTTCATTAACGATAAGTTATTTCAGTTTTGCACAATGCTAAAAATAGCAAATTCATAATATCTACGGCCGAAACGTGACAACTAACTAGTAAACGAAATTTGTTCAAAAATTGTTTTTCTAGTGAATAAAATAAAGTAAAAAAATTCTATCGATCTAGTGGTACCACGTATATCGTATTTTTATGCTTTTTTCCTGTTTTCATCGTGCACGCGGTCCCACTAGTTCGACAGAGAATTTTTTTACTTGATTTTATTCACTAAAAAAAGATATATTTCAAAAAAGTCTCGCTTACGAGTGTTCACGTTTAGGCCAACGATATAACGATTAGTATCGCTGATTAGGATCAAAAGTACGAGTAAAATTTTATTTACTCTACTGAAGAATTTTTGTGAAAGGGCTCATTTAATAATTAGCCATTAGGTCATAGGAATATACTTATATATAATATTATTTTATTTTCTAAAATATTATCACATTGAAACTATTATATTCTTATCCTATTCCCTTATCCGGTTTGATATTTAGAAATAAGTTAACAATTAAATAATTTTTACTGAAAGATTGGTTAAATGATTAATACTCATTTCCAAGTATTCAACACCAGTGATTCCTCAAAGCATTTACCTAATAAAACTAGATAGAATTTAAAAAGCAGATTTTTAATTTACTTTGTGTTTTCTTATTTTTATTTTTTTTTTTTTTTTTTTTGTCTTTTATTATTTTTTCGCACCTGTCTGCATAACGCTGACAATCAGCGAAAGTGGTGGCCGGATAAGAAAACAATGAAATGTCAGGAATGGGAAAGAAAAGTACTCAGCAGCACCCCCTTCCTGGCTTGATTCAATTACTGGAGTTGTTTAAGTAAGGAGATCTCTCATCCAAAAACCTTTTAATCTCCTCCTCGTATTTATTGGGATATCAGCTGTTACCATGTCCATTATTAGGCGATTGTTATGTCCATGTAGGTTAGTGTGAAAACGTTTGTAGAGTGCCGCTGTGTACTTGTCAACTGTTAGCTGGTGGACGTCACCAGGAAGTAGGGTTTGGTTAGTCACGCACCAGTCATGAGTCGTAAAAGTTTTTATTGAAATCTTAGAATTTTATTTAAGTGTGTCACTTTAGCTGTTCCGTAAATCTGTGATGAGTATGTCCATATTGGTTTAAGTAAGTATGTATATGTCTTTAATTTCTGTTTTAGTTTCACTTTTGACGTTTTTGAGAAGAGTGAATAAAGTAGTTTCAGTCATTTTTTAAGCGTCGTATGTTTCATTTTAACATAAGAACCCCTTGTCATCCTTCTGTCGAATGTAAGTCCCAGATAGTGTACTTGGTCTGGCTGCGGTATGAGGTTGTTGTCAATATAAACGGGGGACAGGTATGTTTACTTAGGGTAAATGTGATTGATCTATCATTGATGTAAATGTGTTTTGATTTATCATGATTCAGTCTAATTTTTCATTTTTTGAACCAGTCATGCAATGTGTGTAGGTGATGTAATGTAATGTAAATGAAGCTTGTGTTGCGTCCTTATGTGATAATTGCTGTATCGTCAGCGGAAGTTAGTAGTTATGTCGTGCGTGTATATGATGTAGAGTAAAGGTGCTAGGATTGAGGCTTCGAGTACTCCCGCCAAGATTGGATAAATTGAAGAAATTTCCCAACCCTGTCGGAGGGAGAAAAATCTATCGAAGAGGAAAGATTGGAGGAACGAATTAATTTCAAAAAATTGATAATTTGGCCCATTTTGCAGTCATTTTTCTACGAAATGAAAACAATTAAAATACGACTCTAGATTACATAATGCTATTCTTGTACGATTCAAAGATATATTTTTGTTACTTAGAGTTCATTATTCATTAATTGCTAAAATGTATCTTATGAAAATATGTTTAAAGTTATGAGTGAAAACAATGAGCACTTTCTAAATGAATTAATAACCCATAAAACTGGTCGGTTTCCAAATATGCAAAATGTACTATTACAGTGAAATCTATCAGGTAGTTTCATGTCCAAGAAATCTTATAAAGTAGTTTGATTTTTTTTTTTTTTTTTTTTTTTTTATGTTACAAACTAGATGAAATTGGCAGGTTCTCTAAGTTTCCGTTAGTAAATAGCTATGCAATTCAATTTTTCGTTACTCTCTCTTATGTTAACTATCTACTCATATGCCGCTACTGCATATGATACAACCGATGATTACTGTTCTCATGCTATAGTTAAGTAAATTGGTTCAATTAAAGTGGTTAACTGTATTTTAATTCCTGTGAATATATTATGAAGTATAGGGGACTGCACTTTGAAATGTAAAAATTACAAGACTGCGTGAAGAAGAATCAATCTTTAACTAATCATGGATAATAGTAAACAACAGAGTGTAAACAAATAATTTTATATAGTCAGTAAAGGAGCTATAACCATAAGAGGATGAAATCGATCAATTAAATAAAATAAAACGATAAAAAATAATGAGATTATGAAAGTTAAAAAATGTGTTAATGAAGGTATGAAATCAATTTTAGGAATTGATGAAGTACAATTCAACATTATCGTATCGTTTATTAAAATATTTTCCAAACTAATAAATATTTTTTATTGTTTTACGTCACTTTATGCCACTAAGGCTTATCGGACGAATTTTGCCTATCAAGGTATAATTAAAATAGGGATCTTTAACGAGTACCTGAAATCGTACAGTCTCGGGACCTCCATTTTACATCCTATGCGAGTGACTGCATAGCCAAGGATTTTTTACTCCCTTTAAAAAATCCCAGGGCCACCGCGGGACGCGAACCTGCGATCTTTAGTATTGTAGGTTGCCATGCTAACCACTGTACCACAGGTGACCCCAAACTAATAAATAATTATGAATTATGAATAATCTTTGGTTTAAAAGTTTTACAACAATTTGTAACAAGAAGTTTAGCTTAAAAAAATATTCATAATCATTTTTATATGCAATAATACAATACATAAATTATACAGTTTTAAAATTCAATGGTATATATCTTATAGTATTGTAATGTTATAATCATACTACGTTCATAATAATTTATTATATTTTCATAACAAATTTAATGGATTAAATAATAACAAACAAATTAAATTAAGGTTAGTCCTATGAGTGCCATATTTAACCGTACAATACAGGAATAAAAATATCTCATTTTGGCACCTTACATCCTAGAGCATTTTATTTTTATTTTTACCAGTGTTGGAGTATTTCTTCATAAATTAATTCCTGATTTGGGGACATGATGTAAAACATATAGAAAATTATTTCATTCGGTTTTGTTTCAAAGATTACATGAAGATTTGGGGCCCAATTTGTATAAAACTGAATTAATCATGAGTAAAGCTCCGAATTCCGTGCAATATTAATTTGAAAATTTGTATTTAAAAAGTATAAACATGCAAAAACGTGGATTAAACACCTATAAACGTGCAAAAACATACGATACAAATTGATTATAATTAAAAATCGTGCAATACATTACTTTTGAGAACAGAGGTTTATTTTTTAAAGTAAACAAGAACTACTAGGTAAATTTGAAAATAGAATTTTTCAAGATACTAATTCTTGGTAGGTAAGTATATATATATTTTTTTTTTTTTTTTAGCATAGTGATTATTTTATCAATAAAAAAATAAATTAAGCTCATAAAATGTTAAACTACATTATTGACTTTATAATTATAATTAACTATAAATAATTAAGGTTTGGGTATAATATTGTAGATCAAATTCTAATTCTTTTTTTTTTAGCATCTGTGGTTTCATCCACCATTATGTAAACTTATTTGCTAATATATGTTAGATTTTATTTAAGGTTAAATTGTAAGTCTCCACTAGTTAATTTTCTATATACATTTTTGTAAAATATCTTAAAAGTTTTTTAACTTACTTTAATCAAGGTATATTGGAAGCTAACATGAAATTGCATAAATCACTCAACAATTTCTTCCATTTCTATAACGAAGAAATACCTTCGGTTCATAATTATTTCGACTGTTTTCAATTTGCATTAGTAAACGCAAAATGAGAACTTAGGGAAAATAATCAATGAATAACTATATGAAGTCTAAAAAATAATGATATACTCGAAAGAAGCTAGTTTTATCCTGGAACGACTAATCCACGCGTTGGGATTTTGTAAACGAGAGATGTGTTAGTTTACATCACATAGGTACCTAAGTTCCCTTTATTTTTTTCAAATATTTAATTATTTTGATCTTTTATAATGGGTGTTGAAGAACATAAAAATGTTCTTCAAGTGTTGAAGAGTGTTTTTCTTCAAATTAAGATCTAATGCAACTTTGTGCGACAAAATTTCAAAACGTGCAATTTCGTGCAGAGTATCGAGAGTAAAATATCGATTGATATTCCGCAAGTAAAATATCGATTAATATTTCGCAATTTCCTCAATTCTTCTTTTGTCTATACCAAATTGGTTTGTCCATTGGGTATTTCTTCATTATTACGACTTTTTTTATTAGTTTATACCTCTAATTGTAATTATCTCTCTTTGTTTATGCTTTTTATTTTATACTCTATAAAGTTGTTTTTTAAATAAAGATTTTTTGTTTTTAGGTCCAGGAGGTCAAAAAATCTTCGTCACAGCACCAAGGTTCAAGCCCGGGAATCCAGCATCACTAGCCACCGTAGCCCCGAACGGGGCTCTCCAACCATACCCCCATTGGAACTGGCATAGGGAGGGAGATTGCGATGGCATCACTTCAGTCTTCAGGATTGATGTAATTTTTATTGTATTACATAAACCGACTTTTAACTACCTAAAGTAGCTAAATACCCATTAAAAAAAATGTCATTTTGAATTATTATTGTTTTACTATGATTTTTATGAGTTATATAAATTGGCTACACAATTTTCTATGTATGAACAGTTTGCACTTAGTTCTGTGTACCTAATTATTCCCTTATTACTTCAAAAAAGAAGTCAGCAGGATGTACGCCGGGCTCATTTTTCAAAGAATTTTATGTTTAACAACTTTAAAATTTTCATTTGGTGTAGTTGGTTTTGGAGTCGCAGAGGTATGGGAACATGAGTGGTATATTTCCGCTGAAAAGGTACGCTTATTGTTTATACTTTTCATGTTCCAGTTGTTGATCATAGGTTTTGAAGAAACGATTATCCGATTTCAACTTAATAACTTAACTTATGTTCAGTATGTTTCTCGAACGTTAGTTCTTAACTGTTCATCATGTATCCGTGTAGCCGTATCTACGATGTACATCATTAGCTGAAATTTACTTAAATATTTTAATTAAATAGTAAATTAATCTATATTTATTAAAAATATAGAGTATTTATTAAATTCACAAATTGAAAAACTCCGTAGAAGTAGGTATCAGATTTTTAAATTTCGTCAGTATTATGAAAGTTTTCTTCAGCTGCGTGAGGTACCTGATAACAGTTGCAACACTCAAACCTTGAACCCCACGTTTTGGAAAGCTAAATATAGTTGAGATAGAGGATCTCGTTTATCTGCATAAATGATGGAAGACCTCTTTTCGTTTTTGCTTTTTATATTGGTGAAAGTCGAAGTCTTGTCGAACGACCCGCCCAAACACTTATAATCTGACTCATAAATAAATTCAAACAATTATAATCATAAAAACAGGCATCCATGGGGTTGAAAAAATACAGAGTCATTTAGAATCCTTATCTCAGGATGAAATTTAAATCACGTCACTTTTGAAAGAAAACATCATGAGAACAAGAAAAATAAGAGCTTTATGACATATTCAAGGACAGGATACATATAACTGGCTACATCGCTAATATGGATGAGAGAGAAATCCCAAATAGATATGGCTGTATGGTGCCTTGCAGATGCCAGGAACTCTTTTTTAACCTATACTAAATATCTACTCAATAAAATACAGATAGACAGCGTAAACTTTTAGAGCTAGCGCTATTTGCTAAGAATAGTCAATTTTCGTTAATGAGCTCAGCAATATATATGGATAGTATATCGTTGAAAAGCTTTTTATTTATAAAATCGTCCAATGCATATAGGCCGGAGGAATCGGTATAAATACCTTTTATACATAAAAAAAAAAAAATTAGGTATGTTCCAACCAGAACTTAAAACCCGTTGACAACTCTCCCATGCGCAGTATTTTACCAAGAGCTCATTTTTCACAAGTAAGGAGCACTGCGCATGAAGAAAAATTGTCTACGTGTTTTAAGTTCTTGTTTAAGATTGGAACAAACCTATTACGGAAATCATTTGGTTCCAAGGTAACTAAATTAAGTTTTCTTAACATGTAATTAGAGGTATAAAATTAGACGCCACGATGTTTTGGTGCGGAAATAACGAAAGGCCAATTCAAAACAAATAATTGTATTTTCTGATAACAACAAGGAAACATGGGCGGATCCAGCCGATCGTAAAGGGGCTCTCAGCCCTTCATTTAGATCTGCTAATCAGCTTTCTTACCTTTATGTTCCTTTCCTACAACTAAAATTCTACTTATTCTGCACATTACTTGTTCTTTAACTTGCTTCCTTACCATACATTAAGGAAAGTTAAATTCTATCTTTAAATGAAGAAAAATTTTCCAAAGGGTGGGGCTGCAGCCCCCACAGCCTCCCCCTGGATCCGCCATTACAAGGAAACACAGACGAGAATTAGAAAATAGAAATTTACGGATATAATCTTGTTGCTGTGGCTTTTTTGTTAAGGAAGCCATAATTTATTATTTTTTGCATTATTACATTGTCAAAAATAAAAACTATTTTATTAGTTTTTATATCTGTGTGAATGCGTAGAAAAGCAAATAATGCTCAAAATATTTATAGTTTTTTTTTTTTTTTTAACATTTGGTATAATAAAATCCTTAATAATAATATTTTCGTTAAAAACTTTTCTTGTATATTGGATTTCCGATTGAAATATTAGATAATTTTGCTGGAATAATCATTGCTAACCATCTTCGTCTGTTCCTGAAAAGTCATTAAAGACTAAAATTCGAAAACTAAGTTCCAATTTTCTACGAACCATAAATGCCCCTTCTATTCACTCCCATTCAGGACATGTTTACGAAAAAAAGGTTAATAAAAAATCCACTATTGATGAAAATAGGTTCTTTTTTCAATTTAAAAAAATAAATGAACAATAATAAAATCGCAAATCACTGAAGACATTGAACTTTTGCAAGTAACATATTACTGTATAGGTACCTTATGGGGAACAGCAAACAAAAACAAGTAAATGAATGTGGATAAAGCTATTTTCTGTGTATTTTCTAAATTGCGTGTACACAATTATCAAAACACGTAGGTTTCAATTCCAAGTAGGTTCATAAGTGAAAGTTGTGTGTCGCGCTCATCGCACCAGATCTTTTGTATAATGTTTAGTTGCTGATTCAGTATACTTCTCTCCTCCTGCTCTTTAGAGCATAAATTCTATATCTTTACAGTTGCTTCAATCATTCTCAGTTTATTATTAGTTTTTCTCACCCATAATTATCAGCCATTTGTTTCACATGACTTCTCTGATTGAATATTGTTCTGAGCTGGTCAGAGAAGAGACTTCATTTCCTGATTCGTGACTTGCATTGGCTGCTTTGTTGGGCTTATTGTTTTCTAAGATTCCAATATGTCCTCTTTCCCATATAAAAACTTCCATTATACTTCATATTTTCTTATTATGGTGTTGGTAAAAAGGGGTTTTGATAATTTGTAGAGCGTCTCGAGAATCTTAGCATATTACAATAGTATCTTTACTTTCGGTAATTCCCAATTAGATTGTTTTTAGTATTGCTGTTAATTGCGCAACAAATATTTATTAAAGCTTGTTCAATTTATACTTTTGCTAGTACTAAACGCTCCTGGATAAACGCATATCGAGTATGATGCACTAAGTCTGAAATAGAAAGAATTGATTTAATTGCGAAGCCTTCTATAAATAAACGATAGTCCATTTCTCGATTGTATCAGTGCTTCTTGCCTGGTACATCCTCAGTAGCATTCCCCGTCGGAGCACAACGAATTGTGCCTTAACATCATAAGCAACTTCCTTGTACACTTCGTTACTTTTTCAGTTAAGTGGAATGACCACGCTAGTCTTTTTATAGAAGGAAAAGAACACAAATAAATTAAATACATAAAGGAAGCAGAGTATGTTACATCTCGTGGAGAAAGCTGTAATCTTTGTCATTCTTGAAATAAATGGCTTTAATCTTCTTTAGTGTAATTTTAGTTTAATTTATAACCATAGGAGCTATCTCTCATTATCTTTATGAAATAGGCCGATATGTAAATTTCTCTTTATTTATTTATTTATTTCTCTTTCATGCCCTGCCTGAAAAAATAATAGAGATTTAAATGAAGTGGTTGAATTTCAGATAATTAGTTCCATTTTTTTCTAAATGCTAATTTAGATGCTAATTTACATTGCTATGTAAATTTAAGATAATGCTATATCTTTCCACACCTTAATTTATTTATACTATAGTCAATGTTCATAATTATGCGTAAGTAACCTAGCAACCTATTAGTTCTTGACACTATCCCTCAGAAACTAAAAATTCTACCAGAACATTACACGTCATCTAATTCCACACAAACTACAATCTCTATAATCCACTCACCTTCACTAATCTCTGCGACGCTTAAAGCGGCAGTGGTCACGTGACCTACTTCCTGTATCAGTGTAGAGACATAGGAGCACTAATTCTGTGTAAATGTTTCTTGTAGTTATGGCATTATGTATGGATTGTCGCTTCGGCCTAAAAGTTTTCAAAACAGAAATTAATATAATTTTAGCAGAATAGAAAGTAAGAATTCAAGTAAAAAAACAAAATAAATAACAGTTCATTAGAATGTGTATACGGTGAGAAAAATATAGTGAATTAGACTTTGAAAAAGTATGTAAGAAATGAATTGATGGTAGAAGCTGTATGAATATTTTGGAATGCGAAAGAAATCAGAAGAATAATTATTCAAAATTCATCACCGGAACTTTCGGCTTTTAGTGTTTGCCGATTGACGGTAGTAATTTATCAATTTACCTGTTTGAAGCGAGGACACAGTTGGCTTTACAAATTGTTAACCAGATCAGCGAGCTCTATCCTGCACGATTACTGATTTGCCTTGGCTAAAGGAATGCCTGCAAACCTTTCACTAACCGCTCGAAAACTATTTTACGTATTCCATGGGAAACTGTAAAAATGATATTTAGAAACGCTACTTGAGATATAATAGTACCATTTTCTCAATTCAGGACTTCACAGGCAGATTTTAGCACTTTTTTATTACTTTCACTTACCTATATATGAAATATATATTAAGTGGAAAGAAGTATTGCAATCGTGAAAAATTTCGACTTCCGGTTTTCAACGGAAATACACGTTTTGTGGTCCCCTGAGTCGAAATAGCCAAGTCCCGCGAAATGGTCTGTGTGTGTGTGTGTGTGTGTGTGTGTGTGTGTGTGTGTGTGTGTGTGTGTGTGTGTGTGTGTGTGTGAACAGACTAGCTCAAAAACTATAAACCGTGCGAAACTGAAATTGGGTATTATATGTGCCCGCGATGTGACAGCAAAAATTTCATCAAAATTGCTCAAAGGGAGGGGGTACTTTATTTAATAAATGTTGTCTCATTTTCACGTGTTTTTTTTATTTACTCAAAACGCCTTACACGATTTTGATCAAACTGGGTATTTGATGTATTTATATGCCAAAGATGTGATAGCCAAAATTTCATCAAAATTGATCAACCGGAGGGGGGACTTTACTTAATAAATTTTGTATCATTTCCACGTGTTTTTTTTTTATTTACTCAAAAACGGCTTTCACGATTTTGATCAAACTGGGTATTTGATGTATGTATTCCAAAGATGTGAAAGCCAACATTTCATCAAAATTGATCAACCGGAGGGGGGACTTTACTTAATAAATTTGTATCATTATCGCGTGTTTTTTTATTTACTCAAAAACGGCTTTCACGATTTTGAGCAAACTGGGCATTTGATGTATGTATTTGCCAAAGATGTGATAGCTAACATTCCATCAAAATTGGTCAAACGGAGGGGGCACTTTATTTTATAACTTTTTCCAATTTTTAACTTTTCTTCGATTATCTCAAAAAGGGCTTTAACGATTTTCATCAAATTCGTCGTGTTTAATGAAAATTAGGTGTTATTTAATATCAGGTAAGCGTTGTCATTATTTATTATTCATTATACTGTTTTTTTGTTTCCTATACAGTACCTTTGTTTTTGTTTATATGGAGAATTAACTGTCTCTCGTTACGCCTAAAATAAGAAATGGATAAATATGAGATATGATAAAAATCAAGTAAACATATAGAGGAGAAAAAAAGCAAAATATTCAGTCAACTCATAAAACACGTTGAGCCCACGCATGCGGAGTACACCTTTAATGACAGACCATTGTTCATAATTAAAGCCGATCAGTTCATTTAATGGAAATTATTTGTTTCATCGTAACTAAATGAAATATTCAACAAGTACGTAGGGAATTATAAAATCAGACGAATTATCACAAGTAAATACTTTTATTTAATAATAAGAGAAATTAGTGTTTTTTTTTTTTTGTTTTTTGAGCAAATGAAAACAAAAATAAGAAATGAATGAGGAAAAATGTGCAACTTTGAGTAGTAACAATTAACAAAACACATTAATTTCTATTCTAAGTAAGTTGGTAAGTGAAAGTTGTGTGTTGCGCGCACGCACCAGATTTTTTTTTCAATCCATGCATTGCATTTTTCAATGGAAAGTTCATCGATATTACAATAGTAAGAAAAACATTTTATTTTATTGTTAATATTACTGAAAAACATTTCAATTCTTTTTGGTACAGTATATTTTATCAGCATTCCGTATAGTTTATTTAATTACAATACTACACAAGCAAAGATATATAAGTATTAATGGGTTATCTTTTAGTTTCATTAAAATCGTTTACATATATGTAGGTTAATTTGTAATTCCAGGATGTATAACATCTCGAGAGTTTTTAGATTTTTTGAAAGTATAAAGGTGGATGTGACTCCAAGTTGTTCTAATTTCATCTGCGACTTAGTATTAGTACCTATTAATTTCAGTTATTCATCTTTCCAGATACAAGCAAAGGAAACAAATTTTATCTAGAAGGTGATCCTATTTTTTATTTTATTTTATTACTGTTTTTTTAGTTTCCAGCATCTTCTCAATATTGTCTGCATTCGTCCCTCTTCTTCCTTATTAATACTTAATCACGAGGATTAAGCCATCATTTCTGCAAAAGTTTACACCAGGAAGTGAAAAAAATTATGAAGGAAATAAAACTTTATTTATGCATAACTCAAAAGCTTTGAGTGAGTCACAAATAGTAGAAGAATAGAATTTTATGCAAAGTAATAAACTCTTCGTATTTATTTTTTTGAATTCCAGTTCACTCAGGGCTCAAAAGTCACATGATTTACCATGCATTGCCACTACTACTCATAAAGCAGTTAGCTAAGAGATCGCGAACCGCGCGAAAAAGGTTCTTGTCTTATTTCAAGCTTCTTGAGCTTCCTCACTCAGCTGGAAAGCGTGAAAGTGAACATTCGGCATTGAGAAAAAAAGTGCAATTTTCACAAGAGGTTCAAATTTTCGTGCAACTTATCTTTTATAATGAAGTACTACGAGACAAGTTCATTTTCACCAGATGAAATATTAATTTTGCATGAAGAAAAGGACATTGATATAAAAAAAAAAAAAAATATCTAGTGCGATGCGCGCAACACACAACTTTCACTTACCAGCGTACTTACATTAGTAACTGACGTGTTTTGTTAAATTCAACTTCTCGAAGTCACACATTTCTCCACATTCATTCCACACAAGTCCCCTTCCCCATTTAAGCCCCCTCAGAACATATTAATTATGATAAAGCTTACCTGATATTAAAGAAGACTTTTTTTTTTATTAAACATGACGAATTTGATAAAAATCATTAAAGCCGTTTTTGAGAAAATCGAAAAAAACATAAACATTGGAAAAAAATTACCCCCTCCCTTTAATCATGATTAAATTTTTGCTATCCCAAAGTGGGCATATTCATACATTAAATACCAAATTTCAGGTTCATGCGGTTTATAGTTTTTGAGCTAGTCTGTTCACACACATACACACACAGACCATTTCGCGGGACTTGGTTATATGTACTCAGGGGACCACAAAACGTGAATTTCCGTTGAAAACCGGAAGTCGAAATTTTTCTCGATCGCAATACTCTCCCTTACCTGTATATTTCATATATAGGTAAGTGAAAGTAAAAAATTAATTTCTTGTACATAAATATTAAGAATAGTAAGCATTAGATGTGTGAATTTGTTCCACTAACTTTTTTTTTCGGGTGAGGGATAGATCCCTTCTGACACCGTCCATGCCGATAGTGTTGGATGTGAATAGATTACCACGGCAATGGCCATCAATATCAACTTACATAACACAGAGTTATTAAACATTCTCCCTATTACACTATTCCTTATTCATGACCGATCCGTGGAAGATGAGCGAACGTCCACATACGTCTGTACAGATTACATTATCAGGGCTCTGCTGGATTTCTCTGAGCAAAGCGTGTCCCTGGAGATAAAGGAGAAGTGGGGCCTATCATTACTTCGGACCAGTTCCCCTGCCCGATTCGATCTGCGCATTTCTCAATACGATATGTCACTCTTCCGTTGATGGTGAAGAAAAAAAATCCCGTAGCCAGGTCACAAAGAGATCTCCCTTTGTGACACCGTGATCGACTACAAAGACCATTCAGCAACCATGCTCGCCGGCTGACCCCTCCAAGGAAAATATATTTTCATAAAGGTGTCAGGGTGACAATAGAATGCATCCCGATGTGCTTGCTCAAAGTTATTTATGCGCTCACGTACAGCCCAAGCGGCTATCAATGATCAATGAGATATTATAATGGCGCCAGTATTGTGTCACCTTGTGCCACACGTGACACGCATTTGAAAGCTTGTAACATCCTGAAATCGCCGGGTAAGTCTGTCTCGCTTTTTCGTAAAATATAAGATAATTTCGAAGGGTCCGATGAATTTAGTTAAAATAACTTGATAATTTTTTCGGTGTCGATATTAAGAACGTAGCAAGGATGCCTAATAACAAAATAACATATACCTAATGACTCCCAGCTAATCATTCTTATGTTCTAGGATTTCCTATGTTAATTTCTAGTTTATGTACTATACAACTTTTAATTAAATATTTTCAATTACTTTTTTAACTTTAATTTAATTGTGTGTACAGTCTCACATAAAGAAGCATAACATTTTTTTATAAAAAATTAAAAAATTTGTTTGATTGCGGTTAATTTATATTTCAAGGTTCAGATAAGGAATAATACTCAAATTCAATGAGAAATGTCATTTAAATCCGCCAAAAATAATTTTGTTTATTTTAAATAAATAAATAACTTCAAGTTACATATTATTTATGTAAGATCTTACAAAAATTATGCCCTTATAATCGATAATTCGTACACGTGTGATAAGTTAGTAGTTGCATTCTAGATGCTTTCGGATAAAATTTGAAAACAAGAGATGAATTTATTTATACTTTCATAGTCAACAATTCGATCCACTTCTAAGTCAGGACTGACAGAGGTCGTAAGATGACACCTGAGTTACCTCTTTAAAGGACTGAAGTGGACTTTGTTATCAAGTAGATATCAATTTTATGCTCTTCCCTGCCTTTGGGCTTTTCTTTTCCTCTAATTTGAGAAGCATATAATTCAAAACCAGTTCATTAGATTTGACAAAAAGTTCAAGGAAAGAACATTAATATTGTCGAATTTTCTCCGACAAATATATATATATATATATATATATATATATATATATATATATAATTATTCAGAATATAATGCTCGCGACCATTAACACCCATAAGATGAGTTCAATGATACGAAGATACAAAAGTTTTAGGATAATCGTGTTTAAAGAAAAATACTTTATTTATCTGTTTTGTTATTTGTTTATTTACTTAACGTCGATTTATGCTAATATGGCATAGGGTAGTGATCTTTAGCGAGTAATTGATACCGCACAGTCGCGGTGCCGCCATTTTAAGTCTCCTCCGAAGAGCGGTTATTTTACTCCCTTAAAAAAATCTTAGGGCCACATGCCGGTCTACGAACCCGCTACTAAACTATTGGTCACTCCCAATGGTATATTTCTATTCACGTATTTTCACGCATTAATATACTTTTTTTTTTCAGATCGACCAGTGTGGAAGACTGTGGGTCCTGGATTCGGGTATGGTAGATATATTCCTGAAAGAACCCAGGATGATATGTCCGCCAAAAGTTTTAGTCTTCAACCTTTACACTGATAAATTAGTAGGTAAGTACCCTAAAAAATCTTATTTTTTTTTTTAAATCGTGTTAATTAGATTATTTATTTTATTATGTTTTTAGGAAAATTCGTTTAGTTTAGTTTAAATCAACTAGCTAAACTTTATTTTTCTTTTGAATTATTCAGATATCTGTTAGTACAATTCAATATCAAATACTCGTAATCTTATTCCATAATAATTAAAAAAATAACTCGTTTATTGTTTTTATACATTCATAAAAACAATTATGTCATACATTATTGTCTCCCTACTCTCTTAACAAGTGATTCTAATTATTTTTATAATTTTATAAAAATGATCAGGAGTAGCATGGATTGTTGTAAAGCCAGACTCTTTCTCCCACTTTAAACTAATATGATGTAAGTGCGAACCCATATGAGGTTTATTTAAATTTGAATGATAGATGATGATGTTAATGTTGAGTCTTTTTAATTTCATGTATCATTAGAATTTAATCAATACGTTAGAGCTGTAAAATGTAAGCTATGTATTCAAATGCGTAAAAGTATGTATTCAAATCCACAGGTGTATTTGGACAATATCTTTCACTAATTAAGGATTCAATTAACAATTGCATTATTTTATTATTGCTACACTTAAACAATTACAAATCAGCAAACATTAGCAATAAATAAGCATAATGTAATATGCATTCCAGCAAGATACACATTAGAACCTAAACCAAAGAGGTCGGCTAGTCTCTTTGCGCTCTATCATCGTTAGAGACTAGTAAAGTTCTAGCTCCGCCGTCATCACTCATTGTGCCCACATTCGGCATCTCATATCTTGCCTTTAATTTTTTTTTTTTTTTTTTTTGCGCATTACTTTTTTTTTCCCCCGACCCCACCAGGAACCACCACCGCCGCCAACTCGTTGCCCTCGCGGTCAAGTTAGCTCTCGCACACGTTAATTTTCATTAACTAATTACTATGGTTTTTTTTTCTTTCCTAGCTAATTACCTCTCGCAAAGGTAAATATTCAAAAAGTCCTTATTTTGTGGTGTAGGTCTAGATCATTACATACATAATTGGAACGATTCCAACAACAATCTAGAACTCTTTTAAATTTAACAGTAATAATCATCTGTTTTCGTTTTACGTTACAATATATTTTCGAGCAAATATATCGAATAAAATTATAACAGCGAAAAATTCATTCTTTTGCACATAGTCCTCTCTTCAGATTTAAATGAGTCACTGTGACACTATTCTACTATATTGGAAGCCTATTAGGTGAATATCACAGGCATCGATACTTTACGGGATTTTCATAGATATACAATTTTTCGTTGGTATAATAATGTCTTCATATGAATATAAATTACTAGAGTTCGAAATATAACCCTAGTTAAAACAAATAGAAAATGGTTTTATAAGAAAAGAGATAAAGAAAATATAAAAAATAAAATAAAAGAAAAGATATATGTGAAAACTTTAATTTTTTTTTTCACTCCCAATACCGATACAAGGGGAAGACACAGTCATGTGTCAACACATTCGGATCTTAATGACAATTTTTGTTTGGTTTCTGATCAAATGAATATTAGACACTCATTTTTTCGATCGCAATATTTGAACCTAGAATATGACCTAGAAACTCTAAATAAAATAACATATAACTGCTTCATTGTTCATGCAGTAATTAAATACAAAATTACTCCTAAAGATTTTTTTTAACACAAAAATGCCGTCAGATTCGAATTCAGCACCCTGAAAAATACCGAAAAACATATATTTTTTGTTTTTATTGATTAAACCTTAAAAAAGTTTAAATAATATATAAAATATGTTTTTCAAGGATACTTTACTCAAACCTGGTGACATTTTTGTGTAAAAAAAATGGTTTTTTCCTTAAATTCGAATTCAGAAATAAAATTGAGGTGCATGAATCTTTTCGATGTCTTTTTTTAACTCGAGATAAAATAAAGTACTTCAATGTTATTTTTTTTTTTTTTTTTGGCCTGTTGATCGCATGGGCGTGAACGGCATATATGTGTTAAATATTTTTGACCAGGAACCTCAAAAAAAACATCTCTTCAACGTCCGTGAGAGACTAGCCGTGTCCTCCCAATGTGGCGATCTATTTATTTATTACGCTGGTTTCTTTCTTAGGTTTTCTCCCAACAATGATCTTTTTAGTGATATTAGTCTCTCTTTTGTCTAATTTCTTTGAAATGCACTTTTTTCTTAGCTGCTCTACAAGTTACAAAAAGCCATTTAAAAATAAAAGCAATATCCCAAGTCCGTTTTTTATAGTCCTCTTTCTTTCTTTTTACCTTTGCATATTATCTCGATATTTTCTTTTTTCTTTCACTGCTGAACAGAAGCTGAGTTTTGTTTTTCAAAATAGTTTTTATAGAAAATAATTCATGCTCAAGGCGAAGGCTAATATCTTTTAATTCTGTTAAAGGAAAAAGTTCATAAATGAAGCAATTTGCACGTGGGTTTGAATTCCAATTTTCTCCCTTTTTTTTTTTTTTTTTTTCGAAGAGTTATAGAATGCGTAAAATGGAAGAAATAAGGTTGATTATGTAATAAAAAGTCGGAATAAATAAAACATTAAGGTCAGATATTACTTTGTCGTAAAACTATTTGTCTCAGAAGTAGGACGCCTCATTAAAAGAATATATTGTGACTCAATTAATTGAGATGGGTGGTTTAATTATCTGTATCTTTTGTTTCCGTTCAATTAAATACAGTGTTTATTCATTTTTAACTGGAGAGAGGGGACAGGTAGGAATTTATTCACCAATTTGCACCTGTCCTGCTGCGCCAAATCTCTTTGTTTGTTTATAGATACCGAACAAATCAATATTATATGTCCTTGTAATAAGAATTGAGTTCCTTTCGGATTGAAGAATGTACTTAGTTTTCCTCTTGATGGTATTCAATTATACCGAGTGAGAAAATTGAAATATTATGTACCATGAAGCGAGATTAAGTAACTGGGCAAAGTAAGTTAAGTCTCCCACAAAGCGAATTCTATTGTAGATGCTGGCAGTGGCGACTTTTCTGTAACCGCTAAAAGAGTGGACACGAAGAAGCACTTACGAAGTTTCGTAAAAGAGAAAACATATCTGTGACAGCTGAGATAACATCTTAGAGTGGGTTTGTTACGATTCTGAGAGTATTTTGTTCTTATTTCATGTACAGGTGTCTCGACTAGGGAAGTTAGTTTCAATTGAATTTCTTTATTCTAAATTCTTTATTTTAAAGTTAATTTAAAAAAAAAAAAAAAAATCCTTAAATACAAAATACATATCACTTAGAATCCACATATTTTTAATACCCTCCAGGTTGAATATATGGTTGTGTGCTTGAGTGGTCTTTACCCCGTTGATTCTTTTATTTATTTTAGATAATGTTCAATATGATTGTTATTAAGTTTGGGAACTTTAATTTTAACAGATCTTTTTCAGTATATCTTGTTGGAATTTTTTTGTTCCTGGTATTATAACTCAAGAAGATTTAATGTACACTTAGAGATCTAATTTTCTACAGTTTTAATTTTTTCTCCTCAAGTATCATATCATAACTTTCCAAAAAGTGAGCATCGATGATGCCTATTTTCCTCCTAAACCTATTCTATTATTTTTAAAGGTTGCCATAAAGAATGGCCTATAGTCGCTTACCAATTTTATGTACGGTAGTCTTCTCTTTTTTCTCTTTTATTGTTAATCCATATACGATAATTACAATTGTTAAAAATCTGGTGCGTGCGCGCAACACACAACTTTCACTTACCAATTACTTAGATCAGAAATTAGTGGGTTTTTTTAATTGCCTAATTGCCACTTCTCAAAGTCACATATTTTTCCACATTCATTTTTTTTTTTTTTTTTTTTTTTTTTTTTGGGCCTTTAAGGCTTCTACTGAAGCCCCACACTAACACCCATGGCACTGGGTGATACTTCTCCTACGATAGAAAAGTACCACCTAGGGCGGGACTCGAACCCGCAGCTCCGGCATGGGAGTACGGCGCTTTACCGCACAGCCACACCGGGCCCATATATTTGTTTTTATTTGCTCTATATAAAACACCAATTTTTTTATTGTTAAATAAAAGTTTACGTTACTTGTGATACTTTGGCAATGCAAGCATAATACTCCAACATTTTATAATTTCCTATGTAATTGTTGAAAACTTCATTTAGTTACCATGAAACAAATAATTTCCATTAAATGAACAGAACCATAACTTATAAACAATGGTCTGTCGTTAAAGGCGTAATCCGCATGCCTGGGCTCAATGTGATTTATGAGTTGACGGAATGTTTTTCTTTTTTTTCTCTTTTATACATTTACTTGATTTTTTCATATTTCATATTTAGACATTTCTTATTTTTAGACGTAACGAGAGACAGAGTTAATTTCTCCATATAAACAAAAACAAAAGTACTTTATATGAAAACAAAAAATGCCCCTTCCCATTTTAGCCCCCTCAGAACATTTTAATAATGATAAAGCTTACCTGGTATCAAGGAACACCTAATTGTCATTAAACATGACGGATTTGATCAAAATCATTAAAGCCGTTTTTGAGATAATCGAGAAAAAGGTTAACATTGGAAAAAAAGTTATGAAATAAAGTGCCCCTCCGTATGACCAATTTTCATGAAATGTTGGCTGTCACATTGCGGGCATATACATACATCAAATACCCAGTTTGATCAAAATCGTTAAAGCCGTTTTTGAGTAAATTAATAAAACACGTGAAAATGAGACAACATTTATTAAGTAAGTAAAGTAAAGTGCCCCCTCCAGTTGATGAAATTTTAACAGTCATATCTCAGGCATATAAATAGATTAAATACTCAGTTTAATCAAAATCGTTTGAGCCGTTTTTGAGAAAATCGAAAAAAACTTAAAAAGTTATTAAATAAAGTACCCCCTCCCTTTGAGCAATTTTGATGAAATTTTTGCTGTCACATCGTGGACATATACATACACTAAATTCCCAATTTCAGGTTCACACGGTTTATAGTTTTTAAGCTAGTCTGTTCACACACACACACACACACACACACACAGACCATTTCGCGGGACTTGGTCATTTGGACTCAGTGGACCCCAAAACGTGTATTTCCGTTGAAAACCGGAAGTCGAAATTTTTCACGATCGCAATACTTCCACTTACTATATATTTCATATATAGGTAAGTGAAAGTAAAAAAAAAAATCGTATTTGCATTAGTAATCAAACTAAAATATTCTGATTATGAGTTATTCGACCTCTTATTAAATACTATGCAAAGAACTTGCTGCTGTTGAAATAAATTGGATCTGACAAGTTGAGCTAATTGCAAAGTGTGTAGCATTATTTTAAATGGAAAAAATGGCAACATAGTAATTTGTGTCTTTTGGCAATATTGATATGTAATTAATCGGAAATTTAATAATATAGGACCTATTCAATTCATTCATTGATTATATGTTTAAAATATTTCTCAATGATGGGGAGCATACTCCCTAAATGTCGAAATTGCTTTATAGCAACATTAAAAAATTAAAAATGGAAGAGGAAATCTAATTGACGCCACTCCCAAAAAAAAAATCCATTCAAAGCCACTTTAGTGTTGTTTTTTGAATATTTGTTCCATGTCATCTTACGTTTTTTATTTTATTTTTCTAGTTTCATATTTATTTACAAAATCTGTGCGTCAAAATTCGAAATTTCTCGGAGAAATTTTAATAAATTCTTAATCTTTAACTTTATTGTTGATATTTAATATACTTCCGAATTATCTATTACCATACATCAGAACTACCTAAATAATTATGGTCGCAGTTAATTTTATTCCATTTTTTAAAAATATTACACACTTGCTGGAACTCTCGTTAGATACCAATATCTAAATAACTTATTAAACTTGAATTTAAGGCGTTAAAGAAAACACATAGGTGCTCGAACAGGTGATAACAGTCAAGTCAAATCCATAGACATTATCCCCCGAGAAGACTGGGTGAGGCACGTGAAATCTAAATTAATGACACAATGGAATGAAGCCTGGAGAAGGAACCCCTCCAAACTGCTACAAATAAAAGCAGATTGTAAAAAATGGTCAACCAGCAACAGAAAATCTAGGAGAGAAGAAATAATCCTCTGCCGGCTTAGAATAGGTCACTGCGAATTCTCCCATTCATACCTGCTTCACAACCACGCACACCCTACCCGCGTCAAATGTGGTGCCCTGATCACGGTCTCCCATATACTAGTGGACTGCGAACACTACCAGCCTGCAAGGACAAAACTAAAAATGAACACATCATTAAAAGACGTGATACGGGATACCGAAGATAATGTTGAAAAGCTAATGAATTTTTTGAAGCTTACTGGATTTTACAAGAGAATTTAAAAAAAAATGCCAATGACCCCTTCGGGTAGAGGCATATCAAACCAAATAAATAAATAAATAACTACTTATTTTATTGTTGATTTAAAATTAACATTGTTTTTTATTGTTATTAACTTTGAGTAAGGAAAAACTATAACTAGTAATGTAACAAAAGCCTACTCGTAAACACGGGTATTGAACTTTGCCTACTATACGAGTGAAACAGGATGAAGCAATCAGCAGACATTTTATCGTCGTAAATACTAGACGTTCGTCAGTCCATACAATTCTTTTCTTTCTTTTCATTAATCGTATGTATTTATGATTAAATATCTGATAAAACATGCGGTTTTCAATGCGGTTATGGGCAATGCGGAGGCGGAATTCTCCATTTGATCACAGCTTTTACAAAGAGAAACGATCGTTGAAGCCTACGAGTTTGGAAATTATTTTCGCTATCAAATTCACCGATAAGCGTGAAAGAAGTTTGTACATTTAAAGTTTTTGAAAAAAGTACTTTTGAAATATATTAAAAAAAATCCCATCGACTTTACTTCGAAACGTTTGAAAACTCTCATCTTTTCAGTGCTTTTGCATGAGCCTATTTGGATTTTACGTATAGCCCTTACGATTCGTCACGTCTCCATGAAATTAATTCTATTTCATTTAATACAAAATTCATCAAAACCTGAGAGCTGAAGAACGGATTTACACTAACGCATTATGTTTTTGAGTAAAAATACTTAAAAAGTTCCATTTGATTTTAAATACTTACCGAATCAGATATGAGTTTGATACAAGCTTTAAAATGAACGATCCATAACCAGATAACACAATAGCGTTGGAATTCGTGTTCGTATGGGAGGGAAAATAGTCGGATTCGGATGAAAAGCGCAACGGGAGCGGGCACCAATCTTGGACAAAGACATCCAGTATTACGCGATATTCGTAATCCCGTTCGAGTTTTCTCCAGTAGAAGTGATAGGGTAAATTATTCTGTTTGATCGGAATTCGGTACGCACGATGTGTATTAAGAAAAACCCTCACTTTGTAACAGTATGTGGCCTTTGATTCATATAAATTAGAAGAACTTTGGAGTTCCATCGTTAAAAATACAGAAATATAGAGTACCTTGTCAATAAAATGAAATCTATTTTATTTCAGTCAATAAGCAATAAAGTTCTCAATCATGAAGTTTATGCATTACTGAATATTTGGTTGGTATTGTTAATAAAACCTAAATTTATAGCGCGGTGATCAACCAGCAAATCATATTTATAAACAAGAGTTAAAAAAAAATAAGGTCGTCTTCCCCGTGCTCCGTTTCAGGAAATGTAGTCCACTTCCCTTGGTTATCACTTGTGATAAGGGGGACTCGGATCGCGCAGTAGAGGGTGCCCCAAAAAATACATCCTTCCCAGACCCCGAATATCTACCACTGAATTTCTGTGCTCCTGTGCGATTTTAAATGATTTTTGAAGATAATCGTTCCCCTTTAAACTGCATGAAATGATTGTATCACAGTGAGTCTATGGCAGCTGTAGTATTGCCCATATTACTCATCAAAACTTAATAACTATGGACAAAAACCTGAATCAGCAGCAGTTCAGTAAGAATATGATAGTAAGAAAATAGAGCTAGCCCGATTAGCCTTAGTGGCATAAAGTGAGTTTAAACGATTAACAAAACAACAGTTTTCAAATTTTAAAATCAAACAACCAACTATCAGAATATCATATCCGATCACTAGTTGAAAAAAAATTGGTATTGATATTATATTTATAAGAAAATAATATTAATAAATTTAGCAGGATAAAAAAAAACTTGGCGTTGATGGCCAGTTTTGGTTTTACGCCACTAAGCACCAACAAACAACAAACTAAGGCAGCTATATTTAGTAAGATGGTTTGAGGGCTTTAACATGTTCCTAGTTTATAACTTTGACTATTTCCTCAAATGTGGATCAAAGCTTTAAGATTGATATTAATGTTAGGATATATCACATACTTGAGGCAACTAAGTCTAAAACAACATTATTAAGGGCGGATTCACACTATCGCTCCGCTCCCGGTCCACTCTCGGTATGGCAAAATATTCTAAAGGGAAATAGAAAGAGATTATTCCACTATCGGTACCGCTCCGGTCTCGCTCCACTCCCGGTCCGCTCACCCCCTATCCCATTCACACTATCGCTCCGGTCCCGGTCCGGTCTCACTGGCAAAATATTCTAAAGAGGAATAGAAAGAGGGTAATCAAAATATTGGGACAGGTCCCGTCTCGCTTCGCTCCCGCTCTACCCCATTCACACTTGCGCTCCGCTCCCGCTCCGCTCCCGGTCCGCTCTCCTAAAGTCTTATCATATTCACATTATATAATTTTATACTGTTCACGATTGAAGTCATTAATAATTATTAATTAACTTAATTAATTAAGTTAATTAATAATTAACTTTCAGTTGTTACAGTATTTATTTATTCATCAATTTTATGGCCAAAAAAAAATTCAACTTTTCGTTTCTAGAAATAGCTGTTAAGTGTACGTATCTTGATGAAGAATATAACATTATCAAAACATATAATAAGAAGAATATTGCAACACTATCATATTTATTCATAATAATTATAAATTAATTTAATTAATGGTGAAGAAATAATTTCCAAATGTATTGGAATACGCTTGAAATCGGTAAATGCTGCAATTTACCGATTGTGTTCTCTTCTTTTTCTAATTCATATTTTAATTATTTTTTGCTTTAATGTATTTTTTTGTTAATGATCTGACATTTTTCATAACATAATATGTTTTGATAATATTATCTTCTTCATCAAGAAAAGTACACTTAACAGGTATTTCTACAAACGAAAAGTTGAATTTTTTTTTGGCCGTAAAATTGATGAATAAATAAATACTTTAACTACTTAACGTTAATCATTATATTAAAATCCAAATACAAACGACTTCGATTATTAATGGCTTCAATAGCTTCAACCGTTCAGAAGTGAACGGTGCAAAATTATATAATGTGGATATGATAAGACATTAGGAGAGCGGACCGGGAGTGGAGCGGGAGCGGAGCGATAGTGTGAATGGGGTAGATTGGGAGCGGACCGGGAGCGAAACCGATAGTGTGAATAGGCCCTAAAACTGTAGGGTCCGCGGAGTATTCGCATTATGTCAAGAGGTTTTGATCCCGCTTAAGACACATTCGATATACTGTATAACTTCGATTAACCAATTCTTGTTTTTCCGTCAGTTTCTGTTAACCCTCGTTACTACAGAACTAAAGAAAAATTCAGACTTTCCAGATGATTTTTAGAAGAAAACTTTAATAATTTAAGTACGCTTAATAATAAAAATACGTAATAATTTAATAACATACGCACTAGGTAGAGATTATTGGATAAGATTTTAAGAATGAAAATAAAAGAAACTGAATGTAGAATGCAAGGCCTCAAAGTCTCGTATTATTTCAATAATTCACTTAATCATGCAGATTACATGCCAAATTTTCGCCTATTCAGGCATCTTCAGGGCTACAAGTGTATCGCAAGCAAGCTAGAAACAGACTCAGTCTGTCCTCAGGAGTCTGTTTCTAGCTTGCTTGTGGTACACTTGTAGCCCTGAAGATGCCTGAATAGACGAAAATTTGGCATGTAATCTGCATGTTTAAGTGAATTATTGAAATAATACGAGACTTTGAGGCCTTGCATTCTACATCTATTATTAAATAGTCTCTTCCTAAAAACTTGTTTAAGAAAACTAAACATAAACGTAGGTTTTAATTTATTTTCAAAATAAATTAGGGTCATTTGAATGCTATTTATAGGTTAAAGTGTTTTTCTAATAGTATTTCTGTTACCCGCCTATTCGATTAACCGTCACGTCTCTCGGTTAATCGAAGTTTTACAGTAATCCTAAAACAACGCCTGAAATTCGATGGAGACAAGGCCTCAAACTGAACCGTACGACACTTAAAGTGAATGTCCATTGTCCTTAGCAGTGACAAGTGGTGGGCTGTTGACACCGCGTCCTTGGCTCTGGCGCGTTGTTTATTGTCTCGAGTACATTACACCTGTTGTTATTGATTTTGATGCAACCAGCCTATTACCCGAGTGAAGGAATACATTACTTACTCCCCGCTTTTGTTCTTTTACTAAGCCTCTGCAGCATGATGGAGCTCTTTCCAAAGTGAATTGCTTCTGAAATCCCACTCTTTATTATTGAAATATTATCATTGTTTTTTCAATGTCGGCGAATATTCCCAAAATACCATTATTTTATGTAATTTCTTTGGAATCGTGAAATTTTCAGTTATCTTTTTTATAAAAATATTATATCGCACATGATAAATTAGGGTTTTTTCTTATGTTTCCTTATTACTATATGAAGTCTAGAATTCCATTAACATCCAATCATCAAAATATAAAATTCCTCTATCATTGATACAATGGTTTCAGTTTAGGTAAACAGCAATCAACAAAAGAATCTATGCGGAAATCACTTCTTTTTTTTATTTATCTCTTCCTCATTCTACGCGCATCCTTCTAGTTCCAACCATATTTCTTGAACCTGGATGTTATTTGTTCATTGCTGAATATTTTTTTTTTTTTTTAATGCCTGCTCCATCAGTTTCTACTCACAAGGGGAGGGCACAGCTATAGGGTCGTCGATCGGGCCCATTTTTTTTCTGGTGATTCTACATCGAAAAATAGTCGACACGTGTCCGAGCGTTCCGTCCAATGGGCCTTAGGTGCTGAGAAATAAAATAAAATACCTTGTAAATCCTTTATTTTTAATCTTGAGTTTGGAAAATGATATCACCGTGATTCTTTCACTAATTCATTTATTTTAGAGAGTAGATTAAAGGAAAAATACAATGGTTAAATAATTATTCATATTTCTTCAATTTAATTTAAAAAAAGCTTCAAGTTTTCAAGTAAACTAGCTTTATAAATTTTTTCACATAAAAAAGAATAGCAGAATTGAGTTCAGCACCTCAAGAAACCCTGATGTCTTAAATATCATCCAAAACAAAAAATAAATGTTTTTTCCTGTCAGGAGCAGCTTAAAAATGTTTCAGCAAAATTGTATTTGTAGTTTCAAATTCTGCATCTCGTGTTGAGCTGATCCGAGTTTTACGTTCTTGAGCTCGTTGCATAGAAGAAAGCTTCCTTTTTCTAACCATATATGGTAAATAACTACTGTATTATCTCGGGAAGCTCTTGTAAAAAATGGTCCTCAAAAAAAAATTAAATTCAAACTTTTCTCTATATTATGTTGATTCCTGAACACATAAAAATATCTCGACTATGTAAAAATGTGTAACTCTGGAGCCTTTATTTACCCTATAAATTTGACGAGAACCGGTAGAATTTTCTCCGAAATATGGTCTGATTTTTGGCTGTTTAACGAAATTGTAACGAAATCGCCATAGCGAAACTTATAATGCAATTTTTAAATTTTTTTTTTTTTTAATCTTCCCAAAATTTACTAATCGGTTTTTTTGATTGTCCTCAAAACGAATCTGAAAACTGTTATGAAACAAATGAGCCGAGTAACAACCAAAAACAATACTAATAATTTAAAAAAAAATCCAAGAATGAATGAAAATAAAAAGTTAGTCGATCACTTTGAGAGAGAGGTTTGTAAGAGTTTTCAATAACAAATAACAATTAGGAATGATTCACATCGTATCAGTTTTAAAATCCCCCACCTACCCTCACCAGTAAGTAAACAAAGAGTATATGCGGACGAGTACAAAGTACGTTTTTCTATTTTAGTTCGCACTTGTTTCATTATACCACCTTCACATTGGAAGTATATCCATAAGAAAAAAGTACTACTTGTTGATGGCGAGGGCATAGAAAAAACACATTGCATATAGATCATTGAGAAAAAGTAGTTTTAAATTTTAGTTCGTTTCATTTTTTGTAAGGCGAACGTGAAACAATCGGGATGAACCCATTTTCTCCTAGCCGAACAAGAAAAACAAAATAGGCTCCGTAAAATGAATTTACTATTGATAAAAACATCGTGAAAAGGATGGAAATAATTACATTTTAGAGTTATGTTGATGGAATATTCTGACAAAATACTGACATTAAAAAATCATTTTGTGCAAAACTGTTTTTGTTTCATAACAGTTTTCAGATTCGATTTGAGAACAATCAAAAAAACCTATAAGTAAATTTTGGGAAGATTAAAAAAAAAAAAAAAAAAAAAATTAAAAATTGCATTAAAAGTGTTTAGCCTTAGCGAAACAAAATAATTGAGATATTTTTATGTGTTCAGGAATCAACATAATATAAAGAAAAGTTTGAATTTAATTTTTTATTTTTAGGACCATCTTTTACAAGAGCTTCCCGAGATAATACAATAGTTATTTATATGGTTAGAAAAAGGAAGCTTTCTTCTATGCAACGAGCTTAGAAACATAAAACTCGGATCAGCTCAACACGAGATGCAAAATTTGAAACTACACATACAATTTTGCTGAAACATTTTTAAGCTGCTCCTGACAGGAAAAAACATTTATTTTTTGTTTTGGATGATATTTAAGACATCAGGGTTTCCTGAGGTGCTTAACTCAATTCTTCTATTCTTTTTTATATGAAAAAATTTATAAAGCTAGTTTACTTGAAAACTTGAAGCTTTTTTAAATTAAATTGAAGAAATATGAATAATTCTTTAACCATTGTATTTTTCCTTTAATCTACTCTCTAAAATAAATGAATTAGTGAAAGAATCACGGCGATATCATTTTCATAACTCAAGATAAAAAATAAAGGATTTTCAAGGTATTTTATTTTATTTTTCAGCACCTAAGGCCCATTGGACGGAACGCTCGGACACGTGTCAACTATTTTTCGATGTAGAATCACCAGAAAAAAAATGGGCCCGATCGACAACCCCATAGCTGTGCCCTCCCCTTGTCAGCTTCTAATAAATAAAAATTCTAATATCCAAGATCTATCCATTCTGTTAAAATCTTATTCGGGATTATGTTAACTGAACCTTTGCGTTATCACTGGTATAAACTTTTTTCTTGCCTCGTAGACATTAAATTAGTGTAAAATTCATTCCTACTCAATCCCTTTACGACACGAAGGATATAGGTATTCAATCGTTGCTATATGAGCTCTACTTTGATTACGGAAATAATAATCAAAGTATCGTCATCGGTCCTTTTTTAACCGACTTCGAACGAAAGAGGAGGTTACTCAATTCGATACGTATGTGACTTTTTTTTGTGCCTTTTTTTTTTTTTTTCTATGTATGTTCACCGATTACTCAGAGATGGGTGGACCAATTGGAACGAAACCTTTTGCATCTTATAGAGTATTTTCCCAAGGTGGTCCCATTTAAACCTTTTTGGGGTTCCTAATTTATTTAAGAAGTTATCAGGAAAAAACATGAAAATAATTATTTAATTATCGCTCAAATTGTTTACTTATTGGAAAAACATATGGCATATATAACATAAGGTATGCTCCAACAAGCTATTAAAACTAATTGATAACTAACAAATTCAAATATTGTATTACTGCTGGATGAATCAAATGGGAAAACCAACCAATCAAATTCAGAATCAAAAGAGTGGGGGGAGAACATGAGCAGTCTGTTAGATATCATTGTGTTTTACGTGCTTGTTGGAACAAACCTTTACATAACCTTAACTAATTTTTCAACATTAGATTTAAATGAAGATATAAATATCTGCAGAATATAATATCTCTGTCGTTTTCTGTAGCGATATTAGCATAAATAATAGATAGATGTATATTCACCGATAACAGTAAACCTTCTTAATTTAGATCTAATCAACGGTTGCACACCATAATCATAAGACAACGAAATTCGTGGAATTCCAAGAAAGACTGAGTATTGGTAATCGTTTTAAAGCAGAATTTAAGACTTCTTCAAGTTCCCGAAGGATCGTTTAAATTTAAAATCGTAGCTATTATTGGTTTAAATTAGATTTTGATTTCTATCTTTTATTGACTATGCGCATTAAAAAAGAATACAATAATTCCTGGAAAAGCTCATTTTCAGTTGACTTAATAAAGGATTCAGATACCTCTGTCTTCTTCCGGATACACTCGGTTACTGTTGAATATCTTGCCGGAGGTCTTGTGCCGATCCTTTATGGGTGACACTTCTGTTATGTTATCCGGATTACTAGTATCGATTTTTACATTTGTTTCTGCAACTATTGAGGCTTTTGCTGGTGTTCATCCATCAATAAAAACTACAAAATAAAACTTGATAACTACCCGAAAACAACCTCATTGTATGAAAGTCCCCTCAGCAAAAATTTGGCAGTCATGGAAATGATTGTTAAAAATGATGATAAATGCTACACCACTAGAATTGAAGCAACATTGTTTAGCAATTTATTTTCTGGATAATGTTTTATTACGGAGGATATAATTCATAGTACTTCGGTAATAAATTTAGTCAAAAATTCATCGAAAGGAATTACGAACATAATTGAATCAACCTTTGGAATTAAGTCAGTAGTCTAATACGGAGAATAATAATATCCTTCGTTATAATAAATTAACCATATGTGAGTCCCAAACCCTGTTGCTTCTATCCTAGCGGGGCAGTCTTTTTGATATCGATAAATTTTATGGTTGCCCCTTTTTTTGCAGGGACTCCTATCCAATGATGTAATACTATGAAGTCGTGTATAATATCGCCATAGTTTTCAGAAGGATATTCATGCAATCAAAATTTAAAAATTACTTTCAAATTTACTATAGGTCATATTAGCATCCTCATTGATTCTCCATTAACGATATCTTGTCTAAAACCGGCCAAAATCTTGGCTGTTCAGTGAATTATTTACTTCATCTTGGAATGGCCGGATTTATGTATTTATATATATTTAACTCAACACATCTCGGAACACTGATGCTGTACGTAAATGACAACTACTGACGACATTTAGCAAAGGATAAATATTGTCATTGTGGAAAAACATTTTATGTGTACCCTTCCCAATTGAAAATTGATCTTTTTAAAAAAAAAAAAAATCCATTTATAACCATAAAACGTAATGTGTTGAAAGTTGTATAATACACGCACCGCTTTCCCACTTTCTGTGTGTGTATTCATAAAATTGAAAAGGTAAAGTGTATTTCATAATAATTTTATACAATTATTGTATAATAAAAAGACCTGGGAAAGACAAACGTGGTAGAGCGTAAAAAGATTTCGAAATTTTTAAACCAACGTTTATTTTATCAACGACTAATTAATTACCAACGAAATTTTTAAACCAACGTACGGTTTTCTACATTTGTTATCTTCTCCAACTAAAAATTGTGAAATAAAAAACATTTTATAAAAAAATATTAAACCGACTTCGAAACCTAGGAACCAGTAAAAATAAATTCACTGAAAAGTATGAAATAATTACGTTCTGATTTTTATGAATACACAGCAAAATTGAAAATGGTCTAAAAAGTGGAAAATTGCAATAAGACGAATAATTTTATTTTGATTGTACAAATACACACTAATTGTTAATAAAAATTATTAAATTTATATATTAAATACTATGTTCAATACAACACAATCTTTTCGGAGGCGGCGCGAAATAGAAATAACATGTTACTGATACAATTCCATTAGTAGGCATTGAAATCAATAGCTGGGAAGAGAAGATCCATTTAGAAGATTTTCATAATGTCTAGTGTAAAAAATTTTAAATTTTGCGCCGCCTCCGAAAAGATTGTGTTGTATTGAACATAGTATTTAATATATAAATTTAATAATTTTTATTAACAATTAGTGTGTATTTGTACAAATCAAAATAAAATTATTCGTCTTATTGCAATTTTCCACTTTTTAGACCATTTTCAATTTTGCTGTGTATTCATAAAAATCAGAACGTAATTATTTCATACTTTTCAGTGAATTTATTTTTACTGGTTCCTAGGTTTCGAAGTCGGTTTAATATTTTTTTATAAGTTTTTTTTTTTTTTTTTTTTTTTTTTTTTTATATAAAAAAATAAATAATAATCCACGATGTCGGACAAACAACAAAAACTGAAATAATCCACAAGGTTACAAAATGTACCAACTTGTAACTGCAGTGTAACACAAGCGTAACCATATTCTATCAAGAGCAAGACTAACTCTCTAGTCCATCGCTCCTTTATATTTAGTCTGAATTGGAACATTCCAGATGGTTCCCGTCGAGCTTAGAAGATTCTCGAACTGTCACGAACATGTACAAGAACATATTTCCAACTGTAGCAACAACAAATATACAACTCATTTAAATCATATGTTTTGTGTTGCATGTAAAAATACATTTTATTTATTTTGTCACCACGTCTAATTACTATGTAATTAATACCTACTGGTATTTTGAGGTCAAATTGTAGAAAATCACGATCTTCTTTGTTAGCTGTTTACTCGACACCTTAAAATGGCTCTGATGTGCACTACCATTCTCGCGTGTTTTTTATCTGACCACGGATTCAACTAATTACAGATTATTAATTTCTATATACCTTACCTACGTTTTTAGTCCCTCACAATCTAAATCCTCAGACCTCTATACTCCTTGAAACTACAACTAACACTTTCAGATTCTCATGTGACCGTTCCATTAATTACCCTTAAGTCTTCCATTCCTTCTAATACCCGCTATAATTCTTACCTGCCTTCATCTAAATACCTCGTTTTCCAACACCTTACATTCAAAAATAAACTTCCTGATTCCAAAGTTAGGAATGTCGTATTTTATTTATTCTTATTTTTTTTTCAACTGTGGAAATTAAGTTATAGGTTAAGCGCACCAGTTATGGACAGGGGGGGGGGGGCAGTGATGGACAGTTTGGGCTTTGAATACAGACAATAAGCCTCTTTGTGGGTTTACAGCTTCAAGATTTTTGAAGGCCGTAGAACAATGCTTACTGTTGACAACTGTGTGAATAAAATAAAACAAAAGTTTGTTTCAGAATGTTTCTTATTATTGTTTTTAAAGACCAGTGTGGGCCGCGGCGTGGCCGAGGGGTAGCGTCTCCGACTCCCACACTGGTGGTGCGGGTTCGAATTCCGCCCAAGGCCGCTCGATTCTGTTCGGTGACGGCCTCATTGAACCGACTCAACGGCTTGCCATGGATTAGAAGAGGTTGGCCATAATCGAAACCACAATCGATTTAAAAAAATATTCAATCAATATTATTGTACCTAATTGCTGTTTTTTAAAGATAATAAATACTTCTCTCGGAAATGATGGTGCGGTAGAAAACGTAACACAGAAGAAAAAAAAAAAAAAAAGAAAAATAACTGAGAAATCGCAAGATTTTCGGTACTGCCCCAGGTCGAATTCATTGACGAACTCCTCTTCAGAACCGACTCCGATGGAGGCCTCTTGACCCATTACTCTTGAACCCTCGGATTCTACAGGTCAACTAGATATTCAAACTGGTATAGAAAATTTTACTAACACATTAACAGCTAATATAATATTTTGTAATATAGGGGACAATTCAAATCTGCTAAACGTAAACCCTGATCATGTGTATATTTCAAATAATAATCTAGCTGTAGGTATAGCAGAATCCTGGCTTGATTTTATTTAGATTAGAATAATGTAGAAAAATTATTATTTAGAGACTGATAATAATTTTATTACTCAATAAAAAAAATTAACAAAAAAAAAAAACCATAGCTCATAAGATTTATCTATCCAAAGTATACTTAGGTACCGTGGATAAAATATACTTTTTTTTCTATTTGCAATATTCAATGATCAATCAATATGATACCAGTTTTTAATTTGTTTATGAATTTGGTGCAAGTTTTTTATTTTGTTTTTACTTTCACTTACCTATATATGAAATATATAGTAAGTGGAAGTATTGCGATCGTGAAAAATTTCGACTTCCGGTTTTCAACAGAAATACACGTTTTGGGATCCCCTGAGTCCAATTAACCAAGTCCCGCGAAATGGTCTGTGTGTGTGTTTGTGTGTGTGTGTGTGTGTGTGAGTGTGTGTGTGTGTGTGTGTGTGTGTGTGTGTGTGTGTGTGTGTGTGTGTGTGTGTGTGTGTGTGTGTGTGTGTGTGTGTGTGTGTGTGTGTGTGTGTGTGTGTGTGTGTGTGTGTGTGTGTGTGTGTGTGTGTGTGTGTGTGTGTGTGTGTGTGTGTGTGTGTGTGTGTGTGTGTGTGTGTGTGTGTGTGTGTGTGTGTGTGTGTGTGTGTGTGTGTGTGTGTGTGTGTGTGTGTGTGTGTGTGTGTGTGTGTGTGTGTGTGTGTGTGTGTGTGTGTGTGTGTGTGTGTGTGTGTGTGTGTGTGTGTGTGTGTGTGTGTGTGTGTGTGTGTGTGTGTGTGTGTGTGTGTGTGTGTGTGTGTGTGTGTGTGTGTGTGTGTGTGTGTGTGTGTGTGTGTGTGTGTGTGTGTGTGTGTGTGTGTGTGTGTGTGTGTGTGTGTGTGTGTGTGTGTGTGTGTGTGTGTGTGTGTGTGTGTGTGTGTGTGTGTGTGTGTGTGTGTGTGTGTGTGTGTGTGTGTGTGTGTGTGTGTGTGTGTGTGTGTGTGTGTGTGTGTGTGTGTGTGTGTGTGTGTGTGTGTGTGTGTGTGTGTGTGTGTGTGTGTGTGTGTGTGTGTGTGTGTGTGTGTGTGTGTGTGTGTGTGTGTGTGTGTGTGTGTGTGTGTGTGTGTGTGTGTGTGTGTGTGTGTGTGTGTGTGTGTGTGTGTGTGTGTGTGTGTGTGTGTGTGTGTGTGTGTGTGTGTGTGTGTGTGTGTGTGTGTGTGTGTGTGTGTGTGTGTGTGTGTGTGTGTGTGTGTGTGTGTGTGTGTGTGTGTGTGTGTGTGTGTGTGTGTGTGTGTGTGTGTGTTCGTGTGTGTGTGTGTGTGTGTGTGTGTGTGTGTGTGTGTGTGAACAGACTAGCTCATAAACTATAAACCGTGCGAACCTAAAATTGGGTATTTAGTGTATGTATATGTCCGCAATGTGACAGCAAAAATTTCATCAAAATTACTCAAAGGGAGGGGGTACTTTATTTAATAACTTTTTACGTTTTTTACTTTCACTTACCTATATATGAAATATATAGTAAGTGGAAGTATTGCGATCGTGAAAGTTTTCGACTTCCGGTTTTCAACGGAAATACACGTTTTGGGGTCCCTGAGTCAAAATAACCAAGTCCCGCGAAATGGTCTGTGTGTGTGTGAACAGACTAGCACAAAAACTATAAACCGTGCGAACCTGAAATTGGGTATTTAGTGTATTTATATGCCCGCGGTATGACAGAAAAAATTTCATCAAAATTGCTCAAAGGGAGGGGGTACTTTATTTAATAACTTTTTGGGTTTTTTTTTTTTGGGACTTTACTTAATAAATTTTGTCCAATTTTTACCTTTTTGATCGATTATCTCAAAAACGGCTTTAACGATTTTTATCAAATTCGTTATGTTTAATGAAATTTAGTTGTTATTTAATACCAGGTAAGCTTTATCATTATTAAAATGTTCTGAGGGGGCTTAAATGGGGAAGGGGCTTTTTTTGTTTTTCTATAAAGTGCCTTTGTTTTAGTTTATATTGGGAAATTATCTGTCTCTCATCACGCTTAAAAATAAGAAACGGCTAAATATGATATATGAAGAAAATCAAGTAAACATATACAGGAGAAAAAAATAAAAATATTCCGTCAACTCATAAAACGCCTTGAGCTCACGCATGCGCCGTACACCTTTAATGACAAACCAATGCGTTATAATTAAACTGTTCTGTTAATTTGAGAAGTGGCAATTAACAAAACGAATTAATTTCTAATCTAAGTAAGTTGGTAAGTGAAAGTTGTGTGTTGCGCGCACGCACCAGATTTTTTCGATTTTCGATCGAAACTGAGTATTTAATCTATTTATATGCCTGAGATATGACTGTAAAAATTTCATCAAAATTGATCAACCGTAGGGGGGACTTTACTTAATAAATTTTGTATCATTTTTACGTGTTTTTTTTTATTTACTCAAAAACGGCTTAAAAGATTTTGATCAAACTGGGTATTTGATGTATGTATATGCCAAAGATGTGATAGCCAACATTTTATCAAAATTGATCAACCGGAGGGGGGACTTTACTTAATAAATTTTGTATCATTTTCACGTGTTTTTTTATTTACTCAAAAACGGCTTTAACGATTTTGATCAAACTGGGTATTTGATGTATTAATATTCCCGAGATATGACTGTAAAAATTTCATCATGACTGTAACTAAATGAAATTTTCAACATGTACATAGAGAATTATAAAATCAATCGACTTGAAATATTATGCTTGCATTGCCGAATTACCTCAAGTAAAACCTTTTATTTAATAATAAAAGAAATTAGTGTTTGTTACAGAGCAAATGAAAACAAAAATAAAAAATGAATGTGGAAAAATGTGTAACTTTGAGAAGTGGCATTAACACAATTTCTAATCTAAGTAAGTTGGTAAGTGAAAGTTGTGTGTTGCGCGCACGCACCAGATTTTTTATTTATGATACCAGTTTTCTTTTCTTTTTTTAAAATTTAATACCAGTTTTTAATTTTGTTTATAATTTATGATATCAGGTTTTAATTTTATTTGTATATGATACAAGTTTTTAATTTTGATTATAATTTATCTTTAAATACTTGCGTTGTAGATTAGTAAGTGAAGTATTAAATTGTGATATAAACTTATAGCTAAGATTGTAATTAAACCAATAATTTTTGTTTTCGATTTAAAACTAACCATATTAACTCGAAATGGGCCAGACTCAATGGCTACATGTGTAACATTAAAGCCAATAAACCTTAAATAATAATAATAAAAAAAATAATATATATTAAAAAATAATATATTTCATAGGTATATAGGTAAGTAAAAAAGTTTTAACTGAAACTCCTTATAATCATTTAACCTATCATAAAGAATAACAGTTGACTATCTCTCACCTCTAAAAAAGTAGTTTTGGTACAATAGATATTAAAGTTGAAAAACTGAATATTTTTTTTAAATTTTAAAGCGTGGAAAGTGTAAAGGAGATACTAAATATTTTAAATACCTAAAAGAGACATGCATAACTACAATGAGTCAGGCGTTAGGCGCAAAAAATGTCCAACATTTTCTTACCTATCCAACATCCCTGGTGTGATTACCCAACTTTTATTTCAAATTATTCAAAGTCATACATGGTTTTAAGGTTCTTGACTGGTGCAATTAAACTTCAAATTTAACGAGAAAAAAAAAACATTCAAAGTATCTTCAAATATTCATTTATATACTTTGGTTAGCTCTTCATTATCAACAATTATATATTATATCATAGACCGACAAAGGTTCTCGGGTTGTATCTCGAGATAGAAAGATTTTTTTCCCATAATCTAAATTACTATAACCTTTTCCTCCTGTATTTTACAATAATTGTCAGTAATTTCGGTATTTATTACTTGTTACACAGCTACTAAAAGGAAATAATCTAGTCCCGCTTTACCTCTCTCAAATAAAATGTGATCATATACAATTCGCTGTGGAGCAAAATCCACAAGAAAGAAGGTAGGATACCAGAGTTGGGCAAATTGTAATCAGAATAATGATTCATGAATATGAATAATTGGTAATCATAAAACAAATGAAAAATGAATAACCATTATTCATAATCATTACGGAGTATTTTTAATGATTATTGAGTGTTTATGGTATTCATTTAAAATGAATAATGAATAACTGGTATTTAGTTATTTATTATTCATTTCAAATGAATACCATAAACACTCAATAATCATTAAAAATACTCCGTAATGATTATGAATAATGGTTATTCATTTTTCATTTGTTTTATGATTACCAATTATTCATATTCAGGAATCATTATTCAGATTACAATTTGCCCAACTCTGTAGGATACTGAGGGCGACCGAAATCTAACTTGGAATCGTCAAAAAGCTGGTAATAAAACAAATCGTCGCGTATCTCTCAAAGACCGCGCGAGTAGTGGTATTAAAAATCCAATTATATATTTTAGTTCGTCATACTCTCTTTGGATTTACTACAGCATTGAAACTAATCTTTATTTCATTACAGCGCCAATGTATTAAATATAAAGACATCCAAGTAGGTTTTGTTATTCTAATTGAATTTAAAGGAAATTCTGTAAAAATATTTAGATCAAATATTAGTGAAAAAGAGTCATGAATTCCTTTATTTCCTTGCCGATAAGTGATCTGCACTTGATGAAATCGTAACACTATTTTATGTAAGAAATGTGTGGTGATAGTTGATTAGGGCATACAGGTTTTATACGCTGGACAAAAGTGAAATTATTCAATAGTTGTCCATTCAAACTACTATGGGCTATTGAATAAAAACTATTCACTTGTTAATGATAGCTTATGTGCTTTCGAAAAATGCTCTGTAAATACACCTTAATCGTGTAGTAGCTGTGGAACCTTAATTATGAGCTCATTTCTTTAAGAGGCTTATCTTGTGTAACGGTTCCAATCGCTTTTGATTATACTTTATAATCAAAGAAGATTGAATGTGTATACCAATATGATTTGTATTTTGTTGTTAACATTGTTTAAGGAAAATATCAGAGAATTTAAAACAACATTGTAAACCATTAAAAGAAGAAATTCCATCAAACGCGTTAAAAATATGACCTAAAAAAGAAATGGTTAATATTTCTTCTCTGTTTTTCTTCTTTATTTCTGTTTTCTTATTTACTTCTATTTGGGAAAAAAATACAAACTAACAAAATATAAACAAAAAGTCATTTTTTATTTTTATTTTTCGTAAGTCTCTGGAAGTATATAATTAAATAAAGAAAATATCATATAAGAATGTAACAGTCGATTTATATATATATGAAGAATACTAGAACGATATAAGTTTTTACTTGTTACCTTAATCTACCATAGGCAATTGAATGTCTTTTCTAGTGTTTGTGATTCTTACTGGTTCCCACATAATTTAATAACTTTTGGAGTAGAGTGGCCTCCGCGCATTGATTATTATACATAACTAAAATAAAAATAATTATTAAAAAATTGTAGGTATGGGGAAAAAATAAAATAAGAGGGAATGGCGGAAAGGCGGGTTTAAATGGTTGTTAATTGGGTTGGTGGGACTTAGATGATCTTGGTAAGGAGCGAGGATGGTTTGATGGACCTGAATAGTGGGCTGAAAGATGAGGACAGGTTGTCAATGAATTTGATGTACCTTCGTGTAATGCGTTTCTGTATGGTGTCTAGTTATAATTCATTTTGTATGCATGCCATGTTTCGTCTATCTAGTGTTATGCCGCAGCATATCTTCAAGAGTAGATAGCGTATAATACAGAAAAAACAAAACTAAATATGAAAATAGTAAGACTTAAATAGACAATGGATCTGCTGTCGAGATGTCCTAGATTGTTATATCTATAGAGATTACATACAGGTACATGTATATATATATATATATATATATATATATATATATATATATATATATATATATATATATACATATATATATCATAGATTTTATATTGTTAATTGTATGATAAAATATAAACAATAAAAGAAAAGTAGAAGAAAATTATTTGATATGCTGGAAGAGACAAAAACAGCAAGATAAAAATTTGAGATTGCTCTATAATTCAAAATCGTTATCTCTATAATCAAAATATTTGGCAACTATAAATATCTTGGTTTAAATATCAGATTTAATTTGGTACCAAATTCCGCAGTTCAAAGACAAATCATGTAAAAATGCTCTAAACGCTATTTGGTAAAAAATTATTTGCAACTAGAACATAAACATTAACAAAAAGTTCCATATTTTTTACTCAGTTATAAAAAAGATGTTATGTTATGAACAGGTGTGGGTATACGAGAAAATAGACCTAGAAATAGAATTAGTACAAAATAATTTATAGAAAGAACTATTGGTCTGCCACAGAACATTGCCAATTACATGCTGTATTTCGAAACCTGATGACATCCATAATTCATATTCACCCTAAAACTAAGCCTAAATTAAACTTTTAGGTATATATTTATCAAAAATATTTAAAATGGAAAATGGAAGATTTCCAAAAATAATAGACAACAATACAGCCTGGTCAACATCATTGAGGAGGTTAGCAGCAAAACACGAAATAGTTAAAACACATGAGAATTTTCTATCAGACATAAACAAAACCATTCCCGCCAAGAAAACCATACAATATAAATAATAATAACATTCAACATAAACATAATATATAAGTATGTAGATGGGAATTAGAAAGAGCTAGAGCAGCCGAATTTATTTTGATTTTTCTTTTTGATGATTTTTTTTTTTTTTTTTTTGACATTTCTTTTCTGAATTGATATTCAAAGCAAGAGAACTACTGAGATCAACTATTTACCTACAATGGACAAAATAAATAATTGTACCACGTGCAACCAAACTTGAACTGATGATTTCTTGAATCCCTACTTCACAGTTAGTTCTTTAGCTAAACTTTTGGACGCAACTCAAAATTGACACAATCTTGTTTCTACCTGTGAGTTACATTGTCTAACATTAAAGAATTCTCATGCTGGCCAGAAGGTATTGCTATCTTATTGATTGATAGTTAGAAATTGATATTGAATTCGTATTTTTCCTCAATCGTAATCTAATCTCAACAAACAACAATGAGATTTTTATTTCCGATTTTATTTTTTATTCCTCTGTCAATGTGGAGGTGCTTTAGGCAGATTAAGCAATAAGTATCTTCCACATAATTTTTTATTTTCAAAATATTTTTGAAAGTAGGCCTTTTTGACCCCCTTGGGATGGAGTCTGAAGCATGTGAAATTCATACGTCAGCCTCATGATATGAAGTAAAAAATAAAGCCCCTAGTTAAACCCATTTTGATGTTGATGGCGTTTTTATTTTAAAAATGTTGATATTTTTTTGGAAGGTTGGGAGAATTCGCACCACATTCTAAAACTCATTAAAAACACCTGGGAATCTATATAGAATGCAACTATAAGCTTTCTCCATCCAAGTAAAGAACAACTACCTACAAAACATTATATTTTTATATGATTCAATTCATGTGAAGCGTAAAAACGTTTCGTTTCAGAATTATGTGAAAGATCGATATTTCTGCTTTCAAAAGTTGATATGTTGGTCAACTTGCAGTAGTTTTAAAAAAATGGAGGTAGATTATAATTTCATACTAAATTCAACCTAATCTACCATCATTTTTCCATTGAAATTAAATGAAATTTAAGTGAAACATTTTTACTGTAAGAACAGAGTTCCAATTCAATTGGTACACGTAATTTTTATTAAAAAAATAAAAATTCATGATTTACAAAAAAAATTATGATACATTCATTACATGGGCATAATCAAACTCAGAAGCTTTAAAAACATTTCTATTTACTGAAGCCAATTATAATAAATCTCTAGCGCAAGATTATCAGGACTAACATTTTCAGAGTTAAAATCAATGGAGATATAAATAATAACCATCAATAATATAAGTTTCAATTTATATCACTTATAATGGAGATAATTTTTTTAAACTAAAATTGAATAATTTGAGATGGACCAATCCAGATATGAAATATTGAAACATGCATTTAACAGCGAATGATTTTCACGTCTCAAGGATTTCTTCCTGTCAGTTAAATTTCTATTAGATATAAATCTCTATTATTACTTTGCTCAAGGAGGCTTAATAATTTTTATCTGTTATGGTAAGGTTACTTCATGTTCTCAAATAATCGAAAATCCTGAATAGTATGGGTGGATGACCAGCAAATTCGATTGGAAAGGGAAAAGTGCAACATTTACTTTATAGTGTTTGATGTAAAAAGAACTTGCCTGTAGCGCTGTCCTTGGGAACCGGTATAACAATGTGTATGTTTTGTCAGTGTATTTTAAAGTCCTAAAGATGTGTAAAGTTTATTGATAAACCATAACTTCAAGATTTTCTTTCAACTCCATGACCACTGGAGTGGCGGGAGTTTCTATTGTATCGCGTGAGCTTTGGTTTCCGTGAAAGAAAGTTATTATAGTTTTTTTTAGCTTATTAGCATTCTCCTTACGAAATATTTAATGTTCATTTATATAATTGTAGTATAATATTGCGCCAGAATAGTTTCAAGGTACAATTAATTACGAAAATCAGATATTTTTACTGCATTCTAGATATCACAAATTTCCATTAATTAATCTTTAATTAAAATCCTTTTATCAAATACTTTTTATCTGAAGAGAAAAGATTGACTAAAATCAGTTTAATCAGCGATTAAATTAATGGAAACATTTGTTTTAATTTACGATTTGATTAAAATAAATTAGAGGGCTCCCTAAGCTCCTTCCTAATTAATCGTGCAAAATCGAAAATAAATTTTAAAATCGCTTGTAAGTCTTTGTAGCAATTTCAGAACCCCTCAAACATCCGCTGGTCATCAATGAGTATGATAATCGGACCCCCATCCCCGGTCGGTCATCCCCACTTGGGCCTCCAAAAAATATATTTTATATGTGTTACTGATAAGTGCCTATAGTCTTGCTTACTCCTGAGTGAACATTTTGTACTTAAAGCTTGCTTCTTCCCTTATTAGCCTAGCAGTATAAGTTTCAGTTCAGGGTCTATTTAAAATTAATAACGATATGTATTCTATTTTGTCGCGTGGAAAAACATGTGATGAGGGTGTGTCTAACGGCTTTCATTGGATCCGCTTCACAACCTTAGAGAAAAACTTCTAATGCCTGTGATCTCAGCCTTGAGAATATGCTGTTGCTTTAGATGGAATTTTATAAATAAGATTTAAATATCTCATTCAATTCATTGCTGATATAATTTGTGCAAGTTGGCAAAACTTTTACTTGTTTTTTTTTCTTATTACTTTATTTTAGAAAGTTCCCTGGACCGCTTTCTGTTATTTCATAGATGCGAATTGCATAAAAACTTAGTATATACATACAAATCTAATTTTTAAATTCCTACTTTTTATTTAATAAACTTTTGGAAAATTTATGTATCCTACTATTTTACTGTAAATAATTTTTCTATTCCATCTGTTAACTTTCTGATTATTTATTTGACTAATAGTAGCTCATATTTCTAATTAGTGAAATGTTAAAAATTCAAATGTTTTAGCATAATACTACAATTAGTGACAAATGATCAGGGCCCGGATTTTATGCAATTGCATATTTTGTTTGCGTGTTTCTTTAAAATAACGGACCAGATATAATTAAGAATTAGAGTACGCAGATCTAATTGGCCAAGTTTTATTTTGCATATTTGACGATAACTGCATATATTTGCATATTTTGATGATCTAATAAAGTAATTATTTAATTATGTAAAATTTTTGGACTTTTTGACCACCCGGGTCATTTTCACCCTATATCTAATAAAATAAAATACATTAAAAAATATAAAAGTAATATCCAATGGAGCTAAGATTCCCAATTTCGATCGGAGTTATTGGCGTAAATAAGTCTTCTTCTTCTTCGAATTCATGATTACTGGGATTCCCGACTTTCCACGGAATACGTTTTATGAAAAATTCAGGGCTTAAAATCCTGGAAAATATAAATAAAATTTTTTACAGGTATAATTCAATTGTTTTCAACTACTTGGACAACGACCCAATAATTTTAGGCGCTTATATATTTGCTTCAATCACAACAGTTCATGTCGAAAGATCATTTTCGAATTATCAAAATATTTCTAACCATAGAAGGTTAGGATCCACAGAAATAAATTGAGAAATAAAAAAAACCTGTACCACTACAAACTATGAAGCGTCTTGGGTGCAGTAATGCGTAAGGAAGTATAAGTATACCGAAATTTAGGTATGCATTTAATAATTAATTTTATTGATTATTTTACTTGTTTTATATATTTTTTAATTGATTGTTATTTAGTTATCTTTATTCATGTTATTCTAGTATCATTCTTGTTAACTAATATGTTTACATTTTAGCTTTAAATGTGTTTAATTTTACTATCGGAAATTCTTATACGTTTGATTAAGATTAAAGAACATTTAAAATCATTTAGGTTTCATTTCTAAATAGTCTCATCCAGCCCCTTTCCTATGAAATATTTTATACACATTAATATCTTTGAATATCACAGTTGTTTAAAATCATATTTTTAGTTTTTATGCTGCATATTTTATAGTTTTTACTGCATAAAAATCCGGGCTCTGCAAATGATAGAGACTGTTCATCTAGTTGAAACAAATCAAATTGCTGTAGCTAAATTAAAATATAAAATTTAAAATACAACTTTTTGTTAATCAGATAAGTAAAATATAATCTAAAATATGTAGATGTAGTGTTTTGCAAAACAGAGCCATAATCGATATGGTAAATAATATAAATCAACCTATACAAGTCCAGGGAATTTCATCAAGATTTATTCTTCCGAGAAATTTATCTTCAAAACCTAAGGAGTTAATTTTAATATTTCATGATAACTGTTGTCGTAAGGGATGGTTTGTTTTAATCCTGCAGTATCAAGTAGATCAAAAGAATATCAAGTATAAACAAAGAAACAATGATAAATAAAAAAAAAAATGTTTGTAAAATGTATATATATTTTTTGTAATTAGATATATTTCGTTATTGTTTGGACATTATAACATAGAAATGTTAAATACATAAAGTACCATTGTATTATATATAATTAAAACTAAATAAGATACATGGATATAAAATATAACATGCTCTATTTTTGCAAAGAGTATTAAGAAATTAGTTTCCGTCGGCCGGCCAATCGCCAATTATAAAATCTTTTAATTTAAACCATCCATTAATTCCTATCCTGGGTAAAATGTAAGAAAATTGAGGGAAGTATTCATTTCCTTTATTCGCCTATACATTCTCTAATCTAAGAATTGGCTCTTGTGTGTACCGAATACTATTTTATTATGTATCTATGAAGACTTTTGTCGGGAAGTATTTTGTATTTTTAATTCCCACTAAGGGGATCCCAATCCAAAGGAATATGTGTAAGTGTGTTTGCTTATATTTTTATTTGCTTAAACGTTGGTCGAAATTATCAATATCGATATAGTAAAAACTGCATGGTCTAATTTTGCGAGTAACTTAAATTAGAGAACAAATCGCTAACAAGCGGTTGCTACAACCCCAGCCTGCAGTCTCACCACAATTGGATAGTTCAAGCAACTGTGGCCTGCCATAAGGACTCCGAAACGGATGACATTGACTGACGTGTTCCGGTTCAATACAATAACTCCTTCTATTAAGTTATTATTCTCAATAACTTAATTCAGTGTATAATCCATATCCAAGAAAAGCACCAGTCTAGTTACTGATACAAAATTACTATACCCTGAAAAGCTACGAATAAAAATAGGACAAATATCACATAGAAACACACATACACTCGTACGCATATATACATATGTAAATAAATATTTATGGTGAAATAGGAAGATAATTTTTGCTAATTTTTTATCAACATTTATATATATAATATATATATATATATATATATATATATATATATATATATATATATATATTATGTAAGGTAAAAATTTATAAAAGTTACTTACTCTTACACGTTATACGTCTTTTTAATACCATTATTTTTTCTCAAATCTTCAGTTTACCAGCTGTGTAAAATATTAAATTAATATTATCACAATTTCAGCGTATTTTTTTTTCAGGCAAACGTTTCTCCTTACCCCCCCCCCCCCCCCTTCATTTAACCAGTAAAATGTTCGGGATCACTCGCCCGCAGTCGGAAGAACTCGGTGAGGCCCAGGATGGGCCAAGTCTGATGCCTTTGTTATTTCTCGGTCCGAAGACTAACCAGTCCTTGTCAAATTTGTTAGTTGCATTGTAAGTACTAAAAAAGTGAGGCGGTTCTAAAATAAACTAAATTGAAGTTATTTTCGAGCAAGTCCTGTCAAAATCTTTGTATGATGTTAATACTAGTACTCGGTTATAACTAGAAAACCCTAGCAAGTACCAAGGGGGATTCTCTAATTGTTAGTAATTACAAAAATAAAAAATAAAATAGCCCATGACACTAATTAATATTAGCCTATTAATAAATCAACTGAATTAAAGGCATATCGAATGAAACAGAATTGAAATGTAATTTAAGTAGCAGGCCGTTAATGCAATTCCCAAAGACAACAAATATGTAAGTTTGGTATTAATTTGTATCCTTTGAGCCTTGTCCAGGGAATTGTATAAAATCAAATCAGTTACAGAACGAATTTGAATTACCATTTGTAATCAAAAGACCAAAAATTATGTTCCTTAAATTACTTGATGTTGGGTGTAAACTTTCCAAACCAAATTCATTCTCTTAAAGGTGCTTTTTCTTAGCTGGACTTCATAAGAAAACTGGATGTAATTAATTATACGTAGCTAAAAGATAGATGTGTGGTGGTCAACTTGAAGAAGAAAGGAAGAGGGACGGACGGATGCTGAGTATCATCAACTCCGGAAATTCTTGATTAATTCTCTTGAAAAATTAACAGAACAAAACTATATTTACATCGTATATGACATTAAAGTAGATGAGAGATATCCTTTCTTAAAGGAACATCAATTTAAGGAAGGTGACAATCAATAATATTCTATGAAAATTAAAAATAACTCTTATATTGTTATACGAGTACAGAGAGATGGATCGTATGAATTCCGAACAAACAATTCAGCGGAGAAAACAATGTTTCTGGTAAAATAATAATTGCTGTGACTATAATGTCTATAACCCATTATGATTTTCACCTGTTTAAAATTATGAATTTATAGTACTTGTTTTCTTTATTAACTTGTGCAAAATTTTTATTTTTTTTTTCTTCCGCAGGAAGATACGTGTTCCCATCAGACGTAGCGGACTCAAGATCCCTCCTAATCACTATCGCCGTGGATACAAGAGACCCTAAATGCTTGGACACCTTCGCCTACGTCGCTGATGTCACCGGGTACCGACTTCTAGTCGTTGACGCTGTTCGGCAAAAGTCTTGGCGCGTAACCAACAACTACTTCTATCCATATCCGCTGCATGGCTCTTTTGATATCAACGGAGTTAGCTTCGATCTTATGGATGGTGTCATGGGCCTGGCTCTTGGTGAGAACCTTCGTTACTATCACAAAAGAAAACATTTTTTTAAATAGCATTTTTGTTTAAATAAATGAAACTGATTCCATTTTCATATAGCTACATATTTCTTTCTTTCAATTGAGAAAATACTAAATAATAATAGTTTAAGTTTTAAAATATGAAAAATAAACCATCAAATTACCAAAAAAAAAAAAAAAGGAAAGAAAGAAACCTTAACATATCATGCATTGTGTACACAGGCCCTGTGGTGAACAATGACAGAAGGCTATATTTCCACTCTCTGGCTTCTGTAAGAGAGTCATGGGTTGCTACTAGTATTATCCGAAATGAAACCCTCTTCAGCGAAGGAGATGGTGCCCCAAGATCCTTCCATGTCTCCCAGTTCACCAGGAGCTCACAATCAGCAGCAGAAGCCATGTCTCCAAATGGTGTTCTATTCTTTGGACTCGTGACCCAGAATGCCATAGCTTGCTGGAATTCAAGGCTGCCATATGCACCACAGAACATAAATATTGTTGCTAAGGTAAGTAACTTACTATAAATCATTTCTATCTTTGTTTAGCGAAATCAAAGTCCTAGAAATCAAAATTATGTTATCAGATTTTAACAGATAAAGCTGATCAAAACATTGGTTAAAAAGACTATTAAAAAATAGAATTAAGATTTCAGTAATATATTTCGCTAATCCACTGCTATTTTAATTTACCTATTCTTTTATCCATTTCTGTTACCCACTCATTATCTTATTTTTATTTATTTTTTTAAATTCCTCACTTTGAGTAATATTTAAGGTTTAATATTAATATAAAACCTTAAATATTACTTAAAATACCTATAAAGCATTCATAGGTACCAAAAAAATTATAAACTTGTATATAAATATTGAATATGATTAGATATTTTGTGAAAATTGATTAGTAATTCAACAAGTGGAGGAATATAAAATTTATTTAAGATAATATCAATGTGCATTTTATCATTAATTTTATTTTTTTATTTTGATGAATAAATCTTAATTATTAATTATTTTCATAATCAATGTATTAAATAATAATTACAACGTATAATAAAAAACTAACCACTAACCGTAAACTGAGTCAACTTTGCCAGTTTTTGCACAACAGTATTTTAGGCTTTTCAGAAGGCCATGGAAAAGGTCGACGTAATAGATGTTTACCGTATTTCCTACTTTATAAATTTGTTTCCTTTACAATATCAGTGTTTCTATTTCCGACTTATTACATTTTTTAGTTGTCTAATGTGCATTGCCTCGATTTTCCATTAAAACCTATGTAAAAACTAAATTTTATGACTAATATTATAAATCACTGTGATATAAACAAAAGTTGGCAAAAAATCCTTTTTTTATATACCGAAGAATTACTCTTGAAAAGTATAGTCTTTTAAATAAATATAAAGTGTACATATTTTTTTACCTGGTTAATACATTGTGATTGACACTTTATTGAACAAAGTTGGCCCCTTTCCATTCTAACTTAGCCATTTAATTTTTACTTTCACTTACCTATATATGAAATATATAGTAAGTGGAAGTATTGCGATCGTGAAAAATTTCGACTTCCGGTTTTCAACGGAAATACACGTTTTGGGGTCCCCTGAGTCCAAATAACCAAGTCCCGCGAAATGGTCTGTGTGTATGTGTGTGTTTGTGTGTGTGTGTGTGTGTGTGTGTGTGTGTGTGTGTGTGTGTGTGTGTGTGTGTGTGTGTGTGTGTGTGTGTGTGTGTGTGTGTGTGTGTGTGTGTGTGTGTGTGTGTGTGTGAACAGACTAGCTCAAAAACTATAAACCCTGCAAACCTGAAATTGGGTATTTACTGTATGTATATGCCTGCGATGTGACAGCAAAAATTTCATCAAAATCGTTCAAAGGGAGGGGGTACTTTATTTAATAACTTTTGAAGTTTTTTTCGATTTTCTCAAAAACGGCTCTAACGATTTTGATTAAACTGAGTATTTGATGTATTAATATGCCTGAGATATGACTGTAAAAATTTCATCAAAATTGATCAACCCGAGGGGGGACTTTACTGACTAAATTTTGTATCATTTTTACGTGTTTTTTTTATTTACTCAAAAACAGCTTTCACGATTTTGATCGAACTGGGTATTTGATGTATGTATATGCCAAAGATGTGACACCCAACATTTCATCAAAATTGGTCAAACGGAGGGGGCACTTTATTTCATATTTTTTTTTCCAATTTTTACCATTCTTCGATGATCTCAAAAACGGCTTTAATGATTTTTATCAAATTCGTCGTGTTTAATGAAAATTTGGTGTTCTTTAATATCAGGTAAGCTTTATCATTATTAAAATGTTCTGAGGGGGCTTTAATGGGGTAGGGGCCTTTTTTGTTTCCTACAATATACCTTTGTATTTGTTTATATGGAGAAATTAACAGTCTCTCGTTACGCCTAAAAATGAGAAATGGCTAAATATGAGCTATGATAAAAATAAAGAAAACATATAGAGGAGAAAAAAAGAAAAATATTAATAATATAAAGTCAACTCATAAAACTTTTTGAGCCCACACATGCGGAGAACGCCTTTAATGACAGACCATTGTTCAGGATTAAAGCCGTTCTGTTCATTTGAGAAGAGGCAATGAACGAAACGCATTAATTTCTAATCTAAGTAAGTTGGTAAGTGAAAGTTGTGTGTTGCGAGCACGCACCAGATTTTTTTAACATATGAATGTTTGACTCCACTGTAATTTTCTTGCAGAAGTTTAAAGCTAGGCGGTTTCAATGAATTTTCATTCATTTAAAGGGTAAGAAAAATCGGGTTAGAAAAAAGGGGCAATGTTGTCCCAGTTTATGGTTTATTTATTTATGGCAATTACTTGTAACTTTAATATGCATGTGATAAAAGGTTATACATTGTCTATAAAACACATTAAATTTTGAAATCCAAAATTCAAAATACTGGAACATGATAATCATACCTTTTTAATATTTCGAAATCGTTTATTGATGAGTTTTGAATCATGTATTTTGAAGTTTATAGTTCTTTTTACCCTAAAAATAATATTATTTTGGTTGAGATATAATTCTCATATTTTCTCTACTGTAGGATCACCGTTAGAAAATGGCTAAAATATTTGTTTAATACCATGGGCATCAGCATGGAGGTGGACACGGAGTGCAGCTGCCCCCCTAGAAATTTGAGAAACAAAAACTAACCAATTAAATAAAGTCGTATTCATTTACTATATTCATTATGCATTACATAAAAACATATTCTAACTTTTAAATGCCAATAACTTTTATTTTAACAATTAATTGAATTTTAAAAGGTCAGAATACTTCGACCCTTTTGAGAATTTATCAGCTTTCCCCCTCCCCCCTCCCAGATGAAATTCTGCAGACCCCCCTATTTAATACACAACTTAATCAATGCAATATTTAATTATTTAAATTAGTTATGAGTCAGTATTTATGGTGGCCATACATTATTGGCTTTCATATTACAGTCTTTCTCTGCTATGATTTATTTGTCACAGCTTCGACCTTTGAAGACATGGATCAATAATAAAATAAATCTATAAGTTTAATAAGATGATTATCATTTCTTGTTTTATCTTCTGAAATTTAATACAAAAATAATATAGGTATATTAAATAAATTACTATGGTTACAATCTAAAATTTGTTCAGAAGTAAAAGGTGTGATGGTAAAATTAAAACTTAAAGTGTACAATATAATGGCACATTTATGCTTTTATTGATATAAAATAAACTTTATAAGCTCCAAGTAAATTATATATTTAATTTAATGAGCATATTTAGTACTAATGGCCAACCTATGTGAATAAACTTATCGAATAATCAATGAAAATAATTATTGGAATCTTTTTTAGTAATGATCAAATTTATTTTAAAATGTAAATTTGTAAATTAAGAAATCTTTATTAGTTTTTCTCAGTAGAAAATACCTTAAAAGCTTTAATTAGAGTGAATCGTTATAGATGATTTTGTTTATATCGTCAATGAAAGCACTTTATATTGTATATAAAGTACTCTATTCACATGTAAATATTAATGTACACAACATTGGTGCATGCTAGTTGATTTTATTTAGTACAGTATGATTTAGATTTCGGAAGTCTTAGACTATTACAGGAACTTTACTACATCATTTGTACATAAAATAATTGGTTTATTGGTCAATGGTTTTAAGAAGTTTGGAAGGTGTTGAGTACTTTAGATGTGTCATGAAGAAACTAATTGTGGTAAGTTGAAATTAAACCTGTATCTGATTTTGCTTTGCTTTTGTATCTTATTTCAAGTAACAATGCACTAAACAAATTTAAAAATGATTAACATAACTAAGCTTCTTTGCATGCATTTAACACTCTGATATTTAACTCAAATCACTGACTAGTTATTCTTCCTTTCATTGCTTTATTTTCACTCTTTCACATTTACTTTATATTTACAAAGTAGTCAAGAAATATTACATTTCATTTTAGACATCTGTTTTTACATCTTTTCTTGTAATAAAAGTCTGAAGTGTTTATAATATAAAAATCTTGAATAGCGTATCTACCTTAGAGTATGCAACCATATAAACTCTTATCCCTTAAATCTAAAACATATGTTAATTTTTCAACGTTAAAGTTCTAGAATTTTTTTAGAAGCAATTAAAAACTTTGAAAAGATCAATGAGACAATGTTAAATAGACAGGTGGACACTATTCTCAATAAATATGGTTCAATGAATAGTGGGTAAAGGTATAGAAAAGAAGCAAAACAGCTAAATGAGACATTCTAATTTGTCTTTCATCCTGAATCCCTTTAGTGAGGACTGTTCAAAAAAATAAAAAAATTCATAATTTTGACATCATGTATTATTTATCATAGGATATTATAGGAGTTAAAATTAGTACTGATTTTTCAAATCTTAAGTAAAATATAAGTACAGATATGTAAACGTGTGTCTGATATGCATAATTTAGGCCACACCCAATCGCTGAAACCAATGAACAAGGATATCACCATTCTGGTTATAAAAACATTTATGAATAAATACAAAACATTTTCCTACGGAAAACGTATTGACAATAATTAGAAAATGAGAAAATAATAAAAAAATGAATAAAAGTCATGAAGACAGGTAGACATTATGTTGACTAGAAATTTTTAAATAAAACGGCTCTTTCTTAGAAATTTATTTTTTAAATACATACCAACAAACAATTTTTTTTATGTACAAAATAATATAAATAAATGCTTGTAAAACTTGTATTTATATTATTTTTTAAATAAAAAATAAAATAAAAAACTGAAAAGATAATATAAATAATAATATATTGGGTATCTATAACATAATTGAAACTTTAATGGGTACTGAACTGAACCATTAAGAAAACTTATAGCATGAAAATCGTGATAGGTCTGGTCTAGAATATTTACGTTCGATACATTTCAATGTTGGGAGATCGGAGAGCTAGATATTGGGAAGTGTATCATTGGTTGTATCATTCCGATTATTTTTGAGTTTTTTTTTTGTTTACTCCAAAATGGTTGTAATGATTTTGATCAAATTGGGTATTTGATATGTGTATATGCCAGCCAAAAATTTCATCAAAATTGATCAAATGGAGGGGGCACTTTATTTAATAAATTTGTCTTATGTTCACGTTTTTATTATAATTGTCTAAACTAAGGAACCTTTCTGTAAGTAAGGAAACTTTACCATAGCTAATTAATGAAGTTAATTTATCCCAACTTTTTATTTGTTTATAATTACAAAATCAGAATGATTCACGTTCTTATAGTTTAAAACTGTTTTTTCACAAACTGCCAATGCACTGCAGTCACTTTTTAACCTAGAATTAAATCACCCTATCTATAATTGAACACAGTAGAAAAAGTAGAAGATTGGTACTGTAAAAATTAGTTTGAAAATATCTAGAAAATATTTCTAATTTTATGTAATATTTTAAATTAATGAAAATATAGATTTTTGGAGTATGCATTATTCGTTTTACCTAATAGAAGACATATTGAAAATCAAACTATTTCCATTAATATATTATTCTCACTGAAATATTCATTTTCATCCAAACTATATCTGGTTGATTATACTCTATTTTATGTTAAAATTTTTTTTAGATTTCCATAACCCAAATTCTACCATTTCCACTTACTGCTGAAAACATTTCATTCATCTCTATGTTGAGAGAAGATTTTCTATCTTTGACGTCACATCACTATAAATAAACCTATTAAATTAAATAATTATTAAAATTATTATGCTCACTCTTATATATGCCCAAAGTTTAAAAAATAAAAACATTCCTCCTGAGTAAGAGCATTTCCATCCTTTTTTAAATTTTACTGAGCCCAAAAAAAGTTTCATATTTATGTTTCAAAGATTTTGATAAGGCTTCTCTCACCATTTCATAAACTCAAATAATTCTTTACAATTCTTGCACATAAATGTCTTTGCATATGCTTTTTTTTCTTTGATAATTCCACTAAAGCCAACTGTTTCTAGGATGATAACCGTCTGCAGTTCCCTTCTGGGATAAAGATGAGGAATGGTCACATATGGGCAATCTCGACAAAGTTCCACAACTATATTACTAATAAAATGGACCTCTATTCAGCCAACTACAGGATAATGGTTGCTCCAGTTGCTATTCTCACAAGTGGAACATCTTGCCACCATCCGGAAGACGACATTGTCCGAATCGTAGAACCTAACATCACTTATTGGCCACCAAAATTTATTTTCCTCAAGTGACATTGGCAACCCATTAGCTTCAGCATTGTAGTATGCATTGTAGTCGTGGTGATTATACTGCTTTAATATTTTTCTCTTGCTATAAACTAGTGATGAGCATGATATATTAACTCTAGAGATTGTGGCATTAGTTGTTGGCAAAATTTATTGCTGTAAAACATTTATTTAAAACTCAATCATCTGAGTGTTTCTTAAATTCTGATTTAATTTTCCTATTCAATTTTCAAAATTTGCTTATGGTTTTGTGTTCAAATAGAAGAAGGAATTGATGAAAAGAAATTATAATTCTTTAAATAGTTGGATCAACAATAAGCTATTTGTCCATTTAGTTCATTTGTGGTCCCAAGCATTTATTTGGAACAGATATTTAAACTTTTCAAGCTAATACATTTATGTATTTTAAAATATAAATTCAGTGTCATTGCCAACTTGACCAACTCATAAATAGTGAAGCACATTTATGCTCATCACTTTTAAAATGCAAGATTTCTTCAATTGAAGTTACAGAGCATTGATATATATTTCTTTTAAATTCATTTAGTGAAAAAAATGTCAAATTACAATGCTGAAGCTTAGGAGGGTGAGGAAAATTAAATGGCATAGATCAATTACTTAGTATCTAACTAACAAGGACATTGTAAAATTATATAATTTATGGCCATATTATAGTTGCCAGAAACTAATGTAATTATTTATTGTAATGTACACATTACATGATATTAGAGAATTAAGCTGATATAAATATAATTAAGTATATTGACATTTTTTAAAATGGTGAACTTCATTCAGTAAGTAAAACCAGTATATATTAATAGCTTTATGAATTATTGTTTACTGTAATGTAGGTTAGTTTGAAGAAAGATTTATGTGTGATAGTAATCAATGATTTTTTGCATTTTTAACATATTTTTTATTTTTTTAGGTTTCATGATTAATAATGAATTTTTATTTACTAATTTATATTTCGTATTTCTTTTCGCAGTAATAGTTTCTGATACTAGAGAGAATAATACTGTTTCAATTTTTTTATTTTTACGCATCATTGAGGGATTTTTTTTATGAATGTAGAAAATAAAATGGCTGGAATAATTAGTTCATATAAAAAATTATAATAATGGTCTTAAATAAATTATAAATTAAATTAAATTCTTAAGGGAAACATAATTTTAAACAATAATCACTTTAAAGCCATTTTTAATAAATCTCAATAATTTTAAATTTTGTGATCTTCTTTCTTTATATAATATGGATACATTTCTAAACAAAATTTACCAAAGAAACTCTATAAGCCATGTTAATATGTAATCATTCTGTTTTTAAATGAAAATTCATTCAGTTACTTAATAATGAAATTTCAAGTATTAAGAAGCAGATGTTTTAAAAATTTATTATGTTAAAAACTGACTTGTTTTACTGAATTGCTCTGTATTCAGTGATTCCACACTGAAAAGGCACTTGTATGTAGACCACGAGTCTCCTACTTTTTTCTTCCTAAGGTATTATATATTCCATGAGAGATGAAAACTGATTTTCATAATATATTCATGGTGTAATAGGAAAATCACCTATACTCAACTACTATTAAATTATCTGTTTTGAATATGATAATAGAGTGCCTTGTTTGCCCACTAATTACCTGTCCTGAGATACTGAATTTCACAAATTATTTGGGTTAGGGAGTGTTGAAAGGGTTTTTAGTAGTGACTGACTTAAGTTTTGGTCTAACTTGTGATTTAGATGGAAAAGCCAAGTTTTCGACCTCGGCAATAGGTTTTGGCCGAATTTTTCAACCAATATTTGTTTTTTATTGACAGTTTCTTATATAATGTAAATGATAAATAAGGATGATTTTTTTATATTTTACCACAAGAATAAATTTTCATTGAGGCTGATTATCTAATTTGCAAAATATACTATATTGAGTGCCTGATAATATTGGGGGTACCAGCAGATGGGAAGTAGGGGCCTGGATTCGATCCTATAACCTTACTAGTAGACCTGTCTTACCACTGCTCTATACCAATCACACATATATTATTGAGTTAAATTACAGTCATTCTATAAGCTTTCATTGTTATTATTGCTAAACTAGACATGTTATACACTTGGATATATTTGATATACGCCCCAAAATAAGTTTAGGTTTCGGTCCGAAACCAGGTCTGTGGCTGAAATTCAGTTTCAGGACACTAGTTTTCAGTATACCTAGAATATTATAAATATTCTTTTGATAGTTTTAAATGTTTCTTCATCACACCATCCATTATTTTTACCAAATAATTTAGGGCTTGAAATATAATTTTTTTATTAATATATATGTATATGACTAATTTTAGAACTAGAAGCTATGTATCTATCATTCACTTAGCAGGTAATGGTACCTAATTATTTATCTATGGTACTGAATTTAATTTATCTTTTAAAATATTAGAAAAATATTTATTTATTGAAAGTAAGCATTTCTTGAAATAATGTCAATTTAAAATAAGTGCCATCAAAGGTAAAAATGCTATAATCACAAATATGTTAAAAAATGTAATGCATACTAAATTTTTACAGTAAAGAAGTATATATTTTTGAAATGTACATAAGTTTGAATAGATGTATTCATTTGAATACTACCATTTAACTTTAAAAACTGTTAAGTTTTTTATTTAAAGGATGAATATACAGTAGGGAAAAAAGTATTTGCACACCATAAAAAATTGGGTTAATTTCCAACTACTAACAGAGAATAACATGTAATTAATTTCTTTTATACTATGGTTGCTTAAATTAAAAAAAATAACAGCAGTTGTCTAAAAAAGAAATCTTATAACAATTACATCAAGAAAATTAACAGAATTTCATGCAAAAAAAGTGTTTGCACACTCATATCTTAAAATTAATAGTTGGGTTTGGTAGAGGTGAACGTTGTTTACAAACAAATAAGGATTAATACGATAGTAGAGGAGGTTTGCAATATGATTCAGTTGAGCTTTATGTTTGAATTGATAAACATGCCGAAGAAAAACGAAATATTACGTTCTGATTGTGAAAAAATCATTGTTTTGCATGAGTTAGGCAAAAGTTACCGTGAGATCGGAAAATGTATGAAAATCGGGTTTTCAACAGTTCGATATATTGTAAAAAAAAAAAAAAAGGAATTGACTAGTAGTGTTGAAAACAAACCCCAGAAAGGACGACCATCCAAACTCACACATTTACAAAAACGTGAAATAGTGCGAAATGCTCTGAAAAATCCAAAATCTAGTGCACAAAAAATTGCTGATGACTTGGCGACAACATCGGGTAATGCTATTACATCACAAACAATAAGGAATGTTCTGCATAGTGAGGGAATTAAAAGTAGGTGTCCGCAAAAGAAGCCTTAACTGAGCGAAATAAACCGGAAGAAGAGAATGCAATTTGCAAAAATATACAGAGATAAAACATTAGAGTTTTGGAAAAAGATTATATTTTCGGACGAAAGTAAATTTGAAATATTTAAACCGGCTAGCATCCTTACAATTCAGAGAAAAAAAATACAAGGTTGAGGTGAAGACTTTGCTGTACTATGTGAACAGCATGGGGAGTAAGTACTATGGTCTGGGGCTGTATGGCATATGAAGGTGTGGGCAATTTGGAATTTATTAATGGGCATATGATGACCAAAATGTATGTGGAAATATTGCGCCGTAATTTGAAATCCAGTGCCAGGAAATTAGGGCTCAAAGATTCATTTTATTTACAACAAGACAATGACCCTAAGCATACGGTGAATCTTACCAAAGAATGGCTCCTTTACAATGCTCCCCGCAGGCTAATTACCTCTCCTCAGTCCCCTGATATCAATCCAATCGAAAATTTGTGGCATATTTGGAATCAAAAAACACATTACAGGCAAAAATCATCTATAAAGCTGCCTAATAAAGGAATGGAACATCGGCTCAAATCTGACACAAAAATTGGTGGAATCCATGCCGAGGAGATTGGAAATGGTTATAAAGGCGAAAGGAGGGCACACCAAATACTGAAAATTGTGTAAACAAAAAGACAATGTGATTTTCAGGCTGTGCAAATACTTATTTTGCATAAAATTTTGTCTATTGTGTTACTGTTAAAGTGAAGTTAATTGTTATAAAAAATGTAAGCACAAATTCTTGATTCTTCTTATATTTAGACAAGAAAAAAAATATTTATTGTGATATTTCAAGTTACATATTGTTATTAAATAATAAAAAAATTCATGCTATGCAAATACGTTTTTTGCCTACTGTATTTTTTTATAAATTTATAGCTATTGGTTTTTATAAATTTGAAAATTATTTATCATGTATAACATTAAATTAACAAAACTTTAGTTATATGCATATATCATTTCCAAGTCAACTATAACCCTTTCCAAGTCAGAAGAAACCCTTTCCAATTCCAATGTAACCCTTTCCTCTTGATGAGTTGTAACCCTTTCCAAATCAAATATAACCCCTTACAACTCAATCGCCACCCTTCCAATTGTAACCATTTCCATTTCAATTGTCACCCTTGAAAAAAAAATATATAAATTTAAGTTTCTGTGGAACGGGCCTCAGATTCCGCCAGGATAAAACCATTAAAATTTTTAAAATCAAATGATTATTTTTTTGTCTAAGAAAGTGTACTTTTAAAAAATTAAAAATGTGTAAGCTTAATTATATAAATTATACAGTGCCAAATGCCCTATTTGTTTACAAATTTAACAGAATGTGAGCAGTCAAGCAAATCTAATAGAATTTCTCTCATTTCTCCTCAGGGTTAAAGATTTAGGATGTGTCAATTATCTCTAGGCTTTCATATATTTTGCAAAATTTAAGTAAGATACTTTTGATAACTTCAGGATATATTTTTACACATATTCTGCACTATAAGTTAATGCTGCCAAATGGCTGGGAAGGGTGATAAATAAAAAAAAAGTTTACATTTTTTACTTTTTTAGAAAAATGAAATTTTTAATGGTTTATTTTGATAAGGAATAATTATTTGTGTTGAATAACGAAAATCATTTCTTTAAGAATTTTTTATTAATTAAATTAGTTTATTACGATGAGACAATATATACTAATTCGAAAATATAAATTAAAATACTATCACTATTTATCCCAATGATTTCTGAGATCTCAACTTGACCTGTTACACAAAGGTTAAATTTCAAATCATTTTCAAGAGTAACGATTGAAATAGAAAAAAAAATCACTTTTTTTCTAAATATTTTAATTTTTGTGATAAAAAGAGTTGAAATATTTTTTCAAGGGGACAATTTAAATGGAAACGGTTACAGTTTAAAAAAAAAAAAAAGGGGGCGGGTAGGCGATTGAGTTGTAAGGGGTTACATTTGATTTGGAAAGGGTTACATTTGAGATGGAAAGGGTTTCTTGTGGCTTGCAAAGGGTTACAGTTCACTTAGACAAGGTTACAGTTGACTTGGAAATGCTATATATAGGGATTTACATATGGGACCATTTTTAATTAATAAAACTGGTTACTCTTTTATAGTTTATATTTACTATCTTGCAACTTTACTGGATAAGTACTTAAAACATTAAAGGTGATGTTTTATAGTTTTGAAAGGCTTGTATATTTTTCTGATTAAATTTATTTTTAATTAAGCCCTAGACTATCTATCATATAACTCATTAACAGTTTATTCAAGATTTTACAACAATAAATTTTAAAAAAAAATATCTTTAAATTTACTTTACCGTCAGCAGTAAGTATTTCATCTACTAATATTACCAGGATCTTTTTTTCTGTTTAAATGAGTAAATTACCATCTGTCTGTTGACAGTTCCAGTGCCCTGACTAATAGTATACAAAAACTGATAAATAAAAATTTTATAATTGTTAAATTGTTGCTACTTTTGGCCTAAAATGCTAAAAAAATATAAATTTCAAAGTTTATTTTTCATAACATTAGGTTCTTAGCTCTGGGCAGAATATATAAGCTAATTATTGTATTATTATGATAACTCAATTTTCTATCTCCCTTTCATTTATTTTAATGTGTTTTCTTTTTCTCATATTTTTATATATATTATGTATAATTGTAATTATTCATATAACTTTCTTCATGAACTAAAATTTGTGTAGATTATGTCAGAGCACTATCTGTAAGGTGTTTGATAAAGCTTATTGTGTATTTATATTTATCAGATATGTATATAATTATTTTTATATTTTTTTTTATAAATACTGTTGATGTTAATCAAAATTTAGTTAATTAAATTTAAATGAATAACTATTATGCTCAATAAAAATAAAAACCAATTTACAGATACAAAAAAATGTCTTTTTCTGCACTATTGTTACATCTTTTTTTTTTTTTTTTTTTTATTTGTTAGCATAAATCAAAAGAATTTATGACAAAATAAGAGTTTTGACCTTAGCAAAAAACATTCCATGCAAAATTGCCAAGTATGCTATCAATTAACAAATATTCAAAAATAATACTAACAATATCATGTTTGTATTTGTGTTATTAGTGTATTTATTAATTCCTGAAATGTAGAGTGGCAAAGCTAAGTGATCTAAGTGCCAAAAATTCATTTCCCCGTTTTTTATACCAAAATGATCTAAAAGCCAAGGCCAATGCGGTGCGAAGTGAATTATCTCCCGATTGGTAGTATAAGTAGTTCCAATTTAATTTAATGATTATATTTGGATAAATATAAATTAAAAATGATACATTCTGTGCAGTTTTTATTCATTTCCCGAAAATTTTGGTTTTGGTACTTAGATCACTTAGCTTTGCCACTCTACAAATGTATCTTGAAACCTTTCACTTACATTTTATAATGAGTTTAATTACTTTAAAATAGTTAATGTCTGTGTTTCTGTTATTTACAGGAAGTTATTTTTGTCACACCTATGAATTTTTACAATATTACTTAATGTTGATGAATATTGACGTTTTATATGAATGTTTAGAGTGAAAGTGACTAAGGGATTTTTATACCCACTTCTGGGTGTTGCCTATTTTGACCGTAATATTAGTGAACTCTCATTGTTTCCTTTTCAGTTAAAAAAAGGCCTCAACACAGCTTTTGACTTCCTTTCGCTCAAAAAAGATAAACAAACCCCCAATATTTCCTCTTCAATTGAGATCTACTCCACGCTAAATGGCTCCAAATCCAAGCCCAGAAGTGACATTAGATCATTCCTCTTCTATAAATCTGTACCACTCAGAGAATCATCCCAACTTCATCTCAGCCTACCCCTCACACATTTTCCAGTTTGTAAGCCAGTTGTAAAGTTTGTAAATTTTTAGGTATTCAGTTTCAACTTTAATTCGATGTTTTGTATGCCCATTGCAACCCACATGCAGCTATAGCTATGATAACATTAACCGGATAAAGTTCACAAAATACGACAATGTAAAATGTAATGACAAAAATTTAAATTTTCGTATAGATTTGTTCCTCTTCAGTCCAAATATTTCATGCAACATTTTATTTTCGAAAACCTTTAGTTGTAGCTCTGCCCTCAATAAGCGGCTATGTCTCATATTTATAAAGAACCGTAGGAAGAATAATAGTTTTATGAGTTCTCATTTTCAAGTTTCGGGACAGAAGACACGATCTGAGCAATGTCACTACTGAATAGTAGAAAGCATTTCCTAACTTTAATGTAGCCTTCATTACCTCTTCAATTTCGTTTTTCCTATTTATCATATACCCTAAATATATAAAATTCTCTACATTAATATCAATTTAATTTACTATTTTTATTTCTTTAGTTGTTACATAAAATTTACAACATCTATTCATCCATATTTGCATTTAGCTCTCTACTAGTTTGTCTCCTCCAAGCATCCTCCTCATGGGTAGGAACTGTACATTCTCCATAATATTTTTATTTCAAACATTTGTAGGCAATACTCGTTTTATCCATGTTTCTCTCTGTAAAGTTTGAGGAAGTTGGAAGGATTTTTGGGCCAGACACATTATGTGGGTGTATGCCTCTGAGTTCCCCAAGAAATTCATGATGAAAGCCCTGCTCTATTGGAAGGCCATAAACAAAGTTGCTGGACTTTAATTCAGTACACAAAATTTGATAGCAGCAGGGCAAGATAGAGCATTGTTGGAGGCCTTGATCCAGAAGTGGATGGTTGTGCCTCTAAAGAAACTAATTTGTTTTTTCATACATCTCTGAGCCTCATTATACGAATTTACTTGCTTGAAGGAATACTCATCTATGTCGCAAATTATTTTTCTTCCTTTGTTCAGCTACCAAAAAGACTGCTTAAGTGATAGAGTATGCTTCAAAAATAGGCATATATCATTTACATAAGCACAAACTTGATTTTATGAATACAGGATGTTTCCTGAGCTATTTATGAGAGGCTGTTCAATTACACTGTGTAAGGCCAGATTGAAGAGAGAGACAGAAAGGGCATCCAACCGCCTTGCCTGATACTACTCAAAAAAGAAAATGCTGAACTCTTTATTAGCAAAATAAAAATTTATCATCACTGTCTCATTCATGTATAAGTGATTCAAAACTTTTGAAAAATAGATTAGTTTTGCTCTTTTGTCTCTTACCAATGCTTGAAGACAGTCATAGTCAGGACAGCTGAGCAAAAAGAGGAAAATAATATGAAGACACTGTAATGTAATAGTTGTGGCTTATAATTGGTAAACAATCTTTCTGTCACATCACTCACAGTGCAACTATATTTATTGTATTCTCTCAAGTTGTTTTTCTATTGTGGAAAACACTTTTTGAGGTCATCGGCTAAGATATCCATAAATCCTTCTGGTTTGTATTTCATTAATGAATATCACTCCTCTGTATTTAACTTAAAATTTGAAGACTGCTTATTCACTTTTATGACAAAGATCTCACAAAAGATATTTCGAAAGTTATGATTTTGATTTTTACCAGTTCAGTTTTAAAATAATATTTTCAACAAAAAATAAAACTCTGTTAATTAAGAATTTACCTTAGGAAATCAATATATTTTTTTAAAATTAAAATTTTAATTCATTGAAATTGTTTTAGAACGATGAAACTCTACAGTTTGCCAGCGGCTTAAAGTATAGATCTGATGCAGTATGGGGGATGACAGACAGGCTACAGAACTACATCATAGCCAATGTCTCAGAAAATGAAATCAACTATCGAGTGGTTCGCGGTGATGCTTGGACTCTTACTGTTGGTACCAATTGCTATAAAAGTGGTGCTGCAGGAGTTTACACTGATCGACCTCAATCTCTAGTTGGTTATCGACCATTTATATTTCAACCTTAATGATAGTAAATGTTTTAAAAATTATATTTTGTGCTCTAAGGCATTAAAGTTTTAAGCAGGGTAAAATAGTCCACCTTCCTAAAGTCAATATTATATATTTTTAAATTTATGTTCTAGAATTAAATTAGATTAGCATATTTTTCAATGAAATGAATGTAGTTTCATTAGATCACATAAATTATAAATATTTATATCATAGGTTGAGTTAAATTTCACGAGTTTCATAGTTTGAATATTTTTTTTAGCTAAATTTTCTGAGGCGAAACCAAAAACATGAAAGATAAACTTTTAAAGACTATTTTTGAAACTAAAGCATTACAAAGTTAAGTTATTTGATTTTAACAAATGTAATGCTTGCAGAATTTGTGGTTTTCATGTGTACCGAAGATGTAAAAAAAAATCATATTTACTATAAATATGATATAAAAACAAAACTTTATGCTTTAAGCTTGTAAAGATTGTATTTTACAAAAACTAAAATGCCCTTTTGGTTATTTTGTTCCTTTTAACGATTTTCAATTTATTTTCTTAATACTTAAATGGGACTATTATTTCCTTATACTTTAATCCATTATAAAATGAGCTAACATTATTTTTTTTATTAAAAAAAAAAAGGTCTAGACTTCCATTTCATTTTAGTATTCTATAAATCTAGGACAATTCCACCATTTCAATTTGTTATAATATAATTATAGACATTGACTATGTATCTCAATATTATAGGTATTTCAAAATTTACCTTAAAATTTTCAACAAATATTTTGTTTATTGGAAAAAGTAGGGTAAACCATACAGTTATTGACACCCTTAAGACTACATTTCTGTGGCGAAATTAAAAAAAATACTTTTTATGAAGGGATCAAATTGAAACTTCCTACAGCTCCTCTTTATCTATCCTTATAAAGACTGGAGAGGTTTTTTTGGGTCAAAAGTTCAATAGTTTTACCATATGGCAATATTTATTGTTAAAAGTGCAAAAACTAGTTATTGACACGCTGTGGATTTAATTGTGAAATCTTCCCTATGGTTAGTTTGTTAAAGTCTTACTTTATAGATGACTTAGAGGACCCTTCAAACATTAGATTCATGTATATCTTGAAATAAAATGAGGACTTGTTTACCTATTTCTTTAAGTTAAAGTTGGGGTGTCAATAACTGTATGGTTTACCCTACTACTTTAATGAGGACTCATTTCTATATCAATTTATATTTTTTAACTATGGTTGTAGTAGGTAATCCAACACCAAATAAAATTATAATACAAAGGTAAATTTTAAAAACTAGTAATTGCTTAGTATTACACTAATAAATTATTTCTTATATCATGTTAAAACATTTCAAAATCAAAATAAATTTGATAAATTAATTGAACTATATCATCTAAACTTCATTTAATATCCTTCAAATAATTTTCATTTCCCTTTTAATTTTGTATACATTACTGTAACCATAATTATTTTAACTTTCTTTATGTGCCATTATGTGTAGGCCTTTCTAATTTAACATAATATGGGGGATAAATGAATATTTTTTAATGAAATCATGAACTTTTTATTCATTATCAGTATATATTTTTTTGTTTTTGATTTCTTAGTTGCTTGACTTGAATCATTGTGATAAAATTAATATTTTTAAGTTAAGTACAATGAATATATATTTTGAAAAAGAAACAGAAATAAACATTGGGTATCACTTTAATAACTACAAAAATATGGATATTGAAATATGGCAAACCTGATTATAAGATTTTTTTTTTTTAATATTTCATAAAATCATTTTAATTAAAGAATCTGCTTATCATTAAATTAATTATTCTTCTCTTGAATATCAAACCTTGTATCATTGTCATGTAATAGTGATTACAAATAATAGAAAACTAATAACTGAATTACTATTTTCAAGGGAGTTTCATGAGAGAGGCTGTTAATGTCAATCATAATAACATAAATATTACAATAATATTATTACAATGAATAATATTAATAATTTATTATAATATAGTATAACTATTAATAATTATTATTGTTAATAATTAATAAGGATTGTAATTTAATATTGAAAATATTACTACAATAACAACTTATTATTATTAATTGCGTACATTGATAAATATTGTTATGATTATAATCTTTGTTTATTGAAATAATTTTAATTAAGAATCAAAATTGGCTTTACATTTTAAAATTTAATTTTATGTAAGAGCCATGTAGATTATCATAAAGGTCCATATGTTAATGGATAAGTTGTTGCAACTTCATGTAAGCCATTAATAAATTTTTGTTTGTTACAGTATTTATTTAAAATTATTATTAAATATGATCTACTTTTGTAGAATTAATCATAAAATAGCTGAGTATTTTATTTATTTATAAAATGTTAAAATATATTGTTGGTAGTGTAAAATATATTGTATAACCTAAATAGATCTGTTATGTTTATGTAAAACATTCCTGAATTTTATTCTTTCTTTCTTAAACTGCCAATAAATAAGCAACATTAGAGGAATTCTAATTCATGTTTGAAGCATATGTGAGCGTATGGCTGGGCCTTTAGAGTTATTAATTTTGACTTTAGAGTTATTATTGAGTAAATAATCACAGGAAATCAGTTAATTGCTTTCTGTTGCAGTCAGAAATTTACCCATCTAAACATAAAAACACTATATTTCTTTTTATTGTCTATGTTTGAAAACCCGACACAATTTTGTTTTAATGAAAAAATAAATAAATTTTGTAGCTTGTTTGGGCTCCAAATATGCATGGTATCTATCCTATATACCCAGCACAATGAAAAATATTTGAATATGCAAAAATATGCAATATGAAATATATATGCAATCACTTTCTTACTTTTATTTTCAACTATCCAAGAGTTATCATGTTACTTTAAAACATGACAAGACCAAAATTTATTCCAGATAGTTATTCAATTCAAAGAAATTGATGGAATGGAATTAATGATGAAATTTAACCCAAACCTTAACATTTTTGGTTGAATAAAAAAGTGAAAACCATAAAAAGTAAATTTCGCAACCCTACTATTAACCTATTAATTATTTGAAACACCTAGACAAAATTATATAGTGGGTGGGAATAAATAATTATTTTATGAGAATCATATTAAAATCAATTAGAATTTAAAACATGCTTAAAACTGTTTTATTTTTCTTTATGAGTAACGAGATGCAAAGTAATTTGAGAATGACACTCAACAAATATTTGAATTATTATTACTAATAATTATGAGGGAAGAAGGTGATAAAGAGTTCATTTCACTTAAGGTAAAGCTCAAATATTTATTTATTAGTAAGTAATAAGATATATAAACAAGTATATATACATGAGATAAACAAGTATCATTAAACTATTCTATATTCCGTTCTTATTCCAAAATATAATAACTATTTTATTTTATTTTCATTATACATATTGGATCTTTTAACATAGTGTAATAAAAATATTAATCAGATGACATTATCCATTTAAATAAAATTAAATAAGGTGAATTTTTATTTAATATCAAATACAAATATTCATCTCAATTGAAACATCATTAGGAATTTTCAGAGTAATGAATTAAGCAATTTGCTGCAAGATTCATATTTTTTTTTTGTTTTTTTCTGTTTCTCACCATAATTAATTTAATTTTGTAATATCAATTATTTTATGTGCTGATTTACAAAAGATTTATTAATTCATCACCAACAAATATAATACAAATGGAGTTTTCATCAACAGAAAGGAATACTCTCCTCCCCAAATTATTGGCAGATATATTTTATATTCATTTAAAATTATACTTTATAATGTAGATGGGTTTGTGAAATATAAATATAGCAACTAGCACATTAAAATATTTTATATAAATTTGATCATTTAAGCAGATTCTATGGAAATCGACTCGTTAACCACAAATCAGCATTTCTCTGATAAATCTCAACATTGGAACATGTTGCTTTAGGGGAGTAGAGTTTGATGTAGGTGTATTAGTTAATTTTTTTTTTTTTTTTTTTTTTTTTTTTTTTTTTTTTTTATAAAAATAGTTATAATATGCAAATATATTTAAATAATATTAAAGTAAATATAAAATATAGATAAACCAGATATCATTTATGATAATGTTAGTCATTATGAGGTATCAAATTTAAATTATTCTCAAGGCTATATTTATTATAGTTTTTAATGGATAAATCAATCATGGTTCTAAATTGGCCACGAAAATTTACATTTTATGATTTGCATAGTTAAATGAAATGTTACATTATTTAACAAGAGGAACATATTATCATTTTTATTATTGAGTGAGTCTTCTTAGTAACAAGCAATTAATCTCAATATTTTTAAAATAATCAACTGAAACAAGTACTAAAAACAACTGATCCTGAAATTTCAAAATAACACAGAACAGGGACAGACAACATTGTCTCAAGTTTGGTTGCTACCATAATGAATAAGAAAAAAATGGTTATTTTAGCCACTGTAATTGCAAAATGTTAAAGATTAGTCATTGATAAAAAAATAGAACCAAATTTATCGCTTGATCGAAACATTAATTATCAACTGTGGTCTACCATTGGTGAAGACAACAGCGACATCTCAAAGATTTTTAATGATCAAAGTTACTTGGTTCCTTCAAGAATATTATAAATGATATCCTCTGAATACATATATTGAATATTCCTAGCTGCTTAATTCATACATTCAACAACGGTTATCTTAAAATATACAATTGATTTCAAATAAATTCCATTCTAAAAAAGATCTAAGAACATATAAACGACACAAAACAGCTGACTGTATTCAACAGTTCAACGAAAAGTATTTAACAGTTGTATCTTGTATAGAACGATTCATTCTCACTCTAAAACCATGAATGAAAAGGAGAACAAAATCTTGTTTGTTATCGAATCCATTGATTAATAAAATTATAATTCATTATAATTATTTCTTCTTCAAAACAGCTTACTGTATTCAACAGTTCAACGAAAAGTATTTAACAGTTGTATCTTGTATAGAACGATTCATTCTCACTCTAAAACCGTGAACAAAAAGGAGAAAAAATCTTATTTGTTATCGAATCCATTGATTAATAAAATTATAATTCATTATAATTATTTCTTCTTCAAAACAGCTGACTGTATTCAAAAGTTCAACGAAAAGTATTTAACAGTTGTATCTTGTATAGAACGATTCATTCTCACTCTAAAACCGTGAACAAAAAGGAGAAAAAATCTTATTTGTTATCGAATCCATTGATTCATAAAATTTTAATTCATTGTAATTATTCTTCTTCAAAACAGCTGACTGAATTCAACCGTACAACGAAAAGTATTCAACAGTTGTACCTTGTATAGAACGATTCATTCTCACTCTAAAACCATGAACAAAAAGGATAAAAAATCTTATTTGTTATCGAATCCATTGGTTAATAAAATTATAATTCATTGTAATTATTTCTTCTTCGAAACAGCTGACTGTATTCAACAGTTCAACGAAAAGTATTTAACAGTTGTACCTTGTATAGAACAATTAATTCTCACTCTAAAACCGTGAATGAAAAGGAGAAAAAATCTTATTTGTTATCGAATCCATTGATTAGTAAAATTATAATTCATTGTAATTATTTCTTCTTCGAAACAGCTGACTGTATTCAACAGTTCAACGAAAAGTATTTAACAGTTGTACCTTGTATAGAACGATTCATTCTCACTCTAAAACCATGAACAAAAAGGATAAAAAATCTTATTTGTTATCGAATCCGTTGGTTATTAAAATTATAATTCATTGTAATTATTTCTTCTTCGAAACAGCTGACTGTATTCAACAGTTCAACGAAAAGTATTTAACAGTTGTATCTTGTATAGAAGGATTCATTCTCACTCTAAATCCATGAACGAAAAGGAGAAAAATCTTACTTGTCATCAAATCCATTGATTAATAAAATTATAATTCATTGTAATTATTTCTTCTTCTGTGAAGAATTTATTGCTTTTTCTCTCTCTCTCTCTCTCTCTCTCTCTCTCTCTCTCTCTCTCTCTCTCTCTCTCTCTCTCTCTCTCTCTCTCTCTCCCTCTCTCTCTCTCTCTCTCTCTCTCTCTCTCTCTCTCTCTATATATATATATATATATATATATATATATATAGAGAGAGAGAGAGAGAGAGAGAGAGAGGGAGAGAGAGAAAAGCAATAAATTCTTCACCGAAGGTGATATATATATATATATTTATATATATATATATATATCACAAAAACCTAAATTATATTATTGTTTATTGTGGATATTGACAAAATTAAGAAGACATTTTTTTTTTTTTTTCTGAAAAACAAGTGTGCCGTTCTTAACAAACATTTGACTACAGGAGCCAAATAAATATCCCAACTCATTTCTTCCTAATTTGCTTTTTCCGGAAAATCTATTTTGTGACAAACCCCTTACAGGGGTCACTTGTAGTGTTGTGGTTAGCATGGCAACCTACAATACTAAAGGTCGTGGGGTCGATTCCAGCAGTGGTCCTAGGATTTTTTAATGTGAGTAAAAAATCCTTGGCTATGCCGTCCATCGGATAGGACGTAAAATGGAGGTCCCAAGCCTGTACGATGTCAGGTACTCATTAAAGATCCCTATCCTAATTATACCTGGATAGGCAAACTTTAGGACTCCCATTGTAGCATCGTCCGATTAGCCTAAGTAGCATAAAAATGGACGTTAAACAAACAAACAAACCCCTTACATGCCAAGGTTAATAAAATCGCAATAGAACTGTACTTTCCTTTCAGGTTCAGGCGACTCAATAATTGCTGAATAAGAGACTTCTCCTGAATCTGAAGTGTGTGACACTTGCCCACCAGTTTATATCGAAGACAATCAAATTTCTCAATCGGACTCTGTACGGTACCAGGGACTAATATTCGACTGAAGGATGACATAGGGAACTCATATCAAAATGAAAAGACAGACTTTTAACAAAGGACTGAAAACACTGCACTATATATATATATATAGCCAAGATTGACTGTATAATTACTCAAAATCTTTCATTTATTAACAAAGATTCAAAAATCAATAGGATGATTTGCAACATTCTTAAATTCTAAATGAATGCATAATTAATATTAGTGAAAAGGTCTCCAATCAGCCTAAGCAGCCTCAATGAACATTAAACCACAAACAGAAAATAAATTAATTTTTTTATAGAAACTCAAATCTTTAGGTTTATTTACATCGTTAATCATGACTTCAATATAAAATGTAATATTACAGAACATATTATTTGAAAATAATTATTACCCATGTGCAATTACTTCTGTTCATCAAATAAAACAGTTCATAAACAAATCCTCCTAATAAGGAGTTAAACAATAAGGAGGTATTGAGACCTTGCAAATTTATTTTATTCATATTTACCTTAGCTACCCTTCTAAGGAAATTCAGCCCTTGCAAATTTATTTTTTCATGTTTACCTTAGCTATTCTTCTTAAGGAAATTCAGTGTAGATTTGTGACTAAAATGTGACAACTAAGGTACTTGTATAAAAAATAAATTGAAGTTTTACTTTTTTTTTTAAAAAAAAAAAAATACTACTACTACTATAAAATACTACTATAAAAACTGTACTATAAAATACATTATCGAGTTAAAATGATAAATACATGAGATGATATAGGAAGTCTGAGAATTGGAAAAGTGGTGGTCAACAATAATCATGTTTCATTGTTCATCAAAGTGACTGATGAACAATCATCATCAACTGTTAAATTTAATAATTAGTAAAAAATAAATAAATAAAATACTAGTTGAGAGGAGCATTGCAATTGCTGATGGGACAAAATTTCATAGTTAAGGAAAGTATTAATAATGACTTTGCAATTGAAGAGAATAATCACAATTGAAATGTGCAATGGAATTTCATTAGTTTCATGTAACAAGGCCAAACAGATGCGACCATGATGAGTGCAACCCTTTGCACCCCTTGCAAATTGTTCCATTTTAAAAAATTACTCAAATCTTATTTATTTCAAGATACTTTATTGTAATTAAATAAGTTAAAATAATGTATATATTACACGAAGCATATGTTTATATTACTAAGTTCCGATATTTTAAACTTCATTCATACTTAGGAAGGCCCAACCATTTTCATAAGATCAAGGCAAATTATTAGCAACTGGAGGCCTTTTTTATCGGATAAACAATTTTCCTATATTTCATGTTCATTAATTTTCCTATATTTCATTCCATTAACACATCCATTAAGGAGCAACCCACGGGTGGGTCGCTAAATGTTTGTTCAGGGATAAAGTGACCCACCAGACTTCTGAATCAGAAATATTTCTCATTTTATCAAAGCCTTTCTACATAAATTCATCGACTAGGTATGTTCCCTACAGACTGGTGCCGTAGAAGAAGATGTCCCTTTCAAAAATATCTTTTGATCTTGGCACGAGTTTTTTCTCCTCTGTAAATTAGATCAATATCTTATCAGAAATATGAAATACGCGATTGACTTTACAAGAAATACCCGGCTGTAGAGAGACCCTATCTGTGGCTCGGTACTGATCATGTTAGCGCTTAACAACTTTATCATCCTTGGAAAACTTAGAAAATTCTGGTGTGTAATTTGTTTATAATATATAATACATATAAAATACAATTATTACATAAAGAAATTTTAAATAATATTAAATCATAATCATTTTCATCTTATAAAGTTCTTTTTAACAGAAAGGATTATAATTGCCCTAACCTTCAGAAAGAAATGTCCATTTCTTTATATTATTCCTGTTTATAATTTTCTATGATTGGATATAAGATACTCTTCACTTTACACCTATTAACTCTTAAATCTCTAAACCTTATGGTTTCTAATGAAGCATTTACACTTCAACTGTATTAAAGATGTATCAAATTAATAAAAAAACTGTATACTATAAATCTAACTTATAAATTTCTTAATTACAATTAATAACCATAGATGAGACTATCAGTGAATTTTACAATGCCCACCACAGAATGAAAAGAAGTTTATGTTTTAAAAATTTAAACATTAAATAAATACCTAAAATTTGGAATTTGTGGAGAATTTTGCATAGCATAAATTCAACGACAGATTCAGTAAGAGCAAGAGTTATGGACCACTTTTATTATTGATGGTAATTTCTGATACTATGCTTCATGTTTAAAACATTTGAATACAAAATGGCCTGTTACTTTATCAAATGAATGATTTTTAGTCTCAAATTTAAAGAAAATGAAAAAATACAGTACATGGTGAAAAAGTAAGTTGGGCTATTAAAAAAAAAAAAAGGTAATCTTGGAAGGCACTCTTTCTTCATTTGGAGAGATTAAGAAATTACTACCAGGTCCATAGTGTAATAAATGGAAATCTTTTCTTTTACTTTCAAATATAGGTAAAAAAAAATTTTAACAGTTTCATTGACACAGAATACACTACCATTTAATAGTAACTATTAAACCGCTTACTTTTAATTCAGAAATTTAGTGATGGGAATAATATGGATTTTGCTTTAATGATTTTTTCAAATGCTTTCAGATTTAGCTAAATTATCTTCTTGAAAATAAAAACGTTTAGACTATCTTAGTATTTATATTACATTTTTAAGCATGTTAGCAACCTTTGGGTGCCCTTGAGAAACAGCCAGATCATAAGCTGTATTATGATAAAAATCTTTAATGGTAACAGATGCTTTACGCATCAGAAGTAAACGAACTGTATCTAAATAACCCCACATAGCAGCACAATGAAGTGCAGTACGGCCCTTGAATCCTTGGGCATCAATAGCAACACCATTGTCCAATAGCCAACCACAAGTTCCAGCATGATTTTTCCTAGCAGCAAGGTGGAGTAAAGTTTCTCCGCTATCACCAATAGCTGTTAAGTCTGCTTTATGTTCTTTTAGTACTTCAAGTACCTCAATATATCCTCCTCTAGCAGCAAAGTGAGCTGGGGTGAAGCCCTTGTCATCCCTACAGTTAACTGGAGCTCCATAATTGACAAGTCCCTTCACAACAGCTAATAGACCTTCCTTGGAGGCTTGATGGAGAGGACTTTTTCCTCCTTTTCCGTCTCTTCTACAAACTAACCGTCTGATCTGAGAGTGAGGTACAGGTGCAGTCCCAGGTTTAGACAAGTAGCTCCGAATAAGTCCTGCTTCAGGAGACATTTCATCTTTCTAAAAGAAGGAGTATGTGAAGCATGGATTCAATTGTATTTAGAAGTTGACACATTAAAGTTTTAAATGTCATTTTATACTTACTTTCAGAGATAGCTCAGAAATGTTTGGTATACTAGTTGAATGTGCTAGAGGTTGGCCCTGTGGTGAGACAATAATATGTTATATTATTATGGTAATATTATTAATAATATGTAATATTATTAATTAACTTATACACAAATAGTAAAATTATATCATGATAAATTTTTATAAAACTTTTAGTAATATCCAGGAAACTAAATATATATTATTTATTTATTTTGAAATTTTCGTGTTTGATTCATGAGCGTCTAGAGAAAAAGAAAAAATTATTACCCCTTGAGGATTCAGGTATCTTGTCCTTGATTTGTTTCTAGACCTAGCCTATAATCATAAAATAAGTTAATTAATTCTCAAAGAAGATTATTATTAAATTAAATACTAAGCAGATTATTTCCTTATAGGAATAAAATACTCTTATACCAATTACTTCTTAAATTCAGATTATAAATCTTTATCATCAAGAAAGGATGTATATATATATATATATATATATATATATATATATATATATATATATATATATATATATATATATCATAATATATTCAGAGAGGCTCTAAGAGTATTTTTTAAACTAAAATATAAACAGTCATTGTATAGGTTTGATTCTAACAAAGAAGTTTATTTTTTAATAATTCATAGTTCTTATAAGTGATAATGTAGTGATTATCTTGTTAAGTTTGAATCAACCCTTTGCGGACCAACTCTTGATTTCATGAATTGTCATACGGTCCGATGCCGGTCCAAGACCGGCCTAAACAACCCCCGCCATCAGTCCATGTCTGCATGTTTACATCGCACCCTAGTGGTCCGTGTAGTTTTTTGTTTTTTTATTTTGTTCAGAATAGCACATTTTGTTTTAGGGGTAATAAAAATGGAAAAAATGCTTATTTATTCTCAAAAATCTAGATTTAATCAAATTAAAACATAAAAATAATTAATATAATTTAATTTTTCATAGTGTGGTAACTTCGCAAAATTTTCCCCAATAAGAAGAGCTGGATTTGTGGAGCTTTTTTTAGATTAATATTAGTTTCTCTCCTTCCATTTTTCAATTTGAAACTCCAAAAATAACCAATACTTACAACGAAAATGATAAAACTGACACCAAAAAGTTTTAAGGTTTATGAAATAACAACAAACTAAGAAGCCTTTGAGTGCTGTAGTTCACAGAACATTTACAGAGCCTCTATTGGTTCTTGAAAGTACCCGATCACGATCGGGACGGACTCACAGTTAGCTCAGTGGTAAGAGCGCCGCAACGTACATGCGGAGGACCTGGGTTCGATTCCCGGCCGTGGTCGAATCTTTTATCTTCTAATTAAATAGTTTGTAAATAATTAAAGATTCTTTTTATTTTGTTTAATTTTAGTTATAATACACTACAGTTGTGTAAAAGCATGACATTATGATTAAAAAATCTGGTGCGTGCGCGCAACACACAACTTTCACTTACCAACTTACTTAGATTAGAAATTAATGCGTTTTGTTTATTGCCACTTCTCAAATGAACAGAACAGCTTTAATTATAACGCATTGGTTTGTCATTAAAGGCGTACGGCGCATGCGTGAGCTCAAGGTGTTTTATGAGTTGACGGAATATTTTTTTTTTTTTCTCCTATATATGTTTACTTGATTTTCTTCATATATCATATTTAGCCATTTATTATTTTTAGGCGTGATGAGAGACAGTTAATTTCTCAATATAAACTAAAACATAGGAACTTTATAGAAAAACAAAAAAGGCCCCTTCCCCATTTAAGCCCCCTCAGAACATTTTAATAATGATAAAGCTTACCTGATATTAAATAACAACTTATTTTAATTAAACATAACGAATTTGATAAAAATCTTTAAAGCCGTTTTTGAGATAATCGATCAAAGAGGTAAAAATTGAACAAAAGTTATTAAGTAAAGTCCCCCCTCCTGTTGATCAATTTTGATGAAATTTTTACAGTCATATCTCAGGCATATAAATACATCAAATACCAAGTTTGATCAAAATCGTTATAACCGTTTTTGAGTAAATAAATAAAACACGTGAAAATGATACAAAATTTATTAAGTAAAGTCCCCCCTCCGGTTAATCAATTTTGATGAAATTTTTACAGTCATATCTCGGGCATATAAATAGATCAAATACTCAGTTTAATCAAAATCGTTAGAGCCGTTTTTGAGAAAATCGAAAAAAACGTAAAAAGTTATTAAATAAAGTACCCCCTCCCTTTGAGCAATTTTGATGAAATTTTCGCTGTCACATCGCGGGCATATACCTACACTAAATACCCAATTTCAGGTTCCCACGGTTTATAGTTTTTGAGCTAGTCTGTTCACACACACACACACACACACAGACACACACACACACACACACACAGACCATTTCGCGGGACTTGGTTATTTCGACTCAGGGGGTTCCAAAACGTGTATTTCCGTTGAAAACCGGAAGTCGAAATTTTTCACGATCGCAATACTTCCACTTACTATATATTTCATATATAGGTAAGTGAAAGTAAAAACAGATGTTAAAGAAAATGTAATCTATTGTAATCAGATAGGAGCCAATGCCTCCATAAGTGTGTATACAGGGTGTCCCACGAATGTTGTGTCAGGCTAATAAAACCCAAAGTCTTTGGAATTTCAAGGCGAAAATCAGGGATCTTATATTGCGTCATATTAGTTACCTTTTGAACATATTCAACCCTTCCAGAATTTCTCCAGTATTGCTGGAATGGCTCCAGTACTGAAAATTTCACCAAAAGTGACTGGTTTTTATGACGGATTCTGATGGTGAGTCGAATCTTAAAACTGTTTTGTATCGGTTACTTTTTCAATCAGATGCACCCTTACATCGATAACAGCCTAATCCTCTTATTTGAAAGGAACCCTGGAACTACTGGTTTGTTAGATGACAAGTTAATTATGGATTCTGAAGGAAATTGAATTTTATTAATTAAGTAAATATTACATTATTTGAAAATGCAATTGGGTTAATACTATTATTAACAAATATTTGTTTATTTACATAAAAATACTATTTTATGTGTTCAAAGTGACACCTTCTTCATTTATGCATAACAAAAGTCTAGAACAGAAGTCTCGCTGAGCTTGCTGTATTTCTTCCAGTGGAATGGAAAGAATCGCATTTTGTATTTCTGCCCTCATTTCTTCTACTGTCAACGGTCTATTCGTGTAGACGAGATCTTTTAATCTTCCCCAAAAGAAATAATCTAAAACTATTAAGTCCGGAGATCTTGCAGGCCAATTAATATGCAGACCCCTTCCAATCCATCTATTGGAAAACATGTGATTTATAACGTTCCTAGCTCTAATTGAATAGTGAGCCGGACACCCATCATGTTGGAAACACATCACCATACGTTTTTCAAGCGGCACCTCTTCCAGTAAAATCGGAAGATCTTGTTCAATAAACTTCGAATAGCTGATGGAATTTAATGATGTTTCGAAGAAATGTGGTCCAATGATCTGGTCCCCTAGAATGCCGCACCAGACGTTCACTTTCCACCTGTGTTGCTGGTCACATTGTAACATCCAGTGAGGATTTTCTCTGGACCAATAATGTGCGTTGTGTATGTTCATTAAGCCAGTGCTACAAAAGGTAGCTTCATCTGTCCAAAGCACATTATAAAAGAAATTAGGATTTTCAGCTATAATTGTTTGTGCCCTCAATCGCTGGTCTAAGTCACTTTCGGGCAATGCTTGGTGCACTGAAAAATGGTTAGGTCTGAATTTTTCATCTTTTAAAAGCCTATGTACCAAACTTCGGGATATGTCAGTTTCCCTACTAAAAGCCCTTACACTCATCTGCGGATCCTCTTCAACTAAAGCTAATACTACATCTGTATTAGCGAAGGAAGGTTCACAAATTGTAAGCTATTCGGGCCTCGAAAATATTTTCCTTTATTGACCTTTATATAGTCATAGTCACAGTTTTATAGGCTGACGTTTCGCTCATGTTTGAGCATTTTCAAAGCTAAAAAATCAAAAGGGAAATCACAGCTTTGTGGTTAAAATTATTTTTAACAATTAAAAACATAATGAATATTAGTACAATTTTAGGAAAGTAATCTTACCACATTCATCATCTATTCGTAAAAATCACAAATTAAAAAATTGTGTCATTTAGTACAATAAAAATTTATATATATATATAGGAAGAAACAAAATGGTCAAAAATCTTGGTAATACATTAAGCTGGTGTAATCATAAATAGTATTAAAACTATAAACAGTGACTGATCTGAGATGGACATAGTAAATACATATATTTCAAAGGAAAATTAAAAACAATTAAAATTATAATCAATTAATAAAAACTAACAGAAAAACAACAATATCACAGTCTTAAATTAGTAGAGGTTTAAAAATGACATAACAATATACATTATCAATTATTACAATTTACATTTTTATTGATTTATAGATATATATATAATTATATGTACAAGCATATTGGTGTTGTAAATTTGAAGGTAAAATAAAATTAAGATGTAAGACTGCATTATTAAATTCAAAACTTCTTTATAATATTACCGTAAAAATTTTTTATTTCTGAACCTTCTTTTCTGCAGTTAACTAAATTGATAAAAAAATTTTACGGTAAGGTATATAAAGGAAAATATTTTCGAGACCCGAATAGCTTACAATTTGTGAACATTCCTTCATCATTATAGCGGTCTTTTAATTTTCTTCTATTTGAAGATTAATACTTAATCTGTATTAGCATTATTCAAAACTGGACGGACACGGTGACAATATTTACTGTAAGGCTTAATAGTACTTGTACTTTTTATCCCGCCAGCAATGCGTAAGAATTCTTGATACTTGGGATGGTGCCGCTGTGGATAACGCTCTGCATATAGCCTTGCAGCTGCTCTAAAGTTTCCGTCACATCGTCCTAATGCCATGAGCATGTCATACTGACTTACAAAATGAGCCATATTTTTAAATTGACCAATTTACATTTACAAATACTGACAAACTAATAATCTTATAACCAAGAAATACAGATGGAGCAAATATTTGAAAGAAACAGCTGACATTTACATGTGTTATATCATATGTTTATTTTTATTTTTAAATAAAAAACACTATTAGATATAAAATTTGAAAATGGTTAATAATCAGCCTGTTATCGATGTAAGGGTGCATCTGATTGAAAAAGTAACCGATACAAAACAGTTTTAGAATTCGACTCACCATCAGAATCCGTCATAAATATCAGTCACTTATGGTGAAATTTCCAGTACTGGAGCCATTCCAGCAATACTGGAGAAATTCTGGAAGGGTTGAATATCTTCATAAGGTAACTAATATGACGCAATATAAGATCCCTGATTTTCGCCTTGAAATTCCAAAGACTCTGGGTTTTATTAGCCTGACACAACATTCGTGGGACACCCTGTATAACAAACACATGCGCCATCTGTGGCCGATCCTGCAACTACATTTTCAAAACATTATTTAATTTATAAATAGGGGACTTCCATAAAGAAAGTCAGACTATTAAGTCAGTAACTATTTAATTTTTACAATAATGGGGTGTCAGCCAAGACTAAACCTCCAGTCTGGAGGACCAGGAGTATTGACATTGAGGCACTCTACCTGTAGACAAGTTGCTTACTGAGGCTTTAGAGTCAAGTCCACCCTTTCGCAGTAGGCTATCTAACTAATCCTGCAGGTGCTACCGTTGACTGCCCCAGGCAGTTCTTCCGCCACCATCCCAAGCGGTATGCCCTGCTGCCGGCACACTTCTTTCCTTGCAGGCCTATTCCCAGGTTACCTCCAGGCTGCCCTGGCAGGGCCTCCTCTCTTGTTTGTTCGCTTACCCAGTCATCCGAAGGAATTGGTTACCACAACCTCAGACTGGGTTGCTCGGCTTAACGATGCCCACCATGAGAAGGTGAGAGTAGGAGTTGGGGAGGAGAGGCTAGTTGGTCATTGGTGACCATGTGTTATGCTATACTTCCCCCTATACTATACTTCCCACTCGAGCTTGGTAGCTTCCTCGAGGCCTTAGCTGGAGGGAGCTTCATCAGCCTCTCGACTACCCCCCCCCCCCATTCAAATTTAATACCCTCAGATTAATTTTATTAATTATACATTTAAATATTATAATACATCACAGTAAAATTAATCTGAGGGTATTAAATTTGAATGGGGGGGGGTAGTCGAGAGGCCTCGAGGAAGCTACCAAGCTCGGATCACCGCTTTCCGCCGCCTCCCCCGACTACCGCGACCAACTTTGTCAATGCTAGGTAGTTGTACTAGCTACCATAGCAGTAGTCATTACTACCAACAATTACGGACAATGAATGATGTTAAAGTTAATCATTTAGTTCAGTTATTCAGTTATCCAGTTCACTGAAATACAGTCACGAAATAACCATATAGATGGCATTGTTTTTTTTTTTTTTGTGTGCTTCTTTTTTTTTTCTGGTCTCACCGCCATCTTGTATTGTACAAATGTCTACCATGCTTTTGTTTGTGTTAATGCACCTTATAAATGTAAAAGGTTATGGGCCCAGTCGCTTTATATAGATGTTTTGTTCAGTATTTAGTAAATCATTAAAGTTCGTTTGTTTAGTGTGAAGTGTTGCCGAGTCCATTGGTAAGATGGAGTTTGCTAAGCACATTAAACCACTGACCAGTGCAGCAGATTGGCCAGTTTGGAAACGTAAAATTCGTGATTTACTTGATTATCATGAAGGTGCATTGGATTGTATCGATCAAAAGTTGTTAAAACCAGATCCATTAAAAGCTGATGCAACGAAACAAGAAATGAAAGAACACAAAGAAGCGTGTGATTTGTATAGGAAAGCAAATAGTTTTGCTAAGTCCATGATCACTAGTACGGTTTCTGATGCAGTTTACCAAAAGATAATGGACAAAGTTAGTGCAAGTGAAGCTTGGGAAGCTTTAAAACAGCAGTTTGAGGCAACATCTAAAGACCAACTCTTTAAGGTATGTGCAGATTTCTTTTCATTTAGTTGGACAACAGGTGATGACGTTTCTACTCATGTTGCTAAGTTGAGGAGTCTGTGGAATGAGCTAAACAATGGCTTAATGGAGATAAATGAAAACACCCTTCCGAATCTGCTTTTGGTAAGTAAAGTTTTGCATATTTTACCAAGTTCATTTGAAAGTTTTAAATCTAGTTGGATGCTGCTTACTAAAGATCAAGTCTGTTCATTTGATGAATTAAACATGCAGCTATGTGTTTTTGAGCGAAATATGAAACCCATCACAAGTAATGAGAGTGATTCTGAAGCTTTACTGGCTAGGTCTGATAAACAGAAACAGAGTTATAATAGCAACTCTACCAATAAACCTAGTTCCAAATACACTGCTCAAAAGTTGAGGCCAGGTAATTGTAACTATTGTCACCAGCCTGGTCATTGGGTTCGTAAATGTAGAAAATGGATTGCGGATGGTCGTCCTCGCCCTGATAATGGTAGTAATAACCCTCAGAGTAATATAGCAGATTCAAGAGTTCCTGCAGGTATGATTGCTCTTGTGTCTATCCACAATGAAGTTTTAGCTGCTGAGCCTAATACAGAGGATTGGTGGGTAGATAATGGTGCTACAAAGCATGTCACAAATCGTTCAGATTGGTTTAGTTCTTTTAATAAGTTCAAGAACTCGTGCAGCATTAAGGCAGCTGGAGATGAAAGTTTAGATGCTGTTGGCAGTGGTATTATTGAGGTCAATTCCATGGTTAATGGTAGATGCCAACGTTTGCAATTGAAGGATGTTTGGTTGGTTCCTAGGATTGCTAGAAATTTATTCTCTCCATTATCTGCACATGATAAAAACCCAAACAGCAAGTTCCAATCTACAGTTTCCTCCTGTTCCCTTTCCGTGAATGGTGCTCCAGTGGTGGTAGGTTTTCGAGAGAAGAATGGAACATTATATAAAGCAGATATTAAAACTGTGTGTCCGAGTAGTATTAACTATATAGAATCAAATGACACACTTCAGTTGTACCACGAGAGGTGGGGACACCAAGATAAACGTCACATAAAAGAAAAGCTTGAACGTGAGCTAAATATTAAAGTCAAGCTAGATGATAAAGTATGTGAACCTTGCATTTATGGCAAGTTTCATCGATTGCCTTTTGGTACTAGAAGAAAAGCTTTGAAACCAGGAGAGCTTATGTCAACTGATGTTTGTGGACCTTTTGCTGATTCATTTCAGAAGAAGCGTTATTTAGTTGTATTTAAAGATAGTTACACTAAATTTCGGTATGGTTTTGTCATCAAAGAAAAGTCAGAAGTCAAAAATGTTTTAGAACAAATGCTTGCTCATGCAGAGAAACAGAGTCACAATATCAAAGAACTTCTAAGTGACAATGGTGGTGAATTTGATAATGCAAATGTACGAGAGATTTTGCTAAAAAGGGGAGTCACACAGAGGCTAACAGCTCCTTATACACCACAGCAAAATGGAATTTGTGAACGAGAGAACAGAACAATCGTTGAGATGGCAAGAACATTTATGTACTCGAATCCCAATGTTCAGTTTCCACAAGCAATTTGGGCCGAGCTTGTGTCGACAGCCGTCTACATATTAAACAGAACTAGTAAATCGTCTGTAAATGGAGTAAGTCCTTACGAACTTTGGTTTGGTAAAAAACCGAGAATCAACCATCTTCGTATTATCAGTACAACCTGCTACTTACATGTTCCTGTGCAGAAGAGGCACAAGATGGATAAGAAAGCCCAAAAAGGTTACTTAGTAGGCTATGATGGGGAGGAGCGTTACCGTATCTATATTCCAGAAGAGAGACGAGTCATGTTATCCCGAGATGTTCAATTTCAAGAAATACTTCATGATTGTGCTCAGGAAGTAAAAGTACCTTTTTTGAGTACTCCATTGAAAGAAGAGTCACTTGAAAAATATCAAGATGATGAAGAAGAATTTTATGGTTTTTCAGATCAAGAGGAAGAAGAAGCAACAACTTCTATGGAACTTAGAGATAGGAGGAATCTTCATCCACCTAGTCGTTATGCTGAGTATGTTTCTATGATAATGACAGAATCTACAAAAACTCCAGAGACCTATGAGGAGGCAGTTCGTTCAGAATGTTCCGAAAATTGGAAAACTGCCATGAGTGAAGAAATAAAAGCTCTCAATGAGAACGATACATGGGAACTCGCTGAATTACCTGAAAGTAAAAGAGCTTTACCTTGCAAATGGGTATTTAAAGTCAAGGAAAATCCAGATGGTTCAGTGGAAAGGTATAAAGCTCGCATAGTTGTAAAAGGGTTTACTCAACAAAAAGGAGTTGACTACAGTGAAACATTTAGTCCTGTAGCTAAACTAACCACAATAAGGACAATTTTAGGAATTGCAGCACATAAAAGAATGCATCTTGCTCATTTTGATGTTTCGACTGCATTTTTGTATGGTAAATTAGAAGTCAGTGAGGAAATATACATCCAGCAGCCCAAAGGATTTGAGGATGGTACCAGCAAAGTATGCAAGCTAAAAAGGAGTTTATATGGATTGAAGCAAGCTGCCAGATGTTGGCATAAACGTATTTCTAGTTTCTTTGAGAAACTTGGTTTTAATCGCAGCAATGCGGATCCATGTTTATTTGTGAGAAGGATTGGATCTGAAGAAACTATTGTAGCTTTATATGTTGATGATGGTCTTGTGGCGTCAACAAGCAGGAAAGATTTGGAAGATTTTTTAAGAGACTTGAAGGCAGAGTTTAAAGTCACTTATAAACCACTTAATTATTTTTTGGGTCTTGAAGTAATCCAAAGTCAGGATGGGACTATTAGAATCCATCAAAAGAACTATGTCAGAAGAATCTTAAAAAGATTTAACATGGACTCATGTAAACCAGTATCAACTCCAATGATTGATACACAGACACAAGAAATTTTTAAATCAGGGAGAGAGAATTCTGCTAGTGAATTTCCTTACCGTCAGGCCGTCGGGGCACTCATGTATTTGATGGTCTCAACTAGACCTGATATAGCATATGCAGTTGGGATAGTTTCTCGCACACTAGAGAATCCGTCCTCAGAGGATATCATCAAGGTGAAGAGGATCTTCAGGTATCTTGCAGGAACTGATAGTATGGGAATCACATATAAGCCTGGAGATGCCTGTGTTCTTGAAGGATATAGTGATGCTGACCTGGGTGGTTGTTCAAGAACTGGAAGATCAACTACAGGAGTTCTTTGCAAGTATGCAGATGGGCCTATTTCATGGATGAGCCAGCGCCAAGCGAGTGTTGCTCTCTCAACAACGGAAGCGGAACTTGTTGCTGCTAGCGAAGCCGCCAAGGAAATGGTATGGCTCAGAAGACTGTTGGACGAATTGGTCGGTCAACAGGTAAATGCTACCCTGTATATTGATAACGAAGCAGCCTTGAGACTTACCAAAAATCCCGAATTCCATAAGAGAACCAAACATATAAGGATTCGCCACTTCTATGTGAGGGAGGTTGTTCAAGAAGGGATTATCAGCGTGCAGAAGATAACCACCAATGACCAACTTGCAGATATGTTGACGAAGTCACTACATAAACCGAAACTGTCTTTTATGATTAGTGAAGTGGGGATGTCGTGCCTGTCTATTCAGTGAGGGAGAGTGTTAAAGTTAATCATTTAGTTCAGTTATTCAGTTATCCAGTTCACTGAAATACAGTCACGAAATAACCATATAGATGGCATTGTTTTTTTTAAATGAGACTTTAGAATATGGAGAAACTAGTATTTATAGTAAACGTGATACATGCAATTTTCCATTTCGCACATCTTTATAAACTGTACAATATTGCGCATAATGTATGCATCATATCCCTCCCTAAGACTGGTCTAACTAAAAAAAGCGATTTTTTAGAAGGGTCAAGTAAAGTTTCTTCTTTGATATTCATCTACTGCTTTATTCAATAGTTCACGGATCTACAACAATACGGTATTGGAATCATTTAATGTCATCTTAAATAATATAATACATCACAGTATTTAATGATACTCGGCATCAATCCCCCAACCTCTCACCTGGCCCGGGAAACCCCGTATAGCCAACAAGGCGAGGAAGGGGAGAACCAATAAAAAAAAAAAAAAATACATCACAGTAATAAACTATTTTTAAATTTTAATAACTTAGGTATCTGATATGATTCCGCTATCAACAACCGGTAATAACAAAAGATCAAGAAAAACCTAAGAACCCTTTACCGCTTTAATTCCCTTTTCATTTTTATCCCTGAACTTTCGTTGTCCATTAGAGTAATATATTTAGTTAGTCACAATATATCTATGTGATTTATATAATAATATCCATCTGCAACATTGTAAGTACATTCATAAACTTTTATCATTTGAATTATATAGTCATACAATATAGTCTCGAAATGTCACCATAATATAGTTGTTTATTATTGACTGAACCTCAAGAAATCTATTATAACATTTAATATGAACAGTCAGAAAAAGTATCCTTTAATTACATAAATTCAATTTACTTTCTTGCCATGATGATATTAAAATTCTTAATATAATTTTTATATTACTATAATTATATTTATATAAAAAATATTATATTAATATTATTTATATTACTTATAATTTTTAATATCTTTATTGACATCTTGCACTCTCTCCACTCCCTTGTTTATTTGCAAAATTGGGAGATACGTGGGAAAGGGGTCAGTGAAGAGAGGGAGTGGCTTGAACGGGATGTGTGCCTGGTGTCTCAAGTGATAAGAGCACCTTAACAGTGATAAGGAAATCCCGGCCAATGCCAATCTTTTCTCTTCTTATAAAAAATATTTAGAAATTTATATATGTCATAGTAGAGTAAGGTTAAAATTTATCTGTTGGTTTTAATCCCTCTATTATTCAAGTGCATTTGGCAAAAAATTTAAAATTAATGTTTTTTCATTATAGTGTTTTATATGAAAATTGGCAGGATTCTGGAATGATCTAAGCAAGGCTGTAGAATGTTTGGAACCTCCCAGAGGTTAGGTTATATGTAGAGCTCGGATTCCCGTGCAATTGCATCTTTTTTTTGGAAAGTCAGAATAAAGTGAATTCAAGTTACTTATCCGAATCAAGCCTAATGGGATGTTTTAATGAAGTTTTATACTGCACGAAATTGCACGTTTTGGGGTTTACTGCATGAAATTGCACGTTTTGGGGGTTACTGCACGAAATTGCACGTTTTGAAGTTTTATTGCAAGAAATTGCATTATTTGAAGAAAAAAATAAATGATTACAAATTTTAATTTTCTTATATATGCATCAAATAATTAGGGAATTAGGAATAGGAAAAGAAAAATAACAGAAAGGAAACAGGGAAAAAAGAAAGGGAACTTAAGAGATGTAAACAAACACTAACCTCCAATTTCCAAGAACTAAGGGATCAGTAGTTCCTGGATGTTTACATTTTGTTTCTTAATTCTCATTGTTCTGTCAGTATCAATCTTGCTTCTGTCGAGTATATTGTTACTTAAAATGCCAAAAATTGGAGGTGTGTCTTCGAAAATTGCGGGATGGATTGAAAAATATCCTGACTCAAAAGGGATGGTAGTGTAGTGTTTTGCAAAACTTGTGATAAAAATATTGGATGTGAGAGGAAATCACAAATTGATGCCCACTGCAGCACAAGTTTGTACCTAATTATTTTTACTTTCACTTACCTATATATGAAATATATAGTAAGTGGAAGTATTGCGATCGTGAAAAATTTCGACTTCCGGTTTTCAACGGATATACACGTTTTGGGGTCCCCTGAGTCAAAATAACCAAGTCCCGCGAAATGGTCTGTGTGTGTGAACAGACTAGCTCAAAAACTATAAACCGTGCGAACCTGAAATTGGGTATTTAGAGTATGCATATGCCCGCGATGTGACAGCAAAAATTTCATCAAATTTGCTTAAAGGGAGGGGGTATTTTATTTAATAACTTTTTAGATTTTTTTCGATTTTCTCAAAAACGGCTCTAACGATTTTGATTAAACTGAGTATTTGATCTATTTATATGCCCGAAATATGACTGTAAAAATTTCATCAAAATTGATCAACCGCACGGGGGAGTTTACTTAAAAAATTTTGTATCATTTTCACTTGTTTTTTTTATTTACTCAAAAACGGTTTTAACGATTTTGATCAAACTTGGTATTTGATGTATATATATTCCCGAGATATGACTGTAAAAATTTCATCAAAATTGATCAACCGGAGGGGGGACTTTACTTAAAAAATTTTGTATCATTTTCACGTGTTTTTTTTTATTTACTCAAAAACGGTTTTAACGATTTTGATGAAACTTGGTATTTGATGTATATGCCAAAGATCTGATAGCCAACATTTCATCAAAATTGGTCAAACGGAGGGGGCACTTTATTTCATAATTTTTTTCCAATTTTTACCTTTTTGATCGATTATCTCAAAAACGGCTTAAACGATTTTTATTAAATTCGTTACGTTTAATGAAAATTAGTTGTTATTTAATATCAGGTAAGTTTTATCATTATTAAGATGTTCTGAGGGGGCTTAAATGGGGAAGGGGCCTTTTTTGTTTTCCTATAAAGTACCTTTGTTTTAGTTTATATTGAGAAATTAACTGTCTCTCATCACGCCTAAAAATAAGAAATGGCTAAATATGATATATGAAGAAAATCAAGTAAACATATACAGGAGAAAAAAAGAAAAATATTGAGTCAACTCATGAAACACCTTGAGCTCACGCATGCGCCGTACGCCTTTAATGACAAACCAATGCGTTATAATTAAAGATGTTCTGTTCATTTGAGAAGTGGTAGTTAAGAAAACGCATTAATTTCTAATCTAAGTAAGTTGGTAAGTGAAAGTTGTGTGTTGCGCGCACGCACCACCATAGAACGGTAACAGGGGTAGTGCGTGTCATCAGAGTGATTTAAAAATAAGCCTACGCACCGGATATTGCATCTAGTAATTCCATAATTTGAGTAGTATTTTTCCTTTATAAGATATCCTTTTTTCCAATATAATTACAGCTCACATGCGAGTGTTTTACTCTTTAATCCACATCTTGTTACTATTTGAAGTAAATATTTTATATTCTGATTTTTTTTTTTACCGGAAATATTTTCAAAAATAGAATTGGAAGAAAATGTGCAATCAATTATCAAATTAAAAACCATTTTTATGAATCCAACCATTAAATCTGATTTGGCATTTATTAGATCGAATTTAGCAGCTTTGGCGGTTGCTCTTACAGAACCAGAGGAGAAAAATCATTCTCTATATGACCAAATAAAAATAGTTGAGGACGTTGGAAAACCATTGGAACAATCAAGAGCGAAAAAGGAATTATCATTTACGAAAAAATTCGAAAATTTTTATAAAAAAATCGTGAATACAAGCTATTAAAAAATTGTAATGATTGCCTGAACGGAAATTCAGTCACTGTTGAATTGAAGGAGATCTCTAGTTGCTGAGTCGCTATAAATATTGTCCTTTAACGATTGTAGCAGTTGAGATATATTTTTCTAAATTGAAAGAAAGTTTAAGTGACAGGAGACACTGTTTTACGGAAAAAATGTAGAAATGTACTTATTTATAAACTTTGATTAAAAAAATAATCAATTATAGTTACATTTCTAATGTATTCCATAATTTTTTCTTTACTAATGAAAAAATCACTATTTTACCAAAACCTATTTTAAAACCAATATTTTAAAAATAAAAGATTTTACTTCAATTTACTCTCCGCTACTTATTTGTTTAAAAGTAGCTATATATTGTTCACATCAATAATTTAATTCACTATTTTCAAGTAATAATTTTTTTTTGCATGTTTTTGCACGTTTTAAAGTTTTTATTGCACGGTTTTGCACGGTTTTAAGTTTTTATTGCACGGTTTTGCACGGTTTTAAGTTTTTATTGCACGTTTTCAAATTTTTACTGCACGGAATTCCGAGCTTTAGTTATATGTATGAAGGGAGTAGGACTTCAGAGCTCAGTTAGTCCATAGAAAATTAGTGCAGCTATTTTATAGTGTTCAATTAGTTAAATCAGTCCAGCAAAATTAGTGCTGCCAAAGGTTCATCTCCTAACATTCCCAGAATTTCCCCCATTTTCCCTTTTGATAGGTTTAAAAATCCCCATCCACCCATAACAACAAATAACTTTTGTATAATGTTTTCCTAGGGTAACAAAATAAGCAAAACATACACTAAAGTAAAAAAGTGTTTTATCAAATTAAGTTTCAATAGTGTAGGATAAAAATTACTGTCAAACATAATAAAAACACTGTTTAAAAGTTCTTAATTTCAAAAGCAATAAAATATTAGAGGCACATAAATGTTAGGGACAAGAAGTAAAATGATCAAACAATTAGAAATCAAATAGGAAATCACGATTTTGGGTTATCATTAGTGCTATGTATTAGGTTAAGAGGTAGTCAAAATAGTCATATATTATTGTCATAGCTGATGATAGAGCCACTTACCAATTAGGAAACTTAATAAGTAATCAAATAAAATATATCTTGTTGGATATCAAAATTTTTCATTTTTAATAAGGAGTCTAAATTTAAAATCAGCAGATCAATATTTTAATTAATAACTAAATTAGTAGAAGGACTAGATGAGGAAACTTAATTTCCTGCCCAGTTCCTTTTTATGGAGATAATGTGCTAAATTCAAGATATCCTGTTTTTGTTTACCAGTGAATAGCCGTTTCGACCGCTAACATAAAAGCCATTAAAATAGAATATAGTCCCCACGCTATCTATTTTTCATTGATTACTATCTTAATAACAAGAACCATGCAAATTAAAGTTTACAGGTGTTTTCCCTGGTAGAGATCCTACAAATATATCAATTTTGTTTTAATTTAAATGCCTTTTTAATAAATTCGCCAGTGGAGGAATATTTCCCCCTCCATTCTTTAGGTGAGAAATGGGATGTTCCAGTGGGGGACTCTTGAATGTGACTCCGTACAATTAACATGTACTCTTGAATGTGACTTCGTACTGTCAACATGTACTTTTGCTTATAATTTGGATAGTCCTAAAGTGGAGTGATAGACTGTCCCTTCAGGACATAGAAAGTATCATTAGTGACTTTTTAATTAACATGGTAATCCATGGTGAGCTTAAAAGAGTATTTGAGGATTTATAAGAAAGTGTTTCAAGTTAGTGTTGTAAAGATGAGTTTCAAGTTAACAATCGTTTGGCGCTATCAGTTGATTGGTCTATCAGAGGTTACAATAGTTGAGAGAGCTGTCATAGATCCTGGGAGTATCTAGATGAGTACCCAATATGTATATATGTTTGATTATTTTGTAATATAGTAGTTATATTTGGTTTGAATCATATTTATTTTATTTGTCTATTATATCTTATGTGTAATGGTTGTAAGCTATGACAGTGTTAATAATCAAGTTCATTAAAATCTCATTTAATTCTTTTAAAGATGCAAAATAAATATTTAAACTTACTTTATGTTACTGTGCTTTGATATGAATAAACCAATAATTAATACAATCTTTTTTTATTATTAATAGTAATATTACCATAAATATATATGCAGTTATTTACTTATTTTAATCATATATATATATATATATATATATATATATCTTCATATTATAAGCATGCAACATTATATTGCCCCACATATGCCTTTGAGAGAGGAATCCAATTATTGAAATTCTATTATCTTTGATTCATAAAAGGGGAATCATATTTTTATTTTATCATCAAAAGGGGAAGGTATTATATGTAATTAGGGGAAGTAAATAAATTATCAGTTTGGGCATTCTCTATAAAATGCTCTGGCATCCCTTTAAATTAGTAATCACTTCATAGTTGAAAACAATTATAAATTAACCCCCCATTACATAGCATTAGTAATTATAATTTATAAAATTTTATTCATATGTCTTTGTTATAGCGGGTCGGGCACAAATGGACAGTATGTTGGAGATACGGAAATTTCACTGAAATTGCATTCTTCCTTTGTTTTACTATTTTTCAGTGGCCACAAATCCCTACCACATTTTTTTTTTTTTTTTTTTCTGGAATGTCTTTTCTTCTACATCCCCAACTCACTTCTTCAGTCCAGAAAGTTGGGTCAAGCTTGATAAACTTATGAGCCAAATAACAGGAGCAGAAATGATTACTCAGAGTGGTCGGTAAAGCAAGAAGGGCTTAGTTTTGGAATACTAGGAAAGAGATCAGGTGTGTTTGCTTGAGCTAAAGATCTATATCGAAAGAACTGGTTTAGCCATGTCTGTCATAAGGACAAAGAATAGCAACCTAGAAAGGTAATTAAAACCCTCTGGAATTGGCTGAATTCCCAACAGAACAGAATAACAAAAAAATTCCATCTCTCTCTCCCTCATTTCTTACTCTCACCCAAGCCTCATACGTAGCCCTTTCATTTGGCTTTTTTTTTTTAAACTACATATTAATTAATTAACATTTATTAATTATTTTGGCAAAATATCATTTTATTACAACAATAAAATGATATTTTTCTTTGATTCCCAACCAAAAAATAAATAAAATGATTTTTTTAAATAGAGTAGAAAAAAAAATCAATGCCTTACACAATTTCTTGCTCTAAATTCTTGTCTTCTAGAGTCAGAGTTAATATTGCGTTCAGAAGACTGAGACTGATTTGAAATTGAAGAACTTCGACTTCGATGGAATATATCCTCATCAGAATCATTGTTTTGTTCTTTGTTTAACTATAATTAAAATATTATAAATTAAATATAATAAATATTAAATTATTACATACAAAATTATTAAACTACATTTTAATAGAAATCATTTCATAGATATAGAAAAATTCCGCCTCAAAAGTCTCATATATAAATTTTTGTTTATTAAATTACATTAAAATGGTCAAATTCTATTTGATATTCTATTAGGGCATCTTCAGGTCTTTCTTACAGACATATATGACTGATAATTTATTAAAAAGGAGGACTTAATCTTCAAACACAAACCTCAGTTGGATCTCAGAAAAACCAAATCAGCCTTAACTTAAAACTACTATCATAAAACCAAGCAGTGCAACAGTTCACTTAACAAGCAATGACTTGATTGATTGATTTGATTGATAATTTGAATTGATGGTCACTGACTTTTAAAGCCGAATTTTTCTCATATCAATAACCCTATGGCCTTCTCTCTGCAGAGCCCTAGCTTTAGCAAATAATAATCAATTTTCCGCTGTCAGAGATTTAATGGATAGCTTACTTCTCTTCATTCTAGCCTGAGACAAAAAGGAGTTTCTATCTGTAATCCTTAACCCTGGGTAGGGCGCGGTGAAGGATCCTCAAGATCGGGTCGCGCTGAGCCTGACAGGCACATTTTACAAAAAATAAATAATATCCATAAAACACCGTATTAAATTAAACCAAAATTTACTAATAATCTTTATAATGCAGATAAAAAGGGAAAAAAATAAAATATAAAAATATCATGAGTATTTATTTCTCAAAACAAAAACAAACCAAGGGAAATACAAAAAAAAGCAAAACATGGAAATAGAATATATGTAATACAAAAAGATCACATTGAAATAGAAAAAATAACTAACATGGTCTAAGATTTACTTAAGGTATGTGGTAACAAATCAGTCAGATTCAACATCCATAACTGCTGAGGGAGGTGCACATGAGCACGCTGAAGAGCAAGCTGTACAAAGAGGTTTTGCATGGGTTAGACATATTCCTCTGTTACATTTCATACAGGAATAGTTCGAGAGTCGACGTATCCTTGTTTCCACCGTGCAGTCACAACATCTGGACCTCTTGTGAGACGGGGTGGAGGTGTTTTTGGACGATCATCAGTCGGAAGGAATCTGCAACAAAGGCGTAGTGAGCCTAATATTCGCATGCTCCTATAATGCATGGTAATGCTAACTTAGAGGAAGAGACCCTATAAAAGGGTTAAGGAAACTTAAAAGAAATAGCTTTTGTAATTTAAAAGACGAAAACACTTACCTTGGTTGATAACGTAATTGGGCGCGGTGAGCTTGTCAGATCAAGGTGGCTATTTCACAACTCTCTGATGACTGGTGACAAACTGACTGAGTGTATTAGATTCACTCCAAAAAGATACCTGACTACAGGCCGTGGCGTGCTCTCCTCGACCCGTTGAAGAGAGCAACACCAGGAAAACCAAAGCCTGTGCCTGTCAGATCAGCCGCGCCCTACCCAGGGTTAAAAAATGTAAAATAATATATAATATCTTTATCCTTCCTAATTAACACGTTATGGTTATCTTTAATTTTACGTGTTTGATATTATACAATGTAGTTCTATTTAATTTCTTTGACATTCTTTAATTATTACATAAATATGGGAAAGAAAACAATATATATATTTTTTTAATAATTCTTACTAAGTCTGTAATCATAAATAAAACTTGCTGATATTTGCTTTATTTATATTATATAAATTCATTTCTTTAAAAAGAATTTTTTTTATCATAGAGTAAGTGGTTGTAAAGCAGTAAAAGACTCCTAAAAATTGTTTTAACATTGCAAAAATTATCTATATGGATAATTATTCAAAATTCCAGCAGTTTAATGCTATTTTCGATAAAATATGGCGTACATCCTGTATTCCACCCCAGGGGCATGTCCTGCGCCTGTTATGTCTAGGTCTAATCCTTACCAAGAGATAAAGCCCTTGAGAAGCTCATTTAATTCACTTTTCAATAAAAAAATAACACTCGTCAAAGCATTCCCATCGGACCCCGACGCCCGATACCATCTGTGGCTCATCCCAGCTGTCACACTCCCGGGACCAATACCTTCCAATTCAGGATACCCCTAAAATACGCCGCCGCACCTAACGTGTTAAAGGGAATTCTTTTTACCTCAACATTTTTCTTTATTTCTTGAGACTTGATCAGTTGTAAATCTGACTTTAATTCAGTTGAGCTACTTTTTAAATTTTGAATATCAACTTTTAATTAAGATATTTTTTTTTATCAAGGGCTTCGAATTGGGAAATAATGAAGATTTATGTTTCTTGGAAGGAAGTTATTGTATTAGTAAAATCTTCCAGTGAGTTTTTAAATGAAGACATTGTTGTTATTGAAGAGTCAATCAAGAAATTCATTTTTTCTTCCAAGCTCATCGTAGTCAGTTCCTTCTTTCCTGACATTATTAATAATTCAATAAACCAGAGTAATACAAAATAGAGAAGAATAGAATGATAAGAGAGTTACTAGCTTGAAGTAATTGTAGCAGGCAGGTGGGCCGAGTCATAGCCTGGTCGGGGCAAGCCCTACAATCCTCTATCAGGATTTCTATAAATTTTACCTGGGAATGCCAGAAAGTTTATTTTAATTCCACTTCCTAATTTCCTCCAAACTTTACATCTGACACCGTCAACCACTTCTACTAATTCGCTTCAATTGCTGCACTTTATTTTTTTTTTTTTTTTTTTTTTTTTTGGAGGCAAGTGCACCGCGGCCCATATGGGCCTATTGTGCGCCTAAATTCTTGCCTGGGTTCCAAGCTGCCCTAAAGGCTAATTTTGAGAACCTCAGTGAACTTGAGTAGGCTGCTTGGGTTGATTACCTCATGCGCCTTGGGGTCAGTGATGCGGTCCAGGCCAAACAGCCTGAATCTAAGTGCTGCGAGTCTGTCACAGAGGCAGACTATGTGAAAGGCTGTTTCACGCTCTTTCTCGCAGTATCGACAAATTGGTGATGCCGCCAGTTTGAGCCTGTACATATGACTTCTAAGCTTACAGTGTCCGGTGTAAATAGCTGTAAGTCTTTTAATAGCTTTCCTGTCAAGATTCAGAATTTCGTCGCTCCTCTTGGCAGAAGGACTCTCTAGGAACAATTTGGAATGTCGTAGGTTTTGCGTCATCCAAAATTGTTTTCTTTTTGCTCCATAGATCTCCTCTATCCTCCTTTTGGCAGAGCTTTTGCTGATGCCACACACCGGTTCGGGAGTGATAGGTTTGATGTTGGATCCTTTCCTGGCTAGAGTGTCTGCATTCTCATTTCCTGGTATGCCAGTATGGCCTGGCACCCATTCTACATTCACTCTGTTGTTATTTGCTAGGATGTTGAGTCTCGTTTTGCACTATGAGCTGCACTTTAACTGACACTATTAAACATTAACGAGAAGATGATGTTTCTCACACAGCTAACCAAGCTGAACTTCTTATATTGTATGAATCAAAAAGGTATGATTTATGATGTATGATATCAAAAATGAATGATTGCCCTATACTAAGGCAAATTAGTGTTGATTAATAAAGGGCAATATTTCTGCATTTCTGTATATGATATCAGTATTATCCATGGATACCATAAAAAGAGCAATTTCTTCAAATACAGTTATATTTCAGTGAGTCAAACAATGGATTAAGAGTAATCAAATATTTAAAACATTAATGATTAAATATTAGATAAAAATAAATAGGAATTTCAAAGTAACAGAATTCACAATAAAATTGTTTAGTTAATGATTATTTATTAACTACCTGGCTATTTTCCTATATAGAAATTAAATAGTGATCCATAAAAAATCTTACATAATTCAGCTCTTCACCATTCTGGGAATCTCCAGTTATCAGTTTGCTCCCATTTGTTGGACTTAAGATGAAGTTTTTTGGCGACTCATGAACAGTCCTGCTGCCTGACAACCACTGGATGGACTACATGAGATATGGAAGCATTAAAAATGTTAATTATTTAAATTACACTATTACTAGCATATCCCTACAAGAAATCTCAAAATAGATATCTATACCATTTTTTAATAATAAATTCATGAGTTTGATCAATGTTTAATAGTGGATTGTATTTATAATAGTTTAAATATTGCCATATAATCAAGAAATACAACTTTATCATTACTATTTATATTTTTATTAAATAAAATATATTCAAGACAATCTATTCATCACATAAAATGATTAACTAAGCTACATACATACTTAATAAGACCATGTTCAAATAAATAACTTTTAATTTAATTATTTGTTGATGGTGGGAAATAGCAAACTAAGAAAACAGCAAACATTCATACAAATATTCTTTCTACATCTTAATGATTATATTGAAACTGCCATAAGTACAATCTATAGTCAATACTATTAATAATGTAGAGAGCAGACTCACAAAAGCAAATCAAGACATTTGAAGGGTCCAGGGGAAAAAGGGTACTTGTCCATTTTTTCTCGAAAATGAGATAACATCAAGATCTTGTTGCTACTTGTTGTCAGTTTTAAAACCTTTATACCTCCAGGGGAAAAACAATTCCTGTCCAAAGTTATGAGCCTCAAAAGTTTCGGAGTTCTGGGGAAAAAGGATCTTTGTCCAAGTGGCTGTGGGGAAGAAGGGTTTAAGTCCAGAAGTAAAGGTAAACAATATGCGTGCACATCTTTGCAGGAAAAAACTAGTAGCTGGTTATTTTCTGTTCACTCAACAGGTTGTTTACCAAACAGTAGTTACTACTTCTTTATTAAGAATTTTTCCGGCACAATGAACAGTGATCCAGGTAGTGGCACGTGCGAAAGTAGTAGTGATTGTGCAGTGAAAAGACCAAGTAAAAAGAGAGTGAAAACCGGCAGAATTCGGGATGTAATGAAGAAGATGAGAGCTACGACACACGAGTTAGGTGAAGACTGCAAGTGCCGGCGCCTCCGTTGCTTTGAAAATGTGAATGTAAGTGAAAGAACTCGCATATTAAAACAATCAATGAAATTGGTTGCTGGGACGCCCAGAGTAGGTACCTAGCTGGACTTATCACAGTCTTACATGTGATGAGGAGGCGTTCCCGGTGTGACAATGATGAAGCTTCCTGCTCCCACATGGCCTCTTATGCCTACCGTGTCCGTGTTTTCCATGATGGAAAAGTGGAGGATGTAAAAGTTTGTAAAAATGCATTTGCAGCCTTCCATGGAATATCTTTAAAACGTTTGCAAAATATTCGGGAGTCGTTGGCAAAGACTGGTGATGCCACTCGGGATAGTAGGGGGAAAACATTCTAATAGGCCCCGAAAACTTTCAGTAGAGACATCAAATAAAGTTTATGATTTCATAAAATCACTGAGGGGCCGCAAGTCACATTATTCCCTGAAGGATTCAACAAGAATTTATTTGCCAGAAGAGTTAAATATAAAGAAGCTTCATTCCATGTATGAAGAAAAAAATCCTACAAACAAACTGTCTTAGGAATCATTTCGAACAATTTTTGAAACCAAGTTCAATATTCACTTTGGATACTCTCGGAAGGATACCTGCAGTTTTTGTGATAAGACAAAAGCTGAAATATTTGAACTTACCGCTAAACTGGAACAATGTGATGAATCATCAAAAAATGTTATTGCAGGAGCATTAAAAGAAAAAAACAACCTGAAAAAAGCTGAGAAGTTTTATGAACTGAAAAGAAGATTCCGGAAGGCAGCTATGAAAAATGAAACCGTAGAAGCGATTACTATTGATTACCAGAAAAATCTCCCCACTCCTAACATTACTACAAATGATGTGTATTACAAACGTCAACTGAACTTTATCTCCTTTAATGTCCATGTGCTTTCAAACTCCCAATCAATCTTCTATACATATGACGTATCAGTTGCTAAGAAAGGGGCAGATGACGTTTGTTCGATGATGAACCATTTCATTTTCAACATATTACCCACAACGGTCCGTGAGTTAATTGTGTTTTGTGACTCTTGCTCCGGGCAAAATAAGAATTTTACTGTTCTAAGGTTTTTCCACTACCTAATAACTTATAAAAAAGATTTGAATCTGTGAAAATGGTTTTCCCAATCAGGGGCCACTCTTACTTGGAGTGTGATCGAAATATGAATCTTGTTAACACTAAAGCCCGCACAGAGACCCCAGAGGTCTGGAGAGAAGTTTTTCGATCTAGCAGAGTCAAACCGGCTCCATTTATCGTCGTCGACTGTGAAAAAGAAATGGACTTCTACAACTGGACAGAACACTTAAGTGGATTTTATGCTCATCGATGCCCCCTCCGAACACGCCCTATCAGAATACTGAAAATGATTCAGGACAACCCACTCTTCATTTACCATAAAAATTCTTACGATGGACCATACCACAGTACAAAAGTGACCCCAAACCCTCCAAAGAAGAAAAAGGCAAGTACACCGAAGAAGGTTCCGCTAAAGAAGCTTTATGAAGGGAAGCTGCCCATCAAAGCAGCAAAATATAAGGATCTGCAGCATTTAAAACAGTATTTGGAGTCCCCACAAGCAAGAGAATTTTATGATAAGTTAAAACCAACTGATATACAAGACGGAAGTGATGAGGAATATATTGATGATGTTCCCTTAGAAGAAGAAGAATAATGAATAACGGGGAAGAAAGGTTTATGTCCAATAACTTTTTGCATTACATTTTTTTATCAATAATAAATTGAAATAATCATTAAATATTATTGTTTAAACCTAAAATATACAAACCAAATTTTGATATCAATGTACATTTTTTTACCCTAAATCCTTCATTTATGAATTTATAAGTTAGTGAACTTTCTTTTTTAAACCCTGAAAGTTATGGAAAAATGGACAAGTACCCTTTTTCCCCTGGACCCTTCATTTATGGTAACACATGAATAAAATAATACTCTTTCTTCATTTTATTACTAAAACTTAAACTATAATCAATTTAATCAAACAATACATTTATTATACCAGTAAGTATCAGGGGGGATGTATAACACTGTAGACTTTTTTCAACCTTTTTAGCGATTTATACTATTTTGTTGTAACTTTTAAATATACTGTTTCCAAAAAAAAAAAAAAATAATGAAGTAAAAAGTAATCATTTATTATAAACCTGATCATCGATATATCTGTGACAAGGGTAACACCAAACAGACCGATCAGAAATTTTTAAGGTGAGAGGATGGTTGGTTGATTCATAGTGCTTCAACATGTGCCCATTCACGTACCTACTACATCCAACCTGAAAAATGAATAAATTTAAGTAAAAAGAATTAATTAACTTATTGATACGTTTACATAATGACGGGATATAGATTTTTACAGGATCCTTCCTGTAAAAATTCCCATTTTTTCCTTTCAAAGTTTCCCCCTGGTCAAAAAATTACAGCTGGTTAAATAATTTACATTTTTTCCAATGTATTATTATCAAAGAATCATTTACTAGAGTAGCTTGGTATGAGGGATCACTGTTTTCGGCAAAACTTTTTTTTTTTTGTGATACTAGGTAAAAAAATATTGGACATGCGACTGAAACTTCTTGCCAATGAATCATAAGAGCCAAATAAATATTATTTAGTATGATTTCATTATTTAATACTTATTTCAGAATGTATACCAATTATTTTTAAATGTAGAATAAAAAATATTAATGTTCTGATTTTATTAAATGAGTTTAAATTAAAAAAAAAAAAATCAGCTGAATTAGAATAAAGAACGAATGATTTGTTATTGTTAAGTTAGGGAAGAATTTGTAATTATTCAAGACGAAATAGATGAACTATTGTCAGAAGTAATGAGGAGATTCCAAAAGAAAATATTATAAAGTTTTAGCATCAGTGATAAGTACAAAGAAAGCAAAAAAAAAAAAAAAAAAGATAACAGAGTTGAGGTTAAGACTCTATTGCCTCATCAAGATGACCTTCAAAGAATAAAGGTACAGTAGACGCCATCTTATCCGACATTCGTTAATCCAGCGATCCCTTTTATCCTTCTGGTTGGAAAAAGAGAAAATAATATTTCAATTTTTTCTCCACTCTTTATTCTTAATAGACTTTGCATAGAACTAATTTCCTGTCCTAATGTGTTCCGACTTATTTATATTACCTGGCTACACGGTTTTTTTTTTAATTGTTCTTCACCTTCCCCGCCTTTTTAGGCTATAGGGGGTTGCTGAAGTTAGATTTGATTTCCTGCCTTAATGCATCCTAATTACATTACCTTACAAGAAACTCCCACTTTACCCGCTTTCGAAGCTACCTCAGAACTTAATGTTTGTCAGTATTGTTTTAGGTTGTTTTGGAGGTACATCTTGATTTGGTTTTAAGGCATGGCAAAACATTTTACTCCGATTCTATTTACATAGCCCCAAACTCCTTTGAAAAACCTAACCTTTCAACTAACCAGTTTCTTGATTGGTTGTTCTCCCCTGTCCTGGCAGCCATCTTTCATATGATTTCTCTTGTGGGGTTAGTGGGCTATCTTCAACTGGGGTTTGTTGGTGCAGTAGCAAGTCACTAAAGTAAGGTAAACATAAACAAAGGTGAAACTACCACTTGTCTTTAGTTCTAGCGAGGAGGAGAGCAATATTTTCTATGCAAAAAGTGGCAGTCTAAACTTAAACGGAATCATTAGGAACAACGAAAAAGATAATGACATTAAAGAACACCTTCAGCCGCAATCGAAGCTTATTGATGAACCAGTCACATCTGGATGAAACTAGTGCACTGCAGACACTTTCTCATGATAAGATTGAAGAGCCAGAGAATATTTATCCTACCTAAAGTTTTTGAAGATGTGTTAAATTCATTTTGTTTTATGAAAAATTTGTTTATATTGTTCTAACGCAATGATGCTTCTAAGCATTTATGTAATTTCTGCTGCTTGAAATGTTATTTAACTTTTTTTAATTGAAATAAATGCAGCCCTTTGGTAAAATGCAGCCAATTGTCATTCTATTTTCCCTTAATAGCTGTTAAAAACCGATCAAAATTATTATATCATTATAGTGCAGCTATTAATAACTATAATATCTGTCAGATAATGACATTAAAGAACACCTTCAGCCGCAATCGAAGCTTATTGATGAACCAGGCACATCTGGATGAAACTAGTGCACTGCAGACACTTTCTCATGATAAGATTGAAGAGCCAGAGAATATTTATCCTACCTAAAGTTTTTGAAGATGTGTTAAATTCATTTTGTTTTATGAAAAATTTGTTTATATTGTTCTAACGCAATGATTCTTCTAAGCATTTATGTAATTTCTGCTGCTTGAAATGTTATTTAACTTTTTTTAATTGAAATAAATGCAGCCCTTTGGTAAAATGCAGCCCTTTGGTAAAATGCAGCCAATTGTCATTCTATTTTCCCTTAATAGCTGTTAAAAATCTGGTGCGTGCGCGCAACACACAACTTTCACTTACCAACTTAGTTAGATAAGAAATTGACGTGTTTTGTTAAACATCATTTCCCAAAGTCACACATGTTTCTACATTCATATCTTATTTTTATTAATCGTTCAAGCCGTTTTTGAGTAAATAAAAAACCCCGTGAAAATGATACAAAATTTAATAAATAAAGTCCCCTCTTCGGTTGATCAATTTTGATGAAATGTTGGCTATCACGATTTGGCATATACATACATCAAATACCCAGTTTGGTCACAATCGTGAAAGCCGTTTTTGAGTAAATAAAAAAAGCACGTAAAAATGATACACAATTTATTAAGTAAAGTGCTACGTGCGGTTGATCAATTTTGATTAAATTTTTACATACATATCTCGGGCATATAAATAGATCAAATACTAAGTTTAATCAAAATCGTTAGAGCCGTTTTTGAGAAAATCAAAAAAACACGTGAAAATGTTACAAAATTTATTAAGTAAAGTCCCCCCTCCGGTTAATCAATTTTGATGAAATTTTTACAGTCATATCTCGGGCATATAAATACATCAAATACCCAGTTTGATCAAAATCGTTAAAGCCGATTTAGAGTAAATAAAAAAAAAACGTGAAAATGTTACAAAATTTATTAAGTAAAGTCCCCCCTCCGGTTAATCAATTTTGATGAAATTTATACAGTCATATCTGGGGCATAAAAATAGATGAAATACTCAGTTTAATCAAAATCGTTAGAGCCGTTTTTGAGAAAATCGAAAAAAACCTAAAAAGTTATTAAGTAAAGTACCCCCTCCCTTTAAGTAATTTTGATGAAATTTATGCTGTCACATCGCGGGCATATACCTACACTAAATACCCAATTTCGGGATCGCACGGTTTATAGTTTTTGAGCTAGTCTGTTCACATACACACACACACACACACACACACACAGACACACACACACACAGACCATTTCGCGGGACTTGGTCATTTCGACTCAGGGGACCCCAAAACGTGTATTTCCGTTGAAAACCGGAAGTCGAATTTTTTCACGATCGCAATACTTCCACTTACTATATATTTCATATATAGGTAAGTGAAAGTAAAAACCGATCAAAATTATTATATCATTATAGTGCAGCTATTAATAACTATAATATCTGTCAGTGCTTGAATGAGATGGCCAAACAACACCACCTTCTAGGCCAATCTGCTCCACACGGGGGGTTAATTGGCATACTCTGGCTTGACGAATTCTTAAATTTTCTATGACCATAGTGTTAAATATTATGTGTTGAAAAAAGTACTTGAAGTACTCTCATACTTGGGGTTTACAGTGGTATCAGCACTTTTGGGATTATATTAGCATGAATGACTGAACAATCAAAAAAGTGAAAACTGTTGCCAACCAACCCCGCTCTCTCCAATGATATTTCTTTTAGGTTTTTAAACAGAATAGCTATTTTTTCTTCATCATATTTTAACAGCTCACTCAATGTTCTTTCCATTTTAAGCTTCTTCCTGAGATCTTTGTATTGTGAACACTGAAGTAAAGGTGTTTAACCGTTTGGGGTACATTATCACATTCTAGGCATGTTGGTGGTTCAAGTCCTCGGAGAAGGTACCCGTGTGTGAATTCGCAGTGGCCAATTCTGATGCAACATATGACATCTTCTCTTCTCGAGATTCTAGAGCTTGTGGTCCACTTTTTGCAATCCAGTTTTATTTTGGATAATTAGGACTGTTTGGTCTTCCACCTCAACTCCCAAATTTTCTTCTAATTTTTCTTCAGTTGGTGTAACTGTTTCACTTTAATTATATTTTATTATAATTTAATTAATTTATATTAATACAATATTAAATATTTATTATTAACACGTTAGCTGCGAAACAAATAAACTGGGATTTTCGTTAACTGCGACGAGGGGTCAAATGACCCCTTGCTACCACACCGCTAAACTGCGTCAAGGGGCTGATTGACCCCTTGTCCCTTAGACATTAAAATTAACTCTCTGTAAACATTGATGAATGTTTTAAAGTGAAATCCATTTTTTTTACAAATACCTGACATACAAGAATTCGTAACAGAAGCAGGGTTGAATTCTGTTGCCTCTGAATATATTTTTTATTACTTATTTTTTCCACTACATCTGTGTTGTACTAACAGTAATTTTTTTCTTTCCTTTTACGTTTAATCATAAAATGTTTGCTATATGGTTTTAATTTTCTTAATTTTCAGCTTATATAATTCATGAAAGGAAGAATTCAGATATAAAAAATAAAACCAAAAGTATGTTTTTATTATAAATAAATGAACATAGGTGTACCTTTTATATATTTAAAAAAATAAACTTAAATATTACTAATTAAATTATTTAAATAGAAATAACATGTGAAAACTACATTTTATAATGTTTATCATTGAAGCATTGCAAACAAAGAGACGGTTTGTCGGCACAGTCGTCACAGTGGTCCGGACCTTCTTAGAAATTATTTACTGAATCGAGACGAGACAAATAAACCAGAGCTCAGGTGTCAACAATACTAAGTAGAATCAGTCAAAGAACAAGAAAAGAAGGGGAATCTGTGATTCACCCTTAGATAAATGTGATTCACAATAAATTACTGCCGCTTTCACAGCTTTCAAACATTAGAAAAATATATTTTAGAATAGAAAAAATATTTTTTATTTACATATTCATTAATATTTTATATAATATGCCAAAACAATAGTAAGATGAAGTTTAATGAGCATTAAAAGAGCAAGTTAATGAGCATACTAATTATATATCGAAAAAAAATGTTAGGGGTCATTTGACCCCTTGCCGCATTAAGGAAAACATTTAAACTATAATGCGACAAGGGGTCAAGTGACCCCTAACATTTTTTTTCGATATATAATTAGTATTAATTAGTGCATTATAAAAAAAAAATAAAAAATCTGAAAAATATTAAAACAGCATGCGTGACAAGCTTCGCAGTTAACGACAAATACACGTTTAATGGCTCGCAGTAATGGAAGTCACCGCAAGGGGTCAAATGACCCCTCGTCGCAGTTAACGTGTTAATCACTTTAAAAAATCAACATCCAGCATTTTCTCTTATCCAACGGTACCCTGGTCCCTACAGCGTCACATAATTGGGTGTCTACTGTACTCGTATTTTCAGGAATCTATAATTCAAATGTTAGAGTCATTAAAGACAGATTATTCGTTATCAAACACAAAAGTTAGGTCAAGAACTGCTAGTCACAACAGAAGAACAGAATTAACCTTAAATATAAGCTTGCTAATGCAGTTCACAAAAGAGGAACAGAGATGCAGATTTTACAGGCTACTGTATTTGTTGATTCATGGCCCTCAGTGCAATGAATGTACCAAAGAATTTGCATTAGGCGATAAAATCCTTTTTTTTTTTTTCTTCTTTTGCTCCCTCTGTTGTGCCATTCAGCGAAGAGGGGCCTCGATTCAATGGAGCCATTCTTCCTGGTTTCGACACATCCTCTTCATCAGAGCCAAAGTCTTTCCTCTTCTCGCTCCTATCCTCTCAATATACTCCCCATATTGGATTCTCGGGCGACCCCTGGGCCTTCTGCCCAGCGTGCGGGCTTCCATTTCCTTTCTCGGTAGCCATTCTTCATCCATGCGACACATATGGCCGAACCACTTGAGCTGCCTTCTTTCGATGTCTGTTTTTAGTTCAGACACTTGCAGCTGATCTCTTACATAAGTATTTCGCAGACAATTCCTTCTTGTTTTACCTACCGCTCTGCGAATGTACCTCATCTCTGCTCTCGGCTGACATGCCTGTCCAGCATCACCCAACTTTCACTACCGTATGTGAGCGTTGGGAGGTATACTGATTTGTATCTGTGCAGCTTCGTTGCTTTCCCTACACTTCGGTGGCCTACTATGTTGTTGCAGATTTGGTAGTATACTTGGTTTGCTTTATTGAGTGAGAGAGAGAGAGAGAGAAAGAGAAATGCTTTATTTCAATAATAATAAGCAATGCTGCCCAAATACATTGGATTGCTACATTACACAGCATACCAATTAATACTTAAATACAAGTATACTTATAACTAAAATACATTGTTACATTTCATTTAATTATAATATCATAATATTTTTTTCCCCCTTCTGTATCTTTTACAATTAAGGTTTTTTTTTTATCTTTATTTTATTTCCATGTATTCTATTTTATTTTATTCTTCTTCTTTCTTATTTTTCATAATCTTACTCCTTTTCTCTTCCTTCCCTCTCATAACGCTCACATTACAAATAGGCACGCATACCTCGTGGATCCATCTGTGTCTATACAGTAGATCTCGTCAAAGCAGACAAAGTTCCTCTCTTTCAGGAGTTTTGTAAGTTCATACTTAACCCCATGGTGCCGGCGAGTTATGAGGAGAGAGTTGTTGGGGCATTTTTCCAGCACAGCTGACTCCTGGGACTCTATGCAGAGGGGCGTAACTAATGTTCAGTTTCAAGGAATTCGACCATTCTGACCCCGACAGGAGCTGTTTATCATAAATGAATCTGTTTGCTTTTGGGGTCTCTTTAAAATGTCAAACTCCAATCCCCTGCAATCTGCAATTGGCCCTTTCTTCAAGGGAATTCTCCCACAGTGACTGTCGTAGAGCTCTCATGCTTGGGCAGCCCTGATCCACACCCAGTCTATCAGCGCATTCCGCCAATTCTTCTAATTCTATTATAAATTTCTTTATCTACTTTACCAGACCTGCTGATAATGGTTCCTAGGTACGAAAACCACTACCTAGAGAGCCTCACCACCGCAAAACAGTTATTTATCCCATATTAGAATTATTGATCTCTGCTTGGTCCTTCTAGTGATAAAATCCATGTAAGAAATGTGAAAGGAGCCATTGGGATTAATGGCAAGGAATCGAAATTGTTCTCTTTTATTACAGAAGTTAGACATGAAGACAGTCTTAGGCCCCCTCCTGGTCATCATTATAGTAGGTTACATTATAATACATATATATACATCATTATAAGGTAATTATATACATCATTATAAGGTACATAAGGTTTGCAAACACAGAGCACTATGGACTGCACTAGACAAAAATGAAAGATGCAAACAGTTTCTAATTTAGACTCAAAAGAAAAGTATTACTGCAATAGAAGGAGGAGCTGCAGAGGAACAGAATGTCCATCAACAACTCCAAAAAAAAAGCTCTAATTTTCTCACAGAATGAAGAAGGAAATGCTGAAATGGTCTGTAGGGTCTATACTAGAGATAGTGGACGAATACAACTACGTGAGAACTATATTTGATAGATCTGGCAAGGGTTATCAAGAAATAGTGTATAGATTTCTAGTGGCAAACTAGTTTTACTACCTGATCAATAACAACAAGGAAAATATTTAAAAAAATATATAAAATAAAAAAAAATAGTTTGGGAATTTCTGCTGAATAGAGAATGGAGACCAAGTATTTCCTATAAGAGCTTATACACAGGACTTTTTTTCCCCAGAGAAATGAAGCTTTTGAGCAGGGACCAGAAAGACTAACATTGTTTGATATAGGCCCCTTATAGGCTGAAAGAGGATAAGATAGTTGAAGATCCAGTGACACCATTAAAAGCTTCATTGAAATCAGTGGTTACTCTTTCATAAACTCCTTCCACTTATAAGTGATATTGAAGTTTTTTGTATTATCTTGTACTAAATCTTAAAGAAAAGTTTTATTACTCATTGTCTCCCAAGCAGCAATAAACAATTGTTTTTTTCTCTGAAAAAATTTATTTTATTTGTAGTTGTTCAAATATTCATTTAACAAAAACTGGATGAATTCTAAGAGTGTAATGCAAGAGCATTTATTATTTTCAATAAATTATGATTACTACTACTATAACTATGAGCTTCTCTTTTAAGCAACACTGCCATAAATTACACCGAACAACATCCAGATTAATTTAAAAATCCAACAAAATAAGAATACGTGAAGTACTAGAGTCAAGTACAATATAATAACTCACAGAATAACATGTAAGGCAGATCCAATTCTCAGATTGGAGAATCGGGCAACTCTCACAACTCGGGCAAGGAGTCGAGACGTCAAGAACACTATCAGGAATCCGACAAACTACAGGCAAGTGAGGGCATGTTTTCAAAAAGCCCACAGAGGGCACTTCTTCATTTTGAGGAGTCTAAAAAAAAGAAAAAAAAAAAGACATCGAGTGAAAGATAAAATAAAATAAATGAATTTTCATTAATAAAGAGATTTTAGGGTCTATTTTCTGCTGTATCATTAATTTGTGAAAACATTGTTTATCTCTAATGTAGTAAATAAAGTTTTTTTTAATATTTCATGGTGACAAAAGTAAACAATAAAATATGGTCAATACTTATTATTGAACTCTTCGTGTTTATATTGTAGGATATTATAAATAATTTTTTCATAAATATTTTGAAGTAAGTTATTTAATGGATAAGTGGGAAAATGATGAGGTTCCACTTATTCAAACTTTGAGAAAAACTAACTTTTAAATTTTATGACTGAAAAATTTCTACCAAGTTATTTATTTAACTAAAAATCATTAAAACCCATTTGAAAAACAGGAACATTTAATACATCAAATTAGCAAACATTTGTTAATTTCATATGTACAGAAAATAAAATAAAGGTTAAGTGAAAATTTATAACTAAAACGGCCTCTTTCCAGGTCAGGCCCTATAATGTTTGGTTTTAAACTGGTAAGAAGGGATTTTGCTTGAAGGTAAAAGTGCATTAGTTCTCATCAGGCTTTTGGTAAGACTCAAAGCTTTGTAAGTGTGTTTTCCGTTCAAATCAGTTGATTACTAAATTATCCACCCTTGATCCAAGGCTTTTTTCTAGAGGTAAGTTGATTTATCATAAACTATTATTGAAACTCTTATTTTCTTTAATTCTTATTGCTTTGAATTGTTGATTGCAATAATTGTAGACAAATATAAAAATGGATAAAACAATAGGAAAATGAAAAGTTAAAAAAATAATGAAAAATTAAAAAAAAAAAGTAGAAAAACATCGTTGTATCCCCATATTGGTACAGGGCTTATTGGCCAACTGTCAAAATAAATATTTTAAACTTTTTGTGTGTGTTAATTGAAGGCGTAACATCTAAAAAATGCCCATAAACACAAATTTTTAAAGAAATTGAGAAAAAATAAAAATTGCAATATCAAGGGTTAAGCTAAAATATATTTAGGGCCTTTCAAAAAGAGAATAAATATTGCAACGGACTCAATAGAAGAAAGCAATAGGTAATTGGTTAGGATAAATATTTATCAATACATTCTCAAATTTATAAAAATAATGACATGCTATAGTAAGGTTTTAGGCCATTCAAAAAAATTGAAAGATTTACAACATAAGATCAAAAAGATAAAAAAAGGAAAAGCAGTAACATTTTTTAATTGTTGAAACCTGTTTCCTTCTTTGTTTTTGTAATCCTAACTAGTGAAGCAAATGAATTATTGAAATTAATTAGTTTCTATCTACGTTCATTGTTATATGATAATTTATTAGTCCCAGGTCATTTTACCATTCAAAGTTTAAGTATAAAAAATTTCATTAATTGGGGTTTATCATTTAGTATTCCCGGTCCAGTAGATATCCTAAGTCTAAGGCACTTCATCAAATTACAATTTTTCAGCATAAATTCAGATTATATTAAATTAATATTAACAACTTACAATTTTTTTTTTTTTTTTTTTTTTTTTTTTTTTATTCACACGATTCTAAAAGTTTTTTGATTTAGTTTGATGATGTCTCCATTTATTTACAATAGATTAGAAAATTAGAAATAATGAGTGACCGGCAATTGTTCCAATTAAAGATACTTTATAGGAAGAAATTTTCAAGTCGACATTGCAGCACCTCGGAAAAAAAACTTATAAAAATCCAAACGAATCCTGAGCGAAGGAGGCCCATCAGTAAGTGGAAACAGCTCCTCTCCCACTCTAGGTACACCACTATATTTAATTCAAAACTCATATGGTCTGTTGGATGTTTTTCATCCCCTAGAAATTGATTCCACTTCAAAATGTTATAACCCCTTGAAAATTTTTCCTCTCAAAAAATTAGATAAAAATAATATGCATGATGTCCCTGATTTAATATACATGTACTCTAAGTTATTACAAATGTCCTTGTACATTATTTCAGCCCTATTTCACATTAAATATTAAAAAAATTATTGAATACTACTCTTTAAACTAAAGTCCATTTTTCAAACAACTTTAAATCATATTGCTGCCAGTAATTGAATTTGATGTGAGTACCTCTCCTTTCATTGTATTTGAGACAAAGTACTCTTCACATCCACTTTTTACATCCTCATAAATATCAAAGATCTGAAATTTTAAAAAATTGTTCTAAGCAAACCAGTATCTGACAGCAAACCAATATCTTGGCCATCCATACACAGGATGAGGCCTAAAGTTTACTCCTGGCAGTTCTGATAATTTTTCCTTGCTTAAATGAGAACAATATATAGGGGGAATTGCTGCATTGCATAAATGGCTTGGTTCTTGTTGATTGAAGAAGGGTTGCACTTAAAACTGCATAACAGCACTGCCCAATCTTCCAGAACAAGCTCAAAATGCAAAACCTTTCAAGTTCCAAAAAACTTGAAGTATAGTTTTCTAACCAAACCGATCTTGGTGAGCCTTCCATAGGGCAGTTCATCTGGCCTTACCTACTGCTGTTTCCTAGGTTTTTTTTTTTTTTTTTTAAATATCACTTTTCTTCAATTTTGATATTTTATTTCCAGAACCTGTTATCTTTTGAATATCAAAGCAAAATTTGCCATGATCAACTTGCTGTTGGGCTTGGGCCTCTGTTAAATTATGTAGGTCTGACCTTGGTTTTTCTTCAAGCCCAGGTTTTTAGGATCAGAGCAACTGTCGCACAGAAGCTCCTATTTTGTCCAATAAATTATGAATAGTTAATTGTGGGTCTTGGTTTACACATACAAGAATTATGGAAGTATCTGAATGGATAATTGACTGGAGAATGGCAAACATTTGTTAGGCTGTTTGCTGCGTTAAATTTTAAGCTTTTTTACCAGTATCCAGTCTCAAAAGACCCACAAATCAGGATTTTTCTTCTATATATTTTTCTGCATGTGTACTTTAAAAATGCAAATAACTCCATCCATATGCACAACTAAAGTCACATGGAATCAAAGAATCATGAGAGTTGAAATTAAGATAGTATGCACAAGGCCTTTTGTAATAACCTTAACTTAATATTTTAAAGATGAGTTATTATTGATTGAAATAGGAAATTTCTCACTGTGTCTTCTTTTAGTGCTTCTATGTGAAGGATTTGTTTGTTGCCATGACACACTGCTGTCAGTATATCATTAGATCCAGCAACAATTGCAATGAGATACAGAATCTTCATGGTTAATTGGTCATGGGTTCTTCCATCTAAGGAATTTCTTTACTCAGTTTAAAAATACAGTTGTCATGAAAATAAACAAGAATACAAATGCAATGTTTATGTAAGCATCCTATTTTCCTATTTTATATTTATTAGAGAAGGTGAGGGATTAACGGAAAATAACAACAATTTTCTGTTAATGACTGATTACTTAGCACCAGAGATTACTTTTAATATCACTGCAGGGATATTGCTAACAATTAATCATTGATTAATTCTTTATAACGAAATTAGTGAATTACAGAAAAAATTTATTATGAAGGAAATATGATCCTGGAATGTATAAAAATGTTAATAAAAAGTGATTCAAGGACTACAAATCATTAGAGGATATTCAATTTCATTATTAATCTACAAAAAAATTAGTGTATGGGAGATTCTAAAATTATGGTGGTATTTGTGTTACAACGTGATAAATCAACAACAGCTTTAAGGATTTTAAAAAAATTGTTTGCTATTTATTACCTCATTGGTTAACAGAACTAATTTTCAAGAGCCTAAAGACAGGATAACGTTCACTAAAATCAACAACAATGCTCTTTTTGTCACTCCCTAGCCTATCACGAGGCAGGTTTCATGTACTTTGAAAAATAATTAAACCCTTTTTCACCACAATAATTCTAACAAATCTGGCACCAATCTTATCAGCAAACTTTCAGGATGCAAAATAAAATTGAGCCAGGACTCCAAAGGGTACAAGCAAAGTACAACAACAGCTTTTCCCTTTGTCACACAGTTGTGAGGTCCACTCCCTAACTATTTTTACATTCACTTACCTATATATGAAATATACAGTAAGTGGAAGTATAGCGATCGTGAAAAATTTCGACTTCCGGTTTTTTAACGGAAATACATGTTTTGGGGTCCTCTGAGTCCAAATAACCAAGTCCCGCGAAATGGTCTGTGTGTATGTGAACAGACTAGCTCAAAAACTATAACATGAAATTGGGTATTTAGAGTACGTATATGCCCGCGACGTGACAGCAAAAATTTCATCAAAATTGCTCAAAGGGAGGGGGTACTTTATTTAATAACTTTTTACGTTTTTTTCGATTTTCTCAAAAACGGCTCTAACGATTTTGATTAAACTGAGTATTTGATGTATTAATATGACTGAGATATGACTGTAAAAATTTCATCAAAATTGATCAACCGGAGGGGGGACTTTACTTAATAAATTTTGTATCATTTTTATGTGTTTTTTTTATTTACTCAAAAACTGTTTTAACGATTTTGATCGAACTGGGTATTTGATGTATGTATATGCCAGAGATGTGATAGTTAACATTTCATCAAAATTGATCAACCGGAGGGGGGACTTTATTTAATAAATTTTGTATCATTTTCACGTGTTTTTTTAATTTACTCAAAAAAGGCTTAAACGATTTTGATCAAACTGGGTATTTGATATATGTATATGCCAAAGATGTGATAGCCAACATTTCATCAAAATTGGCCAAACGGAGGGGGCACTTTATTTCATAAATTTTTTCCAATTTTTACCTTTTTTTCGATGATCTCAAAAACAGCTTTAACAATTTTTATCAAATTCGTCATGTTAAATGAAAATTAGGTGTTCTTTAATATCAGGTAAGCTTTATCATTATTAAAATTATCTGAGGAGGCTTAAATGGGGTAGGGGCCTTTTTTGTTTGTTTGTTTTTTTGTTTCCTATAAAGTACCTTTGTTTTTGTTTATATGGAGAAATTAACTGTCTCTCGTTATGCCTAAAAATAAGAAATGGCTAAATATGAGATATGATAAAAATAAAGAAAACATATAGAGGAGAAAAAAAGAAAAATATTCAGTCAACTCATAAAACTCGTTGAGCCCACGCACGCGGAATACGCCTTTTGTGACAGACCATTGTTCATAATTAAAGCCGTTCTGTTCATTTGAGATGTGGCAATTAACAAAACGCATTAATTTCTAATCTAAGTAAGTTGGTAAGTGAAAGTTGTGTGTTGCGAGCATGCACCAGATTTTTTCATTTACCTAACAATCCCTCAGAAAAGGACATTTCATGCAGAGAACATATGGGGTAACTTTGTTATGAACACGATGATACGTCGAATCATATTTTTTTTCCTAAATGTACTTCAGTTGCTTTCAGGACCTGGAGGAAGGTGTAAAGATAAACAATATTTTTATAGTGAGTCACTTCCTATACCTTATCAACATGTAATATATATAAATATTTGAATATATCACATATATTAATACTAGTATAAATATCTATTACAACAAAAATAAATAATATTTTTTTTTAATTACAGTTTTATAGAACTTTCGAATCTCTTCACAGCCATAACCTCCTTTAAGTCATTTTTGTCCTAGTTTTGCCAAAATTGATGATAAATAGCCGATTTGTTCCTCCGTGATCTGTCCTCCCTAGCCTAATACCGATTTCATTTTTAGCTAGTGAGCGACAATGTTGGTCAGGGAAAGATTTGTGATTAAATTTGTAACTTGGTTATGTTCATTACTAATTATTTTCAGATCAGAAAGTTAGTTTTCAATTAAGTATACCTATCTTAAAGCTCTCGCCCCCATTAAAATTTAGAGAATCTTTTTTAAAAGATATAAATTAATATAATAATGTCATATGTTACATTTTGTCACTTCCAAGAACATTAATTTCTTTGAAAATCATTATTTCGAAAACTATGAATATAAGTGTGTGCATACTTCACATCTTTGGAAAGGAGCAAGTGACCATGCCATCTGCAACCAGAAACATAAGAAAAGATGACTTTGAAATTCAAAAAAATTTAAGAGCCAAATACCACCAACGTTTTAGAATCACCCATATAAGAAAAATATGAATTTCTATTTCACATAGTTAATGCTTAGAATTATTTTTTCTTGACCTACTAAAAAAATGTTATTAACATAATTAAATATAAATATTATCAAGCAATTAATTTTAGAAAAATAGAATAATAGCCTTTTATGGTATAGTTTAAATTATTTAAAAAAAATGTCTTACTTGTACATTACTTGAAGACAAAACAGAGGGTTGAGGTATGCCCATTGATTTTTTTCCTCTGACAATGTTAGATTCAAATGATGAAATTAGATTAGAAACCTATGAATAAAGTAAGTTATGAATATTAAAGTATACCGAAATGGTTCATATTAATATAGCTTATAAACTATAGTTTAATACATGGATTTACGTTTTAAAAGGAGTCTGTTCTCCCAAAATTGAACTATGAAATGAAGGAGGACTTTAAGATATTCTTAAGTTTAGTGGAGTATTTCTTTAAATAATGGTAGGCTCTTACGGATCGCATGAAATTTATCCACTACATAGGATTATATAATACTCTATTCATTAGTATTTGTTAAAGCAAGGTATCATTGTTGGGATTCTACAGAGCAACAAATATTCTGTCTTGCATAAAATACCAAAATAACAATCATAATATATTTTGCTAATAGGATTATACAATTATGATAATATCATTACCAATCTTGCTATACTATGCTAAATATGTAATGTTCTAAACCTAGGAGTGCCCAACCTTTTACAAAGCTTGGCACAACCATGGATTACCCCATATTGAGTCTTTCCCCCATAAATCTAGAATAACCTGAAAGTTGAAAAAAAAAAAAACCTCTTGAGAAAATTTTGAGAATATATCTACACAATGGAAAAGTAAATTAAATTTGTTTACAATAAATATGTATGTTAGGAGTGATCATGTATAAGCTAATTGTTATTAGTTAGTCCCCAATAATTGGAAGTTCTTTTGGCCTCCCAAAAAGGATTTTTTAGTCAAGGAAAAAGGGCACTCTTGCACTAAAGTTATCCAAATCAAATCTAGATGCGTAAATCTTTTATGTTTTCAAGGGTAATAATAAAAAATAATAATAGAAACCTCCTCAGGTGGTAGATAAGGGGATGCTTATCAGATAAGATGGGTACTGGGGAAATAATATACCAAGGGCGGACCAAATCTAAAAAACAGTTCCCAAAATAGGCAGCAACAGGGTCAGCGTCTGTTCCCATCATACAGACATAAAATGCAACACCTATAATCAATATGGAGTTAAATAATACAAGTACTGCCTCAGAAAGGCCTGATACTGAGGTTGCATCAGGCGGTAATATTTGAGAATCTCCTTCGGGATATGGTGAGGTGAGTAGTACCACCCTGCTACAACAGACTAAAAAACTGCATTTATCTCTGAACTCGCACTTAAAAGAGAATCTTTAACAGGTGGGAGAGAATGAGCTGAAGATGTACTAGGATCACATGGCAAGGAAGAAAGATCAACATGGTTTGATGTGGAATTCAGAGCAGCCACGAACAGGCATAACATAGCATATGAAGCTATGATTAGGACAATAACATGGAGGTCATTTAATGAATATCATCTGTAAAGGTTGGACTAAAAATGTCGCATCACTTGAAGAAACAACAGAAGGAGAGGGAGGAGTTGGAAAAGATTGAACTAATATGCTAAAACAAAGAAAGTAGACACTTCTTCTGATTAGTTAACAACGAAAGAAAGCCCTCCATAAACCAATTAAGATCATGTAAGAATAAAGGGAGTAGCCTGAAAATTATGAAGAAATAAATAGAAGCCATATGCAAGGTCTATGAATAATTCTCGAGCCACTTGATGAGGATGAGGTTTCAGATGCCATCAGCAGTCTTGAAAATAATAAGGCTCCTGATGCTGACACAGAATAAGAGAAATAATAACTCTTTAAGTTTGGAAGAAATGAGCTTATGAAAGCACTACTAGACATCCTCCTTGTAGTATAGACAGATGAGGTGATGTGACTGGAACAAGTCAATTATCTATACATAAAACGGTGATAGTTTGCTATGCAGCAATTATCAAGGTATCTTCCTACTATCCTGTGCCTACTAGATATTGCAACATCTTTTATTCAATTGTCTATTGTTATACACCAAGCCTGAACTCACTCCATATCAGAGTGTATTTAGGCCAGATGTTCTGAGTACAAAATATTCTTGAAAGAGGTTTTGGATATAAAACCAAAACTCACCACCTTTTCATACATTTTAAAGCATTGTTTGACAACATAATACATGAAAAGCTGTACGTATGAAGTGTTCTCAAAGAATTGAAAATATCTGAGAAACTCATATGGATAATAAAGCTCACCATGAAGGATGTGAGATGTAAGGTTAAAATAAATAGCAAATGATCGGGAGAATTTCATACTATAAAAGGACTTTGGCAAGGCGCTGCTCTAGCCTGCATGTTGTTCAACCTTGCACTTGAAATTTTTTCAAAAAATGGCTCAAACGATTTTGATCAAACTTGTCATGTTTAATCAGAATTCTATAATATCAGATAAGTTTCATCATCATTAAAATGTTCTGAGGGGGCTTAAATTAACTAGAGAAGGCTGTAAGAGACACGGGTTAACCAAGGAAACATGTTTACCAGTCTTGTTCAATTGTTGGCATTGTTCGATTGTCTATGCTGATAATAATAGACATTGTGGGAAGCTCCCTTCAGGGTGTTAGCGGTAGAATTTCCCAAGCCAGGTGAGACAGTTATTATTGGGCCGCACAAATTTGAAAACGTTTCGGAGTTAACTTACCAGGGATCTGAGGTCACCCAGGGCAATAACCACGATATTTGAATAAGGAGAAGAATAACAGCAGCCAAAAAGTGTTACTATGGGTTGATATGATATGATGGGGGAAACAGATAAGCAGGTGGATACTTTTCAGACATACTCAGTGTGCCCCATACATTTTTAGGGATCTAAATGATGGACAACTTCAAAAGACAATTAAAAGGTACTCCTTATTTTTGAAAGAAAAGTACTCTGACGTATTTTTGAAGGTATTAAAGTTTTGGTGGAACGAGAAAAATTGCTCACTCTACCAAAGCATGGAAAAAGAAGAAGAAAAAGACCAAAGCTGAGGTGATCAGCGAAGTGGCAAGAGATTCTCGCATCATCCTAGGAGACAGGAACTAGATGGCATTGGTAGAAGACCGTGGCATGCAGAACCTTGATGAAAAATAAGGAAATTATCTCTCCACTTGATTTCTTATGGGATGTAGATATAATTCCAGACCTCTGAGAAGATAAACTAAATACAATAATAATAATTATTATCATCACCCAGTCCTAACAAACACCTTTTTAAAGTGTAAAAAATAAATCATTATATCAATAATATAATTTCAACCTAGAAAGATAACCACGTAACTCAAAAAATGCAAACTTAATCGAAGAAGCAAAACATGTGCCATTTATTTATAATGAAAGTAATGATACTTATAAGTCGGTATCTAAATTTGTCATATATTATAAGGAGTAAGCAAGTAATGTGGGATATGAGCATATCCATAAAATAACAAAAAAAATTTTTTTTTTTGATATACGATGTTTTCATTCTAGGTCATGAATATGTAGCTGTAAAATTAAATAATATAGCACAAATATTACACTGATGATTTGTCCGTTTGTTGACTTCTGGAACAAGGCACATTCACACTCAATAGAAAATAAAATGCTTCTAAGTCCTTGTTGGTTTTGCAGATATCTAAAATACTATACTTTAAATTTAAACTGACGTACACCCGTAGAACATAGTCAGGTAAGACGATATGCTGCCCTCGGACTAAATGTGCTAGATTTGATATAACTTTGTACACATCTCTAGTGTCAAATTTAAAGTCGTCCCTCAACCATATAGATAGGTAAGGAGATTTTAACTGGTCCACTTTCGAAACCAGACCTTGCAGAAAGTGGCAAAATTTTAGGTCAGAAGTCAGGAGGCCATAAAACAATGCCAGAATGATACTTTGCGCAGTGTTTAATTCTAATGCTGTCATTTCTGCATTATAAACTGATGCACTTGTTACAAAACGTATAGCTGTTAACATCTTGCAGGAGACAAGGCCTGATAAGAGTTTTGATACTCTGAATGCTTCATAGCTGCCATAAGTTGGTTTTGGTAAACTCATGATCCTGTAGACCAAACATTTTCAATTAGTAATCAGAGAAAGAAGAAGAGCAGTGGATAAAAATAAATAAAGAAATAAACATTTTAATAAATAAAATTATTCAAGATAATTATAAAAAATTATTAATAACTAAGAGGGTACCCACGCTCACCATAATATCTCTAACCATAACCATATCTTACCAAGTATGTACCATACTTGATTATCAGGCACCAGCACATTTGCAAAATAAAATATTACAGTTCACTAAAAATTTTCTTGTTGAGGTTGATAATTTAAAATCAGAACCATAATTAGAATATGTATTAGGAAATATAACATTGCAGGTAAGTTCTGTAAGTATTTATCAACATAGAGCAATACAGAAGTGGGTCTTCAAAAGCAGTCAGATTTTTTGAAGGAACATTTCAATTCCTGTTTTCTAGAAGGTTTTTTCCTATAAGAATGCAGTGATAATAAAGTGTGTTGTACCGTTCTGGATAGTAAAGAAAATTTGGAGCACCCACAAATGATCTTCAAGTCTGTGTTAGCTGACACTATAGCTAAGGATCATATTAAATTAGGTTCTAAAGGAAATATTGTTCTCCTCTCTAAATTTTGAAGAATAATTATTAAAATACGAAAGAATTATGAAAAATGGCAGATAGATAGACTTACAGAACAAAATATAACATTGTTGGAGTTATAACTATCAGAAATAAAAAAAAATATTAGAGCGGAATACGATTCTAGGTACTTCTATGAGGTACACTGTGTTTAAATGCGCGTCTCGGATTTATTAATTCATAGTAACCAGCCAAGTTTTCATACTTACATCCTTTGAAACTTAATATGAAATTGTAATTAAAATTGTTCACATGAATTTTTTATTTTAATTAAGAATAATCGCTTTTTTCGTGGGTTGTAAAGCCAAACGAGGTCTCCTTCTTTGTATCCACCCTGACCGACTCTCCTATTTTCGTAGTGTTTCTTCATTCGGTCGATGGCGAGGCGAGGGTTCTTTCGAATTACGTCATGTGTGTAATCTATCCTTTTCCTAAATTCGGACAAGATTAAATGTCCGTATACATACATACCGGGTTTGCTACAAAAATTAGTCACCAGGTAACCTTATTTCTCGACCGAGGCCGTAGGTGTCTGTCCCGAGGATTCATTTACTGCAGATCGGTATGCTAAGAGGAAGTTCGGGATCTGACTATCCAAATCTCGCTGATGGTTGGAGGCTATATGATGGGAGTTCGGTTCATCCGTGCAACCATTCCAGGAAACTGTGGAAGAAGGACCGTAGTTCTAGTGTTTCGAATTCCAAGTCTTTTTCAGACTTCTCAGAATAATGTGCTTTCGAAGTTCCTACTCTGATCAAAATGTAGTTCTAGAGGGACTCCGAAGCGTATGATCAAATCCTTTCCAGGAACGTCAGCCAAGATAGAAGCCTCTTGGTTAGGAACGGCATATGCTTCCAGCTACTAGGAAAAACAGTCCACAATGGCAAATAGGTACTTATTTTCCGAGTCAGTTACTGGGGAAGGTTCTAATATGTCAATGGCTACTCTCTCAAAAGAACTCACCGCAATATTCTGCAGCATCCGCGCGCGGCGTTTGCGATTTGGTCCATTGCTCGCAGAGCAGGTGTTACATTTACGGCGCCAATCCTTAACGTTAACCCTTTATAGCCTGTAGACTGATATATCAGTTCGAGCGCTGCATTCCCTGGGGCCTGTAGATTGATATATCAGTTCATTCTCATAATTTCACAGCCAAGGGTCCTGACACTTCATCATGAAGCTGACGATCTTAGAAGCTACTTCCTGGATAGGCTGCCGCCAACGTTCTCAAAAACTGTCTTGAGCAAGTCGTCTTTCCACTTTCCAATCCCGCATCTTTTTCAACTCAAAATCATTTTCTTGTCAATCCCTGATTGTGTCAGAGGTCCATTCTTAGCTAACTACTCCAACGTTGCAGAGGTTGAACTCCTTTTTTTCGATTCGGCTACAGTGGATGCAGCTAACGGGACGTGATATATAAGATAGAGATGACTGTTGTTATGCCTTACTCTATTTGTAACTTATGGTTAGGGTTCAATCTCGAAGTCATACTCTTGAAGCTTCTAAAGCTATTTGGCAACTTAGCCACAAGAGTTCCTGAAATTTAGCAGCCACTTCAAGCTTGCCTGGTCAGTCCGCAACAAAAATGTACAACCATACAAGTACATGTTTAAATGGTATACGGATTTAATCAAGGCCAAGAGTTCAGATTAATTACGTATTGGTTTTGATAGCGTCTTGTTGAAATAATCGAGAAGCCGTTCCAGGCTCTCCTGCAACTGTGATACAACTCCGCCCATTCCTTCTTCGCTGGCGTCTGATCACGGTCATAAACATAACTCTAATACCAAATTCAATTTTTGTACTACATACAGTTTTTTAGCTAGTGTGACCATACAACCACACACAGAACATCATCTCGTGGGATTTGGTTTTAGGACTTAGGGAACAACAAATCGTATTTTAGTTGAAAACCGGAAGTCGACAATTTTTCCGATCTCAGTACTTTCCCTTACTATATATTATTTCATATGTATTCAAGTGAAAGTAAAAATACAGTTATGCATGAAAATTTAAAATAATCCCCACTAATCGTGTCCCACGAGAAGTACGTAGAGCCAACTTCAATCTCCATGGTGCACTACTGTATGAAGTCCTAACGACACAGTGGGAAAATTTTGTCATTTAGCGGCCAAAAATCTATAAGTCCTGATTAAATGACGATAATCGAATAATTCTTTTTTCATAATTGAGCTTGAGATTCCCTTCATCAGTGAGAACAAAAAAAATAAAATAAAAATAACATCGCTCAAAGTATTTCAAATTAATTTTTATATGAATCACTTCTTCACTTAAATTTAAATAAATTAGTTTATTAGGTACAGGGTTATACATGGAGAATGAAATGAGTCAGTATTATTATCAATAGAGCTTTCTGCTTATATACATGTTTTTTTCAGGCGTTTGCTCCTTTTGAAAGATTTTAAAATAATTATAGTCTAAATAAGAAAAAATCCAAACAATTAAATTAAAAATATCCTATTTTTTAACCGACTTCGAACGAAAGAGGAGGTTACTCTATTCGATACGTATGTGACTTTTTTTTTTTTTTTTCTATGTATGTTCACCGATTACTCAGAGATGGATGGACCAATTGGAACGAAACCTTTTGCATCTTGTAGAGTATTTTCCCAAGGTGGTCCCATTGAAACCTTTTTAGGGTTCTTAATTTATTTAAGAAGTTATAGGGAAAAAACATGATAATAATTATTTAATTGTCGCTCAAAATGTTTACTTATTGGAAAACATATGGCATATGTAACATAAGGTATGCTCCAACAAGCTATTAAAACTAATTGATAAATAACAAATCTCAATATTGTTTTACTGCTGGATGAACCAAATGGGAAAACCAACCAATCAAATTCGGAATCAAAAGAGTGGGGGGAGAACATGAGCAGTCTATTGGTTATCGAGGTGTTTTAAGTGCTTGTTGGAACAAACCTATACATAACCTTAACTAATTTTTCAACAATAGATTTAAATATCAGCAGAATAGGTATAATATCGCTGTCGTTTTCTGTAGCATTAGCATAAATATTAGACAGCTAGGTATTCATCGATAGCAGTAAACCTTCTTAATTTAGATCAAATCGATGGTTGGATACCATAATCATAAGACCACAAAATTCGTGGAATTCCAAGAAAGATTGAGTATTGATAACCCTTTTAATGCAGAATTTAAGACTTCGTCAAGTTCCCGAAGGTTCGTTTAAATTTAAAATCGTAGCCACTCGCTAAGCACATTAAAAAGGAATACATTAATTCCTGGAAAAGCTCATTTTCAGTTGACTTAACAATATACCTCTGTCTTCTTCCGGATACACTCGGTCACTGTTTAATATCTTGTCGTAGAACTTGTGCTCGGTTTTTAATCTTGTTTCTGTAACTATTGAGGCTTTTGCGGATGTTCATCCATCAATGAAAAGTTTGTTTCTTAGGGCTTTAAGGCGTAAAAACCTCCGGGGTCATCAACGCCTGTTAGACTTTATTTTATTTTCTTGAGATTAATATCGTCAGTTTTCGAAAGAAATGTAGTTAATACATCGGAAAGAAATTCAAAATAGATAAGTAGAGAGAAACCTGTAGTAAATTATGCTACTATTTATTTCTATATTTGGTTAATTAATTTATTTATTTTAAGGAAGTTTACAACCGTGTTTATATTTGACTGATTATTACTTAATGCTATTGTTATATCTGGTCGAAGAGATAGTTTATTTAAGCTGGAGATATAATATGGACATTCTTGAAAAATGTGACTAACAGTGAGAGGGCTATTGCAGTGTTGGCATGTTGGTGGTGACTGTTTGGTTATAAGATGCAGATGAGTTAGGTTCGTATGGCCTATTCTTAACCTAGCCACGGCGACCTCCTCCCTGCGATTTGAACGATTAGATGTGGTCCAGGGTTTTACGGTTTTTTTAATATATTTTAATTTACTAGGAGGGCTTTCGTTCCACATGCATTGCCAACTATCTGATATTTCCTTTTTAAGAGGAAAACTGGTTTCTTGCGGAGTTAGTATAGCAGTGCCTCGACCGGGAAGTGTGAGTGCTTCCTTCGCTGCCTTATCTGCTAGCTCATTACCAACTATCCCCACGTGACTGGGGATCCATACGAAGTAAACTGATTTTTCTAGATTGTCGAGCATACAGATGTAATTATGAATTTTTTGTAAGACGGAATGTTTTGGGTACATGTTATTTAAACCTTTTAGAGCACTTAATGAGTCGGATATTACAACTATTGTGTTTGATGTAACTGTCATACAGAAGTGGAGGGCTGAGGCTATGGCATGTAGTTCTGCGGTGTAGATGCTGGATAATTTATGGAGTTTTATTTTATGTGTGGAATTGTTGGTAACGAAAGCGGAAGCTGTAGCATCTTCAGATTTTGAACCATCGGTATACACTAAGAATGGATCTGTAAAGCTTTGTAAGAGACGGTGGAATTCAGTTTTGTATTCTGTTGGTGAGGTATCGCTTTTGGGTAATCGGGAGAGATGGATAATTGTTTTAGGAGGTTTGTATATCCAAGGTGGGTTTTCATTTTCTGTTTGGTGAATAGGTAAGTTCTTGAGGAATGAAATGGCCGAATAAATTCTTTCTGACAACGGGAGTGTGGAATTGGGTTTGTTTCTGAAAGCGTTAGAAAATCTTGGGTTAAAAATATATTTATGTGTAGGGTGTTTATTTTGAGGGAGTAATCTTGAAATATAGTTTATAGCCAGTTTTTTTCTTCGAAATAGGAGAGGGGGTATTCCGGCTTCAGCGCAAAGACTCAGGATAGGGCTTGTTCGAAAAGCGCCAGTCGCTATCCTAATACCTGTATGATGTACAGCATCCAATTTATTTAGGACCCGGAGTCGTGCAGAGCCATATATAAAGCACCCGTAGTCAAGTTTGGAGCATACTACAGCTCTATAGAGCCTAAGCAACGTGAGTCTGTCCGCGCCCCAGGAAGTATGGCTCAGATACCTTAACACCATCATTCTTTTTGTAGCGGTTGTTTTTAGGGCAGAAATGTGCGGTTCCCAAGTCATTCGTCTGTCAAAGATCATGCCTAAGAATCTGTGTTGGTCGGAGTATGGAATTAAAGCGTTTCCAAGATATAAATCGGGTGAATGGGGTGTGTTTCTTTTTCGACTGAAATGAATGCATTTGGTTTTTTCGGTAGAGAAATGAAGACCAATGGAAAGGGACCAGTTTTGGATTCTACTAACAGCGTCTTGTAATTTGCATTTTATAGTGGAAATATTGTCAGATCGGCAAAATATGGCAAGGTCATCGGCGAACAACAGCGGCTTGACACCTCTTGGCAAGTTCAGTCCTAAGTCGCTTATCGCCAAACAGAATAGTGTTGGACTGAGGACACAGCCCTGGGGGACGCCGTTGAGCTGTTCTCGGTATTCTGATAGTTCAGATCCTATTTGAACCCTAAAGTGACGATTCGAAAGAAATTGTTCAATATAATTGTACATTCGACCTTTTATTCCTACAGCTAATAATTTATTGAGAATGATGGAGTGGTTAATGTTATCGAAAGCTTTTTTCAAATCAAAAAATATTGCAAGTGTTTGTTGTGCATTAACAAAGGAATATTGAATTTCGGCTTCTAAGGTAACTAAATGGTCTAATGTGCATCTGCCTTTACGGAATCCTGACTGAAAAGGTTGAATTAAATTGTTGTTTTCTATTATCCACATTAGTCTTTTATTGATCATTCGTTCCATTATTTTACTTAGGCAGCTCGTGAGAAATATGGGGCGATAGCTAGTTGGTAAACGTTTGTCATTTCCGCTTTTTAGAATTGGGATTACCAACGAATCGCGCCAATTATGTGGAAACTGTCCGGAGGACCACACATAATTATAATACCCAAGTAGCCATTCTAGAGTGTTTTCTGGAAGATTTTTTATCATTTCATAGTGGATGAGGTCAGGGCCAGGGGATGAGCCTTTAACGTTATTTAATATGTTTTTGAATTCCCACATAGAGAACGGGAGGTTGTAATGTAATGTTTCGTCATCCATTATTATTTCTCTGTCCGGTGCTTCATGATTGGTTGGGTTTCTCCCGGAATTATATATTTCAGAAAAGAAGTCTGCAAATGTGTTAGAGACGGGTAGAGGATCGTCTGACAGTTGTCCGTTGACCAAAATGGTGTGGCGACATGGAAGGGGAGTACTTGATATTTTACGTATTTTGTTCCACACTTTGGTTGAAGATGCAGAAGAATTAATGGAATTGACAAAATTTTTCCACGACTCGGTCTTGCATTGCTTTATTACATGTCTGCACATGGCACGATATCTTTTATATTCTATTAATTTTTCGGAGGTCATGGATTTTTGAAAATTTTTGTAGGCCTTTCGGCGATCTTTAATTGCTTTTTTGCAGGCATCATTAAACCAAGGTAAAAGTGGCCTTCGTGGTGACCCGGATGTCGTTGGTATTGAGGCTTTAGCTGCATCTACGATCTTATTCGTGATGGTTTCACAACCTTTATCGATATTCATTTGGTACGGAGGAGTTTGGGGTGGAGACGCAAGGGATGTAAACAGAGTCCAATCAGCTCTTTTTAGGATCCATCTTGATTTCATTCTTGCCGGATTTGTGGAATTAAATTTTATTAGGATCGGAAAATGATCGCTACCGTACAAGTCTGGTAATGTCGTCCAATTTATAATATTATATAAAGCCCTATTGGTTAAAGAAATGTCTATGTGAGAATAGGTACCATGGCTTGAACTAAAAAATGTATGTTCTCCGGTGTTGAGCAGAAGTAGATCAGTGGCGTCTAAAAAATTTTCAATTATTTTACCTCTAGTGTTTTTATCTTGGGACCCCCATAGAGGATTATGGCCGTTAACGTCCCCGATAAAAAGTACTGGTCGTGGTAATTGATTGTAGATATCTATAAGTTGTTGTGTGTCTATTGTACGGTCTTGGGGAAGGTATATGTTACATATGGTAAAAGAAAAGTCTTTGTGCACCCTGACTGCTATAGTTTGGAGATGGGAATTAATGTTAATTGGTTCAGAGTAAACAGACTTGTGGATAGCTATTAAAATTCCGTGATAACTGTTTAGATTTTCTTTCCTATATATTTCAAAATTTTTCATAGTAAAATTGTCAGTGATTTTAAGGTGAGTCTCTTGAAGAGCTATGCAAAACGGGTCTGTATCTTGTATGAGTATTTTTAAATCATTAAAATGGGTTTTTACACCATTGCAGTTCCATTGAACTATTGACATATTTTGGTGTTATTAGGAATGTATTCATCCACAGATCCATACATACATAACCCGTAAGACATATGTAGAGGGAAAAAAAAAAAAAAAAAAAAAAAAAAAAAAAAAAAAAAAAAAAAAAAAAAAAAAAAAAAAAATACACACCCAGGCGCGCACGCATGCACACACACACACACACACACACACGCTATATATTCACATATTTTAAGCAGCCTGGTGTTAAGAAAGCACCACTGTACTTCAAAACTATATTTAGATTTGATGGTCGTAAGTAATCTTTTATGGTGATGCTCTTTGTTATTATATTTATATGTAAGAAAATAAACAGGAATTTGTATAGTGATAGCTATGTTTATGCCCGCAGTAAAATAAATGCAGGTAGAGGTAATGCCAACAGTAATAAAAAAATATTGTAGGAACGAGGAAGAGTAGAATAAATTGTAATAACCAGAGTAATCATTATAAACATACAGCGGTAGTAGGAAAGAGTAATTGTTTATAATGGCGATAATATGCGGCTTGTAAATATTTATCAACATTTTTTTTTTTTTTTTGTTTAAAAGTGAGTTTGTTATTATGGAATCTTATTGTAGCTAGATTATTATTGACATTTAAATAGTAAGTATATGAGTTAGGGCAAGGACTGGGTTTAAAAACAGTTATTATGTAATAGTAATTGTTTTCGTAGGTAACGGGTATTTCGTAATATATTTTTTTGATCATGATGTTTTTTTAGTTTTTCGGTTGCCCGATTTTTTATTATTAACGAGAGTAAACTCTCCTTCTGAGTTGATATCTGACTCTAGGGTATCCATAGAGTCAGATACGACTAACTTATTGTCATCCGAGAGAGCGGTGCCTTCGGCTGACGGAGGTGGTGGGGGGTGAGGAGAGGCCAGCCTGGCCGCCGATCTCGACCGCGAGCTTCGAGCTGGCTTAGGCGTAGGAGTGGGGGGTGGGGGGAGGGGAGGAGTTTGTGATGTGGAGGGGAGGGGAACGGAGGGGGCAAGCGGGGGGGAGGGAAGTAGGTAAGGGGGGCTAATGTTGTTTTTAGTTAGGAATTTTTTATCATTAGAGCTTTCACCAAAATTAAATACCATATTTGTTTGAATACCTATTTCCTTTTTTTCAGTAATTTTTATTTTTTGTTTAACGATTTCAGAAAAAGATTTGTTAAACTGTGAGGGGTTTTGTTCTTTATATATTCTCCTTGCTTCGTTTAGCGGTATTTTATTTAACGTTTGAATAGTTTTAATTTCTTTATGGATAGCGAAAACGGGACACGAGCGATCTAAGGCGTGGTGGGGCCCATCGCAATTTGCGCATTTAGCTGGCAGGTTGCATTTTGAATTTTCTTCATGTTTCTCTCCGCCGCATTGAATACATTTGGATTTTTGTTTACATAAATTTGTGGGATGTGCAAATCCCAAACAGTTGAAGCAGCGCATGGGATTTGGGATGTATTGCTGGACTTTGACTGTTAAGAATCCTATTTTTATTGCTTCTGGTGTTTTTGGTGTCGGAAACGTAATTATATATGTATTAGTTAATATTTCATTACCGTTTCTTTTTATTTTTATACGGATGATATCGTGGATGGTGCCGGAGAGTTCGTTTTTTATTTCATCTAATTCTAAAAACTGTAGGTCCTGGCATCTAATCACTCCTTTACTATAATTTAAAGTATTGTGTGGGGATACTTGTACATCAAATTGACCGGCAAAATTTTTGCATTTTAATAGTGTTTCTGACTGTTTCCCATTTTTGGTTTCTACTAGTAGACAGCCGTTTTTTAGTTTCTTTACATTGTTTAATTCTCCTACTAGGCCGGTAAGAAATTTATTAATTAAAAAAGGAGAGACTTTTTGAAAGCTCTGTTCGTCTGTCCTTTGTACTATTAAAAACGTCGGGGCCGTGTGTTTTGGGGTTGCATTGTCGTCTAATTGTTTAAGGCGAACATGATGCCGTTTTCTTTTAACCTTCGGGCTACTTAGGTCTATGGGATCCCCCATATTTAAAATTAACAAAAGTAAAATAAGAAGATACGGAGAGAAAAAAAAATAAATAAATAAATTAAAATAAAAATAAAGAAATTATAAAACGTGCTTCTTCACAAAAAATATAATACAATTTTCAAGAGATAAAAAGAAAATAATAAATATAGATATAGATATTTCAGTCTTATCTGAACAGCAGGGAGCGCTAAGTAGGGACGTCTTCTCTCTTCAGATCCTAAACACTGACTGATCAATGAAAAGTGTTGCATCAGTAAAATAAAACTTGATATCTTCCAGAAAACAACCTCATTGTATGAAAGTCCCCTCAGCAAAAATTTGGCAGCCATGAAAATGATTGATATCATAAATGCTACGCCACTAGAATTGAAGCAACAGTGTTTAGCAATTTATTTTCTGAATAATATTTTATTACGAAGGATATAATTCATAGTAGTTCGGTAATACATTTAGTCAAAAATTCATCGAAAGGAATTACGAACATAATCCTAGCGGTCTTTTTGACATCGATCAATTTTATGGCTGCCCCTTTTTTGTTGGGACGTCTATCCAATGATGGTTTTTAATCACTACTTTTCCAGCGATCGATTTAAATAAAGCAATATTAACGGTCCCTACCGGAGTAGTGCATAATATCGCCATAGTTCTCAAAAGAATATTCAAGCAATCATAATTCCAAAGTTACGTTCCAATTTACGAGTAATATAGGTCATATTGCCATCCTCATCGATTCTCCATTAACGATATCTTGTCCAAAACCGGCCACAATCTCGACTGTTCAGTGACTTCATCTTGGAATGGCCGGATTTATTTATTTATGTATATTTAACTCAACACATCTCGGAAAACCGATGATGTATGTAAATGATAAGTACTGACGACAATATTTAGCAAAGGAAAAATATTGTCATTGTGGATAAACATTTTATGTGTTCCCTTCCCAATGGAACATTGATCTTTAAAAAAATAAAATCCCTTTTTAATCATAAAACGTAGTATGTTGAAAATTGTATAATACACGCACTGCTTTCCCACTTTTGTGTGTATTCATAAAATTAAAAAGGTGACTGTTTAAATATAGAGAAAAACACTTTATTCATCATAAAAGAGATGCTACCCAACTACATTGGGTTGCTAATACACAGCATACTATATGTCTATCTGAGACTATTTGTAAGATCTTATTGTAATAATATATAATAATAAAAAGGCCCGAGAAAGACGAATGTGGTAGAGCGTAAAAAGATTTCGAATTTTTTTTTTTAAACCAACGTACCGTTTTCTACTTTTTTATCTTCTCCAACTAAAAAGTATGAAATAAAAAACATTTTATAAAAAAAATTAAACCGACTTCGAAACCTAGGAACCAGTAAAACTAAATTCACTGAAAAGTATGAAATAATTAACTTCTGATTTTTATGAATACACAGCAAAATTGAAAAGGGTATAAAAAGTGGAAAAATGTAATAAGAGGAATAATTTTATTTTGATTTGTACAAATACACACTAATTGTTAATGAAAATTATTAAATTAAAATATTAAATACCATGTTCAGTAAAACATAATCTTTTCGGAGGCGGCGCAAAATTTAAAATTGTTAACTCTAGGCCTTATGATAATCTTTTCATGACGTCATGACGTAACATGTCATTTCTATTTTGCGCCGCCTCCGAAAAGATTGTTTTACTGAACATAGTATTTAATATTTTAATTTAATAATTTTCATTAACAATTAGTGTGTATTTGTACAAATCAAAATAACATTATTCCTCTTATTACATTTTTCCACTTTTTATACCCTTTTCAATTTTGCTGTGTATTCATAAAAATCAGAAGGTAATTATTTCATACTTTTCAGTGAATTTAGTTTTACTGGTTCCTAGGTTTCGAAGTCGGTTTAATTTTTTTTATAAAATGTTTTTTTTTAGGAATATTAACGGAATAAAATATTTTCATATAATTCAACGAGAATTATATTTTATGATTCAGTCCAATTCGAGGCCGATTATATAATAAAAGGTTCAAATATAGGAATTTAAATGTTAAAATCGATATATCTCCCATCGATCGCATTTGATCGATCTAATTCTATTATGGTGTTTTAGCACCCTTCACCCTCTACCACTGTAAAAAAAAATCAGATCCAACTATTGCCAATAATAGAAGTTATATCAATTTAAATACTTTCTTTTCATAATTTACATAGTTAACGTGGATCAAATTAAAACGCATTTTTATCCAATAATTTTACAGCCATTCTTATTTATAAAATATATTTGGTGCAATAATATAAGAAGTAACACTGAATAGAAAAAAAATTATGTTATCAGAGAGATGAGCATAGATTTTGCTTAAAATAAAATAATTTTTTTCCCTATTAAGCTTTACTTTCTGTATTAACGCACCAAACATATTTTATAAATAAGAAGAATGGCTGTAAAATTATTGGATAAAAATGTGTTTTAATTTCATCCATATTTATTAGAAAATTAAATAAGGAGGTAAAGATCGTAGTAGCTAAAGAGAAAAATGCTACCTGGGAAAGATGCTGCCGGCGCATAGACAGCACGCTGGAATACAACAGAGTCAGGGAGTCCTGGGATATCTTAAAAAAGCTGCGTGCACCCAGAAAAGGAAATGTACTCTCACCAATTGGTGACTGTGATTGGAAAAGGCACTTTGAAGATCTCCTTAGAGAGAGCCGCCCCCAGTTCATGGCAGAGGAGAGAGCTACCCGAACACAGGATACTGGATTGGAGGTGACCATGGAGGAATTGGTTCAGGCTCTAAAGACCTCTAAAAACGGAAAGGCCCCGGGACCAGGCGGGATCCCGATGGAGCTGCTGAAGTCTGGAGGGGATAAGATGAGGACCATCCTTCATGAAGTAATTAGGCTAATATTGAAGGGAGACAGGATACCAGAGGATCTCCGAACTGGATTTATATCACCTATATTCAAGAAAGGGGACCGAAAAGTATGCAGGAACTACAGAGGTATCTGTGTGCAGAGCTCTGTAAGTAGAATTATTGGAAGACTGCTCCGCGACAAACTAGAGGATGAGTTCCTAACTCCAGAAGAGCAGGCGGGCTTCACGGCAGGGCGCTCCTGCAATGACAACATCTTTGTCCTAAGGCAACTAATTGAGAAATCCCAGGAGATGAACCAGGAACTCCATATGGCATTCGTGGACCTTGAGCAGGCCTATGACAGCGTCCCGAGAAGCAGAATGTGGTCGGCACTGACGAAGGCGGGCATAGACGGCAGCTTGGTATCTGCAGTAAGGCACCTCTACCGAGACGACATTTACCGAATCAAAATAGGAAATCGGCTGTCGGAACCTTTCGCAGGAACTAAGGGTCTGAAACAGGGCTGCAGCATGGCGCCCACTCTTTTCAAGATTTACCTCCACGCGACTGTAAGGCAGTGGTATGGTCGGTGTGGAGATGTAGGGCCATATATCGACGACGACCAACTGATCTCCCTATTTTTTGCGGATGACCAGGTTGTATTTGCGCGGAGGAAGGTTTATCTGGAAATGATGATGTGCTCACTGTGGGACTGCTATGAGTCTATGGGGCTTAAAATTAACTTCGGAAAGACTGAGTACATGGCTGTATGCGCTAGTAATGACGGTGATCTCCTCGTTGACTCTGAAAAATGTACAAAGGTGGATGTTTTTAAATATCTGGGATCTTACCTCGACTCCTCAGGATCCTCAGAAACAGATGTACGGAAAAAAGTGGAGCAAGCTCGAAAAGCCACACGCATGCTGCATCCGGCTTTGTGGAACAGAACAATTACAAAGGAAAATAAGCGAAGGATCTTCCACGCCATCGTCGAGCCCATCCTAACGTATGCATCGGAAACCTGGACCATGGCATCCCAGCTTTACTCAAGGGTTCAAGCTGTGGAGATGGACTTTTGGAGGAGATGCCTAAAAGTAACAAGGATGGACAGAATAAGTAATGACGTTGTTCGGAACAGGATGGAGGTCCCTTTATCTGTCAACCACAGAATAGGACAGCGAAGGCTAAGATGGTACGGCCATGTAAGAAGAATGTCCAGTGAGCGATGGCCGAGACGAGTCTTGGAGTGGCAGCCGCCAGGAAGACGGAAAAGAGGACCCAGAAAAAGATGGATTAGTGAAGTGGAGGAGGAAATGGCCGCCCGAGGCCTTCAGGATAGAGACTGGCTGGACCGCGATCTCTGGAGCTCAGCCCTGGTGTAAAAAGGCAACCCGCGTTGGAACGCCTATAAAAGTAAGTAAGTAAAATTTCATCCACGTTAACTATGTAAATTATGAAAAGAAAGTGTTTAAATTGATATAACATTTATTATTGGAAATAGTTGGTTCTGATTTTTTTTTACAGTGGTAGAGGGTGAAGGGTGCTAAAATACCATAATAGAATTAGATCGATCAAATGCGATCGATGGGAGATATATCGATTTTAAGATTTAAATCCCTATATTTGAACCTTTATTATATAATCGGCCTCGAATTGGACTGAATCATAAAATATACCAGGTCATTCAAAAAGTCCTGTCGTTTTTCGTTTGTTCGTTGTTTATTTTGATTCTAGAGTGTTTGCTAATTAATTCCGTTCAATACAACTTTTATCCATGTAAATACAAATGTTTATACTTTATGAATAGGAGGCTAAGGAGGATTAATTTAATGCAGTCACCATCCAACTGTCTAGTTAAAATGATTCCATTTGAAACTCAAATTCGGTCGATTTTGCTCTATGAGTTTAAACTTGGCTCAAAAGCTGCCGAAACTGCTAGAAAAATATGCTCCGTGTTTGGGGAAGATGTGCTGTCTGAGCGGAAGGCACAATTTTGGTTTTCAAAATTTCGTGGAGGCGACGAGACACTAGAAGACGAGGCACGCTCGGGTCGACCAACTGTAGTTGATAAGGAGGACGTTCGAAGAGTAGTAGAGTTGGATCCGCGTCAAAGTTGTTCAGAGATAGCCTCTCAACTTAATATCTCAGCCACCACTGCCTGGAATTACCTTAAAGAACTGGGAAAATTGAAAAAACTGGATAAATGGATTCCTCATAAGCTTTCAGATGCCAATATGCTTGTTCGCTTGACAACTGCATCTTCGTTAACTTCCCGCTTGAAAGTCGAACGAAGTTTTGCCTCACCCACCATATTCCCCTGACCTGTCACCCACTGATTATCACCTATTCAGAGATCTCGACAACAATCTGAGACAGAAATGTTTTCAAGACCGTGACAACCTAATTCACGAACTGACCACTTATTTTTGCAGTAAAAATCAACAGTTTTTTAAGGAAGGAATTTGGGCTTTACCATCTCGTTGGGAGAAGGTTACCGACTGTAACGGTGGATATTTTGATGAATAAAGGTGATTATTTGAAAATATTTATTTATTTATAATTTCCCCCCAAAAAACGACAGGACTTTTTGAATGACCTGGTACTTCTCGTTGAATTATATGAAAATATTTTATTCCGTTAAAATTGCTTACCATAGTGATGTGGTACCACTGGTGATCCCATACACTTAATAAATATAATAACTTGATAGGAATTTATTTAATGTGTAGGTTTTGGTGCCCTCCTCTGCCCCGCTCCCCGTGCGGACGTTCATGGGTGAAGCCGTTCTTGATTTATTTAAATTCACCCCTAGGAAGTGAGGTGATTATCAACTGTTTACCAATTTATCAGACTTAGACGAAATATGAAACACATGTCGTTATCGTACATATAAGAAGTTTAATTTCACATAAATGTTATCGTGGAGAAGTCTTAGGTGGGAGAATAATTTTTTTTTCTAACAATTTCATCCAATTTCAACGAATTTCAAAGGTTATTTCTTATTTATGTTAACTAATCACTGTCATAAATCCAGTTCGATATCTTAACAAATGAAAAGAGTGGCATTTATACTACCACATTCCGCATCTAACTTTATTTTTTCAAAAATGTCACTTAGACCCCTTAAATTCTATGGTCCACTATTATAATTAAATAGGGATACAAAGTTAACATTCTTATAAATACGAAATCGCAATAGGAAGATAAAAACCAAAAAAATCAGCCTTCCATTTTCAATGGAAAGACAAAAACTGTTTTAATTACTTACATCATGAATCAAGCAGTCAATAGCCAACACAAATTGACAAAAAAAATAGAACTGGTTATGGTCGGTGTAAGGCAATACTGAACGAAGCGCCTAAGTTCATATTTTGGAAAAGCTGAAGTGAATTGTGTGAAACAAGGTTATGTTTACTTTTACACTTTAGAAGTACAATATATATTATTTAGTCTTTCGTATTATTCAAATATAAAAAAGCAAGATTATACAAATAATAACAATAGTTAATTTAAAAAAAGTTTAATTTTTATTAAAGTTTAATTTTTATAAAAGTTTAAAAAAAGAGACACACGTGAGGATCTGAAGAAACCATTCGACTAGTTTTTAATATAAAAATGAGAACATATAGGGAATTTGATGTAAAAATTATTGAACTCAATCATCCTCTTCATTTAGGATTACTTAGTACCTAAATATCAAGAAATATTGACTGCAAAAATACAAATACATATACCTGATTAATTAGTAGAAATTAAAAATTCTGGTAAATTTAAAAAAAAAAATGAATAGGGTTATCAGTAGGAATTAATACCGGTTAACCAGAATTAATTGTAGTAGACAAAATTTACTTCACTTACTTGGCACAGTTGCAAGTATTTTATAATAAAATGAATATATCAGAAAAATTAGCAATAAAAAAATAAGGTCTAATAGGGCTGGTCGCTGTGAGGGTCGTAGTGGAGGGGATGAGTAGGTTCTACCCTAACACGTTATGGACTGAAAAGGGAGTCGTGTTACTCCATACTTCATGGATCTGTCAAGCAAACTCAATATTATTATTATTTTAATGTCAATATAATTATGTAATATTCAAAATTCCATCAGATGATTTTTCTCAAAGACTCTCGGTCAATTATCATTTTTGAGGCGGCCTACACCTGTAAGGATTCTGTAGGTAGGTCATTCTGTACTAAGTAGCAATTTTCAGAGTTGAAAATTCTTATTTTTTTAACTAGGGAAAAAATGGAATTTTCTCACTTGGTTGACCTGATATACCTTGCTAAAAATGTCAGTGAAACGGCAAGCACAAATCATTATTCATTCTTAAGATATTCAATTTTTTTTTAATTGTCACACACGGTAGGGAGAAATGGAAACACGGTAGAGAGAAACACAACCATGGTTGAGAAAAAACATTTTTATTCTTTCTAATTAAAGATTGGTTATTTCTAATTTATCTATTGGTTATTTCAAGAGTACATTATTTAGACATTTTTTATTACATTACTTTTTTTATGGTTATCAAACAAAGTATTGGCCAAATATGAGTTGAAACTAGAAAACAGCAACTAGTTAAGTATTTTTCTCTTGAACATTTGACCGCTAGAAATTGAAAACTAGAACAAAATATCACCATTTTTAACTTAATTCAACTGCAATCAATGTTTTAGCTTGTAGGAAAAGAAAGATGATGGCTCGGAGCTTGATTCCGAAGGTAGTTTGTGAATACCGAGGATGTGTTTTTCACAATCGTAACTGGAAAAGCAGCTTAACGAATTCATCTTGAGGATGTCCGGAGTTGTGGCTAAAAAAATCACCTGATGAACTTTCATCGTTCCAAGAAAAGGAGGCAATTTTTTGGGAACCATCGCAGCCAATGTGGTGATATCATCTTCCTCAACTGTAGCGAGTCGCACTCTTCTTGTGCGGGATTGCAAAACATCAACGAAGGTTCGGAAGTTACGAATATCACTTCCAAGTGCTACTACCTTGTCGGCTATCCGTTTGAGACACCCTCCAATACCATCTGGAGCTCCGTAGTTCCATGTAGCGAGTATCAGGTTTTCGAAGCGAGCTTGTAGGACTCTTGGGAAGAGGTAAAACAGGGTCCTGTTTTTTATTATGTTGATGCACAGTCGGATATGAAATAAGGCCCATTGACTTTGGGCAGCTCTTTTTTTATGAATTAGGTAGTCCAACGCCGTCCACTTCCTTCCGCTCTCAGCTCCTCGTTCCAGTCTGCGGCACTCCTCTTCTCGACTCTGACTAATCAGCTTCAGAGCTTCCTTCCAACCTCACACTTTCCGAACTTCCTACTCTCACAGCACTCACTTCTCGACTTCCAAAACCTCTCTTCCATGCTTTCATACCAATATTCTTCCCCCACTCTATTGACTTTATTCCATTGGCTGGTCATCCTGAAATTCCCATCCCACTCTATTCAGACTTGTTTTCATTGGTTGGCCACCCTAAAATTCCCATTCCCAGCTTTATTTCTATATTTCTTCAGCGGTGTCTTTGCCAGGGTAAAACCCGGGTTTATGGCCCAAAGTTTCTCCAACAATCTTCTTGGGTATTTCCCTGGGTCACTGTTGGCAGCATTGTCTGTCCTGGGCTTTACTTATTTTAAGTTTCTAACAATACGTTAATGGCCCGAATACTTTCAAGGCAGTATTCCCCGGACCTTGCCGCCTCCTGCCTTCAGGTAAAACTGACCACTCGGTTCGAGCTTATTCAGTATTTTGAAATGATATGTTAAATTATTAATACAATTACTTTCCCTATCCTGGCAGCATCAACGATGCATAGGAATAAGTAGATAGGATAAAACTGTAAACAATTCAAAAAGAGAATGTTGCTTTGCATTTTCTCTCCGCCCTGTCGTATTTCTCTCCACCGTGGCAGGCTTAGGACCACGGTTGAGAGAACCACGGTAGAGAGAGAATTTTAGATTCTGGAGAGGTTATAAGACTTTAGTTGAAGCTTAGAGATTAGGGAAAAACACTAAACTACTCCCGAATCACCTAACTTTGATGCAAGAATGGTAATTTTATCATTTACCTGTTTGGAGTTAGGAAGTCCACAGTTGAGAGGCGTCTGTGGTGAGAAACGGAACTTTTATCTCACAAAAATCACACAACAGGCAAAATGAGATTTTACAGTGAACAGGTCCTCGTGGTTCAAGTATCATGTGACAAGCACGGTTGCCAACCTTTGCTATCCACTCTCGAGTCAATCACTCCATTCTGGCGCCGATTTCAAAAAGTGACACGGTTGAGAGAAATGAATCTGATCACACGACTTTAATGCTTTGAATATTTTCGTCAGTAGACAAAAAAATTATGACAATGCTCTCTCCCTTCTCTGTAGGTATATCTCACGCATTATCATTAAAAAGAAAATCATTATAGACTTGAACAAAGCCTCAATATATAACGACAATGTAGTGAACTCAGAATTGTAACATGCCACAGTAGAGAGAAATTGGTACATTAATGATTTAAAAAGTGTAATTAAACTGATAAAAAAATGTTTTCAAATAATGGATCAGGTCTTACCCAGTACCCTTAATCGATATTTAAAATGCCGCACCTCTTGGGGTTTTAACAGCGGAGCAATAGTTGTGTAACACAAATTTGCCACTTAGCGGAGAATGACCCAGGTACATTATTTCTTATTGGCTTTTTTTTGTTTTTCTAAAGTATTCTCATCGCTTTTATGTTATTACTTTCACATAAACTCTCGAATAAGGTCAAGGCCAGAAGTAGTTTCGGGGAAGCTTTACCGCAGGTTTAATTTTTGTTTCATTCTCTTGTTATATACGATTCAATAACGAACTTTTGTATTGAAGAAATTTTAACTCATTCTAATACTTTACTTTACTTTATCTTTACCCTGAGGTTGGCAAGGGATATAAATATAGATGAATAATTACTTCATTTTCACAATTGATAAATACATGAAATATTTCAAAAAATTCAATTCTTATTGTTATTTATACATATATGTATGTATAAATGTACATACATACATAACGTATGTAAATGTATTATTTATACATACATTATATATGTACCTTTCAAAACCTCCCATGTTGGCCAATCATTATTTTTGGAGTTATAAGTAACTGAGTACGTTTACAAACGATTCGTAGAACTAACGTTTACAATAAATTATTTGCATTTTTGTAACCACATTGAACCATTATTAGCTGATGTCCAGGATATCTACCAATAATTATTTAATTAGATCTCATTATAATTCAACGCTTCACTTGAGATAAAAAGTGGTAAGCAGCTGATTCCCCAATAACAGTAAATTGACCTCTCTTTACAATCGTAAACGATGTTTCATTTTGGGCAAAAGATTATTTTATTTCTTACCAAGTATCCTATCCTAGATCTGGAATTGACACTTTTGATAAATTCAAAACATCTAACTACTAAAACGTCCGACAAGGCAAAAGAAATAAGACAATTCCTGAATAAAAAATAAACTTATGAAACCATTAAATTTATAAGATTATGACATAAACTTATGTCTGAATTAAACATATTGTCAAACAATGGGCGGATCCAGGAGGATTTTTTTACTTTCACTTAACTATATATGAAATATATAGTAAGTGGAAGTATTGCGATCGTGAAAATTTTCGACTTCCGGTTTTCAACGGAAATACACGTTTTGGGGTCCCCTGAGTCGAAATAACCAAGTCCCGCGAAATGGTCTGTGTGTGTGTGTGCGCGCGCGCGTGTGTGTGTGTGTTTGTGTGTGTGTGAACAGACTAGCTCAAAAACTATAAACCGTGAGAACCTGAAATTTGGTATTTAGAGTATGTATATGCCCGCGATGTGACAGCAAAACTTTCATCAAAATTGCTCAAAGGGAGGGGGTACTTTATTTAATAATTTCTAAAGTTTTTTTCGATTTTCTCAAAACGGCTCTAACGATTTTGATTAAACTGAGTATTTGATCTATTTATATGCCCGAGATAGGACTGTAAAAATTTCATCAAAATTGATCAACCGGAGGGGGGACTTTATTTAGTAACTTTTTACGTTTTTTTTCGATTTTCTCAAAAAAGGCTTTAACGATTTTGATCAAACTTTGTATTTGATGTATTTATATGCCCGAGATATGACTGTAAAAATTTCATCAAAATTGATCTACAGGAGAGGGGACTTCATTTCATAATTTTTTTCCAATTTTTACCTTTTTGATCGATTATCTCAAAAACGGCTTTAACGATTTTTATCAAATTCGTTATGTTTAATGAAAATTGGTTGTTATTTAATATCAGGTAAGCTTTATCATTATTAAAATGTTCTGAGAGGGCTTAAATGGGGAAGGGGCCTTTTTTGTTTTCCTATAAAGTACCTTTGTTTTAGTTTATATTGAGAAATGAACTGTCTGTTATCACGCCTAAAAATAAGAAATGGCTAAATATGATATATGAAGAAAATCAAGTAAACATATACAGGAGAAAAAAAGAAAAATAATCCGTCAACTCATAAAGCACCTTGAGCTCACGCATGCGCCGTACGCCTTTAACGACAAACCAATGCGTTATTATTAAAGATGTTCTGTTCATTTGAGAAGTGGCAATTGACAAAACGCATCAATTTCTAATCTAAGTAAGTTGGTAAGTGAAAGTTGTGTGTTGCGCGCACGCACCAGATTTTTTATAGAAAGAATTTAACTTTACTAAAATTGAAGAAGTAACACAAAGGATAAATAATATGCAGAACTATTAGCATGACAGTTGTGGGAAAGGAACATGAAGCTTTACAACCGGATGGATCCACCCTTGTGTTTCAGCCATTTGCAAGCTCGAAAATTTTCGAAATTCTATTCAAAGGGTGAGCGTGAAATCTTTTCCCCTCCCATCAAGGCTTTTGTAAAATTACCCGTAGTACATACATTGAAATTCGCTTGTTATAGAATACTTCTATACCATAGATTTTGTGATGCTGTTGACTTCAGGTTATAATGTGTCAAATGGAAACCAATACACGCTAGTCACTAAAATTAAAAAGAACCCAATTTGTTGGTAGTATCATACATCATATTTTTCATTTGAACCAATAAAAGTAGTATTTATAAACACCGAACAGTTTAGATAACAAAGAATTAAAATTTTTAGACATTGCACAGCCTCTCCACTCCTCTAATATATCGTTAATGATTTAATAACGCAGTTGATAATATATAACAGGGTTAAATATCACAGGCATTATATACCATATAATTCACTATATTTTTTGAAAAATATTATTTTTTAATATATAGCAGATAGAACGGTACTATATTAGTTTAGGTTACTATGCGCTTGGTTTATAAGCAACTTATAACTATGCATGCAGCTTATATCAAAGGTGAAAAGAGGAAGAGAGCAAAAGTTTTCATAATTCATTCAAAAAAGAAACTGATTCAAAAATGCTTTCAGAAAAATAGTCTGACTTACCTGCTAATTTACTCTTAATTACGCAGAAGTCAACAACTAGCTGTTGAAAGTTGGAACTTGAAACCGACACTGAAGGAGTGGGGTGAAGTGCGGAAGAGTCTCCAAGATATCTGGGAATAACAGTGTGATAGGAACACGTTATCTTTGTGCTCGCTCGTTTATTGAATTCTTATCCATCCAATGTTGCCATATTGCACTTGTAAATATTTTGAGAAGCCTATGCTTGGACTTTAAATTTTTCCAAAATGTTATATACTCATATCCAGCCTAGAAAAATATTTGGAATGAATGAAACATGGGCGAAGAAAGTATCCTAATAATGAATCAGAAGGCACTGAAAGGTTTGCTAATATATCGAGAGCCCGAGTGAAACAATCGAAATTATCTCATGAAAATATAATACTAAAGTTGACTAGTCAGAAAAAAAAATCACCTGTAGAAATGGTGGCCCCATAAATGAAAATTTTGGAATATCTTCATCTAACTCGAAAACAATTTATCTCGTAACAAGGGCGCCCTCAAAATTTCTTCTAGGGGGCAGGTTGTATTAATGTAAGGTTATAATTTTGTTCTAAAGAGATAGGAAATTCATATGACCGGGGGAAATTCTGACTGCGTAGGGCTCAATTCATTGTTCAGATATAACTTATTGCTATTTGAAAAATAAAATATGTTTATATATCATACTTGGGAGCGGGGTAGCTCATTGGCAAGGCATTGAGTTGCTGTGCTCAAGGTCCTGAGTTCGAATCAGGCTTGGCGCAGGATACCTTTAATATACTGTCAGAGATCGTATTGGTGGCCAAGAGACCTTCCTAGTGCAAACCCAGCCTCTAAAATGTGGGTACTCTTAATTAAAAAATTATGGGGAAAGAACTTGACGATTGAGCGTAATAACGGTCAAATAGCCTCCTAGCACGACCGCTGACCAAGGGTTGTAGCAGTATAGTTTTTTTTTTTTTTTTTTTAATATATATATATATATATTTATATATAAATCTTAATAAGTTTAGTGAACTAATACGAATTTGTTTAATGTGTAGCTTTTGTCTCTCATATTTTCTGGCAACTTCCCTCCCCTGTCAACCCACTGCGGAAATTCAGGTCTCTTGGCGATATAAAATAAATGATTATAATATTTTGCGTTGAATGATTTATTTTATAGCAAAATTTGCTAAGACGTTTCACCAAGCTGGATAAAGAATGAAAAAAATAAATTTTGCTTACGTTCCAAAGCCTGATATTCGAAAACAGCTAATGTAAGCAAAAAAAATTACGGACGAAAGTTATAAAAAATTTTCGATAAAATAAGCACCGTAATTTAGATATTAGCTCCCCCCTTTGTAAAGATGCATATAAAAACTATAAAATAATCATTGAGCTTATTTCCTTTTAAAACTTTTTTTTGATGTCTGAAAACAATCTCCTTTGAATTACTAGGCAGGATCCATTATCCATAACCAGGAAGGCTATCATAGCGTGAATATTTGAATGTGAAATCGATAGAAGTACCAAAGCCATCAGCATTGTGGGAGTGAGAGGGCAGAATAAGAGCAAAATGGAAAGAATAAAGGGGGCGGGGCTGTCCACATTTGTGAAAGCAGAAAAGTCTCTTGGGTCATCTGTCATCCACTGCCTCTTGAATAATTCCAGGGCAGCGTCCAGGGGCTGCATCGGAACAGGTTATGTATCACAAAGGCTCAAAGTTACATTTCATATAGAGCTCGTTTAGGAAACAATTTTTTTTTTTTTTTTTTACTTCGTGCTCTCTTTTATCTTGAAATTTGCCTTGCTAGAAATTATTCGTATGGCAAAGCAAAACAATAACCGACCCAGCTTCGGACTTCTAATGTATATTAAAGCTATAAAGACACCGTGAATTTTTTTTTTATTTTTTTTTAAACAGTGGGGTGTCTGACACTCCAAGCCTTTTAATTTTTTTTCTAATAAAAAATGATGCAGGTTTAGTATTTTGAAATTAACTTAAATAAAGAATTAATAAAATTAGAAAGTTATTTAATTTGAATCGAAAAAAAAAAAAATTAAATAAGGTTTTATATTATTTTAATCTTTTTTGTGGGTAACCACCTATTTTTAAATATTTTATTTTTTAAGAGAAAAGATTGGGCTCCGCCGGAAGTCGAACCCGGGTCTCCGGCGGTACGCTATCCACTGCGCCACAGAGCTCCCTTCCAAGCGAAGCCAATCAATCCTTCCACTTCACTGATACCTCTCCCCCGTTCTGGCAAGTTTTGCGAGTAGTTACAGGAGGTGGACAATTTTTGTCCAATTTGTGGTATCACTTAACAATCGTCAATATTTAAATTATGTTTATATTAATTTAATGTTTTCTTTTGGGTAACTACCTATTTTTAAATTGATATTATTTCTAAATCTTTTATTTTTGAAGAGAAAAGATTGGGCTCCGTCGGGAGTAGAACCCGGGTCTCCCGCGTGACATGCGCGGAACGCTATCAACTGCGCCACAGAGCTCGCTTCCAAGCGGAGCCAATCCTTCCTCCTCCGCTCTTTTATCCTCTTATATCTTTCCTACTCCCGGCGGAGCCCAATATTTTCTCTTCAAAAACAAAATATTTTAAAATAATATAAATTTAAAAATAGGTGGTTACCCACAAAAAAAGATTAAATTAATATAAAAATATACGATTGTCTAGTGATACCACAAATTGGACAAAAATTGTCCACCTCCCGTAACTACTCGCAAAACTGTAGCGAAGTGGCTAGCGACCGATTGACTATGCCAAACAGTTTACCTTCGTCGACTCCAGCTTGGTCTAAAATGCCGAACAAAGCCCAATAGTTATTTTACTGTTGCAGAACGAAGCGTGAAATTCCTGATAAAATTTATCAGAAGATAGAATGGCGTTTTAGATAACGTAACACTATATATATATGTATATATATATATATATATATATATATATATATATATATATATATATATATATTTAGATGATGTTGAAAAGAAAAATACACTTAAAAATACCCCAAAAATTCCAAGCACCGAATTAAAAAGCCTTTACAGGTTAATGATAAAGGAACCTAGGTGTGATTTGTTCTTTTACAAATAAAGAATGACGTCAATGACAACGTGAGGTGTGTTACACCCCAAATAATTCCAATGTTAATTCCCCAATTCAAAAGCTCTAATAAAGATGTTAGATATATTCACAGTAAGGTTAGGGAGTTCAAAAAATCAGATTCAGAAATGTGGGGCTTCAGTAAATCACACGATCTGAAGTGATAAACTTCAAACTTTGATTTGGGGCCTCTGACACATTGATTTAAAACTTGATAGATTATGTTTGATTTATTTAAAACATAATTAGGTTATTTGATTTAATACTTGAATGGTTAACTTTAAAATTGACGATTTCTTTGGGACGAAAATTGTTTATCAGTAGTTAAAAAGAACATTACGGGGATGTGATGAGGGAACAGTTACGTGAGACTAGAGTATATGTACCTACTATCTACTGGTGTTCACATCCCTGTCAAATTTACGAAAATTAGGGAATAGCAATTTTTAAAAATAAATAAAACTAAATTCAACCATATCTAACACACTTCCAAGTGGAAAACTTAAAAAAAAAAAAATAAATAAAAATTTTGCCATTTTAATTCACTTTAGCACTCATCGTTAAAATATATTATGCTTTCAATCTCAGTAATTTCATTTCATGTGTATACTAGTTTCCTAAAGGATGGGATATGCCTCTTGACTTGCAAAGGCACTTTTAAGCTTCGTGGAGTAGATAAACTATGTAGTAAGTTTTTAAATGTGAATTGGATGAAAAAGAAAAGGTGCACTATTTTCATGTATTATATCCTTTCGGCTTCCCTCTAAATAGTTCTTGATTTTCCTTTGGAAAACGAAATGAAAAAGATTTTTTATAAGTCTAAGTTTTGATTTAGTTTTAAGAGAGTTACTACTAATTGCCATGCAGACCAATAGTTTCCATTAAATAATCTGAAGGTAGAAATTATTATTTTCTTGCTACGTCAGTATTTATTATTATTTCCCTAATTCTAAGCTTTCGATAGCGATGTATTATTCGGAAATTGAAGTTATGGGAGATTATATTTTGTTTTCTCTGTTTATTTGATTAGCATATTCCTGCCTCAAACATCTACTTTCAGTTTCGTGCGACAAATCCAAATCTCTTCTGATCGAGCCTGTTCACACACACATTAAATTAGCGGCTTTATATTTGTATTTTTCACCCAGTATATCCTGTTGTGGAAACTTCTTCATGACCATGACATTAGGTAGCAAACTACCTTCGTAGTAAGTTTCCCACTTCAATAGGACCCTCTGCTTCAGCTTGCTAAATGCAGACAGAAATGAAGCAAAAGATTCTTGCAATTATTTCGACACTCTGACGTTCAAGCCTAATGACATGTATATCACCCCCTGTTCTGCTTCTTCAATGCCCTCAATTTCTAAATCGAAACAAAGGTAAAAAAAAAAACAACAAGAAAACAAACATTATAAGAAAAAATTACATTATTTTCTGATATATCAGTTCTTCAAATATGTAATACTTGATAAAGTAGTAAAATAATTTTATTTTTAAGGTTAGTAAGATATGTAGTATGGTCTGACATGCGGTATAGAATGCAGTTTATAATTTTAAAAATTCTTGGAAGCTTACAAAACAATTTATTTAGTTTTGAATAGCTCACCATTCCTCACCTGCGATTTTTTGGACGCTTTTAACTTATTTATATATAAAATTAATTCCTTGTAAATAACTTCACAATATTCTTATTCATTTTAATTTTTAAAATAGAAAAACCTATCTATCTATTTTAAAATAGAAATAGGCTTTAAATTAGTGATAAAAACCTTTTTTTTTTATAAGTTTAATTGAAATTCACAACTGTATTTACTATAAATATATGTAATAAATGTAATATTAATCAGAAAAGAAAGTGTCTTTAACAAGCATGAATAGATGCAACCCATCTCTTACAATATACAAAACACAAATCCCCGAAAACCAAATTAAAAAAAAATTCAAAACCTCCACACATAAAAAATAAAATAAATGTTTCTCAATCGCCATACTTTCCCTTACTATATTTTTATATATAAGTAAGTGAAAGTAAAAAAAATATAGAATAAAAATATTATTACGCCTTCATGTAATGCATTCTAATCCGGATAATTTTTAAATAATTTATTTTTTGAAGAGAAAAGATTTGGCTCCGCCGGGAGTCGAACCCGGGTCTCCTGCGTTACATGCGAGGATTGGTGGTCAGCCACAATTGAAGATTGGATTAATTAAAATAATCCGGATAATATTAAGAAGGTAAGGAAAGAAACCTCTTTAATTAAAAGTTATATAAATCAATTACAAGCAGTCATGTCACACTTAGTTCCTTAGTAAGAAATAATTTTCGTTTTGATTTGTCGCACAAATGACATAAATATTGTTAATCGTTTGTTCAGTACTGGCTATAATTTATCCCACCCCTAAACAAAGTTTGGTCAAGCGTTGTTACTGAGCAGATTAGTTCCCAAGTTGTAAGGGGGTAATTAACGAATCCATCTTCAGTTGTTTATTGGATCTTCCCCTCTTTAGATATTACCATTAGTAAAATTAATACTAGCTTCCTTTAAGTGACCAATCTGCTTTATCTGGTGCTGCACTTATCCAAGAAATGCTCAATGAAATGGGACCTAAACCTCAAAGATAAATATTTTTTCTCTCATTTAATCAGTAACCACAATCTATGACCAAAACAATGCTATTCCCAAAATTATAAACTACCAAACATATAGATTTGCCTCTATACCAGAACTCGAGCTCCTCTATCTATAAACGAGCATATGTGGCGATTGCCCAATCCCTCAGCCACGGAATACGCTTAAGAGAAAGAAGAAAGATCTTTTGGAAATCTTTTCTTCCTTCCACAGCGAAGTAGAACGTTGTTCTACTTTTCTCAAGTTGAATGATGTGCATAAACATTGCATTTGCATGATTAATGCTCTATAATTCTCCCTTCAAGCCTAAATAAGTTCCTTCTCGAAAAAAACAAATAAATAGGTAAACTTTATAATCAGCATAAATGTGTTCCTCATGGTTGGATGAGGCTCAGTAATGACTCGATTAACTGGAACATGCTGGAGGGGCATGTTTCTATCGATTCGACAATTCAATCGAGAGGAAGGGAATATTGCCAACATGGAACAGGGCGCGGTTATGGGAAATTGTCCCGGTAACTGGGTCTGATCTCCTTTTTTTATTTTTTTTTTCCCAATGATTACAAGGTTCCGGGTTTAAGGTAGAGGAATACGGTGCTGGATGAGGCAAGAGGTGGACTGTAATGATGTCCAATGAGGCTTGCTGGGCAGCTGGGCATGTCCTCACGCCCTAAATGTTCTCGTTTGTTCTCAACTCATCCAAGCCCTAAGGCACCTTCATCCCAACATTGCAGCTTTCTTCTTCAATAGGTGCACCTTACCGATAAGATGATATTGAAATATTGTTCAAGTAGCAGGATTTTTAGGACGAGTGTTTATTTTTAAAATGTGCTCATACTATGTTAACGATCATACTTTTTGAAATCAATATCTTGATAATAAATAATTAAACTAAATAAATAATTATTCATTTTTGTGAACTATAAAACGCTTCAAAGTAGTTCCACACTTCCATGTTTCATTCATGTCCATATGAATTAATGAAAGATCAGAACCCGAGCCCGGTTTATTTAATTCTTGCTTGATTAAATTAAGTTAATGATTTGTTTTTCTTTATAAAACTCAATATTCAATTCGCATGTCGCACAGTGTTTCGAATAGTACAAGCTAGATAGACAAATGTCATGAATCATAATCAGGCCGGATTTCGTGCAGTAAAATTTTTAAAAACGTGCAATGAAAATTAGCCAAACGTGCAAAAACGTGCAATAAAAATAAAAAAACACTGACAAAACGTGCAATAAAAATAAAAAACATTGACAAACGTGCAATTCAACCTTCTGCTGTGCGAAGAGGTGGTAAAAATTGAAAAAATCAAATATTAATTTAACATATTTATATTTTTATTGTAACATACATAGGTTCTTACAAAAACTACAAAAAAAATGTTTGCTAGGAATCATAATTAAACAAAACTAATAATCTATATATAGTAAAACATAAATTTTCGTAATTTTCTACTAACTATATTAATTCATCAAATAGAAATTTCTAAAATTTTATTAAAATTTACAATCATGTACATTTCCAGATTATGTTCCGTAAAGTTATATCGTCGGTCATCTAATATGTGTTTCAACTGTGAAAACATGCTCTCCGCATTAACACTTGTGATGGGACATCTTTTTTAGTTACTCAATATTACTGGATCCACCTCCACATCTGAGATAGAATCTACTTACTTGAGTTGCAATGATCATCCACTTGAGATTTTCGATCGGAACCAATTGATTTATTGCAAGAAGAACAAAAAATTGTTTTCCCGTCTAATTTCAATTCTGGGTATGGTTTTATCCAAATTTTGATTTTGGAAGATTGGCTGGCTGTCACTTTAGGCATTTTCACTATTGTACTTGTTTACCGAACTAAACTCAACTTCAGAATGAAATGAAAATAAAGGAGTAGGTTGGAAGGTTGGGTCAAATCAAATTAGAACTTCTAAGAAAGTTAATACAAAGGTGCGTTGTTCGACATAACATTATTTCCTTAACGAGTTCGAAGAAATATTTTGAAATCATGAATCATTTTTTCTTTCTTAGAAAATTAGGTAGTTAAATAAATTATAAATACATAAAAACATTGGTATTATTTTTGGTGATTTTAAAATAAATCATAACTATTCTCTTTAATAAAAATTAAAAAAAAAAAAAATCAATATTTTTAATGAAATATCAAAAAGTGCACTTTCGTGCACTGAAAACCTAAAATGTGCAAATTTGTGAAGTAACCCTCAAAAAGTGCCTTTATGTTTTCTTTATTTTTATCATATCTCATATTTAGCCATTTCTTATTTTTAGGCGTAACGAGAGACAGTTAATTTCTCCATATAAACAAAAACAATGGTACTTTATGGGAAACAAACAAACAAAAAAGACCCCCCCCCCAAAAAAAAGCCCCCTCAGAACATTTTAATAATGATAAAGCTTACCTGATATTAAAGAACACCTAACTTTCATTTAACATGGCGAATTTGATAAAAATCGTTAAAGCCGTTTTTTAAATCATCGAAAAAAAGGTAAAAATTGGAAAAAAAATTATGAAATAAAGTGCCCGCTCCGTTTGACCAATTTTGATGAAATGTTGGCTATCACATCTTTGGCATAAACATACATCAAATACCCAGTTTGATCAAAATCGTTAAAGCGTTTTTTGAGTAAATAAAAAAAAACACGTGAAAATGATACAAAATCTGATAAGTAAAGTCCCCACTCCAGTTGATCAATTTTGATGAAATGTTGTCCATCACATCTTTGGCATATACATACATCAAATACCCAGTTTGATCAAAATCGTTAAAACCGTTTTTGAGTAAATAAAAAAAACACATGAAAATGATACAAAAATTATTAAGTTAAGTGCCCCCTCCGGTTGATCAATTTTGATGAAATTTTTACAGTCCTATCTCAGGCATATTAATACAACAAATACTCAGTTTAATCAAAATCGTTAGAGCCGTTTTTGAGAAAATAAAAAAAACACATGAAAATGATACAAAAATTATTAAGTAAAGTGCCCCCTCCGGTTGATAAATTTTGATATAATGTTGGCTATCGCATCTTTGGCATATACATACATCAAATACTCAGTTTGATCAAAATCGTTAAAACTGTTTTTGAGTAAATAAAAAAAAAACACGTGCATAAGATACAAAATTTATTAAGTAAAGTCCCCCATCCGGTTGATCAATTTTGATGAAATTTTTACAGTCCTATCTCAGGCATATTAATACAACAAATACTGAGTTTAATTAAAATCGTTAGAGCCGTTTTTGAGAAAATCGAAAAAACCCTAAAAAGTTAATAAGTAAAGTACCCCCTCCCTTTAAGTAATTTTGATGAAATTTATGCTGTCACATCGTGGGCATATACTTACACTAAATACCCAATTTCAGGATCGCACGGTTTATAGTTTTTGAGCTAGTCTGTTCACACACACACACACACACACACACACACACACACACACACACACACACACACACACACAGAGACCATTTAGCGGGACTTGGTCATTTCGACTCAGGGGACCCCAAAACATGTATTTCCGTTGAAAACCGGAAGTCAAAATTTTTCACGATCGCAATACTTCCACTTACTATATATTTCATATATAGGTAAGTGAAAGTAAAATTTAGTATTGTAAGAATGTAGACAATTCAATTAAAACATGATACTTTAATATTTGTTTATTTCTCACACACTCCACCTCCTTAGAAACAAGGTTCAAATTTGCGATATAATAGAATATAAATCAGTTTAGTTCCAGGCTCCACTTCAATCATACAAATTAGTTCCTAAATTTTTATAGATTAATTGTTAAGAATTTGAACTAGTGAGTGCTGATTTATTGTAAATCAGTAAATTTATCTGTTAATCAAACTGCAATAAAAATTGTTTTTTAAGATGATTGCAGTTTTTTTTTCATCGTTTCGAAAATTTCAATTGATGTTAATGGGTAGCACCCATTTGCACCCGGGCTAATTTTTCTATATATAATAGTGGCACCTTTCAACTTAAAATAAGATGTATTGCAGCCAACACACTCGAGTAAAACGTTTTTAGTACTTTCTTTCGAAAATGGATATTTTAATAATGGTTTTCTCTTAAAGTTCCTTTCGTGCAAATATAATTTTGAAAACCTTACAGATGACTCAGAAAGGAAAATAAGAATGAGTTAGCCTTTGCTTCTAAAATTTGTCATACATGGTTTGCTGCGGGCAAATCGAAGGAGCGTTTTTAGGCGTAACGCCAACATCCACATTTCAAGGACCCACTATGATCCCCGGAAAAAATTTGATAAGACATCATTTCAAACCAAAAAAAAAAGGTTGAGGACTTCGATCAAAAACGCAGAGACGCGGTGTTTGTGACTGCTTCAGAAACATCAGCGCGTGAAGTAGGAAAAGGGACCATCAAATACTCAATATCTGCAATTTTTTCCAATTATAAGTACTCGTATTCCTTTTGAGAATACCAAGCAATGAAGAGGAAATGAAGCATTAAGCTATTACACAGACAATAAGCATACAGCGCATTCATACAAGCAGACTAGGATGTTGTCTATGTGGGCAGGTCATGACTTCTTGCCATTATGTACCATTTAAGAAAATGTTTTACTAACAGGAATTTAAAACAATACCTTTTCCTTTTATCCCATTGGATTTCATAGCTGTACCAGCCAGCCCCATCATTCGGCAGAATCCTCGGCCATTATCTACGATATCCGAACAAATCTATCTTTGCAGATAAGCTCAAAATTCACGATAGTAGAAACTAAAAAGATAATGAAAGGAACTACTAATACTGAGGAAATTGTTCCCTGGTTCAAATACAGATGAATTTGAAAAGTTCATCGTCATCAGAGAAATCAGTTTTGTTTCAATAATTTTGGGTTATTTGTATGATTTTTATGCTTCATTAATACTTTTTACTTTACTTTTTTTTTTTCTTTGTACTATAATGTGTTTGTATCTGTATAATTATTGTTCATTTGTACTTATTTAGTATCTATTTGTAACGTATTACTTTCCCTAACCTATATATGAAATATAGGTATAGTAAGGGAAAGTATTGCGATCGTGAAAAATTTCGACTTCCGGTTTTCGACGGAAATACACGTTTTGTGGTCCCCTGTGTCCAAATAACCAAGTCCCGCGAAATGGTCTGTCTGTGTGTGTGTGTGAACAGACTAGCTCAAAAACGATAAACCTTGCAAACCTGAAGTTGAGTATTTAGTATGTGGGTCGTTCTCCGAAACTAGGGAAATTTATGTCCCAGCGGAAATGTACCCATGTTGAATTTTTCGAAAGTTTTTTTATCACAAACTCAAGTAGGTACTGTTGATTTTATTGACATTCACATACGCTCCCGCAAAAACTCTTTTTCCATGACCAAAAAAGGAACAAAATGCTTCAATTCTGTCCCCCTCACTTGTCCCCTAATCCAACTTTTATTCTTCACATCCAGATATCTCTGTATTAGTTTTTGTTAAAATTTACATACTTGATTACTTTTCAACTGAAAGATTATAGTTTCAAAATTTGCCATTTGGAAAGTGTTATCTTAATTTCACTAAAAATACTAGTATTAAATAATTTGTCCCCGATAATAAACCTCTCTCCCTCACTTTTATTTAAAATTCCCGCCCGGGCGAGAGTACTTTTTGTTTTCAGGTCTTAAAGGTTGGCAATGCTCAACAACTTCCCGCTAATGGTAGTGTAACCTCCTTAGTTTGTTTCCTCGATTCGTTTTTCGTCAGTGAACAATTTTGTCAACAAAACTTAGTGCTGTTATTGTGTTTTCTCTCTCCCTCACCGCTGAAAATCACTGACATAGTAAGTAAAACATTTGTTTAATTAATTTCAATTTGTTAATTTTATCGAGAATAACCAGATGTTTTAAGATTAAGGGTCTGGCCACACATGTCCGCACCGGATCCGCACCGTAGCAATAATACAGGTTATGTTCAGAATATTTTTAATTTAACTTACATATTACCTTTAGTTATGCCTAAAGTGGCCTGTGTCTGACATGTGTGGCTTGAACTTTATGCATAACTAAAGGTAATATGTAAGTTAAATTAAAAATATTCTGAACATAACCTGTATTATTGCTACGGTGCGGATCCGGTGCGGACATGTGTGGCCAGACCTTAATTCGATTCAATTAACACGTGAAGGTGTGATGCAATTTTTCTTTGAAAACCTCTCTCCCTCATTTCTCTTTCCCTCATTTTACATAATATGAGGGAAAGAGAAAGTGTGTGAGGGAAAGAGATTTGAAGTTGATTTTCGAGAATTAACAATAATTATTAAACGATAGCTTAAGTACATTAAGTCAAGATGAGGGGGGTGGGTCACATATGTTTATCCGGGAGGGATTTTGCTGAAATTCATAAATTTATGTAGTTCAATTAGGGCAAGGCTCAGTTAGTAAAGTTATTTCAAAACAATAACGACATAAGTTAACTTACAAAATAAGAATAATGAAAATTGTTTTTCCAGGGTCGAAATGGGACATCAAATAAATGATCTGAAATCTGAAGAAGAAAGACAGAAAAAAAGAGAATATGATAGAAAAAGACGTCAACTTATGAAAACAGATCCTATTAGTCTTCAACAAATGAAATTAAAAGAAAAACTAAAATACAAAAAAAAGATTGACAAAAAACAAATTAAACCCGTTAAAGATATGACTCCACGTGAAAAGCGTGAACATAGAAAAATTTGGAGGGAAAAAGCAAAAATAGCCTACCAAAAGAAAAAAGCCTCTAAAATTACTAAAGAAGAACATGAAATAGTGTCAAAAACAACGCCTAGCCAACTTCACATTAAACTTTTGGCAAGGAGAACAGTTAGGAGGAACCGCTCTATGCTCATGACAAAAATTAAAAAGATGGAAACCGAAAATATGAAATTCCGGAGAGGATATAAAAAATTAAGGAAAAGAGCGTATAGAGAAAAAATTCAGAGACTTTCAACATCTACATCCCCACGGAAAAAAGTTAATGTACTAATTAAAACAGGAAACAAGGACATTATAGCTAGAAATTTGTTGCTTGGGGAGACCCTTCAGCGTGCAGTGGGTGGCTACTATCGCTGCCTGACCCAGAAAGGAAAGGCTGAGTTCAGTAAAATTTTCTTCCAGAACTCCCCGATTTTAAAAAAATATAACTTGCTTAGTAAATTAAATTTTATATCTTCGAAATTATTTCACAAGAATCTGTTACATCGCTCAAACAACGCAGTCTTCAGGTTAAAAATGAAACGTTTATCCTGCAATATCCAAGAAGATGTTATCCGTTTTTTCGAAGATGACGAAAGTGTGAAAGATCATCATCAAGTGTGAAAGATCTTCACATGAAATTCAACACCAGTATGCCGTATAATTTAAGTTATTCCATATTTTGTAAGTTGAAACCCTTCTGGGTTGTCCCTCAGAAGGTGACCAACAGAGACACCTGCGTTTGCAGAACTCATGAAAATATGAGCTATTTAACACAGTCTTTCTACAAAGCAGGCGTTATTAGCTCAGGGAATTTAAAAGACATTACGGATAGTATTTGCTGTGATAGTTACAGTGTGGCGTGCTTGCTAAGGAAGTGTGATTCATGTAAAAATATAACAGTTTCTAACAGAATCTTCGAAGAAAAACCAATTACTTACAAACAATGGCTGACCAAAGCTGAAACGTTTGAGAAGGGTGGCAACCCAAAAAAAGTTGTCAAACATGTTGTGAAAGAAGAAATCACTTCTCCAACGACAGCAGCCGTTGATTTATTTGAAAATAAATTAAAAGAATTCATGGAACACGAGGCTGTGATGCACCATCAATTTCGATCAATAAGATTCTTAAAAACACGACTTTTTGAAAATGAAATACTAATCCACTGTGATTTTTCCGAGAATTATAATATGAAGTATGGACGGGAAATTCAATCGCTCCACTTTGGCGGTAGCAGGAAACAGTTTTCTCTATATACCGTACAGCTTTACTTCAGAAAAAACGTTAACGAAGAAATAAGATCTCAAGCTTTCTGCACTCTTTCTGAGAGCACAGAACATGGACCTGCTGCTGTGCGGGCTCACTTGAGACCAGTATTTCAGTACATTTCAGTTAATCTTCCTAAAGTCGATATATTCCACTTTCTGTCCGACTCTCCTTCCACACAGTATCGAAACAAGACAATTTTTTACCTGCTTATTCATGCCCTTGAGGCTACTACCGGAGCCAAATCGGCCACATGGAATTACTCAGCTGCTGGCCACGGCAAAGGAGCTGTAGATGGTATTGGTGGATGCCTTAAGAGAACCGCAGATAAAGTTGTGGCTTGTGGAGAAGATGTAAGTACTTTTAATGCATTTTTTAAAACGCTTCAACAAAAAACAAGAAACATAATACTCCATGCCATCGATCAGGACGAAATTACATCTATGTCATCTCTCATTCCTCCTTCATTACCAACTTTCAAAGGTACTATGAAAGTGCAACAAGCAGTATTCCATGCTTCAAATCCAGGCATACTCAAAATGAACCGATTCAGCTGTTTTACTTGCCTTGCAAAATTCACCATTGGACAACACGGAACAGGTTTATTGCACGACCCCCCACATTCTTCTCAGCTGGATCCTACCGAGATATTAGAAATCAACAGTGAAGTCGATTCTTCTGAATCAAATCAACATGAAACATTCAAATCACCTGAAATGTCTCATCCTGAACCTGGAAGCTACGTTGTAGCCCGTTTTGATGCAGTCGGTTCAAAAAAGAAAAATTTTCAATATGTCTGCTATGTTGAGAGCATAAAATTGGATGGGTACATTAATGTTATCGGCCTTGTCTCCCATCGAAAATCAAAGGAAGAATTTATTTTAAATGCTAATGACAAGTGTGAAATAAAAAAAGAAGACATTATAATGGCCTTACCCCCTCCAGAAATAAAAATAATTCAAAGAAAAATGGTGCACATATTTCCGTTTGAAGTAAATGTAGTCGAAAAGGGTTTAGGTATATAAATCAAGTTACAATGGTATTGTCATATTTTTTCTTTAGTGTTGTTATGCTAAAAATGTGTGGTGTTGAGTATGTAATTATTTATATTTCTTTGGAAAATTTACTGGTCGGAAGACTTCAATTTATTGTATCAAACATATTTAATTTATTTTTGTTATGTATTTATCTAAATTGTTTTAATGAATAAAAAAGTTTGGACAATTTATGGAATTTTCTCTTTCCCTCACATGCTTCCTCTCTCCCTCACTTAAAATTAAAAATTTTCAAAATTCGTGAAAACTGAAAGTTTGTATAATGGTGATTTTTTTTTTATAGTTTCTTAGACACTTTACGAAGAAATTCAGAACATCTTTTTTTTTTTTTAATTCAGCTTCAACTTCAAAAATGGACATTTTATGGAAATTTCTCTTTCCCTCACATGCATCCTCTCTCCCTCACTCCGTTAAATTTCAAAATTTTTAAAATTCTTGAAAAGTAAAAGTTTGTATGATGGTAAATTTTTTCTATAGTTCCTTAGACACTTCATGAAGAAATTCAGAAAAAAAAATTTTGTTTAAACTCAACTTCTACTTCAAAAAATCTGGTGCGTGCGCGCAACACACAACTTTCACTTACCAACTTACTTAGAATAGAAATTGACGTGTTTTGCTAAACATCATGTCCAAAGTCACACATTTTTCTACATTCATATCTTGTTTTTGTTAATCGTTAAAGCCGTTTTTGAGTAAATAAAAAAAAACCCCGTGAAAATGACACAATATTTATTAAGTAAAGTCCCCCCTCCTGTTGACCAATTTTGATGAAATTTTTACAGTCATATCTCGGGCATATAAATACATCAAATACCAAGTTTGATCAAAATCGTTAAAACCGTTTTTGAGTAAATAAAAAAAACACGTGAAAATGATACAAAATTTATTAAGTAAAGTCCCCCCTCCGGTTGATCAATTGTGATGAAATGTTGGTTATCACATCTTTGGCATATAAATACATCAAATACCAAGTTTGATCAAAATCGTTAAAACCGTTTTTGAGTAAATAAAAAAAACATGTGAAAATGATACAAAATTTATTAAGTAAAGTCCCCCCTCTGGTTGATCAATTTTGATAAAATTTATACAGTCATATTTCAGGCATATAAATAGATCAAATACTCAGTTTAACCAAAATCGTTAGAGCTGTTTTTGAGAAAATCGAAAAAAACGTAAAAAGTTATTAAATAAAGTACCCCCTCCGTTTGAGCAATTTTGATGAAATTTTTGCTGTCACATCGCGGGCATATACCTACACTAAATACCCAATTTCAGGTTCCCACGGTTTATAGTTTTTGAGCTAGTCTGTTCACATACACACACACACACACACACACACAGACACACACACACACACACACACACACAGACCATTTCGCGGGACTTGGTTATTTTGACTCAGGGGACCCCAAAACGTGTATTTCCGTTGAAAACCGGAAGTCGAAAATTTTCACGATCGCAATACTTCCACTTACTATATATTTCATATATAGGTAAGTGAAAGTAAAAATTTCAACATCTAAATTTCCCTACTTTCACGGAATGACCCATGTATATGCCCGCGATGTGACAGCAAACATTTTATCAAAATTGATCAAAAATGAGGGGGAACTTTATTTAATAACTTTTACGTTTTCTTTTTGATTTTCTCAAAAACGGCTCTAACGATTTTGATCTTTGATTTTTTTTTTTTTTTTTTTTTTTTTTTTTTTTTATTTACTCAAAAACGGCTTTAACGATTTGGATCAAACTGGGTATTTGATGTATGTATATGCTAGCGATACGACAGCCGAAATTTCATCAAAATTGATCAAATGGAGGGGGAACTTTATTTAATAAACATTGTCTTATGTTCACGAGTTTTTTTTATTTACTCAAAAACAGCTGTAATGATTTTGATCAAATTCGTCATTTTTTATGAAAATTAGGTGTTAATATCAGGTAAGCTTTATCATTATTAAAATGTTCTGAGGGGGCTTAAATGGGGAAGAGACCTTTTTTGTTTTCTATAAAGTACCTTTGTTTGTTTATATAGAGAAATTAACTGTATCTCGTAACGCCTAAAAATAAGAAATGTCTAAATATGGAAAAAATTTGGAGAAATATGAAAAAATCAAGAGGAGAAAAAAATTAAAATATTCCGTCAACTTCTAAAAGACATTAAGCCCAAGCATGCGGAGTACGCCTTTAGTGAAAGACCATTGTTCATAATTAAAGCCTATAGATGGAAATTAAATGAATTATTTATTTAATATATCATATTTATTTATTATAGTTTCATGGTAACTAAATGAAGTTTTCAACAACTACATATAGAATTATTAAATCAGACGAGTTGGAGTATTATGCTTTCATTGCCGAATTATCACAAGTAAAAACTTTTATTTAATAATAAAAAAAAAATAGTATTTTTTATAGACCAAATAAAAAAAAAATAAATGAATGTGGAAAAATATGTGACTTTGAGAGGTAGCAATTAACAAAACATATCAATTTCTAATCTAAGTAAGTAAGTTGGTAAATGAAAGTTTTGTGTTGCGCGCACGCACCAGAATTTTTTTTTCGTATTGTATAGAGATAAATAGGTAGAAAAAATAAATTTATTCTGGGACTAAAACCCCTAAGAATAACAGATATGTACATAAAAAAATAGATATCTGACCATCGTGCTAAACTAGTAAACTTATAAATTATTTACTTTTATGATGTTTAATAACTGTATGTATCTGTAAAATTATTGTTCATTTGTACATATTTAGTATCTACTTGTAACGTAATTTTTTTTCGTGTTTTATAGAGATAGATAGATAAAAAAAAAAAAAATTATTCTGGGACTAAATCCCTTAAGAATAACAGTTATGCACATATAAAAAATATAAAAATAGTATCTGACCATCGTGCTACACTCATAAAAATATAAAATATTTACTTTTATGACGACCAAGAAACTATGCAAAATAAAAAGCAAAGAAAAAAAAATACCTAAGGAAAAAAGAAAAATATCTGAAAAGAGAATAAGAAAAAAAAAGAGAGAGAAAAAAACACGGTATAGACTTCTATATAGATAAATTTTTGTATGGGAAGAAGATGGTTAAAAATCAAAATTTATCAATTTTGAGATATGCATACCGTTGGAATCAGAATGAAAAAACCTACAATGCTAGAACGTGTAATAATACTACTACTAAACTATAGTAATAATAGTTTCGTTCGCGTACGGCGCTTGTTACAATATTTTTTTTTTTGGAGGGGATGATCGTGTTAACGCAAGTAGAGAACTATTTCTCTCGGTTAGTACTATTAGAAATGATAGACTAGAGATGGTAGACTATTAGAAATGATAGACAATTTTCCCTAGTCGCTGTTTGTCAGTACAATGTAAAATTGAGATTGAAGTTAAAACTTCAACCAACAATTTTTTTAGTTTTAACCATCTTCTTGCCGACGTTTGGATTAATAAAAGAAAAAAAAAATGGCATCTTTAAAATAAATCCTTATCACAATAAAAAACACTACCGTTCTCATGCATTGAAAATAAGGAATATACTTTATTTGTTTTCTTTTTTTAATTTCTGATCTTTGTTTTAGTTATCTAATATGGTGAAAAATTAATTACACTAATCAGTCAAGTTTGTGTGCCGACGTTTAGTCCTAATTTTTAGGCCAACATCAGAGATAAATAGAAAACAAGAAGAAAAACAATTAATAAAACAACAGATTAAAAAAAACAACTTCAATCAATGTAAAACAAAAAACAGACGTTTTGCCGTTTCTCTTTTGCTTAAATATTTTGTTAAGAACTGCTTGATTTCATCCCGGTGCTCTTCTTTCTTGAGACTCGTTTATTATAGAAATGTCAAGTCATTGTTCTTGGGTTAAATGAAGTCTTAATTAAAGAATAACAATCTACCGAAATCATCGAACAATGAACAGAGCACTTTCATCTTTCTGTTCGATTTTATTTGCTTATATACACACAAATAACTTTTTTATTGGCGCTTATTTATTTTCGATTATAGAACAAAATATATAATGTATAACATGCAATTAACACTTAGAGCGGATCATGTGTCGGTCTGATACCTATAGTTCTCAAAGCTTCTGCTAGGAACATTCATGTTGCCCCATCTCCCCCCCCCCCCTTTTGTGAGAGGCTTCAGTAAGTATTCAAAGATCAATCAGTTGTTAAGATGTAGGACTTAATGATCTTAACTTGAAATAAAAACAATAATATAAAAAATAAAACAAATCCTTTAATTGGTACAACAAAATAAATAATAAAAAACTTTGTTTCCAACGTGTAATACGCCGCCGCTTCTACTCAGACTTTGAGAAATCTTTAAAAATATGTCTCACCCTTTTTATTCCTGGTCACCGAACTTCCAACTGGTGTACTTGCGAGCTAGCAATTCGGCAGCAACAGAACAGGTTAATTGATTAACGTGAGCGCAATTGATAAGAGAAATATTATTTTTATGACACAGCTGTTAAAAAGTGAAGGGTATACTTCTGCAGCCATTTTCCCGCCAAAAGCCATCGTCGCTTTATATGAAGGACTATTCCCAAACTCGCACCTTTATCATTCAAGTTTCTCTGAGACACACATTCCACTCATTCTTATATTATGTATTACATGTAGCTTGTAAGAATTCTCATGGGTGTCACTATCACCAAATTAATGGGGGGGGGGGACGCACAGTGGTCCAACCAGGGAAAAAATCCCATAAATGAAAGTGGCCCAAACCTAATTTTTTCTTCGTTTTCGAATACTTGGATAGTTGTAGAACAATGGTAAGAATACATTTTTTTAACTAGTTCAAAATTAAAATGTGTGTGTACCAGTGAAATTGAACTTTTTAATGATTGAAAAAATCGTACTTTTCTACCATCATAAAAAAAAAATTTCTACTCTGTATAAGATTAACAATAAAATATTCCCAATACATCAGGATTGTGTCATTTATATGTGCACTGTTATGGATTAAACATGTTTAAATAATATCAATAGTTATAGAAGAAATTAATTTTCGAAATCGTTGCTAAAATAAGTATGATTCTTTGACTTTGTTGGTCTATAAAAAGTTTGCGTTACGGTCGCAATGGTTTAATATATAACTGTAGGTAGTAGAGGAACTGTGGTAAAATTTTCAGCGCCAACTTCGGCCAACTTTGGAATTTATAAGGATTTAAACCTTTCGCTACGGTGCGAGTGGCAAAGGCGGATGACCTGGGGGAGGAACTATTAGTTAAGAAAAATCCTCCTACAGGTCTCTAAGGTAGGGTGACTGGCTTAGAATTAAAATAAAATAAATCACACGTTATTTTCATTTTAATTCTAAAATACTAAAATAAAATAAAATTATTTTAAATTTAATTCTAAAATACTAAATAAAAAATTGTTTTATTTTGTATTTTAAATAATCAAATAAACTACAACTACAAGTAGGTTGTTTGAAGTTGCACAGTTTGCTTATAGTGTATGGTGATCCTTTGCACTAGAGCTCTCACCCCTGAAAATTAAGGCGGTACATTTATTTCAGTTGGATGCTGTTATTGTTGCAAGTTTTTTGAAAATCCTTCATTATCCGCGCAAATTACAGGGATAAATGAAGAAATAATTATGAGATTAAAAACAGTACTAGATGTGATTTGCTCTCTGTACCCGATTGATACTGCAGTATTTCGCAAGTATACAGCGGAAACGGCTGAGATGGCAGTGACTCGGTACCCCTGGTACTATCTCCCATCAACCGTCAACAAAATTCTTTTCCATGTAGCAGACATGATTGAACACGTAGCTCATTGTATCGGTTCCCTGTCAGAAGAGGCTCATGGAGAGTAGGAACAAAAATTATAAGCAGTACAGGGAACATCATTCCAGGAAGATATCTCGAGTCGCAACAAATGAAGATATTTACCACCAATTAACAGCAAGCGACCCATATATTACGGAATTAAGACCAGTATACAAGTATAAAAAGAAAAAAGAGCTAACCGAGGAAGCATACAATTTATTTAAACAAGATTAAATAATTATATCCTATTTGTATTATTGTACATAAAAATGTTAAATAAAAAAAATCTATTTAAATTTTTATTTTCCACGTCAAATTTTAACTTGATCTGATGCTCTGATTTCGTTGATATTGATTTCATTAGATTCGGCTCCTCAAAAAACAAGTTACAAGCCTCTAGCAAAGTAATTATAATAGATATTAGGTTTTTTCCCATTTACAGCTTTTTTGGACAACTGTACTGTACGGCTCAATATTCTCCTTGATAGGGTAGGTAGTAATTTGAGAGGCTGGAAGTTGAAATAATATCGCCTAAAAACAACTGTTTGGACATTAAATCCTCCTACAACGATGTATTTTAAAGGTATTTATAGTCTCTTAAAACTTGTCAATCTATGTCTCAATTACATATAGGCAGTTAGAATATAGTTAGGGTTCAGGTTGAAGGATGTGGGCCGAAATATCTTAACTGAATTTTATCTAAGTTCTTCTTCTGATCGTGATCCTACTAATTTCATTACTTTCCATTGGGTTCTAATAGCTTCATCGAGTTACTAGAAAGTAGGATCAAGCGCCCCCTGCCCACCCCCTTGCGGTGATGACCTTGCATATTCTGCTATATTCTTTCTTTTGAATTACAAAGTGGGACGCTAATAGACTACTTCAGGTCAAAATTTGGGTTTTTTTTATTACGTCTATTGCATTATATGTTTATTTTTATCTTAAATATTCGTTCATTAGATTTAAAATTAACGCATTATATAATGCGACTCTCAAAATGCATACCTATTACTAATTTTAAAATCTTATATAGCAAGATGACAAACTGTTCCATTGGCTTCCCCTTTGAAAATAGTTTTTAGTATTTTTTTTATTGCAGTTGTTAATTCTATTTCTAATTTTTAAACTCTTATGTTTTTTTTTTAGAGAAGAGTTTGGCAGATAAATTGCCTGATTATGTTTCTGATAGAACACGTCGAATCATACGATTATCAGCTTAGAATTTTCTTATGTTATACCGCTATATATATATACTTTATTTATTATTATTTATACTATTGTATACTATCCTAAGTCATATTCGAAAAACCTTTGCATTACCGTGGCTTATTTTATTTAATCAGCCACCTGGAAGGGTCATTCTAGTTTTTATTTCGATTGTAAAGATTTTAGAATAAGGAGGCTGACTTTGGAAGAATATTATGGGCATTGAAATTAATATCGTTTATTTGTTCATTGATATTGTGCCTTCATGACTGGTTTCTTACGTTGATGTTTTATATTTTAGATAAAATGTTTATGGAATAAATAAAATAGTATGGTAAAAAATATGTTTGACAATATTAAAAATAAAATGAAAAGTACCATATATTTAACAGGTTTGGACTGATTTAATAGAAATGGACTGATGAAAACAGGTACGGTATGTTGTATTATACTTCAATGGTCTGAATCCATTATTTACGTTTGTTCTACCGAGTTTTACCATGTAACAGGTTTTACAATGGCCAAGCTATCTCTCATCATGTTTTGGGCTTCTTCAAGGCTAATAAAAGTATTCTTGTATTGAACCTATTACATGGTCAAACTCGGAAGATTTATATAAGGTACGGTACCTATTAGACAAATGTTCAGAGGAACGCAACAAGATATGGGATGTTCCGTGTTAAATGTGATTTTATTCCATCATCTTGACGCTTAACAAAGGCATATTGATAAAATTTTTGAAACACTATCGTTTATGTTTCCATCATGAATATCAAGCATGGGTATGTGACCTAATTTTTTTATTTATTGCTCTATCCTAGACCCTGTCCGCGTAAATCCTCTTCAAAACCTCTGCGTACCTAACAATAAAAACCATCTTTGTGGATCCTATCTATCCATATAAGTTTCTGGCCTCCCTCACATTGTCTTGATAACTGTTGAATAAATATTATTGGACTGCTGTTAAATGTTGAACAAAGTGTCAACATATTTATGTCTTATTAATAATTGAAGCATGTAAATGCAAAAGGGTGTAAGTGCCTTTGAGAAAATTTTCCAGGTACAAGCCATGAAAATGCTGAGTTCAAGCCAAATGATATGGCTTGTACCCGCTAGATAACCTACTTTCGGCGCTTGCACCCATGCTATCTTTCAAAGGTTCAATGAACTACTTATTAACAACTAAAAATTAATTATATCCATTTCTGAAGAATGGTTTTGACACACAAAATCTTTATATATTTTTTTGGCACTTATACCCTTATGCATTTCCACGCTTCAATGATTGTAAATACTTACCATTTCTCATAATTAAACATTTATTGTATTGAATTAGCAAAAGTATGTTTAATAAAAAATAATGTAAAAAGCATGATGCAAAATTACGTATTAATACCAAGATAGGTATATCGAAACTAATTGGAAGGACTGATAAGAATGCTTAAACCTGATAAGGAAGTCACTGAAAATAGATAAGTAAAAACCGATAAGCAGTTATACAAATTTAAGGAGATGATAACAGAACACTTTAATATACCTATTTATAGGAAACAACATACTTAATTATCGCTGTGCTCATTACTCAACTCTTTAAGTATACTTGATGAGTAAGCATATTTTTTTTTTTTTTTTTTTAGCTAACCAGTAGTACATACTTCTTTCAGTAGATTTAATAAAAAAAATCAACCATATCAGATTCAATAATGTTATGACTCCATGATATCAACGTTGTTTGTATGACGTTGTTTTATTCTACTAGGACTAATCGGACGATGTTGCAGTGGTAGTCCTAAATTTCGGATATTCAGGTAAGATTAAGATAGATATCTTAAACATGCACCAGACATCGCACAGGCTCTGGAACTCCATTTTAACATTCCATCCGAAAGAATGCTTAACGAAGGACTTTTTACTTCCTTTAAAATATCCTATGGGATGCGAAACCTCGATCTTTAAGATGTTACACTGGTGACTCCACAATTTCACACATACGTATTGAGAGCAAAAAAGTAGAAAAGCTTTATACATTCCAAACTCACATATGGAGTATCTTAAAAAAAAAATCAATGTCTAGTCGAATATTGCCTGAATGCGTAACTTTTGTATAAAAAAATCTGGTGCGTGCGCGCAACACACAACTTTCACTTACCAACATACTTAGATTAGAAATTAATGCGTTTTGTTAATTGCCACTTCTCAAATGAACAGAACAGTTTAATTATAACGCATTGGTTTGTCATTAAAGGCGTACGGCGCATGCGTGAGCTCAAGGTGTTTTATGAGTTGACGGAATATTTTTCTTTTTTTCTCCTGTATATGTTTACTTGATTTTCTTCATATATGATATTTAGCCATTTCTTATTTTTAAGCGTGATGAGAGACAGTTAATTTCTCAATATAAACTAAAACAAAGGTACTTTATAGAAAAACAAAAAAAGCCCCTTCCCCATTTAAGCCCCCTCAGAACATTTTAATAATGATAAAGCTTACCTGATATTAAATAACAACTAATTTTCATTAAACATAACGAATTTGATAAAAATCGTTAAAGCCGTTTTTGAGATAATCGATCAAAAAGGTAAAAATTGGACAAAATTTATTAAGTAAAGTCCCCCCTCCTGTTGATCAATTTTGATGAAATTTTTACAGTCATACCTCGGGCATATAAATACATCAAATACCAAGTTTGATCAAAATCGTTAAAACCGTTATTGAGTAAATAAAAAAAACACGTGAAAATGATACAAAATTTATTAAGTAAAGTCCCCCCTCCGGTTGATCAATTTTGATGAAATTTTTACCGTCATATCTCGGGCATATCAATAGATTAAATACTCAGTTTAATCAAAATCGTTAGAGCCGTTTTTGAGAAAATCGAAAAAAAACTTAAAAAGTTATTAAATAAAGTACCCCCTCCCTTTGAGCAAATTTGATGAAATTTTTGCTGTCACATCGCGGGCATATACATACTCTAAATACCCAATTTCAGGTTCGCACGGTTAATAGTTTTTGAGCTAGTCTGTTCACACACACACACACACACACAGACCATTTCGCGGGACTTGGTTATTTTGACTCAGGGGACCCTAAAACGTGTATTTCCGTTGAAAACCGGAAGTCGAAAATTTTCACGATCGCAATACTTCCACTTACTATATATTTCATATATAGGTAAGTGAAAGTAAAAATTGAACAACTCAGGGTGATTATTACCTTTAAAGTTTTGTATTCATATAATGAATTTGTCCCGAAAAATATTACTGATGTGAAATGGAGATTTCTTAATTAAAAGGTCGGTTGACATATTGACGAAAATTTAAGTAATCAACATTTGTTTGATCAACGGTAATTAGCTTACCGGGTGAAATGTTTTATGGCCTCAACGGGTTGTTGGTAGAATTAAGACATATACAGAGAGTATAAATCTACAATCTTTTATTTTCAAAAATAAAATATATAAAATTAAATCATGTGGTTACCCACATATTAATATAAAAATATTTAAAATTGACGATGTCAAGAGATCAAGTCAATTGAACTAAAATTTTCCACCCCCGTAAAATTTCACAAAACATGCGAGATCGGAGGAGAGGGATGAGTGAAGAGGAAAGATTGGCATGTCACGCGGGAGACCCGGGTTCGACTCCTGGCCGAGACCAATCTTTTCTTCTCAAAAATAAATTATTTAAAAAAGAAAGTATTTGGAAATAAATAACTTAAATATTAATTTGATTACTTAATAAAAAAAACTCCTACTGATTAAAAAAAACAACAACTACAGACCAATACATCCCTACTTTTAACAGGGGTAGATTTATTAACAAATTTTGTTAATAATAAATGTTAATAAATAATTTTGGGAGGGGGTCAGGACCGGAGGTTGTCACACACACGTTTTGCCTTTTGCCTGACAGCAGTTCTGTTTAAAAATATGTTTATGAGATTATTTCCTCGCATCTGGAGTAAAACAACCAAAAGGTCACGGTTTAGTTACTAAATAATTACATTATTCCATTAAAATAACTCTTACATTTCGTTTAATATATTCAATTTACATAATTTATAAATTTACATTTCCTTTAAAAAAAAAAATTAAAAAGCTAAACATATTTTTTTTACTTCCCTTGCTTTCATAACAAGAGCATGGACATAGCAACAGTCTAATAAACAATTTGGCCACGGCCGACGGGCCTATAACATAAGCACCTCTTACTGCTGAATCCTCGAATTTTGAAGTGTCTGTTAACGTAATCTCGTGTTCCTGGAATTGTTCTAAAATTTCCAAAAACATTTTTTGAATTTTCAAAGGGTTCGTACTTTTTTTTTTGTCCCTTTGGAGAGTATTATATTAATCATAATCGCATCAGGGGGCGTTAGTTGTTTCTAGATATGTTTTAATGTGATTTAAGCACAGGTTTTCGGTGAATTTCGATGGCTTCTGAATAGTAGCTGGTTGAGAGACCTCGTATTTTGAATTAAGACTAGTGATATGTACTTTGTTAATAACTTTCCCCACTTCTAAAGATGCAGAAAGAAATTATGATCTGCCATCAAATTTACAGATTCTGACTTAGCTGTGACAGGCGCGAATCAAACAATGAAGTTAAAATTATTTAGTGCAATAGTAACATATGGGTTTTGGCCCGTGCAGAAAGAACCGAAGGCACAATGTTCTTTACTACATAATTTGTACGTTGATTAATTTTAGCCATTGCCCGAAGTACTTGAAATTTAAATAGTTCAATTTAGCTTTGTAATTTTGAATTTTTTTATTTTATTCTACAAGTTAAATAGCACAGTGATAATCCAAACTTCAATATTTAAGAAATAAAATTGATAAGTTTATTGAAGATCCAAATGAAATTATTCGTTAAAATTTTAGTTATTAAAGTCAGTGCAGTTCTGCTTAAGAAAAATTAATTTAAAAAAATTATTTACTTCATTAGATTGGATTTCCTTAAAAATTAAAAGCACAATGATCTTGGTCTCAATAAAAAAATTCGATCTAATTTTATTCCGTTGTATATAAGAAAGTATATAGGTATGAGTTTAAGATGTTTAATTAATTTTCAAGTTCAAGTTTATATTTTTATTCTGATTAAAAAATAATTTACTTTATTTTGAATTATTTTATTGGTTTTATTATGACTTAATTATTACCAAGAGATTTCGTCTAGGAGGGCAGGCTGGTTAAATTTTCGTCTAGGTGGCAGGTTGATACAATCTGGGGAGGAGATCGGGGTATTCTGGCAATTTAAGGCTCAATTATGGTTCCTAATACAGCTTATTGATATATAAAAATTAAAATATTTATATATATATAGTCTATATATTAATCTAATCTTAATCTGTGGGTGACCACCTTTTTTAAATTATTTAAAAATAATTCAAAAAAAGGTGGTCACCCACAGATTAAGATTAGATTAATATAAAATAATTTAAAATTGACGTATGTCAATAAATACCATAAATTGGACAAACTTTGTCCACCTCCCGTTACTCGCAAAAATTGCGAGATCGGGTAGTAGGTATCAGTGAAGAGGAAGGATTGGCTCTACTTGGAGCCGAGCTCTGTGATGTAGTGGTTAGCATCCGCGCATGTCACGCGGGAGACCCGGGTTTGACTTCCGGCGGAGCCAAATCTTTTCTCTTCAAAAAATAAATGATTTAAATATAATCTATATAAATAAAGATGAAATTCTGTTTTTTTGTTTGTTGGTTCTTTATAGAAATCCATACCGTATGTCCAAAATTTCGCTCAGTGGTTCTTTCATACAAGGTACGAACACTTGTCCATATTAAAATTGCTTAACTTCAGCCGATCTCTAGGTATATTCTTTATTGTTACAAAAATCGTTATGATATCGCTTTACATTGGATTCTTTCGAAATCGACCGTAAAATGAAATTCCCGGGGTGAAACCGGGATATAGATCTAGTACTTATTAAAGATAATAAATGAATAAGAATTTATTCGATTCGTAATTTTTGTTGCACATATGTTCTTGTCATCGCCTACACTCCTTGCGGACGCCCATGATTATTACTATTAATTATTTCCTCCACCACTATTACTAACGTCCTTATATATACAAAAATGAATTATAGAAAAATATATAATAACAACTTATCCTCTAAAAAACCACCAGATTAAATTCGGCGTCAGATTTAATCCGAGTTCCCATTCTGTGCAAATTATGTCGGAAACTTAGAGCAGAAGGGTTAAATAACAATCCACAACTATTGCCTTAACCCTTCTAGCATTTTCCTCATCTCAGGCCTAACATTTCCCTTCCATTCTCTACTGACGGCTATTCAAGATTCTGCCTTCTATTGTTACAGATATTACGTGGATTGCTAAGGCTTACAGCACAATTTTCCAAAAATAATTAACGAAGATGTCAAAACGTTGAGTAATAAGTATTCACATCAAATGGCTAATATAAAGTTTTTTAAATTTCATTTATTCATATTTACGACATTGTTAAAATATGATACATCAGGTAAAAGTTAAAAAAAAAAAAATGACATATATTGATTTGTAAATAACTTCCTAAAGAAACTACCAGTCAGTAGCTCACTAATAATAATTCTTCTTCTCAGACGATGATCCTCGGTGGATTGTCAGAAATAGAGGAGGAAACAATGATGGAAACAAGAGGGTTAGGTTGAGTAGGTAGTTTATTGTGAATGGATTGATATCTGGAATTGGTGACATCGGCGACATATGGAACGTCAAGGTCTTCATTGATAATTCCATTTGTGACAAAACAAGGAGTTCAATTCCATAAGTTCAAATAGATCTTGTTATTGTCGTGTTAGTGAATCTTCTATAATTGATTTGGAATTCGGAGCTTTTGTCCTGTAAACGCTATAGTAGTCGGTAGTAGAGCAGTTTCTTGTAGTTTTGTGAGGTTTTCATTTAAACTTGATAGGTTAAAGGAGATTGCCCAGTTCTAAGTAATGGATTGTTCATCTGGAGAAAGTGGTTAAATACTGAGGGATGCTGTGGGAGTATTAGAGGTTGTATGTTTACGACGTTAGGATTCATTTTGATTCTCAATTTTTGACACCATTTTCAAGGTTTTTGTATGTACTTGGAAGTTTTGGAAAGCATTAAATAGAGCATATGTGGCATTTACGGTACTAGTATTGGATGAGATATCAGCTGAATAAACTGTATAGAGGATTTGTTACTATAAGGAATACTAACTTGAAGAAACCCGCCTGTAGTTTCTAAATCAAGCTCTTCTAATTCTCTCCTCAACTCCGCTACTTTAAGTTTTCCAATTCGTTTACATAGCATTTTTTTTCTTTAAACCCCACACCTGACACCAGTTGTAACGCTTCTGTGGGTTAAAGAATATTTATTAAACAAAAATATACAATTATCAATGCTAACGAATTAATACAACTTAAATATTTGGGCAGGTTACAAAAATGATAACGTTATAGCACACTAATCATATGACTTGAACTTCCCAGTCAAGTTTTCATACCTAAAATTTATAAAATAGTTACAGAGAAATTTTTTTTTCAAACTTTTCACTTCAATGGTTACCATATGATTTTTATCTTCTCATTAGTTATTGAAAATTTACGTGTGCGAGAGCTAACTAGAGCGCGAAGGCGACGAGTTGGCGATAGTGGTGGTTCCTCGTGAGTTCGGAGAAAACCCTCCCCCCCTCCCTAATCTATAGTCTTACCTAATAAAGATTTTTGGACTAATTACCTATGCGAGAGGGAGAAAAAAAAACCGTATTAATTACGGTTTTAAAATTTAAGTTCGCGAGAACTAAATAGAGCTCGCATTGACAAAGTTGGTCGCGGTAGTCAGGGGATGGGGGAAACTTAGACTAATACAAACTGGCCCAGTCACTCCCTCCTTATATATAATCGTAAAATGAATGTTCTGGAAGGTTCCAGGTCTTCATGGAAGCAGGTGGAACGCCGTAGATGGAGGACGAACAATCTAGAACTAAACAGTTCGTTCCAGCCGCTTAGTTGTTCCAACAAACGGTCTGGGATATCAAATGTTTTATATTTGACGATATAACGTTACAATAAGTTAACCTAATACAGTCCACATTTTTTCATAGCTGCCAAATTGGTCGAAACTTAATCATTTTTTTTTTTATGACAGATCAAACAACAGTTATTAATGTTTATTTAATGTCTCCACATGTACGGTCTAACTTTTAGTTAGGCAACAGATTCATGTAATTTAATAAACACTGGATGTTTTGAAAAGCATGGAGGGTGAAATATTGAAAACCAAAAATTCTATATTTTGATTAATAGAAAACCGTAAACGAGACATATAAATCCTTTTATGTTTACCATAAATCAATAAAACTTGAATTTCTTAAATTAATAGGTACTATGGTAGAAGAGGATATTACTAAAATCTTAAATCGAGAAGTGCCTGCTGCTCATGTTGCAGAAAAAAAACTCCTTGTTCCTTTTTTGATGGCACTTATTAAGGCCATTATTAAAAAAAAAAAAAGATGTATTATTATCCTTAATAATCAATCATACAATCACATTGCTCACACATCCGCATTTGTGTTGCGGGCACCCGCCATATTAATTTTTTTCTTCTTAATATGGATGGTAATACGTTAAATAATCCCAAAATATGCAAAAACCTCGAAATATGTACATGTAGTACAAATTAAAAACAAAAAGGGCTCAGATACTTTGAAAATGTGTGAAACGACGAAAAACTAGCCGAAGACCAGGGTTCTATGAGGCTTAGAAAAAAATATTTCTAAATACATAAAAATCCGGGCCCTAGCAATAACTAACCAATTGCAGCACAAATTAAATTATGATGAGACGAAGTATACATATTATTATTATGAATATCCTAAGAATTAATAATTAAAGCTCGTTCCTTAGATTGAAGAGCTCTGGGCATTGGTACCAGAGAACTGAAAAGAAAGGATAAATATTTTAACAATTTCATCTAGAATTCGGCGAGGCGGTTGTGGAAAAGTTTTCCTAAGGAGGTCGTTAGGAGAAATTGAGATCCGGCGGTATACAATTGAAAACACTTTTTCTAACACCTTGTGAAATCTTTATCCACCATCCGAACCTGTACATTTTACTTCATGTATTTTTAAACCGCCAATTGGGTAGGGAAGGCTTTAAATAATGCACACTTTTTTTTCTTTCTTTCGCCGAAGAACAATTACGGTAAGTACCAGTAAATAGAATGTTACAATAAATAACATCTATATCGGTATAGATAATAAACTGAGAAGCTGTGGATGAATTTAGTTCTAATAATCTTCTCCTCAAAAAAATTATTGATATATATGTGACATTGTTTTTTCCTCTCATTCTATATTGCAATAATTTGCTTGTCAAACATTATGATTTGCTCGGTGAAATAGCTGTATTAAGTATATGTTTTATATTTTAATTTGTCTTATTTATTTATTTTAATGGTTACAGGGAATCTACTGCTAGGGTGATGTTTGCTGACTTATTATGTTAATTTTTAATATACTACTAATAACAGTTCAGTAACATTTCAGATGACGATTTAAAAAGGTAGATAGAAAAAAAAAAGGAATATTTAAACAATTAAAAACAAAAAAATAAAAAATAGAAAACTAGATAAAAAATCAAATCAATGAGTAGGTAGGTAATGATGAAATAAAATTTGTATACATATATAAAGCATATTTTTATTTGGATTAAGCATTCGAATAACTCGGAGATATGCGTGCTTTCGTCATTAAGTAGGGTCGCTAAATGATAGGGAAGATTCGTACCTACTTAGCAACTGTCTGCAGTCAGTCAGTGTTTAACTGTCAAAGGTACGTTACACTGTGTACAGGTAGGTCTTGATTTTCCAGTCAGCAATTTGGCTTATAATTCCTTTGTAGAATTTTTATTTTTAGATTGTTTCTCATTTTTTATTAAAACTTTGCAGAACTATAATAATATATATTTACATGTTCCACATTTTATTTTACATGAAAAATCCGGATTCTAGCTACAACCTACAATGAAACATTGTGCTAATGTGCATCTTATCGGCCCCTAACTTTAAGATACGAGTAAAGAGAAAGGCAAAAGTCAATTTAAAATTTTTAATCAACCAAATATTGACTCTATGTGATTATGTGTATTTATGAAACTATAGTAGAGATAAAGAAGCAATGTCCCTGCATATCATTTCCCGATTTTCGATAACTCAGAATAACTACTGCATCTGAAGGTACGAGGACTATTAATAATTTTTCGTCTTTATTAACACTATAAATTGAAATTAAGCAAAAAGCATTTCTTTTTCTTTAGTAAACATTAAATAGGCAGACTTCAGAAATGTGTATGAATATCATGAAAAATAAAATATTAATAATTTTTAAAATGTTTCGTATGTCTAACCTTTATTTAAGGTATGTAATAATAAGAAAAAAAAATAGAGGTAGATTTATTTTTTTTTCAATTGTGACCCATTTGTGTTCCAGTGCGCTTCCGAAAAATAGGGATTCCGAAAGGTAATTATTTTTAAATTCATTAATAATTTCGACATGTATTAATATAAAAATAGAAGGAAATGTCAAAAATTAATGTTATTTCTACCCTTAGAACGACATTGGTTGAAAATCAAGGGATAGATATCTGTTTCTGACAACTACTATATTTTGTTAACTTCTATTTGTAGAATTTTTCGTTTATTTTCATTTCCCATGCTGTCGCTGTTGTTGAAATCGGACAACTTTTAACCTGATGTTCATTTTATTATAATCTTTGTTAATCGAATACATATAGCAAAATGAAATTGAACTATTTAAATGTAATCATATTAAACAATCTTTCTTGTTTGTTTTTTTGTTTAATGTCCCTTTGTGCTGCTGAGGTTAAGCGGACGATGCTACAGTGGGAGTCCTAAATTTTGCCTATCCAGATTTTATCCATAGGATAGGGTTCTTTAACGAGTACCTGATATCGCACAGGCTTGTGACCTCCATTTTACGTCCTATCCGAGGCATAGCTAAGGATTTTTTACTTCCTTTAAAAAATCCTAGGGCCACCGCTGGACGCGAACCCGCGACCTTTAATATTGAAGGTTGCCATGCTAACCACTACACCACAGGTGACCCCCACAATCTTTCTTTTTTTATCGTTGTTAAATGTAAAAATGTGAAATTACTTAATAATTTTTCCATACAATGCAAACACAATAATAAGCCGAAAGTAAAATTTATCACTATATTAGCCTACTAAATAATAATAAAAAAAAAAAAAATTGGATGTTGGATGTTGTTTATTGCCCCCAAAAAGGACAACTAGAGTACAATTATGTATTAGTTATTTTATAGGTCTAATCTTGTAACAAATTGGAGTTAATCCATGCTAAAAATAACTTTTTATTACTACAAATATACAACTATATAATAGATATCAATTAAAAAATAACTATAATATCACAAAAACTATAATACCTAAAAATAACAATTGATTAGCAATCCATTGTTACATCTCTAGATAGAAAATCCATAACAATGCACTATACAAAATAATATGTCCTCTAAAAACACATGATTGGCAACCAGCTTACACTTCCCTTGGTCGACGAGTCTTTTACTGCATAGGAAAAGAGTAAGGTACAAGCTTGGTGCTGTGGAACAGATTCCCTTCTTTTCGCTTCTTTCTACTTCCTAATTCATAAATTGAATTAGAATGTCTTTTCTTTATCACAAATGGCCCACTTCTGATCTCATCTAGCTTGTTTCTGTTTAATTTGCTACATACACTAAGTCACCTTCTTGAAATTCATATTCTCTTCTGTTCTTGTCTATTCTAGTTTTATTTCTTTCAAAATTTATTTCAGAATTTTCGAAAGCCTCTTCTAAATTATTTGCTTGTTTTAGTTGAGAAGGTACGATTTCTGACGTCGCACACAGGGGTATTTGGCCCTAAAAGCTGGCCAAAACCCATTTTTTGAAGTTTGAAATTTCTGGTAAATAATGACTCGAAGGTGAAGTAGAGGACCTGTGGGATCATGCAACATGATTCTTATCTCTTCCAGGCCCTTAATCCGGCGGCTATTCTAATTCAAATCTGACCTTATCCTTTAACTCGTCTGTGCTCATAAGTATTGTTCTACAAAATATATTAATTTTCTTTGTTCTTACTGAAGTATCGGCGTTATCATATGATGGATAGTTCGAGGCAAGGTTTGTACTTGTTATTCAGATAGTTATAATTTTTTTTGTATTCAATACTAGTATCAATATCTTTTTGTTTTTTTGGTAGGTATATTTTAGAGCTAAAAATTAAATTTGAAGGTTAAAAAGTTATACTTCTGGGCATTTCTGGGCAACGAAATATTTTTTATGATAATGTATAATTATCGTTGATTATGTTTCTTAAAAAAATTTCTGCGAATATCTGCGATTCGGAGATTTATAATTTCTTATTACTAAAATGTCAATTTCATTAAATAATAAAAAAAATTCAATTTTGTTATATTTTCATTTATTTATATTTATTTATTTATTTAATCATAATTTGCTTTCAGGGAAACACCCTATGCAAATAGAGTCTATCGATTATACAAATTATAGACACATACATTACACATTACATATACATACAAACATTATAAATACATTATTAATTATTAATATACATGAATATAAATAAAAATAGAAAAATTCAAATGTAAAAAAACAAAGTATAAAAACTTAATTAAAATTGAACATCTAAAAATTAGTCATAAAATTAAAAAATTTAAACATTGAAATGCTTATTACTTACATAGATCAATCAACAACCAATAAATTAACAATTTCTATTACTGATGACATGTAATATGGCTATTGTCATGAGAAATCATCCTACCAAGACTCTATAGTTTAAAATATTGGTAAAAAAATAAAACAAATTTCGTAGATCTTTTACGCTTTGTGGCTTAAAAATTTTAATTCCATTAACATTTTCCATCCCTTGGTAATACCTTTCCCTCAGATTGGAATAAATAGGGCAAACAAACAATATATGATATAGTGTTTCATTATTTTTCATATTGCACATTTTGCACTCTTGCTGAGGATTAATAATTACAATTTTATTGTTAACGGAAATTTTTATACTGTATCTACCTGAAAGTCTGATCTGCATTAACAGCCTAGTAAATTTAAAGTTAGCTGGGAGTAGTAAATAATCAGCCATTTGGAATCTATTCAAGAAAAGGTTTATATGCTCGCTATAGGTAGAATGCTGCAATCGTTCAGTGTCTTTATCTAATAAGTAGCATTTATATTTATTCAAAATTTTATTACTATTTGCTTTTATCTTAGCTGCATTATTTTCAAATATTAATCTACCCTCTTCTATGGTATCAAGCACATTTTTTAGTTGGGAACACCAGTTATTAGATGAATCCAATCTGTTTCTTAACGCTAGGAAACATATTTTAGGATATCTCCTATCATCCATTTCTATAAGTTTAACTAACCAGTTTAGGGTGTATTTTAATATATTGTAGCCAATGTGCACAGAACCTGTTTCTAATCTTATTAAAAAGTTTGGTGTAGTTTTGCTAAGCGAGAAAGCTTTTTTGTAAAAATTTATGTTTGAATTTTCTAACAGCTCTATATACTGAAAGCTCCACACTTGTGCACAATACAACAGGGACGTATTTATAATAGCTTTTTTAAGCTTCTCCCTTGCCTTCCATGAATTGATTTTAGCCTTAGCACATAAGTTTATTACCGTTCCTATTGTTGAATTTGACTTTGATATAGCTTTCTTCACTGCTTGAAAGAACAAACCGGACATAGAAAATTGAACCCCCAAATAATTATAACTGTTAACTATCTCGACCAGTTCTCCCTCCAAATATATACTTTTATATCTCCTTGGTCGCCCCCTACAGAAATTCAATATTTTAGTTTTTTCAATGTTAATTTTTAGCTTATTGACCGAGCAATATGCGTGAAGGTTATTCATTTTTTTTACAAGATCGGGGTATGATTCAGCAAAGATGACCAAGTCATCCGCGAACAGAAGACATAGGATGTCAGCGCCATTTATTATAGGTATTCCTGACAAATCCCGATTTCGAAAAAAATCCTCTATGTCTGATAGGAAGAGATTGAATATCATTGGACTCAAGGTTTCTCCTTGCAGCACGGTTTCCCTTGATTTGGGTGCAAGCCTTACTATAAAGGACTCTCAAAACTCGGATAATTTTTCCACTTAAGCCTATCGAGAATAATTTATCCCACAGCAAATTGTGGTTTATCGAGTCGAAGGCCCGGCTAAAATCAACAAAAATAACAAATAGGCTTGATCTTTCATTTAGAAATTGCTTTTGTACAACAGCATTCAAAACGAAAACATTATCGAGGCAACTTCTCCCGCTCCTAAACCCTGATTGACACTCCGGAACGACTTTACTTTCATCCGCCCATAATGTGATTCTTTCAAGTAAGATGTGTGTAAAAATTTTTAAAGAGCAGTTCGCCAAAGATATATTACGATAATTATGAGGGTTTTGTCTGTCTCCTTTCTTAAATAACATAACGCTTAGAATTTCCGACCAAGATCTAGGTATTTCTTCTTCATCAAGGATTTTATTAAATAACCTCTCTATGTAAAAAAGCCAGTCAGGTGGAAGATTCTTATAGACTTCATAAGGGATACCATCCAGTCCTGGACTTTTACGATTCTTAACTTTATTGGTAGCTCTGTTGATTTCCTCAGTGGAAATGTAACTATCTAACAGGGGGTGACGATTATCAAAGAAGAGGCGATTGGATGCCAACCTAGGGGGATTCAGCGTTTCGAAAAAGTTTTCCCACACCTCTATGGCAATTTTCGGCTCGAAAATCCTTTTACCTCTAAATCGTTTTATAATACCCCAAAAAGATGAACTGTCCTGGGTATCGCCTAGAGCTTCAACCATATCTAATATGTATGTTTTCTTTTTCGTTTTCAAAAAGTTTTTGAATTTTTTTTTCATTTTTAAAAAGTTTAATAAAAATTCACCCATAAATTTATTTTTCTTACATAAAACAAAACACCTTTTTAGTTCATTTTTAAAATCCCTGCATTGACTGTCATACCACGGTTTGCTGTTGGTATACTTTTTTTACAAGGTTCGGTAAATAATGACTCGAAGGTGAAGTAGAGGACCTGTGGGATCATGCAACATGATTCTTATCTCTTCCAGGCCCTTAATCCGGCGGCTATTCTAATTCAAATCTGACCTTATCCTTTAACTCGTCTGTGCTCATAAGTATTGTTCTACAAAATATATTAATTTTCTTTGTTCTTACTGAAGTATCGGCGTTATCATATGATGGATAGTTCGAGGCAAGGTTTGTACTTGTTATTCAGATAGTTATAATTTTTTTGTATTCAATACTAGTATCAATATCTTTTTGTTTTTTTGGTAGGTATATTTTAGAGCTAAAAATTAAATTTGAAGGTTAAAAAGTTATACTTCTGGGCATTTCTGGGCAACGAAATATTTTTTATGATAATGTATAATTATCGTTGATTATGTTTCTTAAAAAAATTTCTGCGAATATCTGCGATTCGGAGATTTATAATTTCTTATTACTAAAATGTCAATTTCATTAAATAATAAAAAAAATTCAATTTTGTTATATTTTCATTTATTTATATTTTAGGATCTTCTGGAATAATAATAATAACTAGAAGGAAATTATTTGACATATTTTTAAAGTCGAAAGCATTAGCTTTAAAAAAAATAGCTTTTCTCATTGGGAAATATTGCCTAGGTAATAGCCTAGAGCAGGTGAAACAGCTAAAACATAAATGATTAATTTTGAGGCATGATTTCTAAGTAAGATGGAATGCTTCTTCAAGGAAAAGAAATGTTTTTGAAACAGCAACAAGAAATGGCTAAGTGGGACGATACCAATTAAAAGCTCAAGATCTGGTGGACGCTCTGAAAAATAATTTGTTACTTTAAAATTTACAAAGGATTTATCAATGGTATGCTATGACACCATCTGTTCACAAAATTTTAAGAGATGGTTTTGAAGTGATAAAAAGCCCTCTACTTCATATTGGTCTTTTATCTGAGGAAGCAGCAGAAACTCGAAATAACCATTTCCGGGTTTATAGAGAAAATAAGACCAGAAAATTTTACCTGGATAGAGTGCAATCTGGATGTAATTAATAGATTAATATTGACATCAGATCCAGTTATCACAGGTATGAGAAGTTCAAGAAAAAAGGTATGAGGTTTTGTAAGGAAACTTTAGAAATGTTGTCTCCCCCAACCAACTTAACCGATAGTGGTGATTCCGAGGAAAGTGAATAATGAATAATTAAATTTAATATGCAGTTTTAAGAAAGGTTGGTGCGTTTCTTCCTGGGATATAAGTTGTGTTTCGAAGAGGTATTAAACAATTCTTAATGAATTAGGAAAACACATTGTTTTTCTTTATCACCATAACTTTTTATATTCACCTATTTTACACTATTTTCATTTTTTTAAAATAATAGTAATAGATAAATGATAATAAATCTTTAATTAGTTACAAGCATATTTCATGGGTGCAATGCATTAAGAGAAAATAATATGAACATAAATTGTAAACCCATGGATGCCTATTTCACAGTCGGTGGATTTATGTAAAAATTAATTTTATGAAAATTTTCTCCTTAGAATATTTTTTTTAACTGCTAAAAAAGAATTTTTAATGTCTATTACAAATATAGAAGCCATTTTGAGGACTTTTGAATTAATAAAATGGAAGGAAATAGTTTTGGCTAGCTTTTCGGGTCAAATACCCCTGTGTGCGTCGTGCCAAATAAAAGATATGCTGGAGTGAATTTGGTTGTACTATGTACTGTATTATTATATTCATCTAAGCACTGTTCAGCAATTTTTGTCCAAGGTGTATTGTTACCATCTTCATTTAATTTACACCGAATCCTGTTCACCAATGTTTGGTTCAATCGTTCGTTTAAGCCGTTCGATTGAGGATTACCAAGGGAAGTGTAAGCTGGTTGCCAATCATGTGTTTTTAGAGGACATATTATTTAGTATAGTGCATTGTTATGGATTTCCTATCTAGAGATGTAACAATGGATTGTTAATCAATTTCTAATCTTGTCACAAATTGGAGTTAATCTCATGCTAAAAATAACTTTTTATTAATACAAATATACAACTAAAAAATAGGTATCAATTATACAAAAACTATAATACCTAAAAATAACAATTGATTAACAATCCATTGTTACATCTCTAGATAGAAAATCCATAACAATGCACTATACAAAATAATATGTATGTCCTCTAAAAACACATGATTGGCAACCAGCTTACATAGGCAATCTATTTAACTTGAATAATTCATTTTACAGTATCTAATTTACTCATACCATTTCATGACATAAGCACAACTCATTGCAAACAAAACATACATTTCTGTTAACAAAGCTGATGATTAGATTCAGTTCGGTCTGTTATTCCAATATTTGACCGACCCAGACTAAATAAGCGACCAATCCCGTTTTCTGCCTAATCCCGAAATGCATTCCGTATGATTTACAGAATTCGTTTCTAAATAAAATATAGTGCAACTTCACAGTATTACTTGGCTAACACTAATCTTGTAGTTCATATTATTTTCATTTTAAATATCATGACTTCAATTATATTTTATCATTAACCACTAGAATTATTATTTCGGAAAATACAATGTTTTTTTTGGGTTTTAGGACAAAAAACTGCTGATGGTTATCATTGACCTAATAACTGGAAAAATCGCTGTATTCATGTCTCTTAATGAAAATACAATTTTATCAATAAATGAAATTTCTTCATATTAGTAATTATGTTATTATACAATTTTTGACACATCCAATGAAAAAGATAAATTTATCTCTCTTGTAAACGTCAACAAGATTTAGGTGCCCACGATCTCATCCTCAGGTAATTTCTAATAAACTTGTCAAATCATGTGTTAAACCTACCACCGTAGCGCAACAACCCAAGGTGCGTCTTGGCCGAATTATGCTCTATCCTTTGCGATCACTCTCTAATTCTGACCCCAATCAGGCTTCGAGGATCCGCTTCCAAACCATCAGCCCACCTAAGTCTGGGACTTTTCGACCAACGTGAAGAACCTATTCAAGCACCAACCTAAGGATCTCTTGCTCAGTCATTATTTGGGCATGCCCTGCCCAACCCAGTCGTCTTAACTTTACAAACTTGACTACATCTGGTTCGCCATAAATGTAAAGTCCTTTTTCCTTATCACCCATCAACTAAGATCCCGGACTGTTCCAATAATAAGGCTATGCTCCACTATGATAATAATGGAATAATAAATAAGAAAAGAAAAAGAATGATAAAATGGAATAATAAGACTATGTTCCAAGAATAATTTATATTATTAGGTTCCTTTCATCAATTTTGGAGATGGTCCACGTGAGCGAGGCATATGTTAATATAGCATAAGTTGGCAGCTATGAGTCGTTTCTTAATCTCAGCTACATTTCCTGAACTAACAGGGGATTTGAGGAAAGCGAACTCCTTAACGTCTAGGAACCGAGTAATAAAGGACTGTCAGTTCCAGGGCCAGTGTACAGTACTTAGCGGTGGATTGATTTATTCAGAATACAAGAAGCAGCAGTGGTGATTTCCTACACATTGTATGTTTCAGACCCTCAGAAACCTCCAATATGGGCTTTTCCATATCCGGAACCACCACAGCATGAAAACTAGTTATCGCTGTAGATATATTCTGGGGCCGGGATGGCCGAATGGACTAAGGCGCTTGCAATTGGCAATCAAAGTTAAGTAACGTAAAGCGTGATTAGTGCTTGGGTGGGTGACCGCCCTCCGATGAAAGCCACGCCGCCAAGCCTTCCTCCACCCCGGGGATGTGAGGCCCGTCAGTATACTAGAACGACTCACACCGACCGGGCGTAGGATAAACCTTCCTCGTATATCTTATCGAGGATCGCGTTGTGGTTTTCTAGGATGTCAGTAACTGCCCGGAGATTTGGTTCAAGGACGGTATGCTTCAGGGAAAGAAATACAGGTCCTCGGGGGCTGACTCTGAGCTGCCATAATCCTTGGACCTAGACCTGTTTGTCTCTATCCTTGAATCCGAGAGAGCCAACACCATCGGTGGGAAGGCACTGCCTAATTGCGCCAACCAAAAAAAAAAAAAAAAAATAGATTTATTCTTAGGACTTACTTAATAGGTTCTTCTTCTACCATTCTGTGAAGAGTGATTTTTAGGATCAGCATCAAATTTATTAATTTTAAATAAGTGGAATTTTGTGTTTACTAGCTTAAGGTTTTATATATATATATTTGAACATGAAAACGCTACACTATAAATCGAAAAATTGACTTGCTTAACAATCATTAACCGGAATATGTTGAGCTGGTCCACGTCATTAGACGCCAACTAAGACGAAATATATATAAAATTATATTTCCCTAATTAGATGATTATTATTATTAATCTGCACACATATATTTACCAGGGGTCTCAAATATTTTCACAAGCTTCAACACTTCACTCGACCAAGTTTGAAGTTTACCTAATTCACTTAAAACAACAGCGGCGATTTGTTTGTACAACGCTTTAGACAGATAAGTAAATTTGAAGCAGATCTCACCTAGCCTGATAAAACAGAAACCTAAATAAAAATTTTGTTCATTAGTGGATTTGAATCGATGAATTATTTGTGATTACATTATTATTTGTGTAATACCGCATCATGCACTGAGTAATAATTATTTTTAATGAAATGAATAAACTACAAATAATAAAATACCAAAACTACCAAGATCGATTTAAATTTGTATGTTCAATCAAATTTAATCAAATCAAATATAATAACTATTATATGATATTTAGGAAAACAATAATTATGGATTTCGAGCCCTGCTATATTGCGAAAGTTAATATTGAGATATGAATAGACAAAAAATATATTTTTCAACATGTTACCTGTCAGAGTAAAAAAAATTACTTCAGAGGTATTTTTTTAAACTTTAAATCAAAACCAGTGTCGTATTAAAGAGGATGTTGACCGAATTAAAAAAAATATTTTGTTTTAATACTAGAACCATCACTGGATCTTTTCAACTAACCCCTATCAAATTTTCTGCACTGGAAGTTGCTCGAATGTATTTTCAATGTCACTAATTTAAAAAATAAAGTCTAAATTAAATGAAAAAAAAAATATGTAAAATGCTTATTCCTGCTAAAAATGCTAGTTCATTATTTCATTTACCCATAACTACTGTACAATATTTATGGTAAACAAATTTTTAAACAGAACAGTTGATTAGTTTATGAGTAAAGTGTTCCTTAAAAGAAACATTTCTCATGAGGTTTATCTGGCTTTTCAAAGCTATATATAAAGTACTAGCATTTCCCGTCGCGGCTTCGCCCGCAAGCCTTTAAAATCACTTCTGGTGATCATTCTTGGTATTGATTTAATATAATACGTTAACTGATATTAAGGAGATTTAGTAGAATCGGAGCTTCCGGGAGGTGGAATGTTGGAGGGGAAAGCTGCCGTCTCGGTAGAAGAGAGGGAGGCGCGCAATGGAGAGTTCACTAAAACAGCCCAAACAAAAAATTGCTTACTCCTCATGAAAGCTTCATTTTTCGGCTTTAAAACATGGTTTTCGACACCCCGTAAGAGCTTTCGAGTTAAACTCGTCGTATCAAGATCTTTATAAAATGAGTCCAAATTAGATTAGGTGTCCGTTAGAGTTAAACAACAATTTCGCCATTTAAATCCCTTAGGGGTCACATTTTTGAAATTTCTTTCTTAGTGGTCACCTACATCGCGTTTAAAATCTAAATTCCGAACTTTTTTTAGCTGATTTTAATTGGTCTTTCCGTGTTGCATTGCTGTACCTGACATGTCGCCTTTTAACTTGCTTCTTCTCCTCAGAAAGTTGCGGTAGTAGAGATTCACACACCTCAAAATGGCCATTACATAGCGTACCAGTAAAACGTAGTCTTTTCGTGGGATTAGAATTATTGTCAAATACCGCATAAAGCTCATCATTGCGATATACTTCAAAAAGGTAAGGAAACAATTCCCCAGCTGCCGTTAGTTCCACTAATCCGGAATGGGTTAAATGCTGAGACATATGAGTGTAATAACTACTGGAATCAGAATAATTGTTACCGTAATCATTTTGAGTAAACGCAGAAAATTTGTCCGAATTTGGATGACATGTTGTACTACAATTTGTCGAAAATGACAACATTTTTCTTCAGAATTCTCGATAATATATGATAGGGCTCGAAATAAACACGCACAATCCCCAATCATGGGAATCACAGTGTGCATAATTTGATTACCACTAATATTTAAATAATCAGTAGCCATATTTTATTTAAATGTCTATTTTAATAATATTATAACGTTAAATCGATATTCAAATAAAAAACATATGGTTTAATATCTCAACAATAGATTTCCGTTAGAGTTAAACGACAATTTCGCCATTTAAGCCCCTTAGGGGTTACATTTTTGAAATTCCTTTCTTAGTGGTTACCTACATCGCGTTTAAAATCTAAATTCCGAACTTCAAGTTTCTATCGTTAGTAGTTTTTGCTCTGCGTTGATTCTGTCAGTCAGGACAAAGCCTCTTATATGTATAGAGATATTTAAAATCAATGTGATATAATAGAGAAAAACTAAAATTTACAACGACGGTTCCACTTCCGAACAAATACCGGGTCACTCTCCCATCAACTTATCAGCTGATTCTAACTTTTGGTTAAAATACCTTTAGGCCTGACTGGGAAAGAAAGGCAAACAGGTAAGGAACATTAAGAATATGTCTGGCGAACTTATGACAGAAGACGATAGCATACTGGAAGAGTGGAGGCTTCACTATGAACAAAAGTTCTCAAGCCAAAATAGCCTCATACAAGAGAATAAGAAAAAGCATCAAAGCGATCCCGTATCTGAAAATGAATTGGAGGAGGAAGACTGTATAGATGAAGATGAAGTTTCGCTAGCAGTCGAATGATTGAAGTCAGGAAAAGCAGCAGGAAGAGATGAAATATCCCCAGAGCTGATCAAGTATGGGGGAAAGGAAATCATCAAGAAACTTCAGACGCTCTTCCAGAAAATATGGGACGAAAACAGAATTCCCAAGGAATGGGAGTTTAATATAATCGTGCCAATTCATAAAAAGGGGTGCCAAAGTGATTGTAATAATTACAGGCCCATCTGCCTCTCTCCTGTAGCCTATAAAGTTTACTCTAGAATCCTGGAGCAGAGACTAAGGAGATGGATCGAACAAGAAATCGGAGAAGAACAAGCAGCATTTAGACCCCAGCGACAAACCGCAGATCATATATTCTCCCTCCGAATGATTTTGGAGAAGGCCTGGGATAGAGGGAAGAGTGTCTACTTGGCCTTTCTGGATCTTAGAGCAGCTTTCGATTCCGTCCCAAGAGAGGAGATATCGACATCCCTTAGCAACAAAAAAGTCCCTAATAATCTTATACTGGCGATACAAGCTGTTTACCAAGATCCAAAAGGAATTGTTCGCCTGAATGGAAGGGAATCAAAGCCGTTTCAGTTTATGAAGGGTGTAAAGCAGGGTGACAGCCTCAGTCCCCTTCTCTTTGTCGCATTTATGGACGAGATCGCCAAAATATGCAAAAGAAGATCACCTAGAGCAGTAGTAGGTTATCGAAACCTATACCCAGTATTGGCCCAATTCTTCATATTTGCCGACGATATCGTACTAATAGCTGACTCACAGGAGAATCTCCAGAAGGCCGTAGTGGAGTGGAGAGAGGAACTGCACAGAAAGGGCATGGAAATAAATCCTACCAAGAGTAAGGTGATGCAGGTAGGATGGACGAAAGAGGAAGTAAACATTACTGGCAATGGGGAACCTCTAGAATGCGTGGATACCTACCAATATCTTGGCACTCTGGTAAGCAGGGATGGAAGGCTGGACCCAGAAATCGGGAATCGAGTGAGGAAAGCGAACAGTGTGTACCTCCAAATCAACAGTACCATAGTCGGTAAAAAAGAAATTGCCCGGAACACAAAACTAACTGTTTTCAAGACCGTATTCCTCCCAGTCCTCTTGTACGGAGCCGAACACTGGACTGCCCTTGATAAACACATTAAAAGGCTCACTACTGCGGAAATGAGGTTCCTTAGAAGAGTAGTTGGGAAAACAAGAAGGGATTGTGTCCGAAATGAAATTGTCCGAGAAGAGCTCAAGGTACCATCCATGAAGTTAAGGGTTGAGGAGCGGCAACTAAAGTGGTTTGGGCACATATGCAGAATGCCAGAAGAAAGGAAAGTCAAATGGTACATGGAGATGAGGCCAGAAGGAAGCAGACCAGTTGGCAAGCCACGAATCACATTCAGTGAATATATAGAAAAGATAGGCAAAGATCGGGGGATGTCAATGGCCCAGATGAAGCGAATGGCTATGGACAGAAACGGTTGGAAGAAGTGGGCTGAGGCAAAGCGAGCTCTACGCTGAAAGGCACATAAGAGCTAGTGAAAGAAGAAGAAGAAGTGATATAATAGAGAAAAACTAAAATTTACAACGACGGTTCCACTTCCGAACAAATACCGGGTCACTCTCCCATCAACTTATCAGCTGATTCTAACTTTTAGTTAAAATACCTTTAGGCCTGACTGGTTGGCTGTCAACTTTAAATTAAAGAAAACGGAATAAGGTTATTTATTAAATTTTACTAGACATAAGAAGGAAAAACTGCAAAAACGCACTCAGACTTTTTTTCAAAGAAACACTAAATAATGGATGAATGAATTAGCGTTGCTGGGAGATTACCAGCCACGTATCTTAGTAAGTAACTTTCTATTTTCTGATAAATCCGGATGATGTGTACTGGCGATGCTCTACGAACTTATCGTAGAGTCTGTATTTTCGATCTTGAAGGGCCCAAGTTTGCTGAAGTTAGTTAACAGGCGGGAACTCCTGTTAAGCCGGAGGTACGCCGATTTGCATTTTTGAAGAGTATGCGGATCTCTCTGAGTGTTGGCTGCTCTTGATTCTCCACCAAACTCCCATTGAACTGAAATTGAATCATGTTTTTAATTTCCGATCGTTATATATTCTTATTTCTAATTTGTTCACAATATAGATATACTTATCTTAAACCTGCTTGAGCGATTCTATTAGTAGTTTATGTATATTAATAGCTTATATATTTGTATTTATTTTTAGTATTTATTTAATTTTTTTTTATTATTAGGATGTTGAAGCATGTGGCGTGGGGAAGGAGGAAGAGAGGTCGACCGGAGAAGAGGTGGACAGAAGGGATAGACGAGGCGATGGTAAACAGAGGATTCCCCGAAGAAGATTGTTATGATGAAAAGAAATTGCAGCACGGGTTAATTAGGCAATGACAATAGGACCTTATGTATAAATTATAGGACCTTGTGTTTTAATAAAGTCGTCTGAATATATATTTATTTTTTGAAAAAAAAAACTTTTTTCTTCATTAATGTTTCAAGTATTCAAATGTTTTAAATTATTTAGCAATATTTTTCCGGGATCTATCGACGCACAGTGGTCCAAAAAAGCTGAAAATGGGAAAAAACCTAATATCTACTATAATTACTTTGTTAGCGGCATGGAACCTCCCGTTTATTGATTTTTTGAGGTTCCGAATCTGATTAAAATCAATGCAATGGGACCACCAGATCAAGTCCAAATTTGTGGTCAAAAAGTCATAAATGTCAAAGATTCGTGTTTGGTATAGTCGTATACTCGTATGTTTTTTGAGGCTCCGAATCTAGGGAAATCAATATCAACGAAATCAGAGCATGAGATCAAGTTAAAATTTCAAGTGGAAAATAAAATATAAAAATACAAGCATTCCCCGTCGCGGCTTTGCCCGCGAGCCTTTAAAATCAATTCTGTGATCATTATCTTAGTATTGATTTAATATAATATGTTAACTGATGTTAAGAAGATATAGTAGAATCGGAGCTTCCGGTAGGTGGAAGGTTGGAGGGGGAAGCTGCCGGCTCGGTAGAAGGAGAGAGAATTCACTAAAACCGCCGAAACAACTTACTCGTCGTGAACACTTCATTTTTCGGCTTTAAAACATCGTTTTCGACGCCCCGTAGATCAAGATCTTTAAAATGAGTCCAAATTAGATATTTTTTCTCGAGTGCAAAAATAGGTGTCCGTTATAGTTGAACGACAATATCGCCATTTAAACCCCTTAGGGGTTACATTTTTGAAATTCCTTTCTTAGTGGTTACCTACATCGCGTTTAAAACCTAAATTCCGAACTTCAAGTTTCTATCATTAGTAGTTTTTGCTCTACATTGATTCTATCATTCAGGACAAAGCCTCGTATATATATGGAGAAGAGATAGAAATAAACACGCACCATCCCCAATCATGGGAATCACAGTGGGCATTATTTGATTACCACTAATATTTAAATAATCAGTAGCCATATTTCATATGAATGTCTATTTTAACAATATTGTAACGTTAAATCGATATTCAAATAAAAACATATGGTTTAAAATCTCAACAATAGATTTCCGTTAGAGTTAAACGACAATTTCGCCATTTAAGCCCCTTAGGGGTTACATTTTTGAAATTCCTTTCTTAGTGGTTACCTACATCGCGTTTAAAATCTAAATTCCGAACTTCAAGTTTCTATCGTTAGTAGTTTTTGCTCTGCGTTGATTCTGTCAGTCAGGACAAAGCCTCTTATATGTATAGAGAAGAGATTGTATAGATAATTTTTTTATAACATATTTATGTACAATAATACAAATAGGATATAATTATTAAATCTTGTTTAAGTAAATTGTATGCTTCCTCGGTTAATTCTCTTTTCTTTCATATGCTGGTCTAAAATCCGTAATGTATGGGTCGCTTGTAACAAATAATTGATGGAAAACATCTTCATTTGTTGCGACTCGAGATATCTTCCTGTTCCCTGTACTACTTATAACTTTTGTTCCTACTCTCCTGAGCCTCTTCTGAAAGGGACCAGATACAAAGAGCAGCGTGCTCAATCTTGTCTGCTCCATGGAAATGCATTTTGTGGTCCGACGATGGAAGATAGTACCAGGGGTACCGAGTCCAAATCACTCTGGGGTACAGAGAGCAAAGATTTTTCTTGACATAGAAAATGCTTTTGATAGGACATGGAGGAGGCTAATAATTAACAATCTGATTAACATGGAAATTAATGGTCACATGATCTTATTCATTAAAAATTTTTTAACAAACAGACGGTTCAGGGTTAGAATTGGAAATAGCTTTTCTGAAGAATTCGAATTAGAGAACGGTGTACCACAAGGCTGCGTTTTAAGTGCGACCCTTTTCTGTGTTGTTTTTAATTAAGTCTTGAATGAAGTTAAGCCGCCGGTTAAAGCTATGTTATATGCTGACGATTTAGTAATTTATTCGGAAGGGAAACAATTAACACAACTGCAGGAAGATATTCAAAGCACTTTGAATAAGGTCAACCATTGGATTAGTACCAACGGCTTCAAAATTTCAACAGCTAAGACAGTTGCAGTCCTGTTCAGTAAAAGACAACGTAATATTTTGCCATAACTTTCCATTGCCGGTCAACCAATCTCTTTCTCAAACACAATCAAATACCTAGGTGTAACTTTTGATAGAACTCTCAGTTGGTCTCCACATATAAAACTATTAAAAGCAGATTGTCTCCGCTCCTTAAACCTGTTAAAAATAGTATCTAATACAAGTTGGGGTGCAGATCGGGCAAGTATGTTAACGTTATACAAAACTCTTATACGATCTAAATTGGATTACGGCTGCTGTTCATACAACTCAGCTTCTACTCAAGTTTTAAGAATGCTGGAATCTGTACAGAATACGGGTTTTAGGCTAGCTACCGGTGCTTTCCGTTCTAGCCCTTCTAGTAGTCTTTGTGTTGAAGCTGGCGTACCTCTCCTTGACCTAAGACGACAAGAACTCGATCTCAAATACTTAGTTAAAATCCTCTCCACCTACAATCATCCTTTGAATTATTTATTCCCCAATAAACAGCTCCTATCCCAACAAAAAATTTCCTTAAAGAAGAGAACATCCTTTGCAGTCCGTGTTGCAGCATCATTATTTGACCTCAACCTTGATATACCCTCTTTCCATGAGACTGTAACATCTCCTATCCATCCCTGGGGACTACCTACCCCAAAAATCATCCTTTCTCTCACAAGGGTACTTAAAAACAACGCAGCACCACTAATTTACAAAAACGAATTTCATAAACTTAAAGAAAAACTAGGGGACGCTCACTACATTTACACCGACGGCTCTAAGAGTTCTATAGGAGTAGGAGCCTCGATAATATGCAATGATAGGCAGCATCTTTTTTCCTTATCTGCTACTTGTAGCAACTTTACTGCGGAGATCGTCGCAATCCATAAAAGTTTAAATGTTATACAGGCCACAAAGAAAACCATAGTTATTTGCACTGACTCACTTTCCGCTCTAATCTGTTTAAAAAATGTTTTCTCTTTAAATCCCATAATCCAAAATATCCTCATTTCAATAAAGTCGGGCGTGACAAGCAATAGCACTGTATTCTTCGTATGGGTTCCAAGTCACTGCGGAATAGTTGAAAATGAATTGGCGGATCAGGCCGCCAAAAAAGCAATAACAGATGGCATTCCTTATCTAGGAGTTCTAGCAGCGGACTTTTTATCCCTCATCAAGCAAAAAATGAAAAAGTTGGGAATACAGGTGTTTGGATTTATCTGAAAATAAATTACTTGAAATTAAAAGAGAAGTGATCCCATGGAAGTCCTCTAACAGGAGTAAGTGCAGAGAGGAACTAATCTTGACGCGTCTTCGCATTGGTCATACGCGCTTATGGACACCTAATGGCACGCGAAGGCCCTACCGCCTGTCAGGCATGGTCCGCTACATGGGTGGATGTCCGCTAACAGTAAAGCATATTTTGACGGAATGCAGGGCCTACGAAGAATACAGAGCACTCTTAGACATACCAAATGACTTATACAGTATACTGCAAGACAATGTAACAGACAAACTGTACGACTTTCTAAAATTAACAGAATATATAATAAGATATAAACCGAAAATTGGAATAAATGGCGATGATGACCCTAGTGGTTGACGCCTTAGTAAAAAAAAAAAAAAAAAAAAAAAAAAAAAAAAAAAAAAAAAAAAAAAAAAAAAAAAAAAAACAATGCTCATGCATGAGTATTATTATAAAATCATGTTTGAACTAATCCTTTGTTTACGTTTTTTTCCTTTCTGTCAGTAATTCCCTAATTAGTACCCCTCCCTTAGAGACCTATAGGAGGATTTTTCTTAACTAATAGTTCCTCCCCAAGGTCATCCGCCCTCGCCAATCGAACCGTAGCGAAAGGTTTAAATCCTTATAAATTCGTTTAATTCCTTATAAAGTTGGCCGAAGTTGGCGATGAAAATATTACTACAGTTCCTCTACTACCTATAATTATATATCAAACCATTGCGACCATAACGAAACCGTAACGCAAGCTTTTTTATAAACCAACAAAGTCGAAAAATCATACTTATTTCAGTAACAATTTCAAAAATTTATTTCATTTCCCTAAATATTGATATTATTTAAACATGTTTAGTCCATAACAGTGCCCATATAGTTGACACACTCCTGGAGTATTGGGGAATATTTTACTGTTCATTTTAAACAGAGTAACAAAAATTCTTTATGTTGGTAGAAAATTACGATTTTTCAATAATTAAAAAGTTCAATTTTACCGGTACATACACATTTTAATTTTGTACTAGTTAAAAAAATGTATTCTTACCATTGTTCTACAAGTATCTAAGTATTCGAAAACAAATAAAAAATTAGGTTTGGGCCACTTTCATTTTTGGTTTTTTTTTTTCCATGGTTGGACCACTGTACGAGGTTTCGTATGTTTTAAGTAAGTTTATGAGGTTAAGAAATAAAATTAAATAGTAAAAATATTGTAACACTTACATGGGTTTAAATACAAAAAAGCAAATAATTAATATTGTTACAAAAATTGTCCACATTATTGTAACAACACAGTAACACAAATGTAACCACATGATTCGATCTTCAGAGCAGGACTAAGAATCTAGTCCATTTCTCCTTATATTTAGTTTGAATTCGAACATTCCAGAAGGTTCTATAAAAGCATAGAAGATTCTCGAAGAATCCAAAACATGTAAAAGAACTGTCAGGTAAGTCTAGAATTCTTTTCAATTTAACAAATAAAAATCATATGGTTTTAAGTATTTCACCTAACAATATTTTCAAATCATATTTGAAACGGTTCGAAATTTTTTATTTTTAAAGGACTTCGAAAGACCAGGTTACTCAATTCGAAATGTGTGTGGCTTTTTTTTTCTATCTACCTACGTACTCCGGTTACTCCGAGATGGTGGACTACCTCATTGGCACGAAACGTTTTGCATCTTGTAGAGTATTTTCCCGAGGCGGTCCCATTAAAACCTTTTTTTGGTTCTTAATTTATTTACGAATTTAGCGGGAAAAAACATGAAAATGATTATCTATTTACTGCTCTAAATATTACTTATTAGAAAAACATACGGCATATATAACATATATAGCTTGTTGGAGCAAGGTATGCTCCATGCACACGTTGATAACTAAAAAACGGCGCATGAGCAGTCTGTTAGTTGTCGATGTGTTTTAAGTGCTTGTTGGAACAAACCTATACAAAACCTCAAACTATTTGTTAACAACAGATTTTAATAAACATATCGTCGTTTTCAGAAAAATAAAACACTTTGTTATGGCTATATCAAAGTTATTGTAGTTTCGACCCTGTTCCTGGAAAGTTTTGCCAAGAAATGAAACTCAAGGAAATCGTTTAGGTTATTGAAAAGATTATTTTGTATTTAAGGAGATTAAAGCTATTTGAAAACACCGATAGCAGTAAAACATCCTAAATGTAGGACTAATCGACGGAATAGACATCATAATCAAAACCTAAAAATTCCCTATCGAACTTTGTTCTTTTGATAAAAGTCCATTTCTAGTCAAAGGAGAGAGGGTGTATTCATAAAATTGAAAAGGTGATTGTTAATATGATTATTACAAAAAGGGCCGGGATAGAGGACGTGGTAGAGCGCCAACTGTGCGGGTTTATTTTTATTTCGCGGCAGACCTACTGAAGGAATCTCGTCCTTCCCACAATAGATAAAATAGTTTGGTTACACCTCTAGTGAGGCTGTACAGCCGAGAAGGGGAACTGAATAAAGAATAAAAAACAACTTAGAAAACAAGAAAACTGTTGAAAATCTGTATAAAAAATGAATTTTTTTTATAAATCAATGAATGGCTTTCTATAAATTATTTCTCACCACTAAACAGGGTAAAATAAAAAACATTTTATAAAAATAAAAATTAATCCACTGCAAATACTAGGAAATAGTAAAAATAAATGCACTAAAAAGTATGGAATAAGTACCTCAGGGGCGTCCCCAGGATCCAAACTGTTGGGGGGGGGGGTGGTGGTGAAAGAACATCTTACCGCGGAAAAGGCGAATGAAACCAAAATTTTAAGAAAATTATGTATAATTATAGCATTGCTTTATCAACTAAGTTATTACAATTATTTGCTTGAAAAAAACTTATTCTATTATTGCTTCCAGCCTTAAAAGCCTAGAAAATGATTGCTTCCAGCCTTCCAGGGGGGGGGGGGGGCAGCTGCCCCCACTGCCCCTCTACCCCCATGAATTACCTTATGATTTTTATGAATACACAGCAAAATTTAAAAGCGGAAAATGCAACAAACATTAATTTTATAAAATTATTATTATTTATTATAAAATTATTAAGAATAATTTTATTTTGATTTGTACGAATACAAACTTACTGTTACTAAAAAAAAAATATTAAATTAAAATTTAAAACTTTTAACACTACAAATTATGTAATTGTTAAAATCTTTCTGTATGGATCTTCTCTTCCCATCGTCTAATTAATTACTAATTAATACTGATACCGTTTTCTAATGAAATCTTAATCATTAACTTGTCATTTGGAAGATTTTCACGTCTCCGAAAAGATTTTGTTGTATTGAACAAGGGATTTAATAATTTAATTTAATTTTTATTAACAGCTAGGTTTAAACGTTCACATTTTTTCCGCTTTTCCATTTTGCTTTGTATTCATAAAAATCAGAAGGTAATTATTCCTACTTTTTAGTGCATTCATTGTTACTGGTTCCTAGTTTTCGAAGTCGATTACGTTTTTTTTTTTTTATAATAATGTAATCATATTAATAAACTGTTTATTTTACAAAATAAAAACACATAAACATATAGGCATGGACAATGTCTGTCTGCCGGGTTGAACACACTTTTTCAATATTCTTATTGCTTTTAAAACATACCGCATTCAAACGAAATAGAGAATTGTACATATTAACCAAACATTAAATAAATGATAAGTTATCCTTTGACGTTTAATCCTAATTAATATAAATAATATATTTTTTGTTTTACTTTTTTACTCCCAAGCTGTAAGATATTTGGGGCTCCACCTGGACAAGAGACTGACATGGAGAACCCACATCGGACCGAAAAGGAAACAACTTAACAAAATATTTGGAATATTATCTAGGTTACTCGACAGACGTTCGAAATTATCAATAAAAAACAAACTTACTATTTACAAAGTTCTAATACGACCAGTATGGACATACGGGATAGAACTATGTTGTTCTGCATAACCCTCAAACATCCAAAGAAGTCAGTCTTTCCAGTCCAAGATATTGAGGAAAATGGCAGACGCACCATACTATGTGACAAATGACTTACATAGAATATTTACATAGTAGTATTACATAGTACATGACTGCACAAGGACCTGAACATCCCAACACTTATCGATACAGCCACACAATACTAAAAAAAACTTCCACCAACGACTAACTTTTAACACGAACCCCTTAGCACAGACGCTAACATCAAACATAAATCCTTACATTTCACCCCGACGACTTTTGTGGCGGTGGCCGAGAGATATGCTAACTTAGTATAAAGTTAGCAATTCATCCAATAGGATTTCAACGTATGTATTTGCTTATTGCTAATTAGCAGATTGCAAATCACACAAAAATGACACATTCTTGGATTTGTACATAAATAATAAATTAAAAAACTTTTTTACTGCGTATTAAATTCCTTAATTAAAATTCGTCTGTATTTAACAGCTTCAATGGTAAACCAATATAATCGTTTCCAATTCTTTCCATTAAGATATTCAATAACACTATCCTAACCAAGGATGCTTTGTCCGAACCACTTAATCCTAAACTCTATCAATGTAGGACATATAGCTAAGAAATGGTATAAGTCCTCATTTAGCCCCAGGTTACATAACGTGCATTTATTCCTTTCTTCTGAACCTCCAACAGAATAGTTTCAATTCAATAATTGACCCCGTACTTTAAAAATAGTTTTAATAAAATGTAAATTATTTTTATCTGAGTAATAGCTGTTTTCTCCCAGATTAATGCTTAATCAATATATATTATAAAGCAAAGTGTGCAATATGCGTGCCGACAAGGCTCAAAAACGACTCCACGTACGATAAAGTAAGTTATATCGTCGTTTAGCCATATAACCACTAACGGAGAAGAAGGTTTCTGTTTTTATCATAAGGGCGTAAACATGAAGAGAAAAGGTCTGGAATTTTAAGCCTCTCGCACCATGTAATTAGCCTATTTGAGATTGATATACGAGTTTATGAATGAAAAATTTAGTTCGAGCTCCAGGCTACCAGGAAGCGCTAGTAAAATTCGCTCAATGTTTATTGTTCATTCATCCAGTTCAGTTTGTAAAGGTTATATATTTTATCAGCTGTTCTTTTTAAATTACTAAAAAATTAAGCGATAATAATTAGGTTATCCTTTGTTTTCAAAATAAAATAACGATTCTACATCTCTGCAATCTATTAGAAACCCAACCGGATTCCTTAAAAAATTAATTTTTCATAAGAAGGCTAATTGATCAACACATTGCATTTAATCAATATATAATATAACTTGATGCAACAAGTTATAAGTAAACTTAATGCAATATGAGTGAACATTTCTTAATAGTACAGTGAGCGAATAAAAAAAGAGATAAATTGATTGAATATAAATCGAAAATAAAAAGTTTGAATTGTTCTTATTGTAGTTTGAAAAAGAAGTTGGTTTGATTACTATGCATGATGGGCATTCCAGTTGAAAAATGACTAACTCCAATTACAGCATTTTTTCAATAAGAATTTATCATCCCTCAGAGGTCAGGATAAAAAGAAATATGGTGAAAACATTGTGCCTTCATGAAAGAATTACAGAAACTATAAAAAACGATGCATAACACGACAAAGTTGCATTATATTTAATTGTTCATTTACCATTTTTAACCCCCTATTAAGTATATAGGGTTCCTTATTTGGGCGGACTATGCAGTTCTCGAATCTTAATATTGATACCAAGTTAAACCCGAAGTTTCAAGAAGGTGCTATTTTTTTCCTACATTTCCTTTTTAAAGTTTTAAAGTATATTAAAACTACCACACAACTACCGGAGCGAAGCCGGGCACCCTAGCTAGTTCTTTATATAACTGGTGGAATTTGGATGTTTTTTTTTAATATAAAATGTTTTTTTTTTTAGCTTGTTATAGAATTAATATTTCATGTTTAAGAATAACGCCCAGAGAAATACAGGGGACTGGATATTATTTATTAAGAAGTTAAAAGTATAAGGGATCTTTAAGCAGCCACGGCAAAAAGACATGAATAGATAAGGAGTGACAAAAGGGCTTCATTATCTCCGGTTTCTGTTTCTCCATTGTCTTGCCTCACTGAGAAACAATATTGACATTTCACTCTGAATAATGCACAATTTAATTCCAAATACTTTGGAGTGTAACGGAATATGGTAGAAATGATCATTAATCAAAAATTTGATCTAATCCCAAGAAGATTAGCCACATTTTCTTTTTTTTTATATTTTTAGAAACTATCCGAACAGCTGTGGAGTTTATTACAAGAACAGGATGGTTGGTTATAGTAAACAGATTTTTAGTTAAGCGTGGCGAACAATTTATTCGTATTTTCGTAATTGGTTTCGTTGATTAAGTTGATTAGCGCTCTCTCACTATAGAATGCGCGGTAAAAAGACCCGCCAGGATGATAAATATTATAAAAGGAAAAGGATTTTTGTGCATTAATCATAATAAATATCAATAAATTAAAAAAAAAAAGGAAATTTTTTAAACAAGATGTAGTAACTTAATAATTGCCTTTATTTTTTGTTGTTAAATTATTGATTATATTTTTATTCATTTATATTGATTTTTCGGATTAAAATGTAACGTATAAATCAGGAAATAAAAGAAAGGCAGAAAAGTGCTTGCTCCCCCCTCTTTCTTTTTCTAGGACAAGACGGAATAAATAGGATCCCATCTCCTTGATCTTGGTGACTTACACTGCCTCTCGACACAAACAGGATGGCTGCGACTTATCCAAACTACATCTTGTCCATATCTCAAGTGCTTATCTTGATATTGTATAAACAATGATTTGCTATGCAAAAACTTATCTTAAAACAAATAAGATTTCATTCCCAATTTATTTAAAAATATAGTTACTCACAAATATTTACGATGTAACGATAATTATCTTAGTTTTATTTATTTACTTATAACTTTCTAGGCCTGTTCGACCAGCTAGATAATCTTAGTTTCATTAATTGATAAGAAAATTAAAAAAGGTAAGATCGAAAGCAATGGGTTACAATAAATTGGAAAGCAAATTTTCACAGGAATTCACAAGAAATAAAATTAATAAATAAAAGTGGATCGTTCCATGAATCATCAATATATTGTAGAAATTCAATTTCCCTGAAACCATTGTTACAAACCTATAAATGGTCAATCTAAGCAAATTCCATTATTATTTCTATTATTCGATATTGGATGTTTATAATCTGCTGGGAGGGAAATAGGATACTGAAGGATGAATCCATCGAATTCTTCCTGTATCCCTTTTATCCAATTTATACTTGTCCAATCTAATCTCCTTTGTAAGGTCCTTATTAAATGGCAAATCAACTTCTCCCTAACGAACTTAATATCCCCTTTGTCACTGATAAGCTTAAAATAGAAATCTGTCGTTTCATTATAAACTTCGAACTCGTTTCTTCCTTAACAATTTCTAATTATTCTCCTTGGAGTCTGAATACAAAATAGCTTCCTAATCAACTGATCATAAACAAAACTTCAGGCAAGGCGACAATATGTTTGTCTAAAAATTAACGTTTACGGAGAACCGTTAAAATTGATAAAAATCTGTTTGCTATTTTCGGAATGTAGGTACTAAAACCCTTCTATTTGAATTGAAAATAGCGCTGAAAATAATAAAAACGTTGAATTTAATAATATTCCTCATTCTTAATGTGTGCCTTACAGTTCTTCTAAAATGAAAATCTGCGTATGATGGGATAATTTTAGAAAAAAGATGCGCGACTGTTGATTGAAATGATACTCCGACTTTTACTCCTTTATTCTAAATACTGTGGCATGTACTGGACTAGACGTCCACTTGGTAGGTACGTCCCTAGAGTACGAGAGATACTCGAATAAACGCTGGAAACTTTCGAACTTTTAAAGGAATTATACTAAACTTATGTGATCCTTATTTTTTCTAAAGATAAAACAACTGAAACAGCAAGTTTAACTAATATACTTATCTAATCGGGACCTCTGAGCGTTTGAAAATTGATATAGAAGCTGTTCTGTAGCTAACCAATGCCATCGAAAACTGTGGCGTGACGAATAATTACACTATTTCCTTAGTAAGGGACTGTATTTTTACTGTAGCTGGGCTCATTTATTTTGTAAAACAGGTGAAAGAATGATTTGATGTTTCTTTAAAAGTGAATGACAATCGGGCTAGAATTCTTTCTCATTTATTTAATTTTAAAATTTCATGTTTGTTTTTTTTACTTTCACTCATATGTATGAAATTTCGATCGAGAAAAATTTCGACTTCCGGTTTTCAACGGAATTACACGTTTTGGGGTCCCCTGAGTCCAAATAATCAAGTCCCGCGAAATGGTCTGTATGTGTGTGCGTTGACCGTCTAGCACCATAACTATAAACTGTACGAACCTGAAATTGGATATTTGGTTTATTTATATATCCGAGATGTGACAGCAAATCAACCACTTCTTTAGGTTCCCGGTCTACCCCCTTACCTAAGCATATTATATCATGACTAGGTATCCATTAACATTATTATTTATTTTAAAGTTCCAGTGGGGGGCCGAGGGCTCTATAATTTTGAAGCGGGTAACATTTTCGGATTTCTTTCATACGGGTCTCCATTACAATGTTATCGGGGATGATGTTTTTGAAAAAGTATTCATTTTGTATTTTAGAGGCGGGGGAGGGGGGGGCGCAATAAAAATAGTAAAATTTTCGGATTTATTTTACACAGGGGTCCAATATTATGTTATCGGGGACGCTGTTCTTCAAAACAAAATTTTATTTTGTATTATAGTGGCGCGGGGGGGAGGGTGCACAATAAAAAGTTAGATTTTTCGATTTCTTTTACATATTAGTGAACAAATTTGTTTTGAAGAACAGCGTCCCCGATAACATAATATTGGACCCCTGTTTGAAAGAAATCGGAATATCTAGCTTGTTTCTAGTGCCCCCCCCCCCCCACCACTAAAATACAAAGTGAATATTTTTTCAAAAACACTGTCCCCGATAACATAAAATTCAACCCCCGTGTAAAAGAAATCCGAAAATCTAACTATTTTTATTCCCCCCCCCACTAAAATAAAAAATGAATACCTTTTTCTATAACAACCCCAAAAGGTTGAATTTGACTTGGACAAGTTTGAAATGGAAATGCTATATAATAAGCTTAGGTAAAGGGGTAGACTGGGCGAACATGAAGTGGTTAAATTTGACTTGGAAAAGGTTGAAATGGAAATGCTATATATGTCTTTTTCTCCGCTGATTTCACCCAAGCTAACATATTGGGATCAACTTTGGTATCCCATAGCTACCATAGATGCTTTCAATATTAAAATTCGCTTCCCACCTGGTGACCTACATTTTTTAAAGGGAGTAAAAAATCTTTGATTAAGCTGTCTTCCGGATATGACGGAAAATGGAAGTCCTGAGCCTGTGCGATGTCATTAACTCGTTAAAGATCCCAATACTAATTACACCTATATAGGAAAAATTATGTATTCCACTTTAGCATCGTCCGATTAGCCATAGTAGCAGTAAGTGACTTAAATATACAAACAAATTTGAAAAAAATAAAAAAATAATCTCCCTGGAATATTTTTAAATTACAGCTCAAAATGAAACATGAACCAATCTTATCTCGGATGAGAGATCATATCCCTGGCTTATGAGAAAACAAAAGTGTTCTCTTGTATTAACTTAACAAGAATTTTCCTTAGGCGGCTGGTCTCAGCTAGAAATAAAATATTCAAAACTTTCATGGAGAAAATACTTGAAGAAAACTTTTAGACCCGAAGTTCGAGAATTTTTTTTCTTGTTGCCAAATAAACAACCTATTGGTAGCAGATTGTTCCTTTGCTTCTTCTCATTTAAGCTCCACTTTCTTCGCTAGGGGAGAGCTTTTCAGCGATTAGCCTTGGTCAGGTTTGAAATTAACTCTTATTTTCTGGGAAACAGAATAAAAGTCAAATCAGGACTTTTATACTTCTAATAAATAAATAAAAATCACATCATGACTTTTATATTTCGGGCCAGAAAATAAAAGTCCTGATATGATCTTTATCACAATGATATCTAATATAAAAATCAAAGCTTGATTTTCATTATTTAAGGAGGAATTTATTAGCTTTTTTATCGGATTTCTCCATATTGTTGTTCATTGTTGGGTTAACCATTTTTATGGAAATCTTATAGGTTAAAATGAATTACCTTATATCGATCTTCAGATCGATTATTAGATTATCAAGGCTAACGATATTTAAAAAAATACAACCTCAGGCTCTCCCAGGTATCGATTGCAACTTATCCGATATTTACAATATTGGGGTCGATTTCTAGGTTAATTGGGGTGCTGATTCTGAAAATGGTATCGATTTTTCGATCACGCGCTCAGGTATCGATTTATTTTAACATACACGATATAAACGATATTGGGGTCCACTCATGGGTTATTTGAGGTGCTGAATTTGTAAAGGATATAGATTTTACGATTACGCGCACTGGTATCGATTTATTTCAACTTACGCGATATAAATGATATTGGGGTCCACTCATAGGTTATTTGAGGTGCTGAATTTGAAAATGTGATCGATTTTTCGATTACGCGCTCAGGTATCGATTTATTTCAAGTTACGCAATATAAACGATATTGGAGTCCACTCATAGGTTATTTGAGGTGCTGAATTTGAAAATAATATCGATTTTTGGATTACGCGCTCAGGTATCGATTTATTTCAACATACGTGGTATAAACGAGGTTGTTTATTTGGCAACAAGAAAAACAATTCTCGAACTTCGGGTCCGATTTTTATTTTCTGGCCCGAAATATAAAAGTCATGATGTGATTTTTATTTATTTATTAGAGATATAAAAGTCCTGATTTGACTTTTATTCTCTTTCCCAGAAAATAAGAGTTAATTTCAAACCCTGGCCTTGGTAGCATTTTGTGACGTTATATAAATAAAATAATTTTGATCAATATCTTGCACAATCTATGATTTTTAGATTTATTTGAAGGTATTTTCACTACCTTAAAAAAAGAATATTTACTTCTATTCAAATTGGATTGGTGTTTAGATGTTCAAGATGTAGCCATCCTGTTTGTATCAAGAAACGGTGTTTGTTTGTTTTTAAGTCTCTTTATGCTACTAAGGCTAATCGTACGATGCTACATAGGGAGTTTTCCAAGGAGGATATACTTAGGATAGCTATCTTCGGGTTTCCAATCACGTGTTTGGTTATCAGGGGGAACGCGTATTTTCTAATCTAAATGCGATTTCCCACTCGGCCAGCCGAAATCAAGGATGATCATTTTATATGGCAGGAGAAAATAAAAAGGGGGCTAGCATATAAAGAAATATATGTAATGCTTAATTATCCTGAAACGAATTAGGTTTACGGTCTTCTACATGTGCATATCTGTTCTTTATATTTTCTATTATTCCTTACAAAGAACAGGTTCATACCTATTGATTTTCTTCTACAAAACTCCTGCTAGTAAGCTATCTTATCTCTAGAATAGCCTTGATGCCTTCCTGTACGTGCACAAGCACCGCAGTTAATTATCAAGATTCCTTGAGTATCGGGTGACTGGCGGCTATCTCCTGGGCTGGCGAGTCAGCTACTTAGAAGTCGAAACCAAACATTTGTAAACAGTGTGCTAATTACCCGTTGAAACTGAAGCTAGGAATCCTATACAGCCCCCTTAATTACAGGCCTCCTACACCATTCTGGTCTGTTCCGGCCCCTCACTACGTTTGAAGCGTGATGATCAGTCCTAGTTAGTGAGAGGTACGGTTTTCGGATACAAACATAATATAAATGTTCCCTCTAAAAAGTATATGTTAATATAATAACCAAAATAATTGGTCGGTATAAGGCAATAGTGAACTATTGCCAAAACTCCATTTAATTTTTAGCAAACTGATATAAAATTTAAGTTTTGTAAAATTGGTTTGCTTAAAATATGTTTACTTCTTAAGGCCTGCTTACACGGTTATGTTTTTTTATGAATCTTGTTACGATTATTATTGTTATTAACCGGTTAATAAGTGAACTACAACATTTTCATCCCAAGATTGGACAATAAACTTTGCCTTGTTATTGACAATAAACAGGGCAATTTCTTCCATTGTGATTTCTTCTATCGGTCAACTAGTGAAGCAACGTTTGATTATAACTTCGATACAATAACAATCGTGTGAACAGGAATAGATACTTTTGAACATCAACATACTTTACTTTACCTCTTACATAATATTAGTTTTAGGCCAATTTTAATAATAATATGTATGTATAATAATAAGCATTATGATTAAGGACAGGGACAAATGTGGGCTTTGCATAGTTATTGAGAGCTCGAGATGGTACGAATATAGGAAAGCAATACAAATTAGAATCCTATTGCTCGAATAACCAGGCAGAAAAAGTTGCCGCAGTTAAGGTGATAGAATTCGAAGTTAACTACGCACCGCAAGTGTGAAAGTCTGTATAAGAAAAGCAGACAACAAAATTTTAGTTGATGCCTTACATGTGGATATTCATGATTACTCAACGAAACGAATTGGACATAAATTAATAAAAATAAAAACGATTTATTTATTTATTGCCAACCCTACCGGGCCTAAAAGGCAATACGGGTTTTGGCAGCAGTTGGATGCTAGCTATTTTGGGTAGCAACCAACTGCTGCCTGTAAAACAATAACATCAATTTTCATAAAAATAAAAAGATAATATAAAAATAAAAACGATCGGGAAACAGTGTTAATAACATTGGTAATAGAACTTCTGAGCTTATTACGTTGCTAGAGAAGACGCTATAAGTGGAAAGATATCCTCGTACAATAAATCCCTTTTATCTTACATTAAAAGAGACGTATAGTAAGGAAGGACCAATGGGGTTGATTGTAAGCTAAGTAATAAAAGATTATGATAAAACAAAAATATTTTTTTAACCCTTTAGCGCCTGTAGACTGATATATCAGTTCGAGCGCTGAAGTCCCTGTGGCCTATAGACCGATATATTAGTTTCGCCCGCTACAGCGTTATAAGACTGAAACTGCGGACCTTACTTAATTGATTTCATAACTCTTTCCATTTTACTATTGCACAAGGAGTAGTCCAATACCTTAAGAGATGTTTTTCTGTTTTTTTTTTTAAAATAGAAATTGAATTTTTACTCTTCGCTTTCGGATTTATCGTATCTTTAATTAGGAATGCAACAATCATAAAGCGTAGGTAACAACTCGTAAAAAAGTATATATTATATAATTTAAAAATGTTATAAATTAAACATGTTATAAGCCCGCGATGTTATAAAAGAAACGGATATATAAAACATTTAATATAAATTCTAAAAATGTATGTAAGTATCTCTACTTAGGTACGTTCTTACACGTATTTTTTTAATTTAATGAATATTAGTGGAGCATGGCGAGCAGGCAAAATAGTCATCATTTTCTTATTCATATTTAGCACGAGTGCAGGACATATGAAAATTATTTTTACATAATTGGCATTCGTGTTTCTCCAACCCTGTTTCCAGCCCGTCCGGTATTTCCCGATGACGAGGTTTATGGTTTCCCCAAAAATTTCGGAGGTTTGTAAACAAATTGACGTGGGGTTCTTTTCGGGGTTTTCCAAATTAATTTTGCCTACACCTTATTCCTCAGTCAAATAGTGAATGTGGCAAAAAGTATTCAGGCCACCGAGCACGGCAGCCGGTCTAAGGTCTCAGGCCACAGGTCCTGCAAAACACTTGCACTGCTCAGACGCTATAGGGTTAAATGATTTTACCTACATGATACAGACTTAAGTGACAAAGACGGAAAAATCCAAAATATTCAAATATACATTATGACTTTAAATTATTTGACAACTATTTTCACAAATAAAAAGAGTGATTCTGAAAAATGGAAATAACTTTTTGTTTTAATTTAAGACAGAGTTCCTTAAATTTATTAAAAATATTGAATTAGGGTTACCGACTAATCAGCGACGGTCAGCGAAGAAAGTTCTTCTTGGCTTTATTATCTACTTGTTTACTTTATATTCCTTTTATTTTCACTTACCTGTATATGAATTATAATTAAAAGTTCCCTATAGAGGAAGGGAAAGTATTGCGATCGTGAAAAATTTCGACTACGGGTTTTCAACGGAAATATTTGTCCCCACGGAAATATGCGTTTATTGCCCTAAAGTCCCACGAAATAGTTTGTTTGTTTATTTGTTTTAACGTCCGAGGGACGGCATAGACAAGAATTGAAGAACCTTTAGTATTGTAGGTTTATATGCTAACCACTACACCACAGGTGACCCCAAGCGAAATAGTTTGTCTGAGTGTGTGTTGTATGTGAGCAGAGTAGCTCAAAAACCGTGCGAACCTGAAATTCGGTATTTGATATATATATATATATATATATATATATATATATATATATATATATATATATATATATATATATGCCCGCGATGTGACAGCTAAAATTTCATCAAAATAGGTAAAACGGAGAGATTTTTTGATAAATTTTGTCTCATTTTAATTTTTTTTTTTCCGATTTTCTCAAAAACGGCTCAAACGATTTTGATCAAACTCGTAATTTTTAATGAAAAACAAGTATTGTTTAATATCAGGTAAGTTTTATAATCATAAAAATGTTCTGAGGGGGCTTAAATGGGGAAGTGGCCTTTTTTGTTTTTAGAGGTATCATAGTGTTTTTGAACATAATAGAAATATTTTGTTTCTATGGCAAGTAAATGTAGTTTTTAATAACTAAATATAAAATTATAAAGTCAGACACGAAGGAGAATGATAGTCGCCATACCGTATTATCCTAAATAAAATCTTTTTTAACAATAAAAAATGTAGTGTACTTTACAGAGTAAATACGTGATGATCAAATTATTTAAAGCAGTTTGCGGGGGAATAAAACATATAATATAATCTTTAATTCTTAGAAATTACTCTTAATTCGACGCAATTATTCATAGTGTAACGTGGAAAAGAACAGAACACAAAACATATTATTTTAAATAGTTCTAGACTTGTTGTAATAGTTGGAACTGAACTGTTCTAGTAAATGTTTGTGACTACGATGTTCCAGTACTATCTACGCTGGCCTAGAACCTTCCAACCGGTTCTTCTTCGGACTGAACATAAGGAGCGATCGTCAGCGGAGTCTTGTTCTGAAGCTCAAGTCACATGGTTATTTTTATGTTCCTGTGTTGTTACAAAGTGATATTTTTTGTAACCTGGTTAATTATTTGTGTTTTCATAGTTCGTGGAGTACGCCTTTAATGACAGACCACTGTTCATAATTAAGTAAAGCCGTTCTGTTCATTTAATGGAAATTATTTGTTTCATGTTAACTAAATGAAGTTTTCAACAACTAAATAGGGAATTATAAAATCAGCCGACTTGGAGTATTATGCTTGCATTGCCGAATCATCACAAGTAAAAATTAATTAATTTTTCTCATTAATTAATTAATTAATGACAAAAAAATAGTTTTTGTTTTTTTTTTGAGCAAATAAAAACCAAAATAAGAAATGGATGTGGAAAATGTGTGACTTTGAGATGTGGCAATTAACAAAACACATCAATTTTTAATGTAAGTAAGTTTGTAAGTGAAAGTTGTGTGTTGCGCACGAACCAGATTTTTACTTTCACTTACCTATATATGAAATATGAATGAATGATATATAGTAAGTGGAAGTATTGCGATCGTGAAAAATTTCGAATACCGGTTTTCAACGGAAATGCACGTTTTGGGGTCCCCTGAGTCCAAATAACCAAGTCCCGCGAAATGGTCTGTGTGTGTGTGTGTGTGTGAACAGACTAGCTCAAAAACTATAAACCGTGCAAACCTGAAATTGGGTATTTAGTGTATGTATATGCCCGCGATGTGACAGCAAAAATTTCATCAAAATAGCTCAATGGGAGGGGGTACTTTATTTAATAACTTTTTAAGTTTTTTAGATTTTATCAAAAACAGCTCTAACGATTTTGATTAAACTGAGTATTTGATCTATTTATATGCCCGAGATATGACTGTAAAAATTTCATCAAAATTGATCAACCGGAGGGTGGACTTTACTTAATAAATTTTGTATAATTTTCACTTTTTTTTTTATTTACTCAAAAAAGGCTTTAACGATTTTGATCAAACTGGGTATTTGATGTACGTATATGCCAAAGATGTGATATCCAACATTTCATCAAAATTGGTCAAACGGAGCGGGCACTTTATTTCATAATTTTTTTTCCAATTTTTACCTTTTTTTCGATGATCTCAAAAACGGCTTTAACGATTTTTATCAAATTCGCCATGTTTAATGAAAATTAGGTGTTCTTTAATATCAGGTAAGCTTTATCATTATTAAAATGTTCTGAGGGGCTTTTAATGGGGGTAGGGTTGGGGCCTTTTTTGTTTGTTTGTTTCCTATAAAGTTCTTTTTGTTTATATGCAGAAATTTACTGTCTCTCGATACGCCTAAAAATAAGAAATGGCTAAATAAGAGGTATGATAAAAATAAAGAAAACATAAAGAGGAGAAAGAAAGAAAAATATTCAGTCAACTCATAAAACACGTTGAACCCACGCATCCGGAGTATGCATTTAATGACAGACCATTGTTCATAATTAAAGCCGTTCTGTTCATTTAAGAAGTGGCAATTAACAAAACGCATTAATTTCTAATCTAAGTAAGTTGGTAAGTGAAAGTTGTGAGTTGCGCGCACGCACCAGATTTTTTTTTTTTCCAAGTGGCCACAAAAATAAATCGTCAAAAGTCGAGGTTCAAAAATTTGCTGAAGACTTGACAAGGGGGCGTTGGGGGTGATGGTGGGGGGTGAACCACCCCTAGTCTGCGGCCTGCTCCCACACTGAGCGCTGGTCCCTTATCGTCCGTTCCGACTCGCCTCGTCGTTTCGTCGCGTCCTCGAATTCCCACCCGACATAGTCGTTTTCCTCTTCCCACCCACCTACCATAGTCCTCGGTCTCCTGATCGTTCTTCATCGCTTTTCCGCGTTCTCCAATTAACTGGTGTTACTGCATCATACTAACTTCGACCACCGCATTAAGGTTAGTGTAAATATGGGTTATAAGAATAAATTTAAATTTTAAATTTATTTTAAAATTAAATTCTACGATTAATTTAATCATTATTGCAGATAAAAATATTTTATTTATAAAATATTTTTCAATTATTTACCAATAAGAGAAAAACATTTCTGTGTTGATGAATAACAAATTCATTAGTGATATTTCATAAAACAAAAAAAAGCAAATCTTTTTCTCGACAGTCCAAAAAACCTTAAAATTATTTTAGACCAATCAAATTTAGAGTCGTGACGATTCAAAAACTAAGATGAAGTGAAGCATAAATAAAAAAAATAAAATAAATATAAAAATTTCTATTTCAGTAAGAACAATAATGAGCAACACTCACTGTGACGTGTGTAACAGACGTCAGTTGAATGTCAGCTGAAACTCAGCAGCGTTTCATTTGTAGAAAAAATAGTCTGGAATAATCTGTTATAATTTAAAATGTTAACATTTTTGACATTTCCACGGATATTTTTTTATATATTTTCTCTTGCATTTTATCATTAATTAAATTCATTAATTAGTTAACAATAAATTATATATTTTCCTAACTAAACCAATGACCATATACTCATGGAAAGTATAAATATTATACTCATGGAATATTTTTTTAATCACGAGTTTTAATAGTTACGTACATTATTTTCCAGATTAAATACAATATATCTATATATTATTTCTTAAAAATCTCTTTTTTATTTCTAATAAAAAGAAGCAAAATAGCAATATTAAAATAATAATGTTTGTTTTTTTAATTTTAAAAATCCACTCGGCTGCAAAAGATCTTAAATTGATTATTAGTTTTATATACTATATATATATTTAATCTTTCATTTTTATTCTGCAAATTTATTTTTTAACACAACGTTTTTTTTTTTTTTCAATCAACACCCTTTTTACATATACATATTTAAAGAAAGTTTCTGGCAAACCCATCCGGGCACATTCTCATTGAAATATCCTCTGAATGAATATCGTGTTTTCAAGTTTTAGTTTCATTTAGTTTTTACATTGTCACATAATATAATTTATAATATTTGTCCCGTCACTGCTTTTGAAAGCTGATTGCTTCTAAAAATCGTCGCTAATTTTCGAAAAGAATTTTTTTCTATATGGATTAGGGGTGAACTTATGATAAAAATTAATTTGTTTAATTAGATAATATGTAACAGAAATTTATAAAAATGAAAATTACAATATCGCTACTCTACTAATAATACTCTATATTCCCATTAATTGGAGTAATTGGAGAGAACTTAAAGAAGTAATTCGTTCTGGAACTTGTAATATTTTATTGATGAAATATTTATTTTATTGGCAGATACATTAATTTTATTAAATTAATCACTTCAGTTAACAAAAGATAAAAAAAAAATGCTGAGCATGTTCCAACTTTTAAACAGTTAAAGATTCGAATGTTTTATTGGTTTTCATTTAATTTAATTTTTTTCATGAAGCTGGATATGTTTTCGATATTTTAATTTGTTCAATGCTTATTTAAACTACTTGCAAAGTTATCAAATACATATTTATTGATGGTTAATTTGTTTGTTTGTTTATTTTGGCTTCCAGGCGTAAAACCCTAAGGTCATCAACGCCCTTTATCTTTAGTTAATTTGAAGTATGTCATCAGTGGGAATCTTATGTAGTTTGATGTTCATATTATTTTATGATTTGATTAATTCCAGTATCATTTTTTATTTTATGTATTTATATCTTTATTTATCATTGTACATATTGTTACTTTTTAGTTAACATAAATAATAACTAGTAACTTCTTTGAACCTTATTTAATTACATTAGAGCCTTCTAATATTTCCCATTTGGCGACCTTTAGCAATCTGTCCCTACCCCAAACCTTACAGAAAAAAAACAAAACAATTTTAAGGTAATGTATGTACCACAATTCTATTGTTTTGAAAATTCTAATCATAATAATATTTGATATAAATAGGTATCATCGACTCCTTTATAGCTTACCAAGGGCTCCCTCTCTCTTCACCGGAGAGGCTACAGCAATTATGAAAGCCCTGAATTGGATAGCAAACTCAGAAATAAACAGATCAGCGATCATTACGGACTCCCCTAAGCGTCTTAACGGCGATCGGCAATCGGAACCCCAGTAGCTCTCTTATTCAAGAGATAATCAACATGTGGAGGGAACTGGAATCGATGGCAAAAAAGTAATATTCATTCGGCTACCATCCCACAAAGAAATAAAAGGGAACGAGGCAGCCGATCAAGCATCAAATATAGCAAGACTGAGAGATTAAGAGAATGTGACAATACTAAAAGAAGTCACAAACGAGGATTGGCTGCACCAATTGAAGAAAATTCAAAACAAAATTTGTGAGTTGAGTTGGAGGACCGAACAGTCTAAACTATCTGGAATAAAACTAGTAAGCAAAAAAGTTGACCACAAGCTCGAAAATCCCGAGAAGCGAAGAAGTTATGTTTTGTCGTATCAGAATTGGGCATTGCCAATTCACACACGAATATCTTCTCAGAGGACTTGAAGCACCCACATGCCAAGAATGTGATAATGTACTCCAAACGCTGAAACATCTTTTAATAAACAGAGCAGAATTCAAAGATGTCCGGAAAAAACTGAAAATAGAAAAACACTAAGCAAATTGTTAAAGGACAATGAAGAAAATACAAATACTTTTTTTTAAATACTTAAAAGAAATAACGTACAACAAAATATAATTGAACACACCGCCAATGATCCTCTATGGTAAAGGCGAAGATAAAGAAAAAAAAAATAGGTATCAAATTTTTAATTTGAAATAAACTAATAAAAAACAAATTGTTATTCCATCTCTTTTTTATCCACCAGTAACTATTATATTGTGTTGGAAAAATAGTCACTGATTACACATTTAGTGTATGGTATTCCGCAAGGAACTATTAGAAGATACATTAATTCTTAAATCATCTCAATCTTTCACAGCATTGATCCACTTAACGTGACATTTTATGGAAAATATTTACGTTCATCCATCCTCCAACCTAGATAGTTGAAGAATAAAAAAATATACAGTAAATTCAGGTGATTTAGAAGGGAGATGTTTTCGAGTTGACTGGAGATGTAGTTCGAATTTTACTGGATTTACAATATCGGCCAATCAAACTTTTTAAATGCATCCCTAAAAACTTTGAAATTTCGATTTCGATAGCACTTAATTGTTAGCTTGTTGATATTAAAAGATATGGGTATGTAGCTTTATGATTTAGTCAGTGAATAGATCCTAAATCAGCCTTCAATACCGTTCATCGGCTGAAATCGTTGTTATCATTGGAACTGGCAGACATAAAGCCGGCTACTTACACGAGCTATCGGAACTCTCCATCAAAGCGCCCTCTGTCAAGTTTAATTACGCTCCTGTTTATCGGATCCTTTCATATCTACTAATGAACCCAACTCAAGCAGGACGTGTATCATCACTTTTCCTGGGCATATTTTAAAACTTGTTAATGAGTTTAAAGCAAACTCAGCTGATGCTATTTGTCAATGGACGATATAGTTAATTTTCTTAGGCAAAGGGCGTTTAATGATATATTTCGATTATTTATTTGGGCCTTAATTCAATTCAATTTCATTTTTTTAAAGTTCCTTTAAGACGACGACAAATTCGTTATGTCATTCCTGATTCGTTCAGTAAATAAATGTTTAGGTGCTTGAAAATATACGCTAAAATTTTATCTCACATAGGAATGACAAAATCCATATTATAAATCCGCCTCAAAAAAATTCGAGTTTCAAATCGAAATAGAGAATTATAAACGCAACACTCTGACACTCTTGTCAATCACATTCATTATTAAAATTATTCCTTTTGACTGGCTAGGCTTCTAATTGTTTTCTTTGGATAGCACAAAATTGGCGGTTCCTTGCATAAAAGGGCCATGTCATTTTAGAATGAGTTGTTTGTCCACGTAATCCGTAGTGGAATTGTTAGAGCAGGTTTTTTTGGAGGTGTTTATAGCAGCATTTTTGGAGGTTAGAAGAAAGAATTCGTAAAAGGCTTGCTAAAATACCTGCGATGTGCTTTCGTTTATTAGCAGAATGTAATGTTTGAAGCTCATTACGTCACACTTCTGTCCAACTGCAAACATTGCCGTGTAACGTGGTAGAATTATTGTATTTTACAAGAATACTGAAGGGATAAGATTTTATATCAAAGAGTAAAGATTACGTGGTTTGTTTTTCTTAATATTGTCTGGTTGTTCAGTTGAAAGTGAAAAATAATCTTTTCCTATGACATTTGTTGCTGTTAGAATGTTAAACCTTTAAAGAATGTCGTTCGTGTATAAAATGTAGATAGAATAATAGAGTTCGCCCTACCATGAGGTACCCTTGATTAGAAAATAGCTCCGAAAGGTTTTAGATTGAGAAAAATGTCTTTTAGGAAAGAAAGATGAAATAGTTGATTTCATATAATTACAATTTAGAGCTATTATTGTGAATATGTTTAAGAATTGTTAAATTAAAACAAATACAGTCGACATATTAGAAAGCACGATTTTTGAGGTCTTGAAAAAGTAGATGGGTGGGTGAGGAAAATCCAAAATGATTTTTTTTTTTATTTTAATGTCAATTTCGAATGACTTTTTAGGTACCCAAACATTAAATAAAATAAAATTATAAAATGCGAAAAATCAATTGAGATTTAAAAAAAAAAATATGTAAGCATTAAAAGAATCTCTCGAAGCGCAACTCCATTATAAATGAATGCTCGAAGATTCGTTGCCTGAGACTGATAGAACCTTTATAATATAAAGGTATATGTAATATATAATATATACTTTAAGTATATATTAATTTATTTGGAATAGGCCTTTGGCAATAGGGTAATTAGATAAAATTATATTTTTTGCTATAATTTTCTCATTTTTAGAAAACTCATCTACACCTCAACAACAGTCTCGACATTCTGCAATATTTCCTGTATTGTCACGACAATGTATAATGAATGCTTGCATGCTTAATGCTTTAATCCTTGATGCTTCCTAATTTTCGCATTTAAGAAATACGGAATTAAAAGTATTGATTCAAAATTAATTAAGACATAATGAAAGGCCATTTTTTCTTAACGTTTGTTGTTTTTTTTTTTTTTAATTTTTTTTATTTACAAAGCAATCTCCCTTGTACGAACTTCTATGTTTTTCTGTAGTCTCAAGATTTTTTTTTTCAGGCATGCTTTTCCTGTTTCCTCACAACGTGGTCTTGGAAGCGACAAGAAACGTATTATTTGGCCGGTTTCCAGGAACATATTGGTTCTGGCATCTCAACTGTATTTGCTTGCAGAAGAACACTGAGAAAGTTAGACACACCTCACACGGCATGGAGGATAAAACTGATGGACCCGTGTTATCATTAAAAGTAAATAAATCAATAATTGTAAAAACTGTAACAATAAACTCGTCGCTCCGTACCAATAATTCGTATGATTAATTTAATGCAGTTTAATGATGAAATAAATATAAAATAAACATAATGAGCGGTATGATTTATTTTCGACAAACTTTTAACATTATATAAATACGAATCCGAATAAGCTGTATAATTGGCTAATAATAATCCGATGACGAAGATATTTTCTCTCTTCGATGGTAGAAAATTAAGAAACCTTTTTCTCCCTTTATTTCCAGCATAACATGTAGGTTGCAAAGCGTGAATTGAAATGTCCTTGGATGTATGTAGATAGAAATAAATTTGTGCATTTATTATAATTTTAGATATTTGTATTCTTTTTTTTTTTTTTTTTTTTTTTACTTATGAATATATTATCTTCTCATTGGTTAGTATATTATGTGTGAATGAACACTTACAGCATTGATAACAAATGCCCTTAAGTGTCACAGTATGCGTAACTTTTTCTACAAAAAGGTTAGGAAAGTTTAAGAGAATATGCTAAAATGATATCAAGAAGTTAATTGATTGATGTGATTATTAAGCATCCTGATTTTGTTTATATACAATGCCAAACACAGAAATCATTCCCCAAAAAATGCAAGTAGTCCCCAAAGCTCTGCAAATTGGCTATTCAATCAGTCTGAGAATTAATTGAAAAATTCGGCAATCAAAACCAGTAAAGATTTTTAAAAACAGAATATGCAAAAAATGCTGGAGAAAATTAGATCTAAAAATTTCCTCTCTCTTTCTATAAACATACCTATATATAAAATATACTATAAGGTTGGATGATGGTCAGCATAAATGTTTGATGTTTGATAATTTTAAAATGTTTGACATAATATTTTTATTTGTTCAACAACATTTTGACCCAAGTTTGTTGGTCATTCAGGCCTAACATTCTATAAGGATTCACAGAGAGTTTATGTAAAACCCTTCAAGACGCACCTAGCGCTGAAGATGAACTGCAGGCTTGGATCGAGACGTAGCTAAATCTAAATAATAGGTAAACAGTGTCGTCACTGTACAATGATGCTTCTGAATAACTCTTTTGAAACGAGGGACATGGCCTGAAACAAAACAGAGACTGATGACAAAATTTAAAAAAGGCTTCCTGGAATTTATTAGGAAAATAAACTTGACCGACTGACTGACGAATGTAGGAAGGCGGTTTAAATTATCTGTATTTATTAACTTTGTACATAGCTTGCTGCGCTTTTTATTTTAATTTATTTCAGTTTACTTGTTTATTTTACCTTATATTTTATTTGTAACTTCTCTTTAACATAATTATTAATAATAATTGTATATTATAAATCTTAATAATTTAACGTTACTTATATTGCTACATTTGGTAACTTTTCTTTTCTAGTTTCTATATTGCTACTTTAGTTTATATTTATATTGCTTCTTTTGTCTATATTTATATTTCTACTTTTGTCTATATTTATATTGCTACTTTTGTAACTTTTCTTATTTATTTTTTATTTTGTGTTTTTCGTATATAACATAATTTAGGTATGAACAATTAGAATTTGTTCACTACATAATGTAACATGCAACAAGTAATGTAATACATGTAATGTGCCTAATAAAATATGCATGGAGCATGTAAAACGTTCAATAAACTCTTCTTCTTTGGGGCTACCATAGAAGGAAAAAAATATATATATATGTATATATAGCGTAATATTATATATTCAGCATGATACATCGATAATGTACATTTATACATCAATAACGTTTATTAGATAATATGCAAACAAATGTACATAGACCTAAATTTTTATACTTTAAATTTATGAAGAAAAATGTAGCTTAACAATTAATCTTCATTTTATGGAACTCTATGGCGGGGGCTGTTTACTCGCTACCAAGGAGAAGGGATCACCCACACCCTCATATTTACTACTCCGTGGCCAACTTCTCAAGTAATTACGTCAGCTTGGCTTCCCTTTTTAAATACACCGTTCTATATTCTCTGCGATTGGTTTTAGTAACAAAAACCAAAGTTAAAGCATTGTATCTATGATTTTTAAAATATATTTTGAAATACCTATTTTTTGGGTGTATATATTGTAACAATACTGTGAGTTTAAATAATTTTTATTAGAAGAAAATAACACTTCACAATGTCAGATAATAAATAAAACTGAATAATGTTTGTTTGTTCAACGTCCCTTTATGCTGCCAAGGATAATCGGACGATGCTACAGTGGGAGTCCTAAATTTTGCCTATACAGATACAATTAGGATAGGGAGGAATATTTAACGAGTACCAGACATCTCATATAGACTTGGGACCTCCATTTCACGTCCTATCCGAGGGACGGCATAGCCAAGGATTTTTTACTCCCTTTAAAATATCCTAGGGCCACCACGGGACGCGAACCCGCGATCTTAAATATTGTAAGTTGCCATGCTATCCACTATACCTCAGGTGACCCGTGCCAAACTGAATAATTAACAGTGTTACTAAAAGAATCAACTTGTAACGATACAGTGACACAAAAATGGCCATATAAGCTTCAGAGCAAGACATACCTCCAGTCGGTCGCTCTTTATATTTAGTTTCAATATATCTTATATATCAGTCTGAATCAGAACGTTCCAGAGAAGCGTAGAAGGTACTCCAACAGTCATGATAATTCACTAGAACAGTTTTTTCCAACTGTGGGTCAAAAAGTATAGAACTCTTTTTAATCTAAATCTCATTTTTTTGTTTCACGTTACACTATGTTTGTCATATTTTAGGGAAAATATATAATCATTATTGGATATAAATGTATCTTTAGTAAGCTAATTAACCAAACGTTACGTTATCAAATACAAAGACAATTTTTTTGATCTACTTAAACAGGTAATATTTTATAAACAAAAATTATTTTTAAAAAATAAACAAAAATTTTTCTATATAAGAGAAATTTATATAAAAAACTGAAATAAAATGCTGAAGATTCTGATTCCCTTGATAAATTTATTTACACAACCGAGAACTATAGTAAATTTAAGATATATGTATATACATATATACTGGGTGTCCCAGACCTAGTGTAAAAAAAAATAAAAAAATGGGTAATACTGCATGTTAAACGGGGTAGAATGGCGTAGAAACGATTTTCCTATCTCAATCTGTTGATGAGATAGAATTTTTTTGTTTTTATTTTTAAAATCTTACTTTTTTTCTGAAAAATTAGTTTTCTCTACTTTGGTTTAGCGTAGAAACAAAAACGATGATATTTTCTTAATCAGCATTAAATTTTCCAAAAGATGAAATGGATCTGGTTATTTTAAATCCTCTTTCAGTAGGACTTTTAACGCGCTAAACACAAAACATTTATTAAAACTTAAATTTTTAATAGTTTTGAATTAAAAATTCCTCTTTCCCCACTGGAGCATCCTAGAAGCTGCCAAATTTCCTAAAAACTGCGGAATTTAGTTAGCTTTTTAGTGGTGTAACCCATGATGCAATTGCACTTCACCTTTAAAGTCTAAAAGAAGTTTTTCTAATGAAAAACACGCTAGAGAATGTAACTGCTGGGGGATTGAGGAAGCGCGCTAGAGCCTGCATCCAAAGTAATGGATGCCGAACTTCCCATGAGTTAGAGTTAGTTTTACTCTTTTAAGACTAGAAAGAACAATGTATGAATTCTAAATAATATACAAATGATAATAATAATCTAAAATTAAAAAAAAAAACTCCTTAGTTTAAATTTAAAAAATACTTTCTTTAAAAAAAACTAAACTTTTTTCGTCTCTTCTACTAAAATTTGAAAAATCTTACATAAAAAATGTTGAAGATAAAAAATAATTGTAGAATATTATTGTAGAACCATATAAAAAATGGATTATTGCAGCGCGTGTTCCAAATTTTCTCGATTACTTTATGTGGAGTAGTAGTTATACACTTTTTTATGTGGGATTTTTTTTTTTTAATTTTAGATTATTATTATCCTTTTTATATTATTTAGAATTCATTAATTTAATTTCAATAAGAAAGTTATAACTAAAATAAGAATTATTTTGTTCAATTTAATATTCGCAGGTGAGATTATCTCATAACTATTGGGCCAATGCTACATATCAATTCAGTTCCAAAATTAGTATAATGTGATAAAAAAAGTTTCCAAATTCAAATTTAATACATTTTAGAGGTTGAAACAACGACAGACCTATTCAAAAACAACTAACAACTAACTTTAATACACACAAGAATTAACAAAGAGAAGGTTACAGTCTCTTCTGTTGACATATTCTTGTTGCCAACAATGATTGCCTGCAATGATTAGGAAGCCACAATATTAAAATAAAAACAATTGATTTGCTTAAATATATTTTAAATTAGATCTCAATTTAAGATACTGGTTAAAATCATTGATATAGTCCAATTTATTAGAGTTAAAAATTAGATATTTTCTGTAAACTTGAGTGTGGAAATTGGACACAGTTAGAAGAGCTAATCTGATTGGTATGAATGACGGTTGTTTTTATTTTGCAAGCGCTAAATATATCATTTCATTAGAAAAAATAATCTCAGATTTATACCCTCAGATTACCTCAGACGTTCTTTGTAAATTTTTATTCTAATAAACTCAGTAAGATTGCAAACATTTAAAAAAGAGAAAGGGTCGTTCAGGGTCATTTTGCAAAATTGATTTTAAAGTCGTATTGTACATCGAGCGAGCAATAGTTTGTTCCGACCCATAGCCATCTTTCCCAAAAAAATATAAATTTTCATTTAAAATAAATCGCAATGCATAGGTACCTTATCTATAAAGAAAGAAGACTAAATGCAATGATTACGATTAAGCCAATGTTTACGCGTGGGATTTACTTTCCAACTAAAATCCTTGCTCGGATAATATGAGTATGGCCATAAGCACCGTTTTTTTTTTCGAAACATGTCTTAGATTATTAGCACTCCTGTAATCAAATATATGTAAACACTAAAACTAACGAACATTTACATCTCTAGAAACATTTTTAATGTAATAGCCACAAAAAAAATTAAAAACTTACTTTTTAACACTTCGGGGCGGTTTGTTTGGTTTATAAATGTTTTGGAAATTAGCGTATTATCTCCAATATCAATATAAAGTCTAAGATATGAACATTAATTGATAAAAAAACAAAACAAAAAAAGCATTTACCGATTGATAAAATGAGGAAGTGAAGAAAATGAAAAGAAAAAAAAAGCTTGATAGAAATTATTTTAATTATGAAGAAGAACTTTCATAAGCATGCCCGAAAGTATGAGATGAAAAAGATATTAGATGAGCGATCATCTATAACAAATCAGAGTAACATACTGTCAGCAAGGGAAGAGGTGGCATATAGTGCCAACCTTCCTCATGTCTGACATTCCATTATTAGATTACCTTAAAAACCAAAACATTACTTATTGTCAAAAACCTGTTATTAGGCGTAATCGAATCTATAACGGAAAAAATCTCTTGAAACCACCTCTTGATACATCAAACATACCTAGTTTAAAAATTAGCCTCGCGCTAAGGTGCGGCGCAAAACAAAGAACGGGTTCTAATAACTGAGTATCTCGGATTGATCAGGTTTTTGCCCGGCCAACCGGCAATAGGGCTTACAATTGGAACCAGCGTCGGCGGCGATAACTAGCGGAGCAAGTACTTAAATTGGGGCATAAATTTTGCAACAACCATTCAATCGGGACTTGTAGGACCACAAATTGGCGAGCCGAGGACGGAAGCAATCGGCTGTGTGCAACCGAACAGAACAGCGGCGGATGGAGACTTAATGACTTGAGGGTCATAAAATTAATGGATTCCTTAGTAAGGGCGACTCCTCTTTATCGGGTAATGAAGTATCGTGTAATTTGGCTCCCGGAGCGGTTGAAAGGTTTCGCGGCCCTGTAACCTGGCTGCCTCTCTAATTTACCGATCTTAATTAACACCTTGTTAAGGTCACCCCTCTTCCAACAACCTCCCGCTGTGTGATTTTATACCTCACCATATAGACTATGGACGGCGCGGGGCCAATATTTTTTGTAAGATATTGCTTTATCCTTTCCCACATGTTTGCAGTTTTACTTTAAATGAGATGCCTGTGCAGATATCATCAGATGTAAATTACATATCATAGATATTTATTATCATTCGGTATATTTCACAAAAATAATTAATCATTAATCTTTATGGTCTATCGAAAGATTATGTGGTGGCTGTTTTAATATTTCTACACCACAATTGTCGTGGGAGGTTACTTCATCGCTCACTATTTTCAACATCATATTCTCAAAAACCATGTTTATTTTTTGAAAAGCGGATTTTAAGTTTAAATACCACTTACTTAAAGTACACACCGTATATTTAGTATCGTATAGTGCGTATTTAGTGGGTCATGGGCGTAGGTGAGATTTGAAGTAAAGAATAGATGTCTTTGAACTGTAGATTTCCACACATACAAGGAGAAGCCATTATTAACCTGTAATATAAAGAAGAGAAGTTAGATGACGGAATACTTAAAAACACTGATCCTATTTACTGAAATCGCATATTTTTGGTTGTAATTCGCAAACTACGGCGACAATCGGGAAAGTGTATATAACCAAAGAGGATAGGCATGGGCAACGCGTTCAATTCGGGAACTACTCCTTTGAGCAAGTAGACAACTTTATCTACCTCGGCTGCCTTGTTAACTCTACAGGAGAAGTGGCATATGAAATGAGCAGGAGGATCACGTTGGCAAATAGATGCTTTTTTGGTCTCCGGCCACAACTGCGGAGTGGAATGATAGCCAGAGGTACAAAACTGCTAATGTACGAGACCCTCATTCGCCCAGTCTTGATGTATGGCTCTGAGAGCTGGACCATCTCGAAGAAATCAGAGCAAAGCCTACTGGTCTACGAGCGGAAAATCTTGCGCTACATATACGGACCGCTTCGTGTGCAGAATGGAGAATGGAGGAGAAGGACCAACCACGAACTAAGCATTCTCCTAAATGGTCCTGATATCGTTAAGACCATCAGACTCGGGAGGCTTAGGTGGGCAGGCCATGTTATTAGAATGTCAGAAGAGGACATCCCTCGGAAAGTCCTGTCAGGGCAGCTGTATGGCACAAGAAGGATAGGGAGACCTAAGCTTCGCTGGGAGGACGGTGTTGCAAATGACTCTCGCCACATCCTTAGAACTCGGAACTGGAGAACGGCAGCACTTGACCGGGACAACTGGCGAAGGCTGATTCAGGAGGCCTTGACCCAGTAATGGGTTGTTGAGCCGCTGTAAGTAAGTAAGTAAGTAAGTATATAACCAAAAATTGTTTGTCTCAAAAAAAGAAATGGCACCTTCGAAAAAGCCCTGCCACGATTTTCAAATGTACGCTTACAACTCGCAAACGAAGGGGTTAATCAAAAAAAAGTTTAGGACCGAAAATGTTCTCCTTGAAAACTTTGAAAGATTTTAGAAACATCATTTAGAAACCTCTACAACCATTTTGAATTTTTCGCAAAAACCGCGAATTCGCGCTTATAACTCGTAATCGAAGGCGAAATGAGTGATTTGTGTATTTTTCCGATGTAGAGGTCGAGGAAAGCTTTAAAATGATGCCTCCTTCATGAAATATGATGAAGTATTAGGAAAGTTATGGACAAAAAAACAACGACAAAAAAAAAGGCCTTGAGAAATAATGTATATGGGACATTCTTTTACAAACTGAACAGATTTGGACAAAAATTGACCGACACATTTTAGATTTAACTGAAACTTTTTTTACGGGTTCTATATCGAAAAAAAAGAGATACGTGTAAGAGGATTTTTTTTTTATTTTCGATATTTTGAAAAATAAACAAGATTGAAAATTCGTGAATTTGATGATTTAACGGTAATAGCCTATTTTTCAAAAATTCATAACTCACGTTCTATTTAAGTTAAAAAATCTATTTTTTTTTTTTATTTTGAAGGTAAAAAGACAAGCTTTAAGAAATAAATACTTTAAAAAAATTGTCGAAAATTTCAAATTGTTATTAACAATTTCAATGTTTAAATCGATTTTTAACAGTGGCGCCACCCATGAATCAACTTTTTACTATTTTTATCGTATTCTGCGTCAAATTTTCTATCGAAAACGCTTTTAAAAACGATGGAGAAGTTAATTTTACTGTAAGAAAAAAATTAATTAATTTAGCATATGAATACAAATTAGAAGAAATACAATTGTCCGAACGTTTTCAAAAAGCTTTCACAATAAAAGGAACTTTAAAATATCATTGTATTAATCCGATTTCTTTACAGCAATTGGAAGCAAAATGGTTTATTATTATATTCCAAATATTGTTCTTATTAACTAACGCATTATCGAAATCTTAATAAAAAAATTTCATTTTCAACAATGTTTTTTATTCATTTTTATTTATGTATTTTTTCTATTTTTTCCAATCTTCTTGGCTAATAAAATATGTTTTTTAATTAAAAAAATGAAACAATTATTTGTATTTAAGAGATAAACGGTGTAAAACAAGAATATGAGCCGTAAAATGTGACCCACGTGTCGATGTGACGTACCGCGCTAACTTAATTAATTTTTTTCTTACAGTAAAAATAACTTCTCCATCGTTTTTAAAAGCGTTTTCGATAGTAAATGTGACGCAAAATACGATAAAAATAGTAAAAAGTTGATTCATGGGTGGCGCCACTGTTAAAAACCGATTTAAACATTGAAATTGTTAATAACAATTTGAAATTTTCGACAATTTTTTTTTAAGTATTTTTTTCTTAAAGCTTGTTTTTTTACCTTCAAAATAAAAATAAAAAAATTTTTTTAGCTTAAATAGAACCAGAGTTATGAATTTTTGAAAAATAGGCTATTATCGATAAATCATCAAATTCACGAATTTTCGATCTTGTTTATTTTTCAAAATATCGAAAATTAAAAAAAATCCTCTTACACGTATCTCTTTTTTTTCGATATAGAACCCGTAAAAGAAGTTTCAGTTAAATCTAAAATGTGTCGGTCAGAAAGGTGTTCGGTTTGTAAAAGAACGTCCCATATATGATATGTCCAAAACAAATATTAAGCATTGCATTGACTATGTAGCAGATCGTTTTAAATTATAATTGGCTCTTTCTTCTCTATTTGAAGAAGAAAAAAATATGAAACTTTGTCAGGCCATTTTGATTGATGACGTCTATGACTTGTAAAAAAATCAACGATTTTGCTTGGGTTGAGTTTTAAAATTCACGATTATTGCAAGAATATACTATTTTTTCAGAACACAATCATCGCTAAAAATATCCGTAAGGAGTGAGCGATATGTATACACTAAGTGTTCCAGATAGACATTGGCCACTGATTAATACTTACAACTACACCTCAAATTTCCTAGAGTAGTTATTTTCTATCTCTTAATAGGGGTTTATCTTGACAGTGATTTTATGAATTTTCCTATTAAGATCTATTTGTTTATTTAAAATGTCTTTGGGGGTTTGAATAAAAAAAAAATTCTGCTATATCATACGAGAGCTCCCACAATTTTAATTAAAAGTGACGTTTTTGTTCCTTAATAATTAGGGACTGTAAATAAAGTGGGAAAACTAATAAGTCAATGGCATCATGGACCACACTAAGTACATCCAAAAAAAAAAATGTGCTTTTCCTCCACTTGCCATAATAGCTACGACACAGAAAAAGCTTATTTTTAGATTTTCTGCGACATCGGAGAATTATGGTGTAATAAACATTGAGTAGATCAGGATCAGCACCATATTAGAAGTCTAAACAAGACCCAAAAAAACAATACCCAATAAATGTGATTACCGTCCTATTTAGCATTTACCTTCTGTCGAGTTAGTGTTTTAAAGTGGACGTGCTATTTTGAGCTCATTTCAACGCTGTGTTGTGGATGCTGTGTTAGGTGTTATGAATGCTTAGAGATATCCTCGAAACCATAGCAACAAAGGTAAAAAGTTGAGATAAGATTTTTTTGAGATAAGATAAAAGGATATCACTCTTGGCTTACACTATAAGCTGTAAAGCTTACGTTATTTAACTCATTGAATTACTACACATTAGATTTTAGAAAAAACAGAAGTGATGCAAAACTTATTTATTTGTGTTATAAACTTTCTACAAGAATGGTTACCGCTAAATATGGATCAACTTGGGATTAATGAATACTTATTTAACTGAGAAAAATGGCTTTGTTCAGCAATAGAAATTGAAAATAGTTTCACGACAGATAAGCCATTTCGTCTAAAAAATATATTTTCGATGAATTACTTATTCTTTTTATAAGAAATAAAATATGTAATTTATGGCCTTGTTATTAACAGCGATTATTACGTATGATTTTGTATTTTAGCTGACTTATCGAAAGATTAATATTTATTTTTGGTGTTTAAATACTTTTTAAATTAACTGTATGTGTAAATCGACAGATATTTTCCTACTTTATGTAAACCGGTCAGTCTTCAATCTAATGTTTTGCTTTAATTTTCTAGTTATAAACATGTCAAGATCAACAGAATGAAAGTGAGAGAAGAAGATTATTTCCTTCATTAATATTAAAAAAAAAAAAACTCTACTAATTTAAGGATGTGAAGGTTATTCCTGACCAATGTCAAAAAACTTGGAACAAGAACTGTTAACTGGGCTGAAACTCTAACGATGCAGCTACAATCTTCTTTCTTCTTCTCAGGACTATCGTAATAGTTTTCACCTAATGGTCCTGGATTAGGTATCCGTTAACTTGGAGAGCCTTTTTTGAGTAAAAAAAAAAACACATGAAAATGGGACAAAATTTATTAAGTAAAGTGCCCCTTCCAATTGATCAACTTTGATGAAATTTTGACTGCCACATCGCGGCTATATACATACAACCAATACCGAGTTTGATCAAATACGTTAAAGCCGTTTTTTATTGATTAAATAATAAAACACGTGATAATGAGACAACATTTATTAAGTAAAGTGCTCCCTCTAATTGATCAATTTTGATGAAATTTTGACTGTCACATCGCGGGCATATACATACACCAGATACCCATTTTCAGTTTTGTACGGCCTATAGTTTTTGAGCTAGTCTGTTCACACACACACACACACAGACCATTTCGCGGGACTTGGTTATTTGGACTCAGGGGACCCCAAAACGTGTATTTCCTTTGAAAACCGGAAGTCGAAATTTTTCACGATCGCAATACTTTCCTTACTATATATTTCACAAATAGCTAAGTGAAATTAAAAAGAGGCCGGGCCATCCTAAAAGATACCGGGATTTGGCTTTGAATATGGAATGACAAGAAGTTGCCCATAGTTTGAGAATCACCCATTTGGCAAGGTATTAACTTCTCAAATCTTCTTTAAAAGGTTTAAATAATTTTACTTTTATGAGAATTAAGTAATATGGTACATAACTGTGTGCCTAATTATGCCAAGTTGTTGTGCATAAAAATATAAATATATATAAGTATATTTTGATGTAATAACATGTTTTATATTTATTTGTGTGAGTTTTGATTTTTATTATGAGAATTAATAGGTTAAATAATAAAAATCAAAACTGATACAGAATAAATATAAAAAAACAAAAATCAAATAAATATTAAATGTTTTGTTACATCAAAACATACTAATGTGTAGGTATTTATATTTGTATGCTCAATGATTTGGCACAGTGAAACATATAGGGTTAACCCCTACACTGCTCAGCACCCCAGGGTGGGACCCGTCACTCTTGTTTAAATCCATTTAAACTGTATTTAGTGGATCATTATTAACGCGGATTAATCTGACTGAAATGTAGCCAAAGCATCTAATTTGAACGGGGCAAACCATTATATTTATATATTTAAATTTTATTTCCTGTTCAGGACACTTTTGTAATTTATGTATTTAATTTTTGCTTGCAGTGTTGGATTATTAATGTTTAAGGGGTCTTTTTTTTATCACGGCAAAGAAAAAGGCAGATTAACACGCCAGTTCAGCCTTCAAAATAGGCCAAGTGTTGTTAAATATTCAATGGTGACACCCTATACAAACGGAACATAGAGAACTACATAAAAATAGAAGTCGGCTTAAGACCAAATTACAGTGTGAATGACCCTAGTGTTCGACACAGATTAATAAACAAAAAGTATTGAATACAAAATATTCCAGAAATAATCTTCAGTAAAAATAAAATGTAATTCGAGGCTGAACAATGAATACGCGCGCTACTTGTGCTTTGGACAGTATTGCACTTAATTGCCAAGATTATATCATTATTTTTATTTATGGTGTCTAAAAATTTTGTGATGAACTAAATGAATTATAACAAAACTTCACTGCGTTTATGTGGTGAGCACATTATTAAATCCTAACATAGACCTAACCAACACCTCTAGGAACATATTTGAACAATAAAGCTAATAACTATTATATTCCTGTTGTTTTTCGTTTCTTTTTGCGCCCTTCCCACAGGGAACAGTCACAAGGGGAAGGAGGAGAAGGCCTGGATTCAATCCCATAATCTTCACCTTACTAGTAAAGCGCTCAGGCATTTGGTGCATGTCCTAGCAGGAGGGTGCTCCTCTCGACCTCATTTGGCGTGAAGACCTATTAAAAAAGAAGTATATGATATAAGCCTCAAGAAAAATATCCAGTCATAGGTAGCAGAGGAACCAAGAAAACTTAGGTTATTCGGGAGGATACCATTGTAGAGTGGAATCGGCGTCAAGCGGAAACGACAAAAGCTTTTTACTTATAGAATTACTTCCCGACTGTTTGTTTACGTTTGGATGCGAACTGGTTTCTTCCGAACTACTTGGTATCGCATGGGATTTTCGACCTGCACTACGTAGTTTTTAAAAGAAGATCGGCCCCATATGCGGAATAGTGGACATAGCTTAGCGCTTTAGTTTTAAATTACTCCGCCTCTAAAACGAAAATATTTGTGTTCGGAATGCTATGAAATATATCATCTGACCCAGTTTCAAGCTTGGAAAACCACGTCTTAGGAGACCTATGAAGAGAGAAAAGAATTACAGCAGCTAGAACAATATATAAATAGAGATTTCGGGAGATCACAAGAACACTCATGTTTTATATAGTCAACATCCGTGTTTCCGAGAAGCAAGATATAGAGGACGTAAAAAATACAAGTACTATATCGCTCTAGCCACTCAGCTACAATGGCCCCCTTGATAACAATACACTATCTTTTAATAAAAATAAATGTCTTGCCCAAAGAAACAAATAGTTAATGTTTTTTTTTCTAAGTTAATGTTTATTTATATAAATCTACCAACTTGCCAGCTGGATGTTAGGATTTCCTTCTTCTCCCGTCCCAGCAATGAATTATTCATGATCCAGGAATTGTTTTTCCATTCATTAAGAGAATCAATTGCTTCTAAGAATATTCATTCACTTTTTAACCAATATATTTTTTTTAGCAGCTTGAAGTAATGTATAATTTTTTCAGTGGTACATTCAAACGAAAGAATGAAATAGTACTTAAATTAACTTTACTATACTCTGGAGAAGGGAATAATCTGCTAAAACCTCTATCTATTTCATCAATTCATCATTAATTATCTTCTAATCTTAAATTGAAAGATATACATAATAAATATTTATTACTACTTAAACCTATATGAAATCTGTTTACAAATACACAGTGTAAAAAAGACAGAATTAAAAAAATATCAGTTATTCCAATCAAAATTTGTAGGAATCAAAACAAAGGTATCCTGGTACGAGACCAACCAAATTATAAGTATTTATAATGAAGTTTGTTCTACAAAAAAATGAACACAAGCAAAACTGTTGATAATAATTTAAATGCTCGTTTCAATTAATTTCAAAATTTAATAAAAACAAATTGCATATCAGCTGAGGTTAAAAAAAAAAATAAATAAGGCAAGCCAATACATTTGTATGTGCTATATACACTACTTCGAAATTTATAATATACTGTAAAGTATAAATTAGCGTACCCAATAAGCTCCTGCTTATCAATTCTTCTTAAGGGTTGTCGGCCGAATGTTTTGAGACCCTCCTTTTGTTAGGATGAAACTCATTTGTTTCGTAAAGGCTTTGCCATTTCTCGTTACAACTTTATTGCTCAAAGGGGGTCATTATGACTGTCACTGTGTCTTGGCTTATCTTTGTAGCAAATGAACTTGGGGCCCGAAGTCCTGCTTTGCATTCTTATTGGTTTGTATGAAAAAGAAACAAAATAAACACAACGTGTGATATGCCAAACAGCAATCATAATTATCAATTTAAAACCGGTCTAAACCCCTCAAACGACTCAATTATCATAGGTAAAATAATATAGTATAATAATACATATATCATTTTTTACTAAATTAATTTGATATTATTTACTATTGATAGATCTTATTTACTATCAAACACTTTCGTGGCAAGTGGCACTTTATATTATAAAGTTTATTTAATTACAAAACTGAAATAAATGGATTATATAGGAAATAAAAAAAGAATTTAATTTTTTTATATACATATCTCTTTCTCAAAAATACTTGGAATATTGCTGCTATGATATAACTAACCATTTAACAATACTATCAGTATTAAAAAAATAATAAATATAATTTAGGAAAGAAATTAATAATTGAATAAAGGAGACATGAGGTCAGCTGAACCATACAACGACAAACATGGCAGATTGGTTACAAAGATCTCCCAAGGTTAACCAAATAGCGCTGGTTTGTTGCTAGAAGAGATGGAACTTAAGTTATTGCAGATAAAGTTTGTTTTGATTTTTATTCTATACGGTTAAATTCAGCATATGCTTTTTAATGATATTCCGTTATTAAACTTATATCATTAAAATAAATGGTATATTTTGAAATAAGTTCTGTAAAGAATCCAAGTACCTACCTACATTCAAGCTGTAAAGTTTGCAGGTGGAATGAGGAATAGCGTGCGTGGTCGCATGAAAATCTTTTAAACAGGTTATTGGAATCTTGATATTGACTGTATACAGGAGGGGGTGGTTTTTATTTTGTCTCCCAAAACCTCATCTTTCTTTTTTTAGTTTATCCGATTTGTAAATTGGACTCCAAGAACAGTGTGATGTAAAGTCTTTCTAGTTCTTTACTAAAAATTAACGAACTATTAACTTACAACTGGTTGGCTTTAATCTTATGCCAACACTGCAGAAAACTTGACACGCCTCCCAAAAAATTGTTCCTATGAAGACGACATATTACCGATTGTAGATAACTGATTTCGGCTGATCGCCTTAACCAATTTTAACTTAATCCAAATCGTGTTCCCCTCTATTTTAGAGAATTTACTTTGATCTGTGCGATGCATTTTTTCGAGTTACAATCTAAAACAGAAGAAAAAATAATAACAATTTAGTAGTTTTCAAGCACAGAAAATTCTCTCATAGGAAACTTTTTTGAAAAACACGGGGGTTCACTAGTTAAAAAAAACTTTACCCCACATTTTGCAGCCTTTGAAAGTTTTAATTTACAGTCCTGTAGACTAATAGAAATAACTGATTTTCTTTAAAAGATATCCACGATAAAGCAGCAAAAAAGAGCACGATTGTTTCCTAGTGTATAAACTACATTAAGATCAAGAAAAATGTACGATCATTTGTTATTATTCCGCACTCTCAAATATTTTTCATGAAAAATGAGGGGAAAATATTTTATGTTTTCCGTAATTTCCATCATTAGTGAAGCATTAAGAATGCCTTCGATAGCCGGAGATGAGGTTAATTAATAAAGTCTTAATGACTAAATTATTAATATACATGGCTAAATGGCCGCGGTTTCAACATGGGTTCCTGAAATTATATTTGAGGAGTAATAAACAATATTGTAACGCTTCTGTGGGTTAAAGAATGTTTATTAAACAAAAATATACACTTATCAATGACAACGAATTAATACAACTCAAATATTCGAATAGGTTACAAAAATGATAACGTTATAGCACACTAATCAAATGAATTTAGCTTCACAGTCAAGACACAGACTGAGACTGTTCATTCAATCGCACCTTATGTAGAGTTGTAAGGAGGGTCTAGAACGTTGTAGATTCTCGTGGAAGCAGGTGGAACGACATAGAACAATCTAGATCCAAACAGTTAGCTCCAACCGCTAAGTTTGTTCCAACAAACGGTCTGGGATTTCAAATCATATGTTTGTTGTTTTGTTTTTTATTTAACGATTTAACGTTACAATACATAAAATACAGTAGAGTGACTATTAATTATTTTTAGTTAATACACTGCATCATAGATATTTTAAATTTTCTTAGTAAGAATAAGATAATACTTTTACAAAATGAGGAAATACTTAGCTGTTATTGTTCAAATTAGGGTCTGGCCACACATGTCCGCACCGGATCCGCACCGCAGCATTAATATAGGTTATGTTCAGAATGTATTTAATTTAACTTACATATTACCTTTAGTTATGCCTAAAGGTCAGACCACACATGTCAGACACAGGCCACTTTAGGCATAACTAAAGGTAGTATGTAAGTTAAATTAAAAATATTCTGAACATAACCTATATTAGTGCTGCGGTGCGGATCCGGTGCGGACATGTGTGGCCAGACCCTTACTAGGACAAGTAAAATGTGAAAGGTGTGTAATAGGCATCGCTCACAAAATTTTACATTCCATTTAGAGCAGTTAAATAAATAGACTCAAAGAAGAATACTATATATATATATATATATATATAATGGAAGGAAAAAGAGTTATACATAAGACTGAAGGAGAACAAAGAAAGAACTAGTAGAGGGTGAGAGGGGTCCGGTAATGTGGGTTTGGGTTCAGCCAGGGTATTTCGGTCGCGGGCTTGCTTTATCTGTCCCCTTTCTATTTATTTTACGACCCTTTTTCTTTAAGAAAAAAGCAAAGCATGGTAAAGAAATCTTTATTTAAAATTCACAATCGCTACAAATAATTAGAATACATTTAAAAAGCGATTATATTGGTTTTATAGTATATTTTAGCCGTACCCTAGGCAGGAATAATACAATCGCTTCTACTAAGAATTAAGGCTTAAGAATGAATAAAGAACATTCAAGTCTACAACTGTTATACCCACAAATCTTGCTTGCTTCGAAGTATCTTTCCAACTTAATGCTAGGTACATGTATATCAAACCAGACCTACTAAATAAAAGGGACGATAAGTTCACCCAAGAAGCCTTAGTATTAAAGATGATGGGCAAATACCTGTTCCCATGCGAAATTCTTTTATGGCAATGCAGCACAAATGGCAGTACGCTCTGAATTTATTAATTTTAAATAATAGTATGTACCCAAATATTATTGGCAATGATTTTGTACTAATCTTATTTATCAAGTCTTTATTAATTATAAGAATCATTTGTATGATACATTAATCTTTTATCTTCATACCACCCATTTAATACGATTAAGAAAACTAATTAAAAATAACAGCATTTGTAATCCAATGTAAGGTAATGCATGCGTACTGTAACATGAAACAAAACAGAAAACATATCGATTAGAATAGTTTTAGACTTGTTGGAACAAACTGTCATAGCACATGTTTTTGACTAAGATGTTCGATTACCATCTACACTGGCCCAGAACCTTCGAGTCCCTATAAATATTAGGAGCAATGGACTGGAGAGTTAATCTTGTCCTGAAGCTCAAATCATATTTATGTGTTACAAAATGATAATTTTTGTAACCTGTTTAATTTTTTTTGTTTCAATAATTTGTGTGGCGGTGTAATTTATTATTTTACTTTGAATAAAAAATGTTCAACCCACATAAGTGTTACAGTATAAATATCTTAATTAATTACTTTTTAAGAAAACTTTAACTCATTATATATACAGAATAATGATGGATGATGTAACAACAATCACTCTCTAGGAAAATGGGCTATTCAAGGTTTTTTGTTGTTTGCATGTGTTCGTAATGATCAGTAATACCATAAACGTTCAGTCTTTTACTATGATTTCATTGTATACCTACGGAAAAAAGAATTTAATTTCTACAATATTCCCGAACGGACATCAGGTTTGGTGTATAATCATTCATAAATATAAGTTGAGAATAAATAGACTGAAAGTCTTATCTATGATTACATCTATATACACACCTATACATCTATATACATACTATATATACATCTATAGTAAGTACAACATTTGCTTCAAGATTTTTTTTCACCCAGTGAAACATTTCCTTTTTAGCCGATATATTTTTAAAATTATTTTTAAAGATATTTTACCTTCAATAAACACCTACATCTAAGAAAAAACAACAACAAGGAAACGAAATATATTAGAGTTCTAGCTTTTTATTTTTTTTTTACCAGGAAAAAATCTTTTCATTTCATTCAAGTGTCTAATTAAAACTAAGGGCTCTCAAATGTACTAAGTAAAATAAGTTTGAATTTTTCGAAATAACAAGTTAAGAATTTCCTTCAAGTGCTATAACTTCAGAGAATAAAATAACAGTTACATAACTCTCAAAATCACTATCCATTTACATAAAGATTGAAGCAAAAGTTTAAACGCCAAAATTTCAAGATTTATATTCTTTTTATTGAACGTTTATATTTATTATTTCTATCCTAATAATAATGGAACGTTTATATTAATTATTTCTATCCTAATAATAATTGAACGTTTATATTTATTATTTCTATCGTAATAATAATATATCGCTATTGAATAAATAATATTAAATATAAAAGATGATAGTAAATTATTATGACATCACTAAATTATTTTATTTTAATAACTTGGACTCACTTCATTTATGTTAAAGAAACCTACGGGTTAAACAGCTTCTGCACTAATAACCAGTTAAAGCTTTAGAAGCAAAGTTAGTTTCAATAATTTAACATTCACAGTTGAGTTTAGAGCTTACAGATGTTTTCAGCTTTGTGATAAACGACGGCCAAAAAAATTTTGTTAATTGTTCATGTATAGAATAAGTTTATCGATAAAGGTAGACAATTATAGAAGCTGGTAAAGAAATAAAAATGGAATATTAAAAATGTGAAGCAGTAATAATATAAACAAAATTACAGAAAATCTAAAATATGTTATAGGCTGGGACGTTTACCGCGGTACAATTTGCAAAAGGCATGCTGAATACCTAAAAAAAATCTTCGGCTGATCTTTCAGATTTTGATTATATAAATTATATAGATAGATAAATAATAAGAAAGAAAAGAATAAGAATAGATATATCAAAGTATAAATACCTGAGCCTATTAGTTATTTAATCTAATTTTAAAATATTTCAAGAACGCACTTCTGAGAATATTTCTCTTGGAAGATGCGTACCTTTTTATTTTGTAAGTATATTTTAGTAAACCTTCATAGTTTAATATTTCTACAATAATTTCGCATAAAAGAAAAGTAGGAATTCTCCAAAGAGAAATATAACTAAAAGTTCTTTCCTGAAACTTGTTAGCTGAAAGACTGTATATTTTTGATATCCGAAAAAGAAATCAAGAAGATTAATAGTTTCTTTTTAAATTTTGTTAATCACTTTTGTTGTTAGTAATGCTGGAGAGATCATTACATTTATAAAATTAAATTTACCTTTGAACATTTTATAGAAACGTGAAATCTGTATGCATATGACTTAGTCAACTTCGATTAGAAACTCACTTCACTAAAAACACTTAATATATAAAGGGCGATAAAACTATAAAAGGCTGCTCTAAAATTTATTTGTTTACTCCTCTTTTACGGGGAAGAACCCCTTTATTAAGAGGTTGATGACTAACCCTTTTATTTCAACTATATATATAATCATTTTATGCCCCATTTCCACTAGAGACCACTAAATTGATATATATTATACCAAAACCTATAAGTACATGCTAGCTTGAGGTTCCAACGGGTAGTTATCGTATCTAAATGCATTTTTATGACATTATTTTTTCTTTAATTCATAGCCTCATCATAGTCAGTTCAGTTGTGGATTTAAATTAAAAAAAAAAAAATCAAGTACATATCGAGTAATGCACCACAACCTTGAAATTATCAACGCAGTTCATCTGTTAAAATCCTATTTTATGATTGTGTTTTTTGATGAAAATAATCATATTACGGAACCTTATTATGTTTAAAAAATTTAAGTCGATAATAAGACCTCTGATATTATTATTATATTATTTAAACTATTTAAGAATCTATAAATAAGCCAACTAACATAGTGTAGATAGCATAACTTACATATCATATATCAACTTTATATCTCAATCAATATATCTAATATATATAAAATATATCAACTTTAAGCTCTAAGGTAAGGTGCACATTGAGACACAGGCGACGCAGAACAGTTTTGTAACTCCTGCGGTAGGTAGGAAACGCTCCAATGTCCCCAACTGCGCTCCTGCTCTGCGTCCCAATATGCGCGGTTCCTCTCTAATTCACGTTTCTCAAAACTGCTCCACGTCATCTGCGTCTCTATATGCTTGCTTCCTCCTAGCCTAAATGTGAGATTTATTGTTACTGAAGGAGAGCACGTAAATTTGATTAGAACCCTTCCTCTTATTTTCCCAAGATTATCCCCATCCTACAAGATTGTCACTTTTTCCTTTATTTCGTCAACGGTTTTCCAAGCGAAGATAAACTATTTGGGCAAACTCATTACTCGTGATTTCATATGTTGATTTGTCGTAAGTCTCTCTCAACATCTTTCAGCCATACTCTGCCACATCCTTTTTTGCAATAACATCGATCAGTTTATACATACGAGTAGTTTATTTGTTGCTCTTGTTAATTACAATAGAGATAATTCCTTCAATCATAGAATTAGTCGTGTGACTTAGGCTGAGAAGCTTTGCTCTCTGGTACACCATCACCAAATGTAGTGACTCATTCTTGTATAGGTGGCCTTACTAGACCAGGAATTAAATAAACTTTACCCCATACAAATTTTCAGTGGACTTCAGTTCTATTAGCTACAAGGCCGGATCTAGATACCACAGAATCCAAAATTCAGGTATACTTTTGTGGGCTGATGATCCTTTCTAACGCACTAGGCATTATCATTTATTGCTGAGAATGAATTCTTTGGCCTTCTAAAAGCATTCTTTGGGCATACAGGAGAGGAGGTCTCTCATTCAGCTTCTTTTTAGTCCTCTCCTAAGGGGCATGTCAGCAGTGGCCGTTAATAAATCTGTATTTGTTAGTGTCCGACCGAAACCAAAATTCTAGCCGAAACCGAAACCAAAACCGAATTTCGGCCATAGTCCTAGTTTCGGGCCGAAACCAAAACTCTTTTACGTGTTTATATATATATAATACATGTAAATGTGTAATATGTCTAGTTACAATAAAAGCTTATAAAATGACAGTAATTTAACTCAATTGTTCAATTAATAAATGGGCTTGGTATAGAAGAGTGGTAAGACAGGTGTACTAGTTAGGTTACAGGATCGTATCCCGGCCTCTACTTCCTAGTATGGCTGATCTCCGCGGGATGTTAGACCATACCACCTTAACTTGTACAGCCCTAAAAGATGAAATAATCTTGAAATAACAGGATAATAATAATAAAAGTTCATATTATCATATCTAAATAATAAGTAATGTAGTAAATCTCTGCCAAAACAAAGCCAATGTAATACGAAATGACAGCCTATTGAAAATGTAAAGCTGTATTTCAGAACCTATTTAGTCTAATGAATCAGTTTTGTCAAAAATATTAGCGGATATAATCTAGTTTGAAAATGTATAGAATAGATTTTTGTCGAAAACTGTGCTTCTTCGTGATCAAAATGGAAAGAAAGTTTTGGGATGTTATTGGTGATCCGGTGGGGAAGGGCTGCCAAGGTCGACAAAAATTTATTTTTGCATCTGAGTCTCATTCCATACGAACAAAGAAGAAAACCTACTACCACCATTCGATGCAACTTGAGACCCCTATTTAGAACAAGGTTACCGACTAAAATATCTTTTTCTCTTTTGATTTGAATCTGTGGACATGTCGGGTTTCTCCCACGACTAATTAAGTTCAAGTATCTAGAATATATATACTTATTTAGTCTTAATATTATGTTTTTAGAAATCAAATTTCATTATAAATAAGGAGATAATTAAAATCAACAAAATGTTCTTAACGCTCAAGGTAAAGATTGTATACTATTCTTTACACTCATCATAAAGAATTCTGTCTGAAAAGAATGCTTCCATTAAAAGTTAAGACTTGGTGTAATTTACGTGGTACATCCTTGTTTGTCACAATCACATTTTTGCCTCCATACCAACTTAAATTTTTTGATAAATTAAAGATACCAAAAGTAGGAGGAAATTCTTTGTTTTATCGAATGAAAATACTAGTGTAATTAACTAAAATAACACATATTTCACACTATTAAATCCTAGGGTGTTAAAGGCCATGAAAGAGATCGAGCTTACAAGTAGAAATCGTGTAGACCTACTTCTTTCTCGGAGATATCAGACATGAAGGCTAGTTTCGGCTTGGACGAAGATTCGGCCGATTTTTGGCCGAAACCGAAAATGCGGCCGAAACCAGGTTTTTCGGGCGGAACTGGCCGAAACCGAAACCGATAATTCGGTCGATCACTAGTATTTATATAATAGCTTGACTTTTACATTAACGCACGAATAACGAACTCATGTGTATAATTGGGTGGGTGGTTTTTTTTATTATATTATAATTTATACTTTATTCATACAGACTGTCTGTTTTTCATCATACAATTAAACCGCTAAAAAGGACTAAAAAGTTTGTGATTTTTGTATTTAATAATGTTAAATCATTGAAATAAAAAGAATGCGTTAATTGTAACTTGTTTTTCCTAGACTACTATTTAGATTTATTCACATTTAGCATGTTTTAAACCCATTTTTGTAATGTAATGTTCTGTTATGCTGGCGCGGTTACTCATAAGGGAGAGTATATAGGCACTGTGTCAACCGACAAGGATCTGTTCATCCATTTCGGGCGAACGTAGCAAGCAGAAGTCGAAAGCTGGGATTAAATTAAGGTAATTAAGGCAGTTTTTTAACAGAAGAAGAAAATAATTCGGAATGTAAGGATAAGCAATCTTATCAGTTGAACATTTTTTCAAAAACAATTAACTGCATAATGCATATTTTTGTGTTTCCTGGATAATGTCCAAGTTTGAATTTACACCCTTTTGAATCCCACGGCTCACCTAGATAGACAGCTATGAGCATTTAAAAAGTACTCGTGTTAAACTCAACGTTGGGAAACCATCCTTAAGGAAGTAAAATAACCCGGAGGCACTAGTACTTCAATTGGAAGCAAAAGTGCTCCTTAGTTGTGCTTAAGGTTAAGTGGAAGCAAGTAGTTAGAGAAGTTTAATGGAGTGGAGAAATCTCTCTTTGAGGAATGTTCGATTAGAAGGAGAACACGAAACGAAAAAAAAATCCGTGTTTAATTTCATTAGAATTGCCACTAAATTCCTTTAATTTATTTTGTTTGAACTAATATGAGGGCGCATTTCTTTTGTGCAATGAATATTAGTAAGAACATATGAAAAAGCAAAGGGTACAAATATGCTCAATATGTTTTTACTCGCCAAAAATGTATAAATAAATATGTAATAACAAAGGGCTAAGCTGGTTCGGGAAACCGGAATCTAGGTTCTCACATAATTAAAGGTGCTTAATAGGAAGATTTTTCCTTAGCCATTTAAGCCCTATCAGGCCTTTCCTATAACGAGAAAACCTACTTCATATTAAAGAATGCTTCATTAAACATGTAAGCATGATAAATTTAATCGAAATCGTTAGTGCCGTTTTTGAAAGTGCCTATAGTTGGGATAAAGTGCCCTCTACGTTAACTCGATTTTGACAAAATATTTGCTGTCACATCAGGGGCATGTACATACCTCAAGTACCGAATTTTAATTTTGTAGTTTATAGTTTATTTTTATTTAATAGTTTAAATAAATTTTATAGTTTTTGAGGTAGTCTGTTCACACACGGACACACACACAAACCATTTTGCTGGACTAGGTTAATTTTACTCGGGGGACCCCAAAACATGTATTCCATTTAAAGAAAAGAATTTTTCTCGATCGCAATATTTCCCTTAGTAGATATATTGGTAAGTGAATATAAAAAGTGCACCAGCGTTCTGATTCTTAATTGTCCGATTTTGGTGTAATAGATTGTAGTTACCATGGAAGTGCCTGTGACTTCCAAAAGTGTTGCTTGTGTAATCTTGCCTGAAATCGCCATTCGGTTTTCGTACTCTAATCCCAAAGAGCAATGAAACTTACACAGCATCTTAAATTGACTATTCAATTATAAGTTCAGTACTCAAAAAAATTTAGGTAACCAAAATCACAAGCTACAGACTAAAACTTTCATCCTTTATACCCTTTATGTGCGCCATTACTATTTCCTACTTATAAATAAATAACAGCTCCATAAATTTCAAAATGATAATTTATAAACAATGTCCAATAATTAATTACAAAATGAAAAGGTTGGTTTGAATTAAGAGACGCTTGTTCTGTGTATCCATATGAAAAAATGCTAGCTTGACTTTGATATACCAACATAGCCTCACTGGATAGCCGGTGAGATGAAGAAATATATATACAATACGGCACTCCTCCGTAAATTTATTTGTTTATTGATTTGTGTTATATGCTTGCTTGCATATATATATTTATGTACACTAATATACGCATTTTTGTTGAGTATATATACTTTTTACTTTCACTTACCTATATATGAAATATATAGGATATATATAGATATAGAAATATATAGGATCGTGAAAAATTTTGACTTCCGGTTTTCAACGGAAATACACGTTTCGGGGTCCCGTGAGTCCAAATAACCAAGTCCCGTGAAATGGTCTGTGTGCGTGTGTGTGTGAACAGACTTGCTCAAACACTATAAACCGTGCGAACTTGAAATTGAAAAAAAAACTGTTTACGTTTTTTTCGATTTTTTCAAAAACGGCTTTAACGATTTTGATAAAACTAATTATTTGATGTATTTATTTGCCCGAAGTATGACTGCACAAATTTCATCAAAATTGATCAACCGGTAGGGGCACTTTACTTAATAAATTTTGTATCATTTTTACGTATTTTTTATTTACTCAAAAACGGCTTTAAAGATTTCGATCAAAGTATTTGATGTATATATATGCCAAACATGTGACTGCCAACATTCCATCAACGTTGGTCAAACGGAGGGGGTACTTTATTTCATAAATTTGTTTTCCAATTTCTACCTTTTTTTCGATAATCTCAAAAACGGCTTTAATGATTTTGATCAAATCCGTAATTTTTAATGAAAATTACGTCTTCTTTAATATCAGGTAAGCTTTATCACTATTAAAATATTTTAAAGGGGGCTTAAATGGAGAAGGGGCCTCTTTTGTTTTCCTATAAAGTACCTTTTTGTTTTGTTAAATATGGAGAAATTAACTGTCTCTTGTTACGCCTAAAAATAAGAAATGGCTAAATATGAAAAAAATGAAGTAAACATATAGGGGACAAAAAAAGGAAAATATTCCTCAGTATTCCCCAACTCATAAAACACGTTGAGTCCACTCATGCGGAGTAAGCCTTTAATGACAGACCATTGTTTATAATTAAAGCCGTTCTGTTCATTTAATGGAAATTATTTATTTCATGGTAACTAAATGAAGTTTTCAACAACTACATAGAGAATTATAAAATCAGACGGCTTGGAGTATTATGCTTGCATTGCCGAATTATCACACGTAAACACTTTTATTATAAATTTAAAAAAATAGTGTACTTTAGAGAGCAAATAAAAACAAAAATAAGAAATGAATGTAGAAAAATGTCTGACTTTGAGAAATGGTAATTAACAAAACACAACAATTTCTAATCTAAGTAAGTTGGTAAGTGAAAGTTGTGTATTTAGCGCATCACACCAGATTTTTTTGTATAATCCTTTACACGAAATTTTTATATAGCACGAATTTGTAGTTTCCCTCCTTTATTACACGAAAAATATTTTAGTCCGCTCACCTTCATGTTAAAAGATTTTCACTGTATATCAATATAATGAATCAATTCAATGAGGTGTTTTTATAGCTTATTGTCGGGTATATAAAATCACTCAGTCACCAGTTTTATTTTTTTTATTTTTATTGGTCCTCCCCTTCCTCGCCTGTCAGGCTATACGGGGTTTCCCGGGCCAGGGGAGAGGATGGGGGATTGATGCCGAGTATTATTAAATTTTCCCTGGGCTCCGGGTTTTGAACTTGCTATCTTTCGGTTCTCAATCATACGTTGCCATGGGCAACGCGTAGCTCAGTCCCGAGTTAATCTTATAATCATTTGACAATGTTTCTCTAATCAGACTCAGAAATTTTCCTTACGTTTTCTATACCATTAATGTATTTCAATTCCTGATGGTCAGACGGATACTTAATTGAAAGAAGAGCCTCTTCACAACTTTTCAGAATTGTATAATTAGGCAATATGTCGTTGTAGAACTGTTTGGTACTAATTGTAGAACAACATATAATCCTGGAAAAATCATACAAGTTTTGAACGAAGCTACTCGTTAATTTATTTTTGTATCACACTCTGATTCACATTAAAGTTTTGTTAAGTTTATATGTGGAAACATTTACGAATTAACGAGACAGATATTTTTTTCTTCTAATGTTCTAGTATTTATTAGAATAATATTACTCAGCATCCATTTATTTTTGATATTCCAACCAGAAGGAGAAGAGAACAATGAAAGGAAAGAAAAGGATCGTTAAGTGTAATCACCTTTTTGGCTTCTGAATCCAAGACCTTTCTTTGAAACTGGATCTTTTCCAAAAGATCTCTCCTTTGCTCCATTCTAACCCCTTGGGAGATTTTTACTTAATGCCCATGCATTTCTCAACCTCAATCTAAATTAAAGCTATTGAGCATGTAACTTGTCATGTACAGGTTTTCATCTCAAAAACTGAAATAGGAAGGTTTTATATTTTAAAATGTTGGACCAAAATCATTCGAGAGTTGCAATAAATGCTCATGAAGTTCGTTCTGTTTTATACATCTGAAAAGACTCTATTAGAGTTATGTTTCGCAAATTAAAATAGTAAATTAAGAAAATGCCGTAGTTGATTGTTGTCAGTTCTTGACTTCATTTAATTTTAGTTCTACATTTATTGAACAAATTTACAAGGCAATAAAATAAATTAACTATAATATAATGAATTTGAATCATTTTTCAAATCTCACATTTCGATTCTTCTTTCCAATATATATATTGTAACATTTCTGTGGGTAAAACAATATTTATTCAAAGAAAAATGACAATGTTCAATGCCACACGAATTATAACGGCACAAATATTTGAACATGTCACAAAAATTATCACTTTGTTACACACAAATAATCATATGTGTGTAGAAAGGCTTGAGCTTTCTAAGGTCTACGAGTATTTCTAGCACAACCAAGACAAAGACTAACTGTCCAGTCACTCGCTCCGTATATATAGTCGTAAAAGGACTGGCGTGGAATGTTCTGGCCTGGCGTGGATAGTACTCGAACATCGTAGTCACAAACACATGCTAAGACGTTTGTTCCGACTGTTAGTTCGTTCCAACAAAAGGTCTGGGACTTTTAAACAATTTTTTTTTGTTTAACGTTACAATATATATATATATATACTACTGAAAGTATTACAAGACTAATTAAAAAGTATCTGAAACGTACTCGCCCCGTTTGACCAATTATGATGAAATGATGGCTATAACATCTTTGGCATATATATACATCAAATACCCAGTTTGATCAAAATCGTTAAAGCCTTTTTTGAGTAAATAAAAAAAAACACGTGAAAATGATACAAAATTTATTAAGTAAAGTCCCCCCTCCGGTAGATCAATTTTGATGAAATTTTTACAGTCATATCTCGGGCATATAAATAGATCAAATACTCAGCTTAATCAAAATCGTTTGAGCCATTTTGGATAAAATCGAAAAAAAATTAAAAAGTTATTAAATAAAGTACCCCCTCCCTTTGAGCAATTTTGATGATACCTAATTGATTGATACCTAATTTCAGGTTCGCACGGTTTATAGTTTTTGAGCTAGTCTGTTCAGACACACACACACACACACACACACACACACACACACACACACACACAGACCATTTCGCCGGACTTGGTTATTTGGACTCAGGGGACCCCAAAACGTGTATTTCCGTTGAAAACTTTCACGATCGCAATACTTCCACATACTATATATTTCATGTATAGGTAAGTGAAAGTAAAAATAAAGGGAAATGAAACATCATTGTATAAATTATAAATACTTAAATTCAGTGGATCATTATCATTATCCAGCTCTCGGGGATAACAATGTAGCCTTTTCTCTACTTTTCATCCAATCTTTAACCAATATCAACTCAATCCTTTTATCTTTAAAAAATATTTTAAATGAGTATCTAAATTAACGATGTAAAAATATTTAATTTTTGGGTTAGTACCGAAGGGAATGAAAGTGCATTCCTTTGAAATATTTGAAGTATTTGGAGTGATTTAATTCGATGTAATAAGGAAAAAAGAGTTGGAAAACAAATTGATATATTTAACTGAAAATAATTGTTAAGGAGAATAATTATTAGTCTAGATGTTGAAAAATTCGAGTAACGTAGCGACCATCTATAAAAAAATCGATATAAAATTGATATGACAGAGATTTGGAATGCAAAGCTGAATAGGACCTATTACTCTGTAAGGAGTAATTATTTTTTAAAAGAAATGGATATCAATGTGGACTTTTCAATATGTATATGTGTACTTCGGGCATATCTTGCTTTATCTAAAGCATCATGGATTCCGTACATAAAGAAATTCAAATAAGGCCATGATTCACTTCTATGTTCCCAAAGGTGTGGTATAACTTTAAAACCGAGTTTATTAGCCTACAAAGTTTTATCTCCCCTCGTGAGGCGCGAGGGTGCTCGCTATATATAACTGATAAATATATAAGTTTATATTATCCCTATCATGGTAAAAAAGTTGTTTTTGTCGGGATATTACTCAGTGCTAGCAGGAAAAAAAAATCTAAGCTCCCTCCGGCAACGGCTTAGACTTTTGGCCAGGCTAGAAAAAATGTAAAGAGAATTTTATCAAATCAAAAACTTTTTTTTATTCCTCAAAATTTTCCTTTTTTATTTTAAATATTTGAAACAAAATTAAATGATATAACTATAATTTATCAGATGATATTAATAAAATATATATAATCACCTCTGATGATAATATATGTGTAGCCAAAATATTTTTCTTCTGAATATGTTTTTACTTTTACTTACCTATATATGAAATATATAGTAAGTGGAAGTATTTCGATCGTGAAAAATTTCGAACCCCGGTTTTCAACGGAAATACACGTTTTGGGGTCCCCTGAGTCCAAATAACCAAGTCCGGCGAAATGGTCTGTGTGAGTGTGTGTGTGTGTGTGTGTGTGTGTGTGTGTGTGTGTGTGTGTGTGTGTGTGTGTGTGTGTGTGTGTGTGTGTGTGTGAACAGACTAGCTCAAAAACTATAAACCGTGCGAACCTGAAATTAGGTATTTAGTGTATGTATATGCTCGTGACAGAAAAAATGTCATCAAAATCGCCCAAAGGGAGAGGGTACTTTATTTAATAACTTTTTAAGTTTTTTTCGATTTTATCAAAAATGCCTCTAACGATTTTGATTAAACTGAGTATTTGATCTATTTATATGCCCGAGATATGACTGTAAAAATTTCATCAAAATTGATCAACCGGAGGGGGGACTTTACTTAATAAATTTTGTATCATTTTCACGGTTTTTTTTTATTTACTCAAAAAATGTTTTAACGATTTTGATCAAACTTGGTATTTGATGTATGTATATGCCAAAGATGTGATAGCCAACATTTCATCAAAATTGGTCAAACGGAGGGGGCACTTTATTTCATAATTTTTTTCTAATTTTTACCTTTTTTTCGATGATCTCAAAAACGGCTTTAACGATTTTTATCAAATTCGTCATGTTAAATGAAAATTAGTTGTTCTTTAATATCAGGTAAGCTTTATAATTATTAAAATGTTCTGAGGGGGCTTTTTTGGGGGGGTAGAGGCCTTTTTTGTTCCCTATAAAGTACCTTTGTTTTTGTTTATATGGAGAAATTAGCTGTCTCTCGTTAGGCATAAAAATAAGAAATGGCTAAATATGAGATATGATAAAAATAAAGAAAACATAAAGAGGAGAAAAAAAGAAAAATATTCAGTCATAATCAACTCATAAAACTCGTTGAGCCCACGCATGCGGGGAGGTCACCTTTAGTGACAGACCATTGTTCATAATTAAAGCATTTGAGAAGTTTCAAGGGAAGTCAAGTCAAGTGAAGTCAAGTGAAGTCAAGAAGTCAAGTGAAGTCAAGAAGTGTCAACGCAATAATTTTAAGTTGGTAAGTGAAAGTTGTGTGTTGCGCGCTAGCACCAGATTTTTTCGTGTGGAATTCGGAAAATCGCCATTTCACAACAGCCATTTTCATCTAATTTCTATTAAAGCATTCGTGTATCAGGTTGGCTCACCTCTCTGCCTCTTCTTACATACCGGCTCTGGTGATTGAGGACACCACAGATGCCAGATCATCAACGTAGGCCGTTGCAGGGAATCGCTTTTTCTCAAGCACTCAAGGAAACTCATCAAAAACAAGTTTACTATTCTACAAGATTGCCGCATGGAACTGACTGGACTGGGTCCTGGAGCACGACCAGTTTTCTGTTTATTGACAGCCATACGAAGATCATATACCAGGTGTGTAAATATGAAACCGGAATTTTTCAAATAGCAAATAAGAGTTGATTGTGTAAAAATGATACATACTTTTTTATTCGAAGTACTGTCCTTCGCTATCTATGCATTTTTCCCATCATTCAGGCAATTTGGGGATTCCCCGCCGAAATAATGGTTCCCCTTCTGAATCAAACCAATCACTTAACCAATTTCGTACATTTTCATAAGAAGTGAAGCGCTGCTCAGCTAGTGCGTGTCCCATCGATGCAAATAGGTGGTAATCGGATGGGGCCAAATCTGGTGAATAAGCCGCAGGCGGAAGAATTTACCAACCAAACACTTGGATCGTTTCCTTGGTCCGTTTAGCCGAATGTGATGGGGCATTGTCATGGAGCAAGATCACTTTGTGTGTCCTTTCTTAATATTTGGGACTTTTTGGTGCAAATCTTTATTCAAATTTATCATCTGTTGTTGGTAGCGTTCCGTATTAACAGTTTCCCCAGGTTTCAGCAGCTCATAGTAGGTAACACCCATCTGATCACACCAGACACAGAGCAATTTCTTCCTCCCCAAGCGATGCCGATGGTTCACCAGGAGTTACCCAGGATTTTTTACGCTTAGGATTCTCGAAGTAAATTCACTTTTCATCACCAGTCACAATTTGGTGAAGAAATGACTTTTTATCTGTACCTGGCGAGCAGCATTTGCCATGAGGTTTTTCGTGCTTCCTGCTAACTGTCATTCAGTTGGTGAGGTACCCATTTCCCGACCTTCTGGATCTTTTCCATGCCTTTCAAACAAATGGAGACGGTGTCACATGTAATAATTGTCCAATAAACGCTTCCGAATCTGCGTTTTCAAAGTTTTTTTTTGTGGTTTTCCACGGTCTTTGTTTCTTTTATCGAAATCCATCTTTAAATTTTTTGAAACAATCGAAACATTGAGATATGCCTAGGGCATGCTCCCCGTAAGCTTCAACAAGCATCCTATTTGATAATGCTCCAATTTTTTTCAGAAGGAAACGGAAAATAAATGCTGTCCGCAAATCTTGATTTGTTGGCACAAAAGTCGACATGTTCAACCCCACTAAAAACACGGTTATAGAATGAAACTGATGTTGGTATCAATTGGATCTCTTTATTACATGTAGGCAAAAGCAGATAACACCACTGACGGATTAGTTAGAAGATTATATTGACTGCTAACTCCTATCATTGGCGAATTCCGGTTTCATATTTACACACCTGGTATATTCCATAGTGAGTAGGGATTTATTTTATTTTTTACTACAATTCACATACCCAACTAGCTAGTCACATCCAGGGTGGCCAAAACCTAATTAAATACTGAGTATCTGTTCAACTCTAATAAAATTCTAACATTTCAAAAAGTTTATAATTCATTGTTAAGTACACAGAATATTGGCTAACATTACTTTTAACAAAGTAGATTAAAGATAAAATTAATGATTTTTGAAGATTCAAATGTTGAAAATATTAATTGGTTAACATTACTTCACAAATAAAAAAGCATTGATTCAATTTAGCCTATATTAAGTTATGACAATCTCGTGTCTTATTCTTTTCATATTAGAATCTTCTTCCACATAAAGTTAACTCTTATAAAGGTTGAAAAAGCCAACTTCATACGTCAATTTTAAAATTATAGGACTATTATTACATACGAATTTGGTACTATTGATTGATATATTAGATACACTACTAAATGCCGGTTTAAAAGTGTAGTTGTTCGCTCTTTGCTACCAACTATATATTTAGAAAGTAGTTGTAACTACAATCAAACCAAAGTAGTTCTAGTGAGTAGATGTAACATTTTGCGATTACAAGCAGTTTAATTTGTATTTTAGGAGATTAAGCTTTGAACCCTTCTATTGTTTTGAAAAATATGATTGGAACTTAATACATGTAGGGTATAAATAGATGAATTTATCCAAATGGTTTATACACTTACCTCTTAAATGAGCCTTAGTGTAATGAATTTCGACTTAAAATACTCACGGCATAAATAAGCTCCTTCCTTCCTTCCTCAAGTCTTGTGCGTGCAAAGCCTTTACAGTTTAATACCTTCTCGGAAAATAACGGGATCTTAACTCACATACAACCTTGTAAGGTGGAGGATTTTGTGTTGAGGATAATGGCTAACTCATTTACTTTTTCAAAAAGCTTTCTTTGACATTTTTTTTTATGGTTAAATTACTTTGTGTTTCACCAAAAATACAATTTTAAGTATTGATTTAATACTTTATTTCAATTTTTAACATATTTGAAGCACCGCTGAGGTCTTTCAGCTTTCCAATGTTGAAAATATTAATGAACAAAAGCATTGTCATCCCTTGCTAAAATTCAAATATTGTTATTTTTCATATATTCAATGAAGACAATTTTTTTTTTTTTTAAATTACCTCTTACCTCATAGTAAGAGTAGGTAATACGAAGCACATAAATTTCTCTCATCTAAGAAATGCTCTAATTCTAATTAGTACTAGATTAGTAGTAGATAGTGGATGGCAGAAGTGGTGCCATTTCCACTTAATGCTATTGCCTAATAATCTCACTGCTAAAAATGATGCTAATGAAAAAAAAAAAGTTACAAATTTTACTAAACGCCAGATCTGGTAATATAAGGTAGTTGGTTAGCGCACTCCGCTATTAATACATACCCAGAGTTGTCCTAAAAAACTTACATCACGCGACTCAAGTCTCAATCATAAAACAAGAATTACGAAACTTTGGTCACAAAGTCACTAACGTAGTAAATGCTATCTCTCGTTTTAAAAAAACCATTACCTATGTTCTTCGTGGACATAAGTAAATCAACATATGATGAAAAAATATTTGACATCGAATTTATTTACCATACTCACGTAATAATCAAAGAACCCAGGAAAAAGAAAATCATTCTCCAGTGCATACGATGCCAGCAATACGGACACACAAGAAGTTATTGCAATCACGCACCAAAATGCGTAAAATGTGGTCGAGGCCATGAGAGCACTGAATGCACCAAGCCAAGAGAAACCGTAGCAAAGTGTGCCAATTGTGGTGGGCCTCATCCTGCTAGCTACAGAGGATGTCCAGCTCTGAAAAAATTGAAAGCAGCCAGGAATCCAAGAAAACGTCCACAAATCAATGTCCCTCCGCCGATAGATGAGTTTCCGCCTCTCCCACAACAGCAGCAACCTCATTCGGGTCCTTCAAAGCTGGAATCAAACTATCAGCAGCGCCCTGCAAGACCCATTAGTAAAAGGATACCAGCCCAAAAACAATAGGAATCTTCAGAAAAGAGGAAGAGAAAAAATCAGCCGGCACAGCTTACTGAAAATAACTCATTACCAGAGCAACTTACCAATCTGGTTAGAGGCTTGAATAACCTTATACAGCCTCTTTTTAGCCTTCTGCAGCAATTGTCAAAGGTCGCCCAAACATTAAGCACTGGCCTACCCACATTTCCGATAATACCTATTGAAGACTAAAAGGGAGCCAGTGATTTCCCTGCCTGAGTGCAAATCAAGACAGGAAGAGTTGCCGCTCGGTTTCGGTAAGTGAAAGTAAAAATAAAGGGAAATGAAACATCATTGTATAAATTATAAATACTTAAATTCAGTGGATCATTATCATTATCCAGCTCTCGGGGATAACAATGTAGCCTTTTCTCTACTTTTCATCCAATCTTTAACCAATATCAACTCAATCCTTTTATCTTTAAAAAATATTTTAAATGAGTATCTAAATTAACGATGTAAAAATATTTAATTTTTGGGTTAGTACCGAAGGGAATGAAAGTGCATTCCTTTGAAATATTTGAAGTATTTGGAGTGATTTAATTCGATGTAATAAGGAAAAAAGAGTTGGAAAACAAATTGATATATTTAACTGAAAATAATTGTTAAGGAGAATAATTATTAGTCTAGATGTTGAAAAATTCGAGTAACGTAGCGACCATCTATAAAAAAATCGATATAAAATTGATATGACAGAGATTTGGAATGCAAAGCTGAATAGGACCTATTACTCTGTAAGGAGTAATTATTTTTTAAAAGAAATGGATATCAATGTGGACTTTTCAATATGTATATGTGTACTTCGGGCATATCTTGCTTTATCTAAAGCATCATGGATTCCGTACATAAAGAAATTCAAATAAGGCCATGATTCACTTCTATGTTCCCAAAGGTGTGGTATAACTTTAAAACCGAGTTTATTAGCCTACAAAGTTTTATCTCCCCTCGTGAGGCGCGAGGGTGCTCGCTATATATAACTGATAAATATATAAGTTTATATTATCCCTATCATGGTAAAAAAGTTGTTTTTGTCGGGATATTACTCAGTGCTAGCAGGAAAAAAAAATCTAAGCTCCCTCCGGCAACGGCTTAGACTTTTGGCCAGGCTAGAAAAAATGTAAAGAGAATTTTATCAAATCAAAAACTTTTTTTTATTCCTCAAAATTTTCCTTTTTTATTTTAAATATTTGAAACAAAATTAAATGATATAACTATAATTTATCAGATGATATTAATAAAATATATATAATCACCTCTGATGATAATATATGTGTAGCCAAAATATTTTTCTTCTGAATATGTTTTTACTTTTACTTACCTATATATGAAATATATAGTAAGTGGAAGTATTTCGATCGTGAAAAATTTCGAACCCCGGTTTTCAACGGAAATACACGTTTTGGGGTCCCCTGAGTCCAAATAACCAAGTCCGGCGAAATGGTCTGTGTGAGTGTGTGTGTGTGTGTGTGTGTGTGTGTGTGTGTGTGTGTGTGTGTGTGTGTGTGTGTTTGTGTGTGTGTGTGTGAACAGACTAGCTCAAAAACTATAAACCGTGCGAACCTGAAATTAGGTATTTAGTGTATGTATATGCTCGTGACAGAAAAAATGTCATCAAAATCGCCCAAAGGGAGAGGGTACTTTATTTAATAACTTTTTAAGTTTTTTTCGATTTTATCAAAAATGCCTCTAACGATTTTGATTAAACTGAGTATTTGATCTATTTATATGCCCGAGATATGACTGTAAAAATTTCATCAAAATTGATCAACCGGAGGGGGGACTTTACTTAATAAATTTTGTATCATTTTCACGGTTTTTTTTTATTTACTCAAAAAATGTTTTAACGATTTTGATCAAACTTGGTATTTGATGTATGTATATGCCAAAGATGTGATAGCCAACATTTCATCAAAATTGGTCAAACGGAGGGGGCACTTTATTTCATAATTTTTTTCTAATTTTTACCTTTTTTTCGATGATCTCAAAAACGGCTTTAACGATTTTTATCAAATTCGTCATGTTAAATGAAAATTAGTTGTTCTTTAATATCAGGTAAGCTTTATAATTATTAAAATGTTCTGAGGGGGCTTTTTTGGGGGGGTAGAGGCCTTTTTTGTTCCCTATAAAGTACCTTTGTTTTTGTTTATATGGAGAAATTAGCTGTCTCTCGTTAGGCATAAAAATAAGAAATGGCTAAATATGAGATATGATAAAAATAAAGAAAACATAAAGAGGAGAAAAAAAGAAAAATATTCAGTCATAATCAACTCATAAAACTCGTTGAGCCCACGCATGCGGGGAGGTCACCTTTAGTGACAGACCATTGTTCATAATTAAAGCATTTGAGAAGTTTCAAGGGAAGTCAAGTCAAGTGAAGTCAAGTGAAGTCAAGAAGTCAAGTGAAGTCAAGAAGTGTCAACGCAATAATTTTAAGTTGGTAAGTGAAAGTTGTGTGTTGCGCGCTAGCACCAGATTTTTTCGTGTGGAATTCGGAAAATCGCCATTTCACAACAGCCATTTTCATCTAATTTCTATTAAAGCATTCGTGTATCAGGTTGGCTCACCTCTCTGCCTCTTCTTACATACCGGCTCTGGTGATTGAGGACACCACAGATGCCAGATCATCAACGTAGGCCGTTGCAGGGAATCGCTTTTTCTCAAGCACTCAAGGAAACTCATCAAAAACAAGTTTACTATTCTACAAGATTGCCGCATGGAACTGACTGGACTGGGTCCTGGAGCACGACCAGTTTTCTGTTTATTGACAGCCATACGAAGATCATATACCAGGTGTGTAAATATGAAACCGGAATTTTTCAAATAGCAAATAAGAGTTGATTGTGTAAAAATGATACATACTTTTTTATTCGAAGTACTGTCCTTCGCTATCTATGCATTTTTCCCATCATTCAGGCAATTTGGGGATTCCCCGCCGAAATAATGGTTCCCCTTCTGAATCAAACCAATCACTTAACCAATTTCGTACATTTTCATAAGAAGTGAAGCGCTGCTCAGCTAGTGCGTGTCCCATCGATGCAAATAGGTGGTAATCGGATGGGGCCAAATCTGGTGAATAAGCCGCAGGCGGAAGAATTTACCAACCAAACACTTGGATCGTTTCCTTGGTCCGTTTAGCCGAATGTGATGGGGCATTGTCATGGAGCAAGATCACTTTGTGTGTCCTTTCTTAATATTTGGGACTTTTTGGTGCAAATCTTTATTCAAATTTATCATCTGTTGTTGGTAGCGTTCCGTATTAACAGTTTCCCCAGGTTTCAGCAGCTCATAGTAGGTAACACCCATCTGATCACACCAGACACAGAGCAATTTCTTCCTCCCCAAGCGATGCCGATGGTTCACCAGGAGTTACCCAGGATTTTTTACGCTTAGGATTCTCGAAGTAAATTCACTTTTCATCACCAGTCACAATTTGGTGAAGAAATGACTTTTTATCTGTACCTGGCGAGCAGCATTTGCCATGAGGTTTTTCGTGCTTCCTGCTAACTGTCATTCAGTTGGTGAGGTACCCATTTCCCGACCTTCTGGATCTTTTCCATGCCTTTCAAACAAATGGAGACGGTGTCACATGTAATAATTGTCCAATAAACGCTTCCGAATCTGCGTTTTCAAAGTTTTTTTTTGTGGTTTTCCACGGTCTTTGTTTCTTTTATCGAAATCCATCTTTAAATTTTTTGAAACAATCGAAACATTGAGATATGCCTAGGGCATGCTCCCCGTAAGCTTCAACAAGCATCCTATTTGATAATGCTCCAATTTTTTTCAGAAGGAAACGGAAAATAAATGCTGTCCGCAAATCTTGATTTGTTGGCACAAAAGTCGACATGTTCAACCCCACTAAAAACACGGTTATAGAATGAAACTGATGTTGGTATCAATTGGATCTCTTTATTACATGTAGGCAAAAGCAGATAACACCACTGACGGATTAGTTAGAAGATTATATTGACTGCTAACTCCTATCATTGGCGAATTCCGGTTTCATATTTACACACCTGGTATATTCCATAGTGAGTAGGGATTTATTTTATTTTTTACTACAATTCACATACCCAACTAGCTAGTCACATCCAGGGTGGCCAAAACCTAATTAAATACTGAGTATCTGTTCAACTCTAATAAAATTCTAACATTTCAAAAAGTTTATAATTCATTGTTAAGTACACAGAATATTGGCTAACATTACTTTTAACAAAGTAGATTAAAGATAAAATTAATGATTTTTGAAGATTCAAATGTTGAAAATATTAATTGGTTAACATTACTTCACAAATAAAAAAGCATTGATTCAATTTAGCCTATATTAAGTTATGACAATCTCGTGTCTTATTCTTTTCATATTAGAATCTTCTTCCACATAAAGTTAACTCTTATAAAGGTTGAAAAAGCCAACTTCATACGTCAATTTTAAAATTATAGGACTATTATTACATACGAATTTGGTACTATTGATTGATATATTAGATACACTACTAAATGCCGGTTTAAAAGTGTAGTTGTTCGCTCTTTGCTACCAACTATATATTTAGAAAGTAGTTGTAACTACAATCAAACCAAAGTAGTTCTAGTGAGTAGATGTAACATTTTGCGATTACAAGCAGTTTAATTTGTATTTTAGGAGATTAAGCTTTGAACCCTTCTATTGTTTTGAAAAATATGATTGGAACTTAATACATGTAGGGTATAAATAGATGAATTTATCCAAATGGTTTATACACTTACCTCTTAAATGAGCCTTAGTGTAATGAATTTCGACTTAAAATACTCACGGCATAAATAAGCTCCTTCCTTCCTTCCTCAAGTCTTGTGCGTGCAAAGCCTTTACAGTTTAATACCTTCTCGGAAAATAACGGGATCTTAACTCACATACAACCTTGTAAGGTGGAGGATTTTGTGTTGAGGATAATGGCTAACTCATTTACTTTTTCAAAAAGCTTTCTTTGACATTTTTTTTTATGGTTAAATTACTTTGTGTTTCACCAAAAATACAATTTTAAGTATTGATTTAATACTTTATTTCAATTTTTAACATATTTGAAGCACCGCTGAGGTCTTTCAGCTTTCCAATGTTGAAAATATTAATGAACAAAAGCATTGTCATCCCTTGCTAAAATTCAAATATTGTTATTTTTCATATATTCAATGAAGACAATTTTTTTTTTTTTTAAATTACCTCTTACCTCATAGTAAGAGTAGGTAATACGAAGCACATAAATTTCTCTCATCTAAGAAATGCTCTAATTCTAATTAGTACTAGATTAGTAGTAGATAGTGGATGGCAGAAGTGGTGCCATTTCCACTTAATGCTATTGCCTAATAATCTCACTGCTAAAAATGATGCTAATGAAAAAAAAAAAGTTACAAATTTTACTAAACGCCAGATCTGGTAATATAAGGTAGTTGGTTAGCGCACTCCGCTATTAATACATACCCAGAGTTGTCCTAAAAAACTTACATCACGCGACTCAAGTCTCAATCATAAAACAAGAATTACGAAACTTTGGTCACAAAGTCACTAACGTAGTAAATGCTATCTCTCGTTTTAAAAAAACCATTACCTATGTTCTTCGTGGACATAAGTAAATCAACATATGATGAAAAAATATTTGACATCGAATTTATTTACCATACTCACGTAATAATCGAAGAACCCAGGAAAAAGAAAATCATTCTCCAGTGCATACGATGCCAGCAATACGGACACACAAGAAGTTATTGCAATCACGCACCAAAATGCGTAAAATGTGGTCGAGGCCATGAGAGCACTGAATGCACCAAGCCAAGAGAAACCGTAGCAAAGTGTGCCAATTGTGGTGGGCCTCATCCTGCTAGCTACAGAGGATGTCCAGCTCTGAAAAAATTGAAAGCAGCCAGGAATCCAAGAAAACGTCCACAAATCAATGTCCCTCCGCCGATAGATGAGTTTCCGCCTCTCCCACAACAGCAGCAACCTCATTCGGGTCCTTCAAAGCTGGAATCAAACTATCAGCAGCGCCCTGCAAGACCCATTAGTAAAAGGATACCAGCCCAAAAACAATAGGAATCTTCAGAAAAGAGGAAGAGAAAAAATCAGCCGGCACAGCTTACTGAAAATAACTCATTACCAGAGCAACTTACCAATCTGGTTAGAGGCTTGAATAACCTTATACAGCCTCTTTTTAGCCTTCTGCAGCAATTGTCAAAGGTCGCCCAAACATTAAGCACTGGCCTACCCACATTTCCGATAATACCTATTGAAGACTAAAAGGGAGCCAGTGATTTCCCTGCCTGAGTGCAAATCAAGACAGGAATAACGTAAAAGGTTAAGGCAACATAAGGAGAAGGCAACGTAAAAAGTTAAGAAATAAAGTAACCTCTCCGTTTGACCAATACTGATGAAATTTTTGCGGTCACATCGTGGGCATACACATACGACGCGTATTTCCGTTCAAAACCGAAGTCGAAATTTTTCACGATCGCAATACTTTCCCTTACTATTCATTTCATATTTAGGTAAGTGAAAGTAAAACACATTAAAATGAAAATACAATATACTTCTATTATTTAATTAGTTCTAAACTATTACTTATATTGTTTACTTACTTCGAAATATACTTCTAATACTTACTCAGTTGATTGTTTTTCAATAGTAGCATCGCTATACAGAGGGGTAGCACTAATTTAAATAAAGTATTTCTCTTTATATTTATGTCACTTCGTGATGGTACGCCCGAAAGATGTGAAATATATAATGGCAGAATTTATAATCAATGAACACTAATACAAAAATATGAAGTATAATCACTTAATGAAAATATACGAAAAAAAAATTGTTAATACTCGTATAATAAGAGTAGTTTGTAAATATTCTTATTATTATTCTAATTACAATAATAATTAAATTTTGACCCGTGAACGAAAAGCGATCACAATTTCAAAATTTCGTCGGAATCGAATAAATCGGTACTAATAATAATAAAAAAGGCTTAGCGAAGCCGACGGTTCGATACGAAATTCCCACCTCCTTCTAGGCGTTATTCCTTATTAATTTTTTTGGAAATTCATTCACCACAACTTTTGCAATTTTATTCATTTATCTGCTATCACATCATTTGTATTTACTTCACTCGATTCGGCATTGTGTAAATGTATAAATTCCCCGCTGGGTTTTTCGTAAAGGAACGTATGAAGAATAATTATTTTTTAAAGTGAGTTTTTTAAGTTTTGGGAAAGAAGGCTCGAGCTAAGTAATTTCTTACCTTTAATCTAGCTTGGATTTTTTAGGGGTGAGAACTCTAATGCAAAAGACCACCCTTTAATATAACGAAATCTATACAAATTAAAAATCTACTCAAGTTGTTTATTTGATTATTTAAAATACAAAATAAAATACTTTCTTTTTTATTTTAGTAGGTAATTTAGAATTACAATGAAAATCATTCTGTATAATATTTCCGGTTGTTCGTGGCAACGCTTATTCTCTTTCGCGTTTGCCCACTCGGCCATCCCGCCACCCCAAATTGTTTTAGTCCTAAAATACTAAAATAAAAAAAAGTATTTTAAGTTGTTTTAAAAATACTTTTATTTTAAACAATAACCAGGCCTGGTTCGAATGTCCCCTCATATTGAATCTATCGCTCCCCTTATAAAAATATAAATATATAAATCTAAATCACTATCGCGGTTTATAAGCGTTATCATATGTAAGGTCTCGCATAGAGTACCAAAGGAAGATTACAATATAGTATGTGGAAATAAAAACTAAAACAGAATGTGATATTGAGTTAGACCGGTATTGTATTCAGAGAACTATAATTTAAACATTAATTTATTTTGATATATAGAAAAATATATGGAAAGAAGAAAGTCATATTTCAAAATCAGTAGAAGGGAACTATGATTTATAGTCCTACCTGATGCCGATGCATTGTCCAACATTGGACCCTTCTATCCTCTCTGCCATTCAATAACTGAATCATTGTTCTGAACCATTCAGCTTATTCTGCAAATGTTGGCTTGGGTGGGTGATGCTTTTGTGATTCCAGTGGTGTAGTGTTTTTCCTACTGGTCGTTTTCATAAATACGATGATAGAAGAACTGAGAACCAAACAAAGGAACAATCGGCCTGATACTTCTTCAGTGGGTAGGTTTTATCAGCAGCCCTGATCTAGATGGCTATAGTTATGGTCAGTCAATATCGAAATGAATGAATAAACGCTTTTATTTACGCAAAAAATAACTATAACAACATCAACTTCGAATAAATATATTCTTTATTTTTTATATAAGGTATAAACGGGAATAATAATTGTTGGTTAAGATATTTGTAATCTAATAAAATAACGTTTAAAAGAAATTATCTCAGTTTCATTATTATCTCTTCTGTATGTAATGTGGAATCCAATTTTCTTCCGACTTAGGACGAATCAAAATAGCTTCTATTGAAATATAAGCTTATCAAAGAAAGTGTGTTTGAGCATCCTTAAAAATCTATAACACATTACAAGTGTATAATTTAAGTTTGAGTACAATAGTGTGACGGAAAAAACTGAAACGGATGTTTCGATATATCTAGAACCCTCTGGATTGGGATCGGAAGAGTTCTGGAGTGTTCGTTGGCCTCCATATATACATTAGCAACAAGCAACGAGAGAGAGGAGTCCATTTCGATAATCTGAGGGAGTGTAAACCTTGACAGCGAAGAATATAGTTACTTTTGATTTTTAGTTAACATAAATAAATTTTTAAAACCCGTGTCAGTGTTACTATATATAATATACTGGTATATAATCTGACCTGACCGCTTTACCTACATACTTGCATAAGAAACAAAAATTTACAGTTATAGTAACACGATTTTGTGTTATTGTTTAAAGAAATCAAATAAGCTGTAGCTTGGTTAGTGATGGTCCAATTTCCATGATTATTTCTTCTCTTCGCAGGGAACCAACAGACCTTCTAATTAATTCGTAGCATGCAAAAACAACAACAAAAAAGGGCAGTTTTTGAGTTATGCGCGAATAACATCTGTTCTTATAATAACTCTTAGAAGAATATATTAAGAACTAGCTGTATATCCCGGTTTCACCCGGGGAATTTCATTTTTCCAATGAAACGGTCGATTTCCTAAAAAAACACAATATAAAGTGAGATCATAACGATTTTTATAACAATAAAGAATATACCCAGAGATTGGTTGGTTATGCAACTTTAATCTGTACAGGTGTTTGCACCTGGTATCAAAGAACCACTGAGGAAATTTGGAGAATTTAGGACAAACGGTATGGATTTCTATAAAGAACAAACAAAGAAACAAACAGAATTTCATGGTTATTTACTTAGATTATACCTGTATATCCCGATTTCAACCGGGAAGTTTAATTTTTCTAATGAAACGGTCGATTTCCTAAAAAAACATTGTAAAGCGAGATCATTACAATGTTTATAACAATAAAGAATATACCCAGAGATTGGTTGGTTATGCAATTTTAATATGGACAGGTGTTCGCACCTGGTCTGAAAGAACCACTGAGCGAAATTTGGAGAATAAAGAATATCAGCTGAAGATCGGCTGAAGTTACGCAATTTTAATATGGACAGGTGTTTGCACCTGGTATCAAAGAACCACTGAGCGAAATTTGGGGAATTTAGGATAAACGGTATGCATTTCTATAAAAAACAAACAAACAAACAGAAATATTGGCCTGAAGTTTCAGCTTCTCGCAAATCGGCTTGCCTAAGCCTTTGTGGCGCAAAGCGGGCCTCGTATTCCTGGGCAGACTCAGTTTCCCGCGATTCTGTCTGTCTAAGCCTCTGTTGTTCAATCCTAATTTGATGTTCGTCGAGAGTTTCAGCTGCTCGTATTTGACGTTGTTTTTAGCTTTCACTTCACTTCACTTCACTCGATTCGGCATTGTGTAAATGTATAAATTCCCCGCTGGGTTTTTCGTAAAGGAACGTATGAAGAATAATTATTTTTTAAAGTGAGTTTTTTAAGTTTTGGGAAAGAAGGCTCGAGCTAAGTAATTTCTTACCTTTAATCTAGCTTGGATTTTTTAGGGGTGAGAACTCTAATGCAAAAGACCACCCTTTAATATAACGAAATCTATACAAATTAAAAATCTACTCAAGTTGTTTATTTGATTATTTAAAATACAAAATAAAATACTTTTCTTTTTTATTTTAGTAGGTAATTTAGAATTACAATGAAAATCATTCTGTATAATATTTCCGGTTGTTCGTGGCAACGCTTATTCTCTTTCGCGTTTGCCCACTCGGCCATCCCGCCACCCCAAATTGTTTTAGTCCTAAAATACTAAAATAAAAAAAAGTATTTTAAGTTGTTTTAAAAATACTTTTATTTTAAACAATAACCAGGCCTGGTTCGAATGTCCCCTCATATTGAATCTATCGCTCCCCTTATAAAAATATAAATATATAAATCTAAATCACTATCGCGGTTTATAAGCGTTATCATATGTAAGGTCTCGCATAGAGTACCAAAGGAAGATTACAATATAGTATGTGGAAATAAAAACTAAAACAGAATGTGATATTGAGTTAGACCGGTATTGTATTCAGAGAACTATAATTTAAACATTAATTTATTTTGATATATAGAAAAATATATGGAAAGAAGAAAGTCATATTTCAAAATCAGTAGAAGGGAACTATGATTTATAGTCCTACCTGATGCCGATGCATTGTCCAACATTGGACCCTTCTATCCTCTCTGCCATTCAATAACTGAATCATTGTTCTGAACCATTCAGCTTATTCTGCAAATGTTGGCTTGGGTGGGTGATGCTTTTGTGATTCCAGTGGTGTAGTGTTTTTCCTACTGGTCGTTTTCATAAATACGATGATAGAAGAACTGAGAACCAAACAAAGGAACAATCGGCCTGATACTTCTTCAGTGGGTAGGTTTTATCAGCAGCCCTGATCTAGATGGCTATAGTTATGGTCAGTCAATATCGAAATGAATGAATAAACGCTTTTATTTACGCAAAAAATAACTATAACAACATCAACTTCGAATAAATATATTCTTTATTTTTTATATAAGGTATAAACGGGAATAATAATTGTTGGTTAAGATATTTGTAATCTAATAAAATAACGTTTAAAAGAAATTATCTCAGTTTCATTATTATCTCTTCTGTATGTAATGTGGAATCCAATTTTCTTCCGACTTAGGACGAATCAAAATAGCTTCTATTGAAATATAAGCTTATCAAAGAAAGTGTGTTTGAGCATCCTTAAAAATCTATAACACATTACAAGTGTATAATTTAAGTTTGAGTACAATAGTGTGACGGAAAAAACTGAAACGGATGTTTCGATATATCTAGAACCCTCTGGATTGGGATCGGAAGAGTTCTGGAGTGTTCGTTGGCCTCCATATATACATTAGCAACAAGCAACGAGAGAGAGGAGTCCATTTCGATAATCTGAGGGAGTGTAAACCTTGACAGCGAAGAATATAGTTACTTTTGATTTTTAGTTAACATAAATAAATTTTTAAAACCCGTGTCAGTGTTACTATATATAATATACTGGTATATAATCTGACCTGACCGCTTTACCTACATACTTGCATAAGAAACAAAAATTTACAGTTATAGTAACACGATTTTGTGTTATTGTTTAAAGAAATCAAATAAGCTGTAGCTTGGTTAGTGATGGTCCAATTTCCATGATTATTTCTTCTCTTCGCAGGGAACCAACAGACCTTCTAATTAATTCGTAGCATGCAAAAACAACAACAAAAAAGGGCAGTTTTTGAGTTATGCGCGAATAACATCTGTTCTTATAATAACTCTTAGAAGAATATATTAAGAACTAGCTGTATATCCCGGTTTCACCCGGGGAATTTCATTTTTCCAATGAAACGGTCGATTTCCTAAAAAAACACAATATAAAGTGAGATCATAACGATTTTTATAACAATAAAGAATATACCCAGAGATTGGTTGGTTATGCAACTTTAATCTGTACAGGTGTTTGCACCTGGTATCAAAGAACCACTGAGGAAATTTGGAGAATTTAGGACAAACGGTATGGATTTCTATAAAGAACAAACAAAGAAACAAACAGAATTTCATGGTTATTTACTTAGATTATACCTGTATATCCCGATTTCAACCGGGAAGTTTAATTTTTCTAATGAAACGGTCGATTTCCTAAAAAAACATTGTAAAGCGAGATCATTACAATGTTTATAACAATAAAGAATATACCCAGAGATTGGTTGGTTATGCAATTTTAATATGGACAGGTGTTCGCACCTGGTCTGAAAGAACCACTGAGCGAAATTTGGAGAATAAAGAATATCAGCTGAAGATCGGCTGAAGTTACGCAATTTTAATATGGACAGGTGTTTGCACCTGGTATCAAAGAACCACTGAGCGAAATTTGGGGAATTTAGGATAAACGGTATGCATTTCTATAAAAAACAAACAAACAAACAGAAATATTGGCCTGAAGTTTCAGCTTCTCGCAAATCGGCTTGCCTAAGCCTTTGTGGCGCAAAGCGGGCCTCGTATTCCTGGGCAGACTCAGTTTCCCGCGATTCTGTCTGTCTAAGCCTCTGTTGTTCAATCCTAATTTGATGTTCGTCGAGAGTTTCAGCTGCTCGTATTTGACGTTGTTTTTAGCTTTCACTTCACTTCACTTCACTCGATTCGGCATTGTGTAAATGTATAAATTCCCCGCTGGGTTTTTCGTAAAGGAACGTATGAAGAATAATTATTTTTTAAAGTGAGTTTTTTAAGTTTTGGGAAAGAAGGCTCGAGCTAAGTAATTTCTTACCTTTAATCTAGCTTGGATTTTTTAGGGGTGAGAACTCTAATGCAAAAGACCACCCTTTAATATAACGAAATCTATACAAATTAAAAATCTACTCAAGTTGTTTATTTGATTATTTAAAATACAAAATAAAATACTTTTCTTTTTTATTTTAGTAGGTAATTTAGAATTACAATGAAAATCATTCTGTATAATATTTCCGGTTGTTCGTGGCAACGCTTATTCTCTTTCGCGTTTGCCCACTCGGCCATCCCGCCACCCCAAATTGTTTTAGTCCTAAAATACTAAAATAAAAAAAAGTATTTTAAGTTGTTTTAAAAATACTTTTATTTTAAACAATAACCAGGCCTGGTTCGAATGTCCCCTCATATTGAATCTATCGCTCCCCTTATAAAAATATAAATATATAAATCTAAATCACTATCGCGGTTTATAAGCGTTATCATATGTAAGGTCTCGCATAGAGTACCAAAGGAAGATTACAATATAGTATGTGGAAATAAAAACTAAAACAGAATGTGATATTGAGTTAGACCGGTATTGTATTCAGAGAACTATAATTTAAACATTAATTTATTTTGATATATAGAAAAATATATGGAAAGAAGAAAGTCATATTTCAAAATCAGTAGAAGGGAACTATGATTTATAGTCCTACCTGATGCCGATGCATTGTCCAACATTGGACCCTTCTATCCTCTCTGCCATTCAATAACTGAATCATTGTTCTGAACCATTCAGCTTATTCTGCAAATGTTGGCTTGGGTGGGTGATGCTTTTGTGATTCCAGTGGTGTAGTGTTTTTCCTACTGGTCGTTTTCATAAATACGATGATAGAAGAACTGAGAACCAAACAAAGGAACAATCGGCCTGATACTTCTTCAGTGGGTAGGTTTTATCAGCAGCCCTGATCTAGATGGCTATAGTTATGGTCAGTCAATATCGAAATGAATGAATAAACGCTTTTATTTACGCAAAAAATAACTATAACAACATCAACTTCGAATAAATATATTCTTTATTTTTTATATAAGGTATAAACGGGAATAATAATTGTTGGTTAAGATATTTGTAATCTAATAAAATAACGTTTAAAAGAAATTATCTCAGTTTCATTATTATCTCTTCTGTATGTAATGTGGAATCCAATTTTCTTCCGACTTAGGACGAATCAAAATAGCTTCTATTGAAATATAAGCTTATCAAAGAAAGTGTGTTTGAGCATCCTTAAAAATCTATAACACATTACAAGTGTATAATTTAAGTTTGAGTACAATAGTGTGACGGAAAAAACTGAAACGGATGTTTCGATATATCTAGAACCCTCTGGATTGGGATCGGAAGAGTTCTGGAGTGTTCGTTGGCCTCCATATATACATTAGCAACAAGCAACGAGAGAGAGGAGTCCATTTCGATAATCTGAGGGAGTGTAAACCTTGACAGCGAAGAATATAGTTACTTTTGATTTTTAGTTAACATAAATAAATTTTTAAAACCCGTGTCAGTGTTACTATATATAATATACTGGTATATAATCTGACCTGACCGCTTTACCTACATACTTGCATAAGAAACAAAAATTTACAGTTATAGTAACACGATTTTGTGTTATTGTTTAAAGAAATCAAATAAGCTGTAGCTTGGTTAGTGATGGTCCAATTTCCATGATTATTTCTTCTCTTCGCAGGGAACCAACAGACCTTCTAATTAATTCGTAGCATGCAAAAACAACAACAAAAAAGGGCAGTTTTTGAGTTATGCGCGAATAACATCTGTTCTTATAATAACTCTTAGAAGAATATATTAAGAACTAGCTGTATATCCCGGTTTCACCCGGGGAATTTCATTTTTCCAATGAAACGGTCGATTTCCTAAAAAAACACAATATAAAGTGAGATCATAACGATTTTTATAACAATAAAGAATATACCCAGAGATTGGTTGGTTATGCAACTTTAATCTGTACAGGTGTTTGCACCTGGTATCAAAGAACCACTGAGGAAATTTGGAGAATTTAGGACAAACGGTATGGATTTCTATAAAGAACAAACAAAGAAACAAACAGAATTTCATGGTTATTTACTTAGATTATACCTGTATATCCCGATTTCAACCGGGAAGTTTAATTTTTCTAATGAAACGGTCGATTTCCTAAAAAAACATTGTAAAGCGAGATCATTACAATGTTTATAACAATAAAGAATATACCCAGAGATTGGTTGGTTATGCAATTTTAATATGGACAGGTGTTCGCACCTGGTCTGAAAGAACCACTGAGCGAAATTTGGAGAATAAAGAATATCAGCTGAAGATCGGCTGAAGTTACGCAATTTTAATATGGACAGGTGTTTGCACCTGGTATCAAAGAACCACTGAGCGAAATTTGGGGAATTTAGGATAAACGGTATGCATTTCTATAAAAAACAAACAAACAAACAGAAATATTGGCCTGAAGTTTCAGCTTCTCGCAAATCGGCTTGCCTAAGCCTTTGTGGCGCAAAGCGGGCCTCGTATTCCTGGGCAGACTCAGTTTCCCGCGATTCTGTCTGTCTAAGCCTCTGTTGTTCAATCCTAATTTGATGTTCGTCGAGAGTTTCAGCTGCTCGTATTTGACGTTGTTTTTAGCTTTCACTTCACTTCACTTCACTCGATTCGGCATTGTGTAAATGTATAAATTCCCCGCTGGGTTTTTCGTAAAGGAACGTATGAAGAATAATTATTTTTTAAAGTGAGTTTTTTAAGTTTTGGGAAAGAAGGCTCGAGCTAAGTAATTTCTTACCTTTAATCTAGCTTGGATTTTTTAGGGGTGAGAACTCTAATGCAAAAGACCACCCTTTAATATAACGAAATCTATACAAATTAAAAATCTACTCAAGTTGTTTATTTGATTATTTAAAATACAAAATAAAATACTTTTCTTTTTTATTTTAGTAGGTAATTTAGAATTACAATGAAAATCATTCTGTATAATATTTCCGGTTGTTCGTGGCAACGCTTATTCTCTTTCGCGTTTGCCCACTCGGCCATCCCGCCACCCCAAATTGTTTTAGTCCTAAAATACTAAAATAAAAAAAAGTATTTTAAGTTGTTTTAAAAATACTTTTATTTTAAACAATAACCAGGCCTGGTTCGAATGTCCCCTCATATTGAATCTATCGCTCCCCTTATAAAAATATAAATATATAAATCTAAATCACTATCGCGGTTTATAAGCGTTATCATATGTAAGGTCTCGCATAGAGTACCAAAGGAAGATTACAATATAGTATGTGGAAATAAAAACTAAAACAGAATGTGATATTGAGTTAGACCGGTATTGTATTCAGAGAACTATAATTTAAACATTAATTTATTTTGATATATAGAAAAATATATGGAAAGAAGAAAGTCATATTTCAAAATCAGTAGAAGGGAACTATGATTTATAGTCCTACCTGATGCCGATGCATTGTCCAACATTGGACCCTTCTATCCTCTCTGCCATTCAATAACTGAATCATTGTTCTGAACCATTCAGCTTATTCTGCAAATGTTGGCTTGGGTGGGTGATGCTTTTGTGATTCCAGTGGTGTAGTGTTTTTCCTACTGGTCGTTTTCATAAATACGATGATAGAAGAACTGAGAACCAAACAAAGGAACAATCGGCCTGATACTTCTTCAGTGGGTAGGTTTTATCAGCAGCCCTGATCTAGATGGCTATAGTTATGGTCAGTCAATATCGAAATGAATGAATAAACGCTTTTATTTACGCAAAAAATAACTATAACAACATCAACTTCGAATAAATATATTCTTTATTTTTTATATAAGGTATAAACGGGAATAATAATTGTTGGTTAAGATATTTGTAATCTAATAAAATAACGTTTAAAAGAAATTATCTCAGTTTCATTATTATCTCTTCTGTATGTAATGTGGAATCCAATTTTCTTCCGACTTAGGACGAATCAAAATAGCTTCTATTGAAATATAAGCTTATCAAAGAAAGTGTGTTTGAGCATCCTTAAAAATCTATAACACATTACAAGTGTATAATTTAAGTTTGAGTACAATAGTGTGACGGAAAAAACTGAAACGGATGTTTCGATATATCTAGAACCCTCTGGATTGGGATCGGAAGAGTTCTGGAGTGTTCGTTGGCCTCCATATATACATTAGCAACAAGCAACGAGAGAGAGGAGTCCATTTCGATAATCTGAGGGAGTGTAAACCTTGACAGCGAAGAATATAGTTACTTTTGATTTTTAGTTAACATAAATAAATTTTTAAAACCCGTGTCAGTGTTACTATATATAATATACTGGTATATAATCTGACCTGACCGCTTTACCTACATACTTGCATAAGAAACAAAAATTTACAGTTATAGTAACACGATTTTGTGTTATTGTTTAAAGAAATCAAATAAGCTGTAGCTTGGTTAGTGATGGTCCAATTTCCATGATTATTTCTTCTCTTCGCAGGGAACCAACAGACCTTCTAATTAATTCGTAGCATGCAAAAACAACAACAAAAAAGGGCAGTTTTTGAGTTATGCGCGAATAACGTCTGTTCTTATAATAACTCTTAGAAGAATATATTAAGAATAACTTTTATAAGAATATATATTATAAAAGTAGTAACTTTTTACTGTTGGATGGAAGTTTAACAACTTTTATAATGTTTCTTTTTGTATTAACCTAATTGCATCAGTTTAAAACAATAATTCAGCCAAATCGGTCCAGCAGTTCTTGAGCTATAAATAGTGTAACCAACAAGAGTTTTAAATATATATTGCTGAATAAAAATACTCTTATACATAGCATACTAAAAAAATCTGGTGCGTGCGCGCAACACACAACTTTCACTTACCAACTTACTTAGATTAGAAATAAATGCGTTTTGTTAATTGCCACTTCTCAAATGAACAGAACGGCTTTAATTATGAACAATGGTCTGTCATTAATGGCCTACTCCGCATGCGTGGGCTCAACGAGTTTTATGAGTTGACTGAATATTTTTCTTTTTTTCTCCTCTTTATGTTTTCTTTATTTTTATCATATCTCATATTTAGCCATTTCTTATTTTTAGGCGTAACGAGAGACAGTTAATTTCTCCATATAAACAAAAACAAAGGTACTTTATACGAAACAAAAAAAAACAAACAAAAAAGGCCCCTACCCCATTTAAGCCCCCTCAGAACATTTTAATAATGATAGAGCTTACCTGATATTAAAGAACACCTAATTTTCATTAAACTTGACAAATTTGATCAAAATCGTTAAAGCCGTTTTTGAGATAATCGAAAAAAAGGTAAACATTGGAAAAACATTATGAAATAAAGTGCCTCTTCAGTTTGACCAATTTTGATAAGATGTTGGCTTTCACATCTTTGGCATATACATACATCAAATACCCAGTTTAATCATAATCGTTAAAGCCGTTTTTGAGTAAATAAAAAAAACACGTAAAAATGATACAAAATTTATTAAGTAAAGTACCCCCTCCGGTTGATCAATTTTGATGAAAATTTTACAGTCGTATCTCGGGCATATACATACATTATATACCCAGTTTGATCATAATCGTTAAAGCCGTTTTTGAGTAAATAAATAAAACACGTAAAAATGATACAAAATTTATTAAGTGAAGTCCCCCCTCCGGTTAATCAATTTTGATGAAATTTTTACAGTCATATTTCGGGCATATAAATAGATTAAATACTCAGTTTAATCAAAATCGTTAGAGCCGTTTTTGAGAAAATCGAAAAAAACGTAAAAAGTTATTAAATAAAGTACCCCCTCTGTTTGAGCAATTTTAATGAAATTTTTGCTGTCACATCGCGGGCATATACGTATACTAAATACCCAATTTCAGGTTCCCACGGTTTATAGTTTTTGAGCTAGTCTGTTCACACACACACACACACACACACACACACACACACACACACACACACACACACACACACACACACACACACACACACACACACACACACACACACACACACACACACACACACACACACACACAGACACACACACACACACACACAGACCATTTCGCGGGTCTTGGTTATTTTGACTCAGGGGACCCCAAAACGTGTATTTCCGTTGAAAACCGGAAGTCGAAATTTTTCACGATCGCAATACTTCCACTTACTATATATTTCATATATAGGTAAGTGAAAGTAAAATATACGACCTATTTAATTACATAATCTGAGATAAAATGACAGTTATATGCTAAGAGCGTGTAATTTGTCAGGCATAGACTCTTTACAGAGAAAAATTAAATACCTTTTGAATCTATTCCGTCGGCGTCGTGAAATAACTTGTATGCCACCTAGTCAACGAGAGCTCACTTCTTTGTCCTACATTTGCTGATCCTGCAGCCGTCAACTGTAGCTGAATGTGGCCAGCTGTCAACGTCAGGGCTCGTTATTCACGGATCCCCTCAGATTCCAAGAGAGAATTTCCTTTATACATTTTACACTTATTTTATGCTAACAAATTATACTTGTTTCGACTCCTTTAACACGACGATAAAACTCAAGTCTTTAAATTACTATAGTAGTTATATGTTTGGAATTTTAGCCATACACATTATCATTATAAACATTATCATATTTATTCTGAAGTAAGATATCCATGTTTCATTTATATTGTTAAACTATATATAAATATATATATTTTTATTTTATTTTAGTTTAATGAGTGTAACTATACGATTATTGTAACATTTTTGTACAATTGGAGCATTAATATTATCTAACGTGTCACATATCATATAGTTGCATTGTCTTTAAGACTAGTGGTTGAAAGACATTATTTAGTTTACTTTTATCTACGCAATTGATCCAAATTTAAAGTAAACATTTTATATCATACTAAGTTTTTTTTTTTTTTACGAATATACAGGATTTTAGATTCTACTAATATTTCTTTCGTCAGATCAGTATTTAGAGGTAGCCAGAAAGGAAGATTTGTTAAGAGTAATAAGAAAATTTGTGGTCTTGAGTAGAATAATTTATTCAAGCAAAATATAAAATAAAACATATAACAACTATTTTAAATAATTAGTGATTAACTCAATCTTCCAGTACATTAATTTATTAAAACGTCACATTTTTAAAAAAGGTGTAATCCCAACGTTTCGAACCTTCTTCAGAGCATTTTCCTTGTATTACATAAACTCCTTTCATTTTTTTGGTTGTATTGTCAATCTATAGCTTTCTTTCCAAACGTCAAACACTTATCTATTACATATGTAATAGATCAAGTTTTTTCCTTTTATTTAAACTTTTTTTTACAATAAAACTATTAACACTTTTTATGGAACACATTACATTGAATTTTATTATCTTTGTATTTTTTTTTTTTTTTATTGTTATTTATTTTTTGTTTTCATTTCATCAATCACTTTTAATATTTACATTTTTTTTTTACATTATTATGCCTGCATAGTATCTATTGATTGTTATTGGATCTATTTTATAATTCACTGCTTGGTTAATGTTTTTGGTAGTATGTATAGTTTCTATTAATTTTCTATTTTTTTCGGTTCCAATAATTCTGTTATAACGATTTGTCACTCTTTTTTAAAAGAGTGACGTTTTAATAAACTGATGTACTGGAAGATTGTGTTATTCAATAATTATTTAGTCATAGACATCATTAATCTTTCTATTATAAGAAATATAGACTATTTACACATTAAGAAACAACTATTTTATGAATATAACTATGCTCCAAGCAACAGAAAAATAAATAATACCGTTTTTAGAATGGATCGCGAATAAGAAAGCCACTTTTTATTTCAATTAAGAAAAGTAATAAAGCAACAACATTCGTGAGAGGTCATTTACCATGGCGGTTTCTTACTGGAAATAATAAAACTGAAGGGTCATTTTCATTTCAATTTTTTGTTTTCCAGGGTAGTAGAAGACTTCCATAATGGAGGGCATTATAATTCCGCAACGTCACAACTTTACAAATGGCGGAATTAGGTCGCTACATTTATCAAAACACAACTGGTGAACGATATCCGCTTAATGCATTATTGGGGGACATTTGTTTTCCCAGCGTTCACAATGCGTATTGGCTTCAATTGCCTATTTCTAAAGGTATTCGACGACACCAAATTTATTATTTGAATTGTTCAGATTTATTTAATTTAAAGTGTGCATATTATTTATATTAACATGATCACTCAATATAGGTAAAGATGAAAATATAAAGCCCTACATCTAAAACTTGTTTTTTACTTCTCTAATCAGATCAATTGCTTTGAAATACATTTTTTGCGCCACATACAATAGTGAGGATATTATCTAGTTACAGATGAAAGTTATAGAGAATGATATTCTGCGTAAAAAGAATTCCTTAATTTCAAACTTAATGTACTCCTTTGTAGAGATGCAAACAAGAACATTAAAGTATTCGTAGCGCTTACTTCTTTCAAGAATATTTGTTAGTTCAATAAAATTAATTTTTCATTAAATACATACGACCTTCTTCCATTGGTATATATATATAAATCATAATGGCTAAGTGCATATATACCTAACTGGTAGGTTTAGGGAATCCAGTAATGCAAGGGATATGTATGTGAAAAACACATTAACTCGCAAAAGGTCGTGTAAAAGTCAGTATTTTATAACTTCTATTTCAATAGACCAGCAAGGAAAAACTAAACTTTCCAACATGATTTCAATAAGGAAAATTCTCCGTGTCTTATTATAATTACAATTCGAATATGATCCATCACGCCCAAAATTATATACTCATTAAAATAAAAGGGCATGCAATTTTAAGCCGCGTAGCCATATTCGATGATCAAAGATTGGCATTTCTAACGATTTCATCAGAAAAATGAATAAATTTCATTTTCCAAGATCTGTTACCCGAAAACGGCATTACAGGTGAAACTTATATGATATAAAATTGTGCCTCGAATTCTTTACTGTAAGTTAAAATTAGTTGGCTCGTTTAGCCAAAATCAATTTCGCAATGATAGAATAAAAGTTATAAAAAAAAATCTTTCGCCCAGACCTTTTGCAAGTTTACACATTTCCACTGTACTATAGGTGCTATAAAAAAATATTACCTAGAACAAGCAATTTAGGGAGGTAACTAATTAATAGTTAGATATTAGATATTAGATATTAGATATAATAGTGGAAGAAGGTCGATTATTTGTAATGAATATGCAATTTTACTTTACAAAACATGTTAGGAGGAAGTAGGTGCTACAAGTAATTTAAGGTTTTTATATGTATCTCTACTACCGGTGAACTGCTTTTAAAATTGGAGTTCTATTTATACAGAATTTCATGCTCTACAACTTTCATCTACATCATTTTTTATTTGGGGCTGCCTTTATCGAGATGCAGGCTTTGGAACATGAATGTGATTAATATTTCTTACAAAATCTTAAAAATTGCCCATTTTCGTTATTTTTTAAACAAATAATCAGACATTAACTTCAAGTGAGCCAATAGACGTGGAATTTCATGCTATTTTCTTTTCTTTTCTGTGCGATGAATCGTTTTTGAGTTATAAGTAAAACTGAAAACACATAAGATTTCCTCCCATCCTTCTACCCAAAAAATCCAACACTGGATTCGTTGGTAAATTTTACGAGTTATTACAGAATGTTTTTTTTTTTTATGCTGGTATGCGGGTCCGATGTAATGTTTTCCTGATTTTACTGAACTAAAACAATATCATGTGAAAAGCACCGAATTGCCACTTTATAGGAAGCCCCTACAGCTTTATTTGAAGGGTCTCTACAGCTCCAAGCACCAAATACAATTTACTTTTAGTAATGAATTGAAAATAATGTAAGATTAATCAAAATGTATTTAATTATTTCAAACATTGCTCTAGCATAATCAAAACAAAATAATGTCTACTCAAAAAAAAAAAAAAAAATCATTAGCTGTTACTATTTACTGATGATATTGAACTTTAATGTTCATCATTAATTAAGGTGACATCCACAATAGAGAGATTAAATACTTAAGTGATATCAGATAAATCTCTCACAAGTTTGTAAGACATTTCAAAAAATCATACAATTTTATAGTTTTCTATTCATGAAACTTATTAAGTTTTGGTGAACTAAATAAGTTATATAGTTTATTGGTATTTTCGTATGTCGTACTTTTGGTGATTCTTTTAAAAAATGTATTATGATATATGTGAGCTACTAGCGTAGTACCTTAAAAAAGATCTCTTAATAAAGTTTTAATTATTTAAAATCTGTCCCATCGTAGAGTTTAAAAGTTTATGAAAAAAAAAAAATATGTAACCCAATTGTGATGCTAGGCAGGTCGGGGAGAACGAGGCACTTGACGCGGAGATGCGAGCAATCAAGAGCAGGCAGGCCTCTTCTCTCATCCGACCAGTCAGCCCTCAGCTTCACTTCCGTAATACACAGCCTTTATCTCGTGTCAGGGTTCCTCACTCAACAAAATTAATTCCAGCAGATCGATTAATATATTGATATACAAGGTATACAAGTAATGGGGTCGAAAAAAAATCCTTTATACGTAGGTAATATATTTATATTAAGGAAGTTTAAAAAGTTTGAACCATTTAACCATTTCATTATATATTAGATAGTATAGTAAGAAAAACTACGGATATATGGCGACTGCTTTATTCTCCAAGATTGAGCCTGTGGCGGACGAATCTAAAAATCTATTGAAAAGTGAAACAAAGTTGAGTGAGGTACCATGGACAGTTAATATAATTGAGTAAATTAAAGTTGTTAATAAAAATATTGTATATTAGTCGTGTAGTTCTAAAACCAGCTCAATACAGTACACCATTTTATCCATTTTAATTCGAAATAGTTGTTACGAAGGCTGGTCCTTGTCCTTGGTCAAATTTTAATAAAAAAAAAAACCATCAGATTTTCCGAAATTCAAAAATACGATTTTCGAATAAGTTGGTTTAATTCTAGTTACATACCCAAAATATTGTCAAGAATCAGTCTATCAAATTATGTCCATACACAAACAACAACCATAATGAATAACGTAGATCTATCGTGTCATGATAGCCAAGGCACGAAATTTGAGTAAAAATAATGTGTCAGATCAGATTTCCTTACTTAAAAAATCTGGTGCGATGAGCGCAACAAACATCTTTCACTTACCAACCTACTTCGATTAGAAATCGAGGTGTTTTAAAAAATATGTAAACGTCATTCAGCAACATCATATATTTTCTACTTATTTTTTATTATTATAACCATAAGTTATAGTGTATTAAATTTTTTTTTTGCAAAACTTGATAGTTCTCAGTACCCTTATTATTGTTTATTTATTTATTTTTTTTTAAGGGTCTAAATAAAATCCTAATTTCAATAACAGTCGAGTGAATTTTTACTATTTTCTAGATTTTTACTGTGAGTTGCTTATTTTAAATATATTGTGAACGTGAATCGATACAAGGTGTTTTTACAGCTCATAAAAAATGAAAACTTAATTTTAAAATGTTTGTCACTCATGCATTTTCAGAATGATTACTGTTCCTCTAATACCACTTTATCAAAATTTATAATGGAACTAAAGTTTGTAAACTAAAACATAATTAATCAAATATTATCTTGTACCATATTTTTTTTCACACTGTAAAATGCTTTAAAAATTTGAGCATCGCGTATTTGCTATCTAAAGTTCACAAACTTTTTGTATTGTTATTTAAAAGTTTTTATTAGTGATAATACGGAAATGCAAGCATGATATATAATCTCGTCTGATTTTATGAATCTCTATTTAGTTGTTGAAAACTTCATTTAGTTACCATGGGAACAAATAATTTTATTAAATATTAATGTTTCAAAACACTTTGACAACTCTTTCCATTAAACAGAACTTCTTAACGTATAAACAATGGCCTGTCATTAAAGGTGTACAGCGAATGCATGGGTTCAACGTGGTTTATGAGTTTCCTGATTTTTTTTATTAAAAAAGAAAAAATATTATGCTATTTTACACTGGGATTTTTTACAAACTTTTCAGCAAATCATTTTTTGATTGCTTCTTTTATTCCTTTGTTGGAAAAGATGCCTATTGAAATTTCTTCAATGACTTAATTTATATAAAACTGATTTAAAAATTCTTCTTAATTTCATGGCCGAAAAATCACTAATATTCATAGAAGGAAATTGAAGGGGTCTTTTCCACTCATTGTTCAATAAAGCTCCTTAAATTTAATGGAATCGATTTTCTACTCAACTGGACGGGAAGCCATTGTCGCTTGTCATCTATGGGCTGCATTCTTTGATAGGATAGCTCAAGTCATTATAGACTTTTCCCGGAACTTTCGTCTTTAAATCTCGGCTCTTTGTTTAAGGAGGGAGAAGTTCTAGGAGTCATCGGGCCATTGAACCCAATAAGAAAAAAAAAAAAATGACGACCGAAGGGGATGCCTTTTTTATTTTATTTTTAAGTGTATTGTAGAATCTAATGCAAATAAAACGTTAATCGCTAAAAAAAAAAAAAAAAAATACTGAAATCTTGAGTATATCGCCCATTCTCTACTAATTAGGCAATTCAACCATTTGCTGCGCTGAACCCAGATTAAATGGGGAGCACAAGATCATCGTGCATGTCTTTGTTATCCCCGAAACGTATTGAGCATACACGGCTGAAGGCCTACCCCTATCCTATTATTTATCCACCCCATTAGTTATCTAAGTACTTTCTCATCAAAACTGTGCAATTTTTTTTTTTTTTTTTTTTTTTTTTTTTTTTTTTTTTTTTTTTTTTTTTTTTTTTTTTTTTTGGTTAGAATTCAATGACTGCTGTTGTTTTGACACTAAAAATCCTTTACTTTAATTCATGTTTACACCGGAGTTAAAAAGGTTCGTAAAATTATTTCCAGATTGCTTTTCATAGTCTGCCTTTCGAGTTTCTTTCTAGATATATCTGCAGATGCACCCACGGCCGGATCTAGGAAGGGGAATAGTTGGTACTTGCTCCGGGCGGCAAGATCATAGAGAACAGCAAATTTGTATAAATTATTTATTTTCTGCCGAAGTAAAAAAAAAAATACTTCTCAGGTGTTTTGATATTCATCTAGTCAAAGGAATACATATTATATCATTATCATATTTGGGTATTGTTTGGTTACATGTTATTAACCCGTTTACCTTACATGTTAGAAACAGTTTGCTTTATTTAACTTTTGAATATTCTGTTTTATTAAATTATATGATCCACAAGTAATATCTAAAATAAGCAGTATAGTCTTTGCTGAGATCTTGAATCTATCTTTGTTGATGAATTTGTCTATGTTAACCACCGAATTTTGGGTCTTTTTTACTTTACCCACACCAGTAACTTATTTCTAAAAGAGTGATTAAAGTAATGTATTTAAAAATTGAAAAATTAAAATGTAAACAAAAATGATAGTGTAATATACTGCATCTGTAACTTCTCAATCTGCATTTAAATGCTGGAGATCTTCTTTGGTGAAAAGCAAGCCTCATAAAGTATCATCCTCTTCTGCATTTCCGTGTTTTATGCAATATTCCCAACCTTTGAAATGTCATATATGCGTCTTCTTCCGATTTAAGATTACGACTTAGTTGTACCAGATTCATTATTAACAAAAACAACTTCAACGTTTCTTAAAACCTAAGGGGTATTAGGTAGGTAACCTCTTTCAAATACATTTGTTTTCTCTTAAAATAGATCTATGTTATCATACGTCGTTATAAATGTTATTAAATAACGTTAAATAAATCACTAATGATATCAAAAAGTAACTGGTGTGGGTAAAGTAAAAAAGACTCCGAATTTTTTCGGGAACATGGCATTGTACAGTAGGTACATAAGGAATGTCCAAGAAACATCAAATGTGTATTCAATTCAAGCACACCCCCCCCCCCCCCCGTATTCGATGGAGCTTTTATGAGGCTAGCAGTAGAGAAACCGTTGGTATAAGTGAAGGAACATGATTAGAGTACTATTTAATTATTGCTTTTGTTTTGTAGAAAATAAAGTGTTAATATTGCATTAATTTTTTTAGGTTAAATTAAGTAAAACTGTTACGGAAAAATCACGGTTTAGTAACAGGTAATCGTAAAACAAACAAGACCCTCATATTTTTTTAAAAATTTTTATTGAAATTTAGCTGTGGTGAAATTAGGGATGGAAAAATTAAGCTTGCTCCGGCAAAATTTAGTTCCGACTTGCCGCAGCAGAGTGTTCAGTTGTAAGATCTCCAGGTCCTTAAAAATCACTTTACAGACCAACAGTATAGTGTTTGCTCTACACTCTTAATCTAGTATTTTTATAAAAGAAGTAAGACCATATAAAAGTATCTCTATCAAAATGCAGTTAGCAAATGATCACTTGAATTTAAATGTTTTTAAGATTAGTAGATCGGCAATTTTTTCATCATATGTGGATAAAATTAAAGAAAAGAGAGTAAGAAGCATCAATAACGTAAGTTAAAACATAAGCCAGTCTACTTTCAATGAAATTGCAAGATTAAATATAACTTTTTGAAGAGTAACTAGAATTTCTGGACTTAAGCTTCTTTTTTCTTTAGCTATCCATTTCTTAGATTTAGATGTTATTGTCTTTGTTGAAGCATCAGTAGATACTAATAGTGAAAAGACAAATAGTGGAAGGAAAACCCTTGAACATTTTAAAACACAACTACCTTTTGGGGGAAGAATTAAATGCATCCAGGCCATAAACGGAGTTTGTATACGCCGAGAATACCTTAGAAACTGAGCCATTGGTGACTTTTTTTACATTTTGGCCCTAACCCCACTAGGCGCTTGTGCAAAGGCACAATCCAAATATGGACTGTTATCTCAGGCTTTTTAAGTTGAAGTTCTCTCTCTCTCTCTGTTATCCTACCTTCTTTAATAAACCAACCATGTTTCTTGGACGTTAATTTCCTGTCATAAAAGTTATCTAGTTTAAAGTTTTAATGAGCTCATGAAGATATCATTAACTAATTTTATGAAATAATAAAATTAATAAACTATAACATTTCAGTGATAGTAGTCTATATTTATTTTTTATTTGATCGCAAATTTGTTAACTGCGTAAAGAGACCTCTTTATTTCTCAAGTCGATTCTGTTCTTTTAAAAAAATAATGTATCCTTCTACTTAAGTAACTTAAGTACTCAGAATAGGTAAAAGAACGAGTAGTCTAAACATTTGTAATTATTCAGATGGATGGAAAGTCAAACAGAACCGAGATTGCTTATTGACTTTAGGTGCACATCCTTTAATCATCATAACTGGGGATGTGATTTTCATGTATTTACATGTTTTCTTCTGAGGCCTAGAAATGCTCGTAAATGCACTTTTACAATAATATAAACCATTTTGAATCATTTTTAGTTTCCGTATTTTATGGTTTTTAAATATTTTTACATATATTTCGATAAATACATATTTTACAACTTTTATGAAAAGAACAATAATTTATTTTAAAACTATTATTAGTTATTACTTGTTTTACGTACCTATATTCAATCAATACCTCGAATAAACAAAGTGTAACGTAGAGAACGGACGTAGGGATTAAAAAATGTCTTGAAAATCAAAAGGCACAAAGCAATATCGACAGTTCTCAAAAATTTTGATCCCCCTCTTTTCTTGCATAGAACTTGACAATACTTATATCATTACTTATATCATGGACTTATATCATTGACATCACTTCACATCATTTACCTCAGTTGCTTTGTAAATTTAGTGATAAGTTCGTACCTAGTGTTGAAAAATGCCAAAAAGGAAGTAAAACAGAAAAGTTTCAGAATTTGCAGAAATCGTAAACATTTAAATGGGACTTCTCCTATTTTGTTTTAGCTGCCAAATTCGCAACCGTCACGTCAGTCGACGTGGAAAAATCCTTCAGCAAATACAAAGCTTTACTTCGACAGTATCGTTATCGATTTTCCGAAGAAAATCTTAGAATGCATTTTATAGTCCGGGAGCTGAGGGCCAAAAAGCCTCATTTCATCACATCAACAAATGTCAACGTCCATAATTTTAATAGGCGAACAAAATCGACATTTTCGAACTTTTTTCAATTTTTCGCAAGTAACTCGAAAACAATTTATCTCAGAGGAAATGGTGTTCTTTCTATAATAAAAGAGCATTAAATTTCGACTGAGGTCTTCACAGTTAAAATCGGTTTATTCTTTTCGCCAAAACCGATTGTCAATTTAGCCACTTTAGCGGAAAAATGAATTACGCTCATGTTCCAAAGCCTGCGATTTAAAGAGGGCTACTCCTAATAAAAAATATTACCTCTATTAATTGTATAATATCAAATTATGTGTAAAATAATCTCATTAATTTTAAAATCGATAAATCGTTTTCGAGTTATTAGCGAAAAATTGAAAAAAGTTCGAAAATGTCGATTTTGTTCGTCTATAAAATTCGATGGCAACCGATCTGAGGTGGCAGGCGTTCACATTTGTTGTCTATGAAGTGAGTACTTTCAGCCTATATGATCAAAAATTTTCTTCAAATCAGGCACATTTTTCGCCCTCAGCTCCCGGACTATTATTTGCTATTGTTTTTGAACTATTATATGCTTACTATTGTTTTTGAAGATGAGGGAGTTCTTACATTTCCAAAAATTTGGTTTACATTTTTTCTAAATTTTATATTTTTAATTGTTCAAATCAATTTCCTTCAGTAAAAAATACAGATTGCGAACATTTTGCAACATTTGCAAAAAAAATAACGTTAATTGGTTCATTAGAAATTACAGTTGTTTCCTATAATTATATATCTCTCTGCTGCATCTCTCAAACGATATATTTGTTAACGATTTTAACTAAATAAAGTAAACTACATACATTTAATTTTCCATGAAGGATTAAAGGTCTGAAGTTTCTGATAACTCCAAAGTGTTAGCTGGGAACTCTGCTGTGGCTGAACATTTTAATGATTAGCATCTAGCTACATTTGCATTTTTTTATATTTCTCCGCAAATGATGAATATCTTTTACGGCATTCATTCAAGTCAGATTTTGTTTTACAAATATTGCAGATATCTCGGGGAACGATTTATTTTATCGGCTATTTTCTTCAACTTGACATTTTATTATTGGATTTTTCAGAAGAAATTGCCAAAATTTGTCTAAAACATACTCGTTTGCATTAGTTTCTTAATATTCTTTAATTTTTGAATATTTTATTTTTGAGGGTTAAAATAATTTTTATCAGGTACTTTCGTCTAATAAGCAGGTTTGGTTGTCTAGATTTGTATCGGTAACTTGGATTCCAATATTTGGATGAACCGTAGTAAAGGGTTAAAACCTATCAAACCACTTTGGTTAATATAAAGAACACGAGTTCGAAAATAGCTCATACGAAAGGAAATTTCTGCTACTGTTTCGAAGCAAACACAAAAAGTCTTTAACTGATTCAACCATGTGAAGTTTTTATAATCTAAATTTAATCCTATTGCACTACATTCATATTCATATTCTAACAGTATGGTGGGTTTAAATACATTTTATTAGAAGAAAGTAATAATTCACAATGCCGGAAAAACAATAAAAAATAATTAACAATGTTACAAAAAGTATCAACTTGTAACGAAACAACACAAAAGCAACCCTATGATTCCGATATTCACAGCAAGACTTAGACTCCAGCCCATTGCTGCTTATATTTAGTCTGAATCAGAACACTCTAGAAGGTCCTCCAAAAGCGTAGAAGATTCTCGAATAATCACGAACAAGTACTAAAACAGTTGATTACTGTTCTATCAAAAAATCCAGAGCTCTTTTCTATCACATGATTTTCATTTCTGCATTACACTATGATTATTCATGATTTTCTATGTTAATTTATTTTTACAAATTTTATGGTATATCAATAACATAAATTATACCTGGAAAATTTTGGTAGTATTTTTTGATGTAATTATTAATTGTTTAATTTTTATTTTAAAAAACAATTTAATATAAAAAATTTATAATGAATGCCTGTTAAACGTAATAAACATGTAAAAGAAAACAGAAAAAAAAAATCATAAATATCACCCATTTGCTTTTCTTATTGAATGAAACTGAGGCTTCAAAATAAGAACTAAAAAATAAAAAATAAAAACAAAAAAAGATTGATTCATAACTCAAAATTCACTTTAGAATCATAAGGATAAACCTTTTTTTTGTTTCCTCCTGGAATGATCTTTTTAATGTTTTTTAATGATTAATTTTCCCACACTATGAGCAATAAAGTAACTGTTCTATGAAAAATAAAGAACATTTAAACGACAGCTTCAATCTTCTCAATTCCTCTCGAAAAATGGATAGATAAAGAAATAACATGAGAAATTATCTTTGATTTTTAATGCGCCATGATTATTCTGATTTCTTACTATTATTAAAAGTTTGATTAACCATTTACTGAAACATTCAACGCACTCTTTATGCTTCAGACTCTTGTTAAAATCAGTGTAAATTAAACCGCCCGTTTTGGGTCTTTGTTGTCGAAAGAGGAAGGAGTCATTTCAACGCTGAAAAGATGGGATGAGAGAATGAATTATTTATGACAAAGACAGTTGTTTTCATTCAATTTAATGAGCGAAATCCCTTTGAGGAAGGCCCGGATTAAGATAGACTTTAAATCCGACTTCTTTAAGGCTTCATAAAACAAGTACTGATTTAGAAACTTGAATTAAATATGTATAAGCTCGTATTGTCCCTGCTTTGTAAAGTAGTCTCGATCCATTAAACGGGATTAAAACACTCATTTTGTTTCCTTCGATTTTTTTAAAAAAATTCATTTCCATTGCACTTTTAAGTTACCGATTGAAACGAAATAATAAATTTATATAATGTGCCATGATTTTTAGTTACTACCATCTTTATGATGGTTATAAACGTTAATATAGCTAGGAAAAAAAAGGCTCAAAGAAAAGTTCATATTTTTTAAAATATGTCCTAGTGACGCACTCATTTTCGCGAGAGAACGTGATTAAATTCGTTGTATACATTTTCATTCTAAGATTGATAAAAATACTTTATTACTTGAACAGCTATATTTGATCCATCTGATTGTCCCTGAAGGTCAAAAAGCAAGCATCACTTTGTTACAAACTTCATTCGAAAAACTTAAACGGCTTAACAAACGAGGCTCAGACCGTTCTTTATCCCACATTGTTATACTATCTTCATTAATAAGGCAATTTAATATTAAATAATTTCAGTACGAAAAATGACACCGTAATTTAAACATTATTAAAAACATTTTTTTTCTTTCATTTTAGGTGGAACGCAACTTAGTGAAATTCTATTTGAAACAGTTGATCTCAAACAATATCATAGAAATTGTAAATTATTTCATTAAACTTTGATGTTAAAAATACTTTTATATTGTTTCAAATAGATGTCATTGTAATGTTAATAAAAAAACCACATGATTGAAATGAATTCTAGACTTAAAACGGTTACTAACTGTTCTACCACATATTCGTGATTGTTCGAGAATCTTCTACGCTTTTGGAGAACCTTCTAGAGTGTTCCGATTCAGATTAAATATAAGCAGCAATGGGCTGGAGTCTAAGTCTTGCTTTGAATATCGGAATCAAATGGTTACTTTTGTGTTGCTGTATGAAAGTAAAAGTTGATACTTTTTGTAACATTGTTTATCCGATATTGTGAATTATTATTTTGTTCTCATAATATATATTTAAAGCCACGATAGTGTTAGAATATGCATATGAATGTAGTGCAATAGGATTAAATTTAGATTATAAAAACTTCACATGGTTGAATCAGTTAAAGAATATTTGTGTTCGCGTATGAAACAGTAGCAGAAATTTCCTTTCATATGAGCTTTTTTCGGACTCGTGTTCTTTATTTTAACCACAGTGGTTTGATAAGTTTTAACCCTTTACTACGGTTCATCCTAATATTGGAATCCAAGTTACCGATACAAATCTAGACAACCAAACCCCTCCCCACCTGATTGAATATTCAATAGGAAAGCATTCCTAACTCCATGACCCCGTTAGATCGTTCTACGGAGAAGTCCAGAAGTTCTCCCGCCAGGGTGCTACGGTTTGAAAACAAGTCCGTTGGAAAGTCTCGGTATCGCTACAAGATTTATAGCCATCCCATCGCAGTCCTATTATTTTTTCCTCTTCCGTTTTATCGGTTAGTTTGTAAATTTATGTTTTTTTTTTTTAAGATGCTTGAGGCAATATAGAGATGAAAGAGACAATATATTGGAGAATGGCTAATCATTTTAATAAACATCTTAATAAAACACACATACATAAAATGTATTTGTTTGTATTAACTAAATGCATCCATTTGAGCCTATCTTAAATTCGTCAACCATCAGCAAATGTGCTGGTAATTGTAAGATGAAAAAATGACATCTGAGGCCTGGAGGAAAGAACGTAGTCAGTAGTCAGTACCTCTTCCCAAGCTTTATCTAATTACTAAGGTTATTTAAGTAAACTGATCTCTCGTCCACCGCCTTTAATGTTTCCTAAAAGTATTCAATATTACAGTAAGGTACAGGTACTTCTCCTATGAGTCAATGCAATATGTTTCGATTATCATGGATAAGTCGAAGTTTCATTAGCGGAAGTAGCGATCAATGTATCATTGATTGTATGTATGCCATAAGTGTATACAATGTAGAGCAGAGGAGCTATGATTTAACCTTTGAAGGGTGGGAGATTAGGCCTATTAATTAATTAATGAATTTTCCGAGTCCTGATGGAGGGATAAAAATCGAAGAGGAAAGATCGAGATAAAATGGTATTGAGCTTAAGGAAAAGATTCTGGTGTCAGACTTTTTTAAATGTCTGAGCCGATTCGAAAACGACGCCTGTTGATTATATTTCTTGTTCCAGTGCTACAGCTATGAAGTCAGTTGCTCAGTTTTCTCGTTTTGTCGTTGAATATAATTTTCTAAATCCGAATCTATCGTCAGGTATTATATTTTGTTCTGTCAGGATCTCAAAAACTCTTTTTTGTATACATTTTTCAAGTAGTTTGGATTAGGGATTATTTTTAAAACGTACCTATATGGTAAGGATAAAATTAGTTCACTATTGTTTTTATGACCATTAGTTATAGATTGGATCTATTTTCTTTATTCGGTTTTCATCGCAGTTTGAAATTTTGAACAAATAAACCTGTCAACTTCAACTAATGCAACTTTCTTGTGGAAGAAAAAGAGCGTCAAAATAGCTAATTTATTTTTCTAGTTACCCACTTTTGGCCCAAATAATTTTCGTGTAACAATCAACTTTAAAGCTTCAACTTCCTTTAAGTCTTCTTCATTTTCTAGTGACGTACAATAGCGCCTATTTTATCTTTTTTTCGATATTAATTATTTTTTAAACATAAAAACCTTTTAAAACCATTAAGAAAAGAATGGGATGCATGATTTTTTATCGTATTTGTATTATTTTTTGTTTAAATTACTTTAAACTCTTAAGATGTCAAGGTTAAAATAATATTGAATGTATCGGTTTTTTTAAGTTCAATAAACGGTTGGATGTGCGATTCGGTGCAGGCGAAAGAGTTCATATCCTCGTCTTCATATCTCAGGCCATATCGTCTTCAGATCACGTCTCCTCTCACCCCCGTTTTCCTTTTTTCCATCCGAATCAGATATTCATCACCATAGCATGGCTTCCTGTAGTTTAAGTACTGATGTCTTTGAATAGGAATGTCACTCTGGAAAGCTAATATATTTTTTATTTTCTGTTAGAATTTATATTTTATATTCAAAAAAAACATTGCCAATCTAATTTTGTGCATTCAAGTTTGAAATAATCATTGGCTTCTATTGTACTTCTCCTAGTAGAAAAAGAGAAAAGAATGTCTGAACCCGTTTAGTTTTTACGGCGAAGAATGATGTAATCAATATATATTATAAAGCAAAGTGTACAATGTGCGTGCCGAAAAGGCTCAAAAACGACTCCACGTAGGATTGAGGAAGTCATGTCAGAGTGTTGCTATATAATCCCTAACGGAGAAGAAAGTTTCAGTTTTTCTCTTAAGGGTGTAAAATTGAAGAGAAAAGGACTGGAATTTTAAGCCTCTCGCACCATTTAATTAGCCTCTCTGAGGTTGAGATATGAGTTTATGAATGAAAAATTTAGTTCGAGCTCCAGGCTACCAGGAAGCGCTAGGGTGCGTTTCACTCAATGTTTATTGCTCATTCATTCCGCTCGGTTTGTAAAGGTTAGGTGTATATTTCTTCAGCTGTTCTTTTTAAATTACTAAAAAATCAAGCAAAAATAATTAGTTTCACCTTTTCTTTCAAAATAAAATAATGATTTTACATATCAATTAGAAAACCGACTGGATACCTTACAAAATTAATTTTCTCATAAGTAGGTTAATTGATTAAAACATTATATTTAATCAATATATGATATATAGTTAAGTAAATTTAATGCAATATGGGTGAACATTTTTAGCAGTACAGTGAGCGAATAAAAACAGACATAAAACAAAAAAGGAGAGCTGAATTGACTGATTATAAATCGAAAATAAAATGTTTGAAGTGTTCTTATGGTATGTAATTATGAAAAATGGTTTTATTACTATGTATGATGAGCATTCCAGTTGACAAAATGACTAACTCCAATTACAGCATTTTTTCAATAAGATTTTATCACCCCTCATAGTTCGGGATAAAAAGAAATATGATGAAAAAATTGTGCCCTCATATATTTTGGTTTTCACTTAGTAATAGTAGGCGCAGTGTCCGGCCAAATTACGGGAGGGGTGATATTTTAAGGGAGATTGAACTGAAAGAAAGGTCTTTAAAAAAAGTTTCTATGAATCTTCGGTTGTTTCTAAACTTCTGGATCTAATAGGACCACCACAGTAGTCGGCGCACACTCATTCGCCATTTTCAACCCCCTTTAAAGTATATAGGGTTCCTTATTTGGGCGGACTCAGCAGATATCGAATCTTAATATTGATACCATGTTAAAACCTAATTTTCAAGAAGGTGCTAATTTTTTTCTTTATTTCCTTTAATATTAAAGTTTTTCTGTTATTAAAACTAGCACACAACTACCGGAGCAAAGCCGGGCACCCTAGCTAGTTATAAATAAATAGTACATTACCAAGCCCGCTTAAAATTGGTCGTTGAATAAATGGTCAATAAACAGTAAAGCCAGGTATCGCTCAGACTGTTAATATATTTATATTCATGATGAAAATATATTTCATCTAAATAATTATACAACACTATAGGTTCGATCGTGGAATGATAGATTTCTTAGGAAAAATCCAACCCTAGAGAAGTATATTACAAAATTTGGAAAGATAACAAATTTAGCAGGTAAAAGTTTTTTTACCTGGAAAACTTAAAAACAATTCGGTAGTTAGCAGTAAGAATTATCGCCAAACAAAAGAGGGTCTCAATCTTCCCAAGTACTTGAATAAATCACATGTTAAGTAGGGAAATTTAAGAAAGAGGAATGTATTGTACAGCATGAATCAAAAAATGGCAAGTTGTAGGGTGGAGGTAATTTGCTCGGGGCGGTATCTGTTCCAGACCAAACCGCCATTAAATTAGCACACCTGCCTCCCATTGCTCTTAGCCTCACTTCGCAAATGTTTAATACCTAACCGGTCCCCGCTCCTCCACCACGTAATTTTTATGTCCTCATTAAACAAATTTTAATCCTTTAAATAACTTTAGATTAAGTATTTTTCTTTATTAGTGTATATTGTTCATAGTATTATGATAAAAATATATATGGGTGATTTTAAAATTTTTGTCGTATTTGGCTCTTAATTTTTTTGGAATTTCAAAGGCATCTTTTGTTATTTTTCTGGTTGCAGATGGCATGGCCACTAGCTCCTTACCAATGATGTGAAGTGTGCACACGCTTACATACATAGTTTTCGAGATAATGATTTTCAAAGAAAGAAATTTTCTAGTGAGTCAAAATGTAACATATGACTTATTATATTAATTTAAATCTTTTAAAAAAGAATCATCTAAATTTTAAAGTCTCGTTTCGTCTAAAGTCAGTATTATCAAAATATTTAAAGAACTAAAAGTTAACTATTGAAACTTAACTTAAAACGTTGATTTGGCGGTTTGAGGGGGAGGGGGAGTTTAAACATATCATACTTAATCGAAAACTAACTTTCTGAACTGACAATGATTATTAATCAACATAACCAACTTAAGAATTTAATCACAAGTCTCTCCCTGACCGACATTGCCACTCCCTAGCTAAAACAAAATCACTATCAGGCAAGGGAGTGACAGGTTAGGGAGGGACAAATTGGCCATTTATCCAACTTGTCCATCAATTTTGGTAAAACTTGTACAAAATTTACTAAAAGAAGATTATGGCTGTGAAGAGATTCGAAAGGTCTATAAAACTGAAATAAAAAAGTATATGTATAATTTACTATTATAATGTTAATAAGGTATAGGGAGTGACTCACTATAAAACTATTTTTTAGCCTTACACCGACCTTAAAGGAACTTAGGAAATTAAGGAAAAATGATATAATTCGGTGGATAGGAGGGTTCATAGCAAAGTTACCGCATATTATCTCAGCACGAAATTTCCTTTTCTGAGGGATTGGTAGGCATAAACAAAACTAGCTAGGGAGTGACCTCGACCTCTGTGTGACAGAGAGAAAAGCTGTTGTAGTACGTTGCATGTACCCTTTGGAATCCTGTGATAAGATTGGTGTCTAATTTTTTTTTCTAATTTTTCAAAGTACATGACCGCGACTTTGTGACAGGCTAGGGAGTGACAAAAAGAGCTTTGTTGTTGATTTTAGTGAATGTTATCTTGTCTTTAGGCGCTTGAAAATAAGATAGCAACATTTTTTACCAATGAGGTAATAAATCGAAAAAAAAAATTAAAAACTCTTCAGGCGGTTCTTGATTTATCACGTTGTGACACAAATACTACCATAATTTTAGAATCACCCATATACATATATCTATGTGTATAAATAATTGTCCATTATATGTAAAATTTGGTTGTTACATATCCTGACATATCCATATGTACCTGTTATTATAAAAATACTGTCATCTTTAAAAACAGTTTAAACAATAATAACTACCTTATGGGAAATACATACTCCTCTTTGGCTTCTTATTTATAATTGTTATGCCATATAGCAAATCAGAACCAAACGTGATGAAATTGATTATATATTATTGCCCAATACTCGTCTCTTTATTTATTGTCCAAATCATTGGGAAGATATCCCTTTAACTTTTAGAAGGATTGTTTCCATATATGATTTGATAAGTCGGATAAAGTTTAGATAACATGGTTCTGATACATTTTTATATATACATGGAGGAGTTTCAAAATAAAATAGCAGCAAGAGAGGTAGGGTATGTGAAGCAAGTAGACAAATGATGGCGTCCTAGATGATTTATTAAAGTCGAAAGTTCTAGGCAACATAAAGGAAAACTTAATCCATTAATTTTATTTATCTTCTCTACAATTTATTTTACTATTATAATAGATTATCTTCTGTCAGGGTTTATCATAATATATAAGAGACGGGATTTAAAAATACATAAATCGCGATAAAGATTTTGAACGTAATAGCGATTCAGTGACGACCATCCGAATGGATCGAACAATTTTCGGTGATCAAGATGAATAAAAAGTTTTATTCTAAATAAATATAATATTTCATTTTAAACGTAGATTTTAGCTGCTAAGATTCAGCAGAGGCCTGATAACATGAATTTCTTCCTGTGAAACATACCGAAAAAATAATCAGACTTTTTGTATTACATTGCTTGTTGTGCGTTTTTTCCTTATGTTTTAGGCCTTAAATAAGTGAAATGAAGATACATTTTTAGAGGGTAATAATTTTGATAATGATAAAAAATAAATTGGAAGACAGGTCCATAAGTTGATATGGATGTTTCCATATTTATATTTTTCCTATATTTGTATAAATTGCTAAAGGTAAATTTATTAAACAACAAAGTAAAACGATAATAAAATAATTTAATGTTCAAACAAACGGTATGGGTTTATGTGCATGTATGCGACTATTGTAATAAAGGCCTTTTTTCGAATCCGTGAAGGACCAAGGGAAGAATAAAAGAATAATAATTTTACGAATTCTATTTCTAAGTAGGTATATACTCTCACTATTAGTGAGATTATATAGGTAATTAGGTTTACTAAATCGAATTGGATTTGGAATTGAGAAAAAGAAGTAAAAGTGTGGGATTGTTCAAATTAATTCATCAAAAAATAAAGCCAGTAGTTTGCTATTCCATGAAACAAGTAATTTTAGGCAATTTATTTGTTTCCTACAGTCATAAATAGACACATTCATATTTTCAGTTCATCTCTGGCGATACGTTCTATGGGAACTTAAATAGGAATACTTAAGTTACGGTTGCCTCATGACAACAAAGACCTAGATCAAAAAGCATATTGATGATGGTAAGTCAAAGAAGACAAGTTCCAAGAGTGGGCTCATACTGGAATGCTAGACGCAGGAATGAATTAGTTGTGAACGCTAGATGTACCTGTTTGGGTTTTCGGTCATTTGGTCTGCGTCTATTGACTGTGAAACGGCGTGATTGTCATTGTTCTAATCTTATTACTTCATTGCGTTCAGCTCGTGTATCTTCTGATTTTTCTGTCGCAATCGCGCCAGGATCTATATTTATTAATATTTTGTTGCTGGATTTGTTCTTCGGTTCTTTGGGCTGTTCTATTTTTCTTGTACTCCGGCTCAAATTAGAGTCTTTGCGTTTTGTGTGCATTGTTAACAAATAAATAGAACTAATTGAATTACTTAATGATAAAAACAATAATTTTATTAATGTAAAGTAATCATTTAAGTATTTAATCTTTGGTTTTAAAATTTTATTTTTCTTAATTATATCGAAAATATATCGTTGGAAATGGTGGGGAAAAATTCTGTGGAAGTTGAAGCTCTTAAAAGTGAATAAAAAAAAAAAAAATTATGGATTTTATAATAAATGTATTAGAATAACTTATCCTTATAACACAATAGCCGCGGGAATAACTTACCAAGTGATAATTGATCAGTTATCGAGCGGGATGAATGATTAAATTACTTAAATGACTATTAAAAAATAGGGGTTGGTGATAGAAGGGTGAACATTTAGGGTTGTGTTTATGTTTTAATGCCACATTATAAAAAATACAAAATTTTGTCCAAAAAATTAAAATAAAATGTTAGGGATGGACAACCCTCATCACTTAGGGGTATGAAAAATAGTTGAATGATAGTAGAAAAATAGTTTAAAGGTAGTAGCCGATTCTCTGACCTACTGAATATGCATATAAAATTTCATGAAAATCGGTCAAGCCGTTTCGGAAGAGTATGGTAACTAACATTGTGACACGACAATTTTATACATATATAAGATATCAAAGGAAGATGTGAATTTCACTATTTTACAAAAACTTGGAATAATATAGATCAAGTCTTCCAGTAGGTTAAAAATTATCAAAACTTAATCTTTTATATGATTTTCATTAAATTACATTCAAACCATATGATTCCAGGAAGGTTACATTCACAAACACAGTATATTGCCATCCCGCAGAAAATTATTACTCAAAGATGTATTATCTAACTCCTAATAAAGAAAAAAATAGGGAAATCAGTTACAGCTTTGTATATCGCTGATCAATGAAGTTTGAAACCCAAAGATTTTATAAAATCGGTTCGAAAGCTACTTATTCGTTTCAAACAAAACTGTTTTGTATTGTCTGCGCCCCTGATGTCATTTTTCGTTAATTGCATTAATTTTCCTTTTAAGTTAGTTACAGAGAAATATTTTGGTCTCGAAAAGAATAATTTAAAAGTATATAGAAATACTCGACATCGGAAATTTTGACTTGTATCACTATTCTTACCGAGCTATTGGAAGCCCTTAATTTAAATTAATAATTAATAATAGCCCTTAATTGGTTCTTAGAATAAGGATAATTAACTGTTTCACCTATTCTATATAGATCCGAAACGCAACTACACTGAAAAGCAATTCAGTATTTCGTATATTTAACAAGATGAAGTTTCGTAAACATCTTATCTCTACGAATGTTTGAAACTATCAAATTATTATTATAAATAAATAAAATGCATTCAATAAACTTTTTAAAAGGCAAGGTTAATTTAAATGATATCGCTAATAGGAAAAAATCTAAAATTTCCGCACCATATGTTATGTAAGGTTTAGTTTTGAAACCATGACAGTTCTAAAATCATGTTACAATAACCTAAAGCAGTGGCCTGCCACTCACAAATCATGCAAGTGTTGAAAGGTAGCTTACATAAGTTGGCAGGTCATAACGGATTGCCGAAGCGATGCTATTGCGACCAAACGAGTTTACTATCCAGGATGGTTCCAATTGTGGTCGAGAAGACAGGTAGGGGTGAGAGATCTTATGACATATTTTCAAGACTTCTCAAGGGGCGGATCATCTGCGTCATGGGTGCCATCAGTGATGACATGTCGGCTCTCGTGGTAGCCCAGTTGCTGTTCTTGCAGTCTGAAAATACGAAAAAGCCTATCCATATGTACATCAACAGTCCAGGGGGCAGCGTCACCGCGGGGCTGGGCATCTACGACACTATGCAATACGTGACAGCCCCCGTTGCTACCTGGTGTGTTGGACAAGCGGGGAGCATGGGGAGTCTGCTGCTAGCGGCTGGAGCAAAGGGTCTCCGCCACTCACTCCCCAACTCTAGGATCATGGTACACCAAGTGTCGGGAGGAATAAAGGGACCAGCCACCGATATCAAGATCCAAGCCGAAGAGATCCTTAGCCTAAAGAATAAACTGAACCGCATATATGCTTACCACACCGGTCAGTCGGAAGATGTCATTGCGAAAATTATGGAGAGGGATAAGTATATGTCCCCTGATGAAGCAAAGAAGTTTGGGCTAATCGACAACGTAGTTGGAAAGCGAGAAGCAGCCTTGGAACCTCCACCACCCCCCGATCTTAAATTACCGAATCCTGGAGTACCGACCACCCAGCTTTGAGCTCCGTTTAATATAGTGTTTGTTTTGTGTTTAATAAGTAATTTTATTTTATAATAACCACAATATAAAATAAGTTTTATTGTGATAAGCTTATAAGATCTTACGGCTGCTTATTTAAGATGTTTTACTTTTTAATTTAATATATGTGGAAGATAGTATACTTCAAGTAACTATTTTATAAAGAGTAGTTACTTATACTTGAATTAAAAATTTAAACTCTTCTTACTTTTGCATTTCAAACTTAAACATTTTTAAAATTCTTCTCAAAAATGTTAAATGTAATGTGTCGATCTCTTTAAGCTTTTAAAGGATAAATAAGATTAAAACGTTTTAGGCACATCGTGCTAACGAACCTTCAATTTCGGTTACAGTTTGCATTCAATCAAATGATTAATTTTTGAATTTCAGTAGTGATGGTCGACAGTACCTTGCAATCGATTTTAACACTGCATACATTTTGTTGAACCTGATAGAGATAAATTTGAGCTCAATAAAGGAAGCGAAAGTAAACATGAGGTTTGTATCTGCAAGCATTCGTGTGTTAACTACTGCGCTTGTCCCTTTCCTTACTCATCTTGCATTGAAACAGTATTCAGCATTGTTTTTTACGATGATTTGATTGGCTCTTGTTCGAAAACCAGCCAATCAAATTTAGAATCAAACGAGGGGGTGGGGGTGTAGGCCATGCACAGTAGTTAGTTCATGATATCAGCATATTCCTTGGAGAGAAAAATGCTGTTGTTGAGGGTTAGTAAACAGTTATGACGTATAATTTGTGTCACCTGCCTAATTACGTCTCACCCTCCTCTCTACCCTACAAAAAGAAAGTAATATAGGCAAGTAAGGTATAGTATACAGGTAAAATAGTATTATAGGTAAAAAAAAGTGTTTTTTAAGTTTTTGCTTGTTGTTCAAAGTTTAATATTTTTTTGGATTGAATGAAGAAATATGCGGCATTCCAGAAAACTTTAAAGATATTTCTTGGTGTAGGTGTTACTGGTTTCTCTATTTTTAAACAATTAATTTTTTAACTGAAAATGTGATATTATAAGGTAAATATGACATGAGGGAGACAAAACCCACTTGTGCATCCTCCTGGCATAGATATAAATTTCATTTTCAGGTCCATCAGCCAACTCCTCCATAGCTCCTTCGCAGAGGTACATAAGAAGTAGCACGTCTTGCAATGTACAAATTTGTTGGTATGTCCATTTAGTTTATCTTAAAACCGTTTGTAATTCATACGCTTACAATTTGTAACAGTCGAAACACTTAAATCCTTGTTAAGGGTCCCGTTTGAAACGTAGGGTGATGAGTTCATAATTATCTTTAGTGTTGGGAATGAAAAGTTTGTATTTTTGGATTGTATGTCTTTTTTGCATGTCCTTAAATTTGGCTAATATAGGCCATTGGTTTTAGTAAATAGGCATATAGTTTAAGTTTTGTCTGAGGGGTAATTTAGAACGTCTGTTTATAATGGTCTCTAAAATTTAGCGTTTTACGCTTCATCTTGAAATGTGAGCACCATGAGGGGGCTAACATTCTTCTGTCAAGAGAAAGTCCCAAGTATGTTACTGTATTTTTTTTGTGGTATTAAGTAATTGCCTATATTGACTGGAGGGCATGTTTCGTGTCTTAAAGTAAATGTAACGTGATGTGACTAATATTTATATAGTCTTGATTAATATTTATTTTCCATTTCCTACACCAATTTTTACTTTCACTTACCTATATATGAAATATATAGTAAGTGGAAGTATTGCGATCGTGAAAATTTTCGACTTCCGGTTTTCAACGGAAATACACGTTTTAGGGTCCCCTGAGTCAAAATAACCAAGTCCCGCGAAATGGTCTGTGTGTGTGTGTGTCTGTGTGTGTCTGTGTGTGTGTGTGTGTGTGTGTGTGTGTGTGTGTGTGTGTGTGTGTGTGTGTGAACAGACTAGCTCAAAAACTATAAACCGTGCGAACCTGAAATTGGGTATTTAGAGTATGTATATGCCCGCGATGTGACAGCAAAAATTTCATTAAATTTGCTCAAAGGGAGGGGGTACTTTATTTAATAACTTTTTACGTTTTTTTCGATTTTCTCAAAAACGACTCTAACGATTTTGATTAAACTGAGTATTTAATCTATTCATATGCCCGAGATATGACTGTAAAAATTTCATCAAAATTGATCAACCGGAGGGGGGACTTTACTTAATAAATTTTGTATCATTTTCACGTGTTTTTTTTATTTACTCAATAACGGTTTTAACGATTTTGATCAAACTTGGTATTTGATGTATTTATATGCCTGAGATACGACTGTAAAAATTTCATCAAAATTGATCAACAGGAGGGGAGACTTTACTTAATAAATTTTGTCCAATTTTTACCTTTTTGATCGATTATCTCAAAAACGGCATTAACGATTTTTATCAAATTCGTTATGTTTAATGAAAATTAGTTGTTATTTAATATCAGGTAAGCTTTATCATTATTAAAATGTTCTGAGGGGGCTTAAATGGGGAAGGGGCTTTTTTGTTTTTCTATAAAGTACCTTTGTTTTAGTTTATATTGAGAAATTAACTGTCTCCCATCACGCTTAAAAATAAGAAATGGCTAAATATCATATATGAAGAAAATCAAGTAAACATATACATGAGAAAAAAAGAAAAATATTCCGTCAACTCATAAAACACCTTGAGCTCACGCATGCGCCGTACGCCTTTAATGACAAACCAATGCGTTATAATTAAACCGTTCTGTTCAATTTAGAAGTGGCAATTAACAAAACGCATTAATTTCTAATCTAAGTATGTTGGTAAGTGAAAGTTGTGTGTTGCGCGCACGCACCAGATTTTTTATATTTTCAAGTTTGTTTTAAACAAATGTTTTAACATTTTAACAGATGACAATTAAACGCGATTGGAATTGAAATTATTTTTTTAAATGTTCTAGGAAATGTATATGCAAATGTTCTTGAATTCTTAAAGTGCCTGGAAATTAATTGAAGAGTAGAGAGAAACAGGCGATTAAGAAACTTTTTCATTCATACATGCATAAATACAAGTATATTAAAACGATTTGGGTGATTCTAAAATTATGGTGGTATTTGTGTCACAACGTGATATATCGAGAACCGCCTGAAGGATTTTTCAATTTTTTTTCCTAATTATTACCTCATTGGTTATGAATACAGCTATCTCATTTTCAAGTGCCTAAATACAGGATAACATTCCATAAAATCAATTACAATGCTCTTTTTGTCTCTCCCTAGCCTGTCACAAAGTGTAGGTCATGTACTTTGAAAAATAATTTAACACTTTTCCACCACAATAATTCTAAAAAATCAGGCACTAATCTTATCAGCGTACTTTCAGGATGCAAAATAAAATTGAGCCAGGATTCCAAAGTGTACAGGCTAAGTACCACAACAGTTTTTCCCTTTGTCACACAGTTGTGAGGTCACTCCCTAGCTAGTTTTTCATACACCCACCAATCCCCTCAGAAAAGGAAATTGCGAGTTGAGAACATATGGGGTTCCCTTGTTATAAACCTGACTATACGTCGATTCATATCATTTTTCCCAAAGTTCCCTCAGTTGCTTTCAGGACGTGGAGGAAGGTGTAAAACTGAAAAATATTTTTATGGTGAGTCCCTCCCTATACGTTATTAATATGATGATGGTAAACAATATATGTATATTTTTTATCATAGTTTTATAGAGCCTTCGAATCTCTACGCAGCCATAACCTCCTTTAAGAAATATTCGTCAGAGTTTTGCCAAAATTAATGATAAATAGCCGATTTGTCCCTCCCTAGCCTGTTTCTCCCTAGCCTAATACTGATTTCGTTTCTAGCTTGGGAGAGACAATCTTGGTCAGGGAGAGACATTTGATGAAATTAGTAACTTGGTTATGTTCATTACTAATCAGTGTCAGTTCAGAAAGTTAGGTTTCGATTAAGTATCAAGGGCGGATCCGGGGGGGGGGGGGTGACATGGGTCATGACCCCCCCCCCCCCGAAATGTTTTTGTTTTTAAATTTTTTTATATTTTTAAGCAAATAATGCAATTAGCTGGTTACTATGGTGACAGGGGTCACCCCCCCCCCCCCCCCAAATATTTTGATTTTTAAATTTTTTTATATTTTTAAGCAAATAATTTAATTAGCTGGTTACTATGGTGACAGGGGTCATGACCCCTACCCCCCCCCCCCATGTACCCTTTTTGGAATACCTCAATATGAAACAATGCTTTACGGAGTTCCAGATAACCGGAAAAAGTTTAATTCCAATATTATTAAGAATGCTTCGATGATTATTGAATAAAGAGCCGATTTAAGTTATTTATTGAAGCCAAACTTGCGGTCAACACAAAAACGAAGCGAATTGTCAGTCTTTTGCTATTTATCTAATATAAATATCCAATGAAAATAAATTGTTGTGTCGAAAAATCGCAACACACACCTCCATCTGTTGGAAACTTGTAGAAGATAAAAATAATTAGGTACTACTTATCTATTATAGTATAATCAACATTTAATTTGCAATAAGATCAAGTTGGAGAAAACTACACACAATGAGCCAAATTTTATCAAGATCGATTTATCGAGTAGTTTCTGTTTTCATCATCGCGACACGAAATTTTAATTTATATAAAGAAGTATTAAACTCTAGGTACATTTAGAAAAAGGAATCCTTTTTGAAGACTGTAAAGCGTCCGAAAAATACAGGTGTTTATTCATCTGACGTACAAAAACAAACAATAGTATTAAATAAAATTCAATTTAGAAGTGATGTTTTGTGTAGAAAGTTGCGTTCTTGAATAAAACAATTTTATAAATTCTAGAAACTAGAAATAAATTTTCTTTTTTTAATTTTATTGTACAAAAGATTAAATGGACACTGAAAATCTCATCCCTTACTTTTGCCTATATACCTCTTTATCCCTTCCAGACTCAACCCCTATTTATAGATAAATTCCCTTATACTGGGATGAACTAGTAAATAAATTTTATAAATTTTAATGTACGCTTGTATAGTTTTTAAACTTTATAAGGTCAGTATAAAACCACCGTGAACAAAGGGACAAACCAATTATTTAAAATTACCTGTAATTATTATTTTTTTAAATATTGCTTCTTTAAATTTGAGTAAAATAACTGATAAAATGAAATATTTTGTATTTTTAAAGCGAAGAGGAGAACATAACCGTATCACACAAAATTCAACTTTTGTTTTCTCTCAAAAACTCAAAAAGCTTTTGTTTTTTGTTCTCAAAAATTGTTGTTCTCAAAATGTTGAGAACAAGCCTGACAGGTTCAAAATTTTTAAGGAAGAGCTATTGCTATCTATCTCTTTAACCAACAAGTTTTGAACAAATGAATCGAATCGTCTGACACAGTCATATGTGACTGTGTAACACACAACTTATATATAATATAAGCAACAATATAACACTTAACGCATAACAATTAATATAACACCCTTAATACCTATAACTTAATATAAAACTTAACACTTAATATAACAAATAAAACTTATATATAAGTGTTATTTACATAAAAATATTATTCTTTCCGGCAAATAATAAGAATTATATATATACCCCTCTCTCCAAATATATCCATTCCATTACATTAGTTGACCCTAACTGATCTTATTAACTATTATGATTACTACTAATTACTAATATTAATAAAAATTTTAATTATTTCTGTCTGGTATCATGTTTTTCACAAAATTGGATCATTTATCGATAATCACAAACTTCAATTTCAATTTTAAATTGTGAATCGTTCATGGAATCCTAATCAATTCCGTTATAATTGCCTTCCAGAAATAGTTTCTCGTTAAAATCAATTTTCATTCTTTTCATTTTAATTTTCTTAGGGTCCAGTTTCCTTTTCCAACTGTCGCCTCCTGTGAAAAGATATGGCCTAAGGATTGGGATTAAGAATTTTGAAGGAGAACTTTTATCGGAAAGAAAGGGGACAATAGGAGGGGGAGGATGGAGAGATGGGATTCGAGAGCCGTTAATTTATGTGGGGGGGGGGGGCACCCACAGCAGGAAGGGGAAAGGGTCCCTGAGAATGACGTTTACATTTCCTCAATCCATTTGTAGTGAAATCTACTTTTTTTTCCTCTTTATCACCCCCTTCTCGGAGAAGAACTTCTGATTGATCGTCCGACGTAGGGATTTTCGGTTTTTGTTCTGGTAGAAAGGATATCTGGTGGTTTAAAAATTAAAACATCGAAACAGTTCTTAACCACTACACAGTAAAACTAAACCACTAAACAGTAAGAAATTTATCATTGTTTCTAAATTTCTGGAAGTAAAGTTTTTTTGATCCAATTTTTTATTTCATTTCATTTATAGTTACACGGAGGGTTTTTTTTTTTTTTTTTTTTTTTTTTTTTTTTTTTTTTTTTTTTTTTTTTTTTTTTTTTTTTTTTTTTTTTTTATTCTTTTTGCTAACAAAATTGATGATCATGTAATTTGTAGTTTATGTATATTCGTACATATGTATTCGATAGTTATTGATGACCAAAGTATGTGTATGTTTGATTGTTTTTCTCAAAAAAATATTTCTTTAGGGCGAAATTATATGTGTTTACGTCAATGTATAATTTTCTCGGTATGGTAGTTCACTCTATTCTTAACCAAACAAATCTACTACTGTACGTGATCGCAAGTATTGGAATGATCTAGAGCTTTCTGGGTTGGCCCATTTCGTACTAATATATATATATATATATATATATATATATATATATATATATATAGGGTAAACCGTACAGTTATTGGCACCCTTAAGACTAAATTTCAGTTGTGACGTTAAAAATAATACTTCTTATGAAGGGATCTAATTGAAACTTCCTATAACTCCTCTTTATCTATCATTATAAAGACTCAAGAGGTATTTTTGGGTCAAAAGTTCAATAGTTTTACAATATGACAATGTTTATTGTTAAAAGTGCCAAATCTAGTTATTGGCACCCTTTGGATTTAATTGTGAAATCTTCCCTATGGTTAGTTTGTTAATGTCTTACTTCATAGATGACTTAGAGGACCCTTCAAACATAAGACTTATATATATCTTCTAATAAAATTAGGACTTGTTTACCTAATTCTTTAAGTTAAAGTTGGGGTGCCAATAACTGTACTGAGTGCCAATAATTGTATGGCTTACCCTATATATAAGTATATATATATATATCAGTATTTTTGACAATTTCAACTCTAAGTAAATTAGCAAGCCATAGTTGTGTGCAGAAAGCACCGCACCGTTTTTTTTACTTTCACTTACCTATATATGTAAATATATAGTAAGGAAAGTATTGCGATCGTGAAAAATTTCGACTTCCGGTTTTCAACGGAAATACACGTTTTGTCTATTTATTTATGAGGATGAGAGAGAGAAATTGTATTTTAAAAGAGACATATTGTGACGTGAAATGAAAACAGATATCTGTTACATTGAAAAAGTTCTATAACTTTGACCAGTTACAGTCACGTATTAGTACGTGATCACATGTTTTGGAATGATCTAGAGCTTTCTGGGTTGGCCCATTCCGAACTAAATATAAAGCGATCGACTAGCGTAGGTTACTTTCGAGTCACTTTTAGTTACTGTTTGTAACGTTTTTATTAATTTGAATTCTGATTATTTGTTTGATATGTTTGTGTTTTACGTAAATAAAATTATCTAAACCTACAGTGGTGTTACAGTTTCAAGACCACTATTATCGCCAGACAGGGTTTAGCTGTGAACTCCTCCGTTAGTCTGGTAACATAATTCTGTATAAAACCGAAAATTTGATCGGTTTACTTTATCTCGTTTACATTAAGATTAAGGAGTACATTTTTGCACGAATAATTGGCATTGATGAAATTTGTAGCGATGTAATTTTAATAAAGCTATTTTCTATTTTTTTATATTCAACAATAAATTAGTCAAAATATTAGTTAGAGATTATACATACAGAATCATTTTTGCTAGGTTATCGAAACGGCTGCTGTTTACGCTAGGACTGAGGAACCGAATACCAGACTAAGCTTGTTTGAGAGAGCTTGCGCTTAAACAGCTCGTAATTGCAGGGGTAAAATTCTCGCAAAGCGGGGGCTCTAACAGTGAGGTGTACCCTACTCAAGGGAATCTCTAGATATATTTTATAATTATCATCCGTCTGAGAAATGTCCTCTAGCGGTCCAAATTGTATGTATCTCTATATATACATAATTCCGCATTTAGATCCATTAACCCCCTGGGTTGAACGCTGGCTGGGGAATAAACCTCGAAATAAACGATTCATTCTCGTTGTTACTTATGAAGCCTTCAAAATCTCACCAACTACGTACTACTTATTAATATCCCTTATTCATTTAGTATAGATTTTAAAGATGGCCTCTTAGGCTTTAATGAGGCTAATCACATTAGGTCCTCAAGTGATATAACAAATTTATATCAATTAACGGTACATACATGTTAATATTTTAATTTGCGTCTGTCAGGAAACCTTCGACAAATTCGATATCATGTCTGGAATGTGTTTTATAGATGAATTATAGATAATGCCAGTGCCATTTTAAGTAATTGATTTTCATAAATTTAAAACTATGAATTATGTCAATTCTGTTCCCCCAGGAGGGATCGAAAATTTCATCAATTCGTCCATTCTTGGCGGAAGTACCTCAAGGTTCTATTCTGGCTCCTCTATTGTACATTGTTAACACTTACGACCTATTAATTAGCAATGAAACACTGACACCTATGTATGCTGACGTTACAAAATTATCACAAAATATCAGAATCCTACAAAAAACTGTTGTAAACTTTGGAAAATTCGACTAAATCAAAGCAAATAACGGTTACTCTAAGAAAAAATATGCTATTTGTCTAAAAAGCAAACGATGCAGATTTAAGGCTAATGTAATAAGTGACATTGTAGGAAGGATGACACACAGCAATACCTCTTGCCTGACTTGATTCAGTTACTCTGGTTTGTTAACGATGGAAATCTCCTTTTTAATATCCTATTTTTATAGTTTTTTTATGACATGCTCTTATTAATCATTTATAATTTCCATGTAAGTTAGTATGTAACTAATGTTTTTAAAGATTCTTCATGTATAGTTCAACTTTAAGCATGTGTAGGTCAGTATGTATGGTCTTGTTACTCGCGTACAATAGAGTTTTTTAAATTAGTCGTTTTTTTTAAATTTCTGATTAAACGGTTTGAATTTTCTGTTAGTGTTTTTGAAACGCTTAACTGTAAAGAATATTTCCATCTAGGTCTTATAATGTACGAATATGTATTTAGTTTATACCTTGGTCCTGGTTTTGGTGTTTAGGTGTCGTTGGTCAAAGTTCTTTTGTTTCATTTTACCGTGGGGGTCTTGAAGAGCTTGCATTTTTTTTTTTTTTTTTTTTTTTTTTTTTAGAGGAGTAGACGTTATTAGTTTTGAATTTTCTTGATTTTGTCTAATTTTCCAAGTTGATATCACTCGTTCGATCTAGTTAGTTGATATTAAATTAACGAGTCATGTGTAGGATTGCTATCTTTTGTGAGAATTGTTGTATCTTCAGCAGAAGTAGCGGTACTTAAGAGTGTTTTATTGCTAATAGGTATGCGTAAGTGTATCAATGTAAAATGAAGGAGTTAGTTTAGAATCTTGAGACACGAATTGATAGAATTTTGGATCCCTTTTGGTGGAATAGCATAAATATAATTCATAGTTTTAAATAAGTAAAAAATCAATTACTTAAAAAGACACTCACATTAAATTTAGCGAAAAGATCGCTGTCAAGTTTCAGGCACGAAACCACTGTGAATATATAATTTCAGTTTTATTACTACCAAAATTTAAAATTAAAATAATATTTTGTTCGAATAGCCCTTAATTATTATTGGTTTACCTATTTTAAATTTTGATAAAAATCCAATTCATTTTACGGAGTACGTTCTGTAATCTGACTATTTGATTGCTTAGATTTTCAAGTTGGTTTAACCATATGCCGTTATCTATATGTAATCTGTAATCTGAATTAGCTGTAAGGGGTGGGTGGCTCCACTGTAACTTCAGTGATTAACGTTACAAATTGTAATTCATCCGAGTAAACTATGCGCCTCTTCAGATTACTGGTTAATTATTTATAGTAGCATGTGTTTAGCTCTACCCTATCAAGATTAATGAGGGAGTAGGGGTAATTAATCACTTGAAGGTTAGCGATCAAAGCTTTAATGGATCGGCCACGGTTGATCGAACTCGAAATTGACGAGTTTTCATTGAGATTTATTGAATAATATGTGCGCTTCTTGATTAAATTGTTAGTGGTTTTTTTATAAAACTTCTCGTAATTTTACGGGTTACACCCGTTCTAAAGTTTGCGTCTTATTCCTGCCCTAAATATGTACTGCCGATTACTAGGAAGACGATAAACACATATATATCAGTTAAAAAGCTCAACAAAACCGTTTGAGGTTCTGAGTAAACAATTTTTTTTCAATCTCCTTCTCTTTAGTGTAATATAAATCAAATATTATCTTAGTATATATTAACCCTTTAACTGCTTGTGGCTCGTATATGAGCCACCCTGTTTTTCCGCTTTACTGCTTCAATTTATTTACGAGCCGGGTAACGTTTTTTGGAATCTTTAGTATTTCCACATACCCCTAAAAGGTATTTGATTGTTCTTTTCCTTACCATATTGCCTTGATACACGGTTGCTTTTCAGCTTTCTGTAAATAATATAACCTTTTACCTGATATCAAACCTTTCTATACCAGCTTATTTAACCTTTGTCTAATTTTAGTTTATTTGCAATTAATTTGGCATAAACCTGTGTTATGAAATAGTTGTGATGGTGAAAAAAAAATAGAGTGAGGAAGAGTTTTGGAGCTCGTAACGGTGCTAGTGAAAGGGAAGATTTTTAAATTGTGAAAAGTTGCTAACTCCACCTGTGCCGGTACACAGTCCGTATCGAAAAATAAGGATAAAGAACTATGTGTAGAAGATATAAGATGAGAGCGCTTGAATGCCGTCAAAGTACTCCGCACAGCGGGACCGCTCGGTGTGCCTACTAACCAGCAACGCCACCACCACCTCATTCCCTACTACCTCAGCAGTTAAAGGGTTAAATACATGGTTGTTCACATCCTAATATAGAAACATTATCTAATGTATTGATTCTAAAAGTTTAAATCTCCCTCCTCCCATCATCTATCGTATTACTACGGAAAAAGACAGAAGTACTTTACAGTTGTTTTGAGAAAAAAGAGAAGATTATTTATTTTTTTCTATTACCTTCAAAAGATGTGAAGATGGACATTTTCTATATCTATTGACGTATCCTGTCCCTGAGCCGTTTCGATAGGTCCGATCTAAAGCAAAAGATTTTTTTTCAAAATGGAACCAAAATTTTTTATATTAAAACCATTGAATTCAACAGCCTTATTGAGGATAGAGTCCATAATTGAATCGGCTTTGGTTAAAATGTTATGTATTCATATCTGTTGAAAGGTCTTCTTTAATTTCTCTCCACGTTAAATGTAGACAGTAGTTTTCCGAAAGTTTGATTATGCAATGACGCCCTTTTAACCGATTCAATTATGGAAGTGGGTTAACCTTGGTCAAAATAAATAAATAAATAAAAGGAAGCATTTTCACTTTATTGAACCAAACAAAATTCATTTATTTAAATTATTGTCAGCTACGAATATTTATAGAGTGGTTATAATTTCAAATATAAATGGAAATCATTTATTGTAAAGTAATGAGGTGTGAAATAACTGATAAACTCATTTTTATTTTATTCTTACATAGATCATATTCATCATTATGGGGTCATTTGTGCATAGATGTAGACAATGACTGTTCCATGTAGGGGCAAACAGAGCAACAACTCGTGGACCCGGAGTGGCCCCGAATTAATGCTTTACACTTTCCGAAAATTTTGTTCTTTTAAAGTCCTATGAAATTGTACAAAAGTTTATAAATAACTATTGAGTGAGTGAAGTAAATAACTATGAAGTGAGTTAAAAGTAAATGATTTTAAAATATTTCTTTCCCTACGTGGAATTCCAAACCCTCCAAATAAGGGGCTCCCCCTTATTTCATCGCCCAAGGCCAAGGCCCACCTGGAACTGCCGCTGGTTATTGAATTTTTTTAAATTAAATAGGTACAAGTAAGTTTAGTTTAAAAAATTTCAATAACCAGCGGAAGTTCCAGGCTGTGCGTGGCCTTAGGCGATTAAAGAAGGGGGAGCCCCTTATTTTGGAGGGTTTGGAATACCACGCAGGGAAAGAAATTTTTTAAAATCATTTACCTTTAACTCACTTCATAGTTATTTACTTCACCCACTCAATAGTTATTTGGGTCATTCTCGCATTTCATTCAAATTTCATTGTTTGAATTTCAATGCGAAAAAATTACATTTTCCTAAGATTTTTTTCCACAAATTGTTAAAAGATAGGCTGCTAATGAGGTTTACAAAAAATGCCTTCATAGATACATATATATATTATTTCTTTTTTGTCGGTACGCCATAACTTCCTTAATAACTTATCAAATTTCATGAAAAAGGCATTATTTTTAAGCTTTCCTTAACCGCTACAGCGGAAAAATGTACAAATCACTCATTTCGCCTTCGATTACTAGTTATAAGCGCCAAACCGCGGTTGTAGAAAAAAAAATAGTCGTAGAGGTTTCCAAATGGTGTCAATCTTTTCAGGTTTTCAAGGAAAACATTTTCGGTCATATAATTTTTTTCGATTAATCCCTTCGTTTGCCAGTTGTAAGCGAAAAGCGGCCCTCGGATAGGACATAAAATAGAGGAGCCGAGCCTGTGCGATGTCAAGTACTCGTTAAAAATCCATATCCTAATTGTACTTGGATATGCAAAATTTAGGACTCCCACTGCAGCATCGTCTAGTTAACCTTAGTTGCATAAACGGACGCTAAACAAACAAAGCCAATACGTGTCAACTAATTAAGTCTTTGTAATCTCTAAATATTATTTAAATGTGCTCAAAACAAACCTGAAAATCAATTTCACTTATCACTCTTCTTTTTTTTTTTTTTTTTTTTTTTTTTGGCACCAAGTTTTGTTATCAAATTCTATTTCGCCAAACATCACCTTGTTCCTATTTCCCTCAATCAAAGTCTATTTCCCTCATTCCACACAAGTGAGGGAGATAGATGTGAGGGAGATAGGTTTTTGAGGCTCTATTAAAGTAGACCATTCCATGTCAGTCTCTTATCAACAAAATTTATGGGTTATTTAAATCCTTTGTAAACCTACAAATTAACTGTAATATAAAGTGAATCAATTTTTTTTAAATAATTTATTTTTTGAAGAGAAAAGATTTGGCTCCGCCGGGAGTCGAACCCGGGTCTCCTGCGTTACATGCGAGGATGCTAACCGCTACACCACAGAGCTCGGCTCAAGGCAGAGCAAATCCTTCCTCTTCACTGATACCTACTCCCCCTATCTCACAAGTTTTGCGAGTAGTAGCGGGAGGTGGACAAATTTTTTCCAATTTATGATATTTTATTGACTTAAGTCAATTTTTTTTTAAAATTATTTTAATTAATCTAATCTTAATTTGTGGCTGACCACCATTTTTAAATTATTTTTAAATAATTTATTTTTTGAAGAGAAAAGATTTGGCTCCGCCGGGAGTCGAACCCGGGTCTCCTGCGTTACATGCGAGGATGCTAACCGCTACACCACAGAGCTCGGCTCAAGGCAGAGCAAATCCTTCCTCTTCACTGATACCTACTCCCCCCATCTCACAAGTTTTGCGAGTAGTAGCGGGAGGTGGACAAATTTTGTCCAATTTATATTTTATTGACTTAAGTCAATTTTTTTTTTTTTAAATTATTTTAAAGATTAGATTAATTAAAATAATTAAAAAAAAAATTGACTTAAGTCAATAAAATATCATAAATTGGACAAAATTTGTCCACCTCCCGCTACTACTCGCAAAACTTGTGAGATAGGGGGAGTAGGTATCAGTGAAGAGGAAGGATTTGCTCTGCCTTGAGCCGAGCTCTGTGGTGTAGCGGTTAGCATCCTCGCATGTAACGCAGGAGACCCGGGTTCGACTCCCGGCGGAGCCAAATCTTTTCTCTTCAAAAAATAAATTATTTAAAAATAATTTAAAAATGGTGGTCAGCCACAAATTAAGATTAGATTAATTAAAATAAAGTGAATCAAATTCACCTTTAAGGAAATATCAATGGGTGAGGGAGATAGGAGATAAAACGACACTCGCTGTTTTAACCGATAAAAACATCCTCACAAGGAAACTAGAGCAGAACTTCTGTAAAAAGGATTATCCCTGTTACAATGTTGCCAACAATGAATTATAATGAAATAAAGGTTTCTAAAGCATTGAGGCCCGATTTAAAAAAATGTGAGGGAGATAGGTTGCATCTATGGGACAGGTAGATTATGGATCATAACTTTTTTTCTATAATTCGAAAATAGAAATATATCCTAAAACCAAATAATTAAGGCCCTTCTAACAAGTATGGAAAAAAAAATAGGTTATAAATAAAAGCATACATATCTTTTTTCCGCCATCAAAGTCAACAACTTGAGCTGTGGGAATGGTGGGGGAGATAGATATTGACATTTTAAGTTTAAATTTTGGCCTATAAACAAATGGTTACTGAGATAAAAATCCTTGAACAACAAGCTGAGGTTTTCTATTAACCACTGGATGCGATTGAATTATTAGCAATTTCACACAAATAATATGATCTCATTGGGACATAAATTTGTATGTATTGGGAGAATGACCCATTTATAAATAATGAGTAATGAATACAGTTGCTAATTACTTTCTGGATATACTCCTTATAGATGTATTTATTCTAGGTTTTGATCATTTTCCCTCATCGCAGTGACATTGTGGAAAAATGGATTGCATAATGGCTTTAGACAGGTGTTGGGGGCTGATGAGGGTCACCTACCGACAAGCTCATTAATTATTCTTTGGAGCCCTGACACACAATACCTTCCAAAATAAGTTTATCAACGCCCTTTATCCCATAGCGCGTTTAACATCACCTATGTATAATGGATATAAGGTCTGGGGTAAACTCTACACCCACCGTGATAAACTGTAACCTTTAAATCAAATGAATTCTTCCTACTGAATCGAACAACTTGATCGAAAAAATATTAGCTCATTTATTTATTCATATATTTATTGTTAGATACAATTACTGTTCTAAACTATTTTAATTCTAAAATACAATACATTTTTTTTTTGCTAGTACTGACATTAGTATCTCGTACTATATATCTCTACTCTCTAATGTCTAATGAATACTTATCATTAAGACAAGCTGAAAACCTTATTCTAAAATAAAATTGTTTTTACAGCTTAGTCTTAGTTAGTCTTTCGCAGCACATCTTAATGTTTATTTATATATGATATACATAAATTATATATTGTTTGTTTGTTTAAAGTCCTTTTATGCCATTAAGGCTAATTGGACAATGCTACGGCAGGAGCCCTAAATTTTGCTTATCCATATATAATTAGGATTTAGGGATCTTTTACTAGTAGTATGAATTAGGGATCTTTTAGGAGTAGTATTAATTAGCGAGTAGCTGACAACGCACAGGCTCTGGATCCTATCCAACACGTCCTATCCGAAGGACGGCATAGCTAAGGATTTTTTACTCCCTTTAAAAAATCCAAGGCCCACCGCAGGACGCGAACCCGCGACCTTTAGTATTTTAGGTTGCTATGCTACCCCCGAAAATTATATAATATAATAGAAATTATAGAATAGTATAAACTTTTTGGTAGTTTAATATTTTTCCTACCATAATCCAAAACCTAGATTTGGTCTCTTAGGTCTTCATCTAGGACCTAGATAGGGGTCTCTTAGACCCCTTAAAATATTTAAATTAATAACTGAATAATGTCCTCTTTGTGTGTGTGTTGAATGTTTCTATGAACCTTCTGGAATCAGTTGCCAAGGTAGAATGAGACTTGAAATTCAAAAAATGTGCATTATTCAATTCAAAAAATTATTCAGCTTGCTCTGCCTGGAAAAAAGGAAAAGAAAATCTTAGTTTCAACTCCCAATACTTAGGCAATAAAAACTAAGTAAATATATCCTTCATAATTACAAAATATGTATTGATTTTTATTTTTAAATATGTGGCTTATTTTGTACAAAACAAATAAACCCAAATTAACGATCTAACCACTTATTCATAATTATCTGCAGAATGCCTTTCTTTTCTTTTTTTTTTTTTGTTCTCTTTTTCTTTGTTTAAAGATGAGTGAATGAAGAGCATTGAGTTTGGATGTTACGATTGGTTGATTTTTTGTACGAAGTACATTTGTTTAATTTCAGTATGTTTGAAAAACAAACTTATATTTTCAGTATATATTTTTAATTTCGGGTGACCACAGTATATAGAATATAGAATATTATAGTATAGATATAGAACTCCTTACATATTCTTGCTTTGATGTATTATACATTTAAAAAATATAATATTCATGGAAAGCATTTTCCGTTTCCTTAAAACCTTTGTTTGAACGGTTTTATGTCATAAATTCTGCTGAAAAAGAAATTTTAACCAATATTTTTTTTTAATCCTTCGGCATTATAGATATACATATTCAACAATTTATGTGGCACATAGTTTAAACCCAGATGGAAATTTTTACTTAATATATAAACTAAGGTTTCTATTTTCTTTTCAGTCTTTTTTTGTGTTTTTTTTTTTTTTTAGCTACCTTATAATCCAATCATTTCCTTTTGTAACCATTTTACCTTTTTAAGGTTTATTGTGTTTAAGATTTTTAGACCAATATTTTTATTTTATTTTTTGTTTAATTTAAGCCCTCAAAGTATCACGAAAGATTCGGCAAACAAACATGGTAATTAAGTAATGAGTAATAATTAAGTAAGCTAAAGTTTTGTAATTTAGCATCGTGTAAGGTTATGTATGTAAGTTATGTAAACTCACTTGGTTATGTATAGTATGTATATTGTAACAGTCATTGCTTCTGCATTACCTCAGGTAATGGATGGGATTCTCTCTGTAATGAATCAGAAAATATGTTAATGATTACCTTACTAAATGATAAATAAATTAGTCAATGGCGTCTAGGTAAATTTTGGTATCGACGGTGTTCTGAGCTGATTGCTATTACAAATATTTGACTACAAATATTATTTCCTTACAGTGGTAAACTTTCAAAGAACCTTACTTTAGAAATATGTTCACCCCCATATGCGTTTTCAAATCAAAAGTACTTTGTTTTTGACTTCTTCGTCCAAATCAACTAACTTTAATGGAGCAAAGAGGCAAAAAATAGGCACACACAGCGTTGTGTATCATTAATTAAGAATGTTTGCTGTTAAAATATCGTCAGAAAAAATATGCTCACATGCAAAAGGTAAAGCTTATACAAACGGCCCATGTTTGTATTTCATTAAATGATGTAATCCCTAGATTTGTTGGCAGTTTTGCTTAGGCTAAATTCGAATATTCCTACCAGCGATTATGAGCACATTAATAAGAAAAACTGAGTCGAGCCGGCCACTATTCTAAGTAGGCTTATTGCACCAATACCACCAATCATATTTTGAGTTTTGGTTCGAAAATTTCCTATGTAATACTCAATGCTGTGCTTAAAAATATTAAAGCGGTCATATATTTTTCCCTAAGCATTTGGATGTTCTATGACATTATTTTCTTGTTTCTTAGAATTTCCCTCAATAAAGAACTTTAGCAATCCATATTGTAAAAATCATTGTAAAAATACTAACCAAGGTTTTCAAAAAGAGTATACTCATACTTAAACATTTCAGAATTTAAAACAGCATCAAAAAATATGATGCTGTAAACTATTGAAAATAGAATAATTTTTATAGTCACGATTCTATTTTCATCATTAAGTGGCAACTGTATTGCTGACTTAAACGCAATTGTATTACTTTCCTGTAGTTGTTAAATAGCTTAAGCTAAAAGTAAATAATATCTCTAAAGTTACAACGAAATCATGGTAATTAAAGGAATAAAATTATATCACCATTTCATTTCAAAAGTCACTCATAAATTGACGAACAGATGACAAAGGGACACACCCATATTGAAATCACAACATTTTACACTTCGTTCAAATATTATGATATAAAATGGGTTCTTTGTTATTTCGATGCACTTGGATTGGAGTTCAAAAAAATATAACAATCTCTCAGGAGCGGATTAAGAAATTTTCTTTGGGGGCGCACTTCATTATTTTTTAAATTTGCATGTTTTTAGAAGGACCTTATTAAAATATGTAGTAATTTTCTATAAAATGATTAAATACAATCCATATTTCAGTTAAAGAGTTAAAAAAAGTATTAAAGATAGCCCTTATTATACAGAAACAGTAATAGTTGATTGGTGTCTTCACTTCATACGGGCGGGGTGCGCCCCTCCCCTGGATCCGCTGTTGCAAGCACTATAAATAAAATTTACGAAGTAAGTTGTTGCTATCAACAGACTACCTACATGCTACAAAAACTTTTCTTTCTTTTTTTATAATATAGTTACCACATTAAACCCAGGAGATTCTAATAGCTGATTATACATCTAAATTGTAAATCTTCATTTTGCTTTTTCAAACAGAGTTTGTATTAAAAATAATTTTTCGATACCTTTACAATATCACAAAATTTTCATTACCATCAGCTATCTAGTTTCTCGAAATATTGTAGACATTTGAAGTAATTAATATTATTTAAGGCATAATAATTAATTATTTAAAATATTGTAACCTTAAATCGTTAAATAAAAAAATATGGTTTAAAATTCCAGACCTTTTGTTGGAACGAGCACGAGTTTGGGACTAGATTTTTCTAGCAGACGTGGAACCTTCCAAGCAGGCCTGGAATTTTCCACGCCAGTCCTTTTACGACTATATATAAGGAGCGAGCAACTGGAACAGTTAGTCTTAAGTCTTTGTCTTGACCGTGAAGCTCAAGCCATATGATTTGTGTTACAAAGTGATTTGTATTTGTGTGATTTTTTGAATTTTTGTAACCTACTTTAATATTTGGGTTTTTATAATACTTGTGGCATTGAATTTTGTTATATTTTCGTACAATAAATATTGTTAACCCACTGAAGTGTTACAATATAAATATACAAAATAAAAACAGGTTGACTCGTTTTTATCAAGATATTTTTATTATTTTTTACAAACCCATAGGAATTATGAACCTCTGATAGCATTTGATCAGTTGTTTATTTGATCGTTTAAAATTTCACGAAAAGAAATGAAAAAAGTAACAAAAAGTAGGGGATTTTTTTTTAAATATTTTTGTTGTTATTTTAAATTGTAAATGATAGTGAGATTGACCATACTGTTATCGAATTTTTCTTGTCCTGTAGGATCTAATGTGGTTCATTCTAAACACACCAAAATATTACATATCTATATATTTGAATTCTTGAGAGGAATACCAGTAAATTTCTGATTGAAAGTCAAGAAATTGGAAGCTAGATTTCTGACGTTGCTGCGAAAACATGTAGAACCCCGAAGACAAACAACCTGGGAAGGGCATTTGCATATCAGTTACTGTAGCAGCACTAATGGGGTTATGTAGGCTGTGGGGATTCTCTACACTGTGCCCGTAATCTTAATTAGCCTAACATGAACATTTTGATAACGGGACATTCATATTCCTCTCAGCATGGCTTAATCTTCCTAGTCAGTTGGTCCTCATAAAGATGTGTTGTTTCTGATTAGCTAACTCCTGCATGCATATGCATTTGATGCTGATGGATTTTGCTTTCAGGGCATTATATACTCGTATATTAAGTTGTAAGGAAATATACCTTTCATACGGTAAAGTCGTTTGATTATCTCTCACCAACACTGGCTTTTAAATTTCACTTACCCATATATGAAATACTAGTAGGCCCGGCCACGCGTTGCTATGTTGAAGGTTATAGGCCTAAGTGGAAGATTTGTATGTATATTAATCAACAAAAAAATGCATAAGTGTCACAGAAGAGTCATAGCCAGTATTTGATTCAATCATTTAATTTCCTTGGGAACCCTGATGATATAATATTATGCTTTGAACTGCTATACTATGTTTCTTACCTATAAATATTCTTTTTCCATTTAGAAAAATAATGGAAACATATCATATTGTGACCAAGAAGGCAGAGGGTGATCAGTATCTTTATTTTATGATGGTATAGTATGGTCATCAGGTATTTAGAACACTATACAGTGTTTTAATGGAAAAGAAGCGTTTTCTGTGTGCCAAAATACATTATTACCTTTTTTTCGTTCGTTTATTGGTCTTAATAGAGGAAACATCATCCGAGTGAACCGTTTTAATTGACTCCAGCACATCGAATGTTGTAATACCAATCCAATAACACTTTAAAATCAATAACACTATAAAAATTCAAAACGGTTGGTGGACCTATCGGATAAGAAGTTACAATGGCGGGCCGCAACTGATTAGTCAAGCGTCTCTTGTGACAAACACTTTAGCGCATATTTATACTCAGAATTGAAATTCATTATTTAAATTAGCATAAATAATATAGTAATATATAGACTTGTTGTTGGAACGAACTGACATTTGGAACAAACTGTCATGGTACATGTTTGTGACTATGATGTTCGAGTTTGTTTTCCTTTTTTTTTTAATTAAAACCTTCCGTCATAATATATGCCATAGCTGTCACTAACATGCAAAGCATAAAGAGCGAAAACATTTCCTAGTTCCTGACGGGAGTCACTTTTTTCTTTCTCTTCTTTAGAAACATATTCAAGTGCTGAAAATTATTTTGGTTATTTATATTTTATTCCTTTGCCAGATTAGATAATAATAGATCAGTACAAGTCAATTGAAGGGGTCGCGGCAAAATAGTGCCAAGCAATATTTAAAAAAATAATAAACTGTAGGAAATGTCACCTAAATATGACTATAGAATGCTCTATAGTCATATTTCAGGTGGCATTTCTGTCATAGACATATAGTACTACATAATAAACAACAGAATGCAGCTACAGTTTATTTTTGTTAAAAATGTTGCTTGGCACTATTTTGCCCCGACCCCTTCAATTGAATCTGTAATTTATATTTTCTCTTGGTTAAGGGTGTTCATACTAAAATTATTTTTATTTATTTAAACTAATATTAATAACATCAATAATAAAATTTAATAGTGTATCTTATAAAAACGTCATGTGGATTGCTTGAGTTACATATATTTAAAAAAATGGGTATACATTTTTACAATATACTTTAATGAATTGATCAATATTTTTTTTTTTAATATGTTTTCCACATTCCAGTTACCCTGGGTATTGGGGAGTTTATTGTTACATAAAGTCCTGCGGGGCCAATATTTATATGCTATAAAATATATATACTAGATTTTCTTTTTCTCTTATTTACAAAAATGCAAATATCATGTTATAAATACTTTAGCAAATTTTTCATTCTTTTATTGCATAATAATTATACATATTTTGCTCAATAAATAATTTAAGTAGTATGGACAGATTTTAATGTCCGTTAAGATATTCATGGTAGTATTCGATATATATTCCAAAACATAATTATTGAGGACAAAAAAAAAGTGTTGAGGTGGTGGCATCAAAATTTAAAAATATTTTCGCGAACATTTTGCTAATTCAGCAGCATTTATGTGATACTATTCACTATCAGTGGAGTACTTGGCCTATAATTTGCCAAAAATTAAGAAAAAAAAATCAGGCTTTTATTACATATATATGTGTACCAAAGGAGATTTTTTTTTGTTTATATGTGCCAAAATTCCTGATCAAAACATCGTTGTGTCTAGTTAGACGTCTACTCAAATTTGTTACATTTTCGACTATGGATTTGCTATCATTCAGCTGTCTTATCTCGCTACCACAGATCTCAAGCCAAAATATTTCAGATTTTCGACTTTAGGCAGTTATATATAAAATAATTTTGCCCTCGTTCTTCATAAAAAATATATTAGTAAATTCAGTTGAATATTAAACAATAATGGAGTCATAATAAAAAAAAGTGAAATTTTAGTCATGTCCTCAGGTTTTTATGTGTTGTTATGAACACTTTCTATCGTTTTTATTTACGATATATTGTCGAGGTACTAATTGAGAAAGAAAGTGGAGTGTTCCCTTAAATATGCCATTTTCAAAACATTGTTTATTTTGAAGGTTGGTAATTGAAAATTGTGTGGTGCGCGCCTCACACTTGATTTTTTTTTACTTTGAAAACATGTCTATATGGCAAGAATCATAACCAAATAAATATCTCTGCTGGCGAGTAATGTGAACATAAACTAAAATGTCTTTAATTTTCATCTTTAATGTTAATTTAAAAAAATTAAGACTGCTTTCATTTTCTAATATTCAACCGATTTTTCTCGAATATTTGTTATGAAGAATGAGGGAAAATTATTCTGTACGTCAGTAATAACCGCCTCTAGGGTAAAAGCTGAAATATTTTGGAGGTAACGAGATACCACTGACGACTGAATGATAGCAATGGATATCATCATCATCGGATTTCCAAAATATAGGTTGATGTCAAAGCAGAAACAATGGAGTAGATAGTTTCCTCTTGATCAGGCATTGTAGTACAAATATCTACCTAATTAAAATCATCACATAGGCTCAGTTAAAAAAAAATAAATAAATAAAAATAATTTTGGCCAGGTTTTGGGTTCTAATATACTCGCCAGTCAACTGCATAACAGATACGTTATTTATATTTTAATTTAATAAAACAGGTAGGTATATAATATGTTCATAATTATTAGGTATATAATATGTTCATAATTATTCCGAGAAAACCTATCGGATTTGTAATTTTAGGGCTAAGAAAAACCTTAAGCGGTGTAATGCTACGTGTAACATTAAATTATGAAAGAAAAACTGTAGAAATAACACAATAGAACGGTATAACTTTTAGCGAAAAAGAAACACTTGCTTCATATTAGATGGCTAGGGAAAAAAATATGGATCAACGTCATTAGGGAGCTGAACCTATCTGTTACAAAAGCGGAAATTCAATCTTCAAGGTAACTGCTGAGTTGAATGAGACAAACCACCCCTCTTGGGAAATTCGAGGGATTACAATATCTTTCAACCTTGTGGAATTTTCGAGACAACGTTATTTCAATCCATTTGTATTTTGAAAGAGAAATAGAACACTATAGTTTCATTAAAAAAATCGAGAGTTTCTTGAAGTGTTGAGGATGGAGGTTTTGATACTGAATGAGCTCAAGGGAAAACCACTACCACAGTGGATGAGGTCCCACCAATCAGATATCTTATATTGTAATTAAAATGGACCTGATAAAAATTCTCATATTGACATTGGCTATTCTGGCTATCGTTTTAATTTTGATCGAGTAATAAAGCAGGTCTGATATATATGTATAACTGATATATATATATATATATATATATATATATATATATATATATATATATAACTGATATATGCTTTCAATCGCTGCCGTCATTGCATCAAAGTAAAAATAAACAAATGACTTTCTCAAGACATCATTAATTCAACAATTTTCAAAACTTATTCCAGTCTAGACAAGCTTTCCGAAACTATTATTACGAATCAAATAAAAATAATCTCCAGAACTAATTTAAACGACTCATTCATGAGGATAGTTCAAGATACGAGTAGTTCACGTACACGTATATCGTCTCTAAACCCTAATAGACTATTCAACAGATTTAATAGATTTTTACTTTCACTTACCTATATATGAAATATATAGTAAGTGGAAGTATTGCGATCGTGAAAAAATTCGACTTCCGGTTTTCAACGGAAATACACGTTTTGGGGTCCCCTGAGTCCAATTAACCAAGTCCCGCGAAATGGTCTGTGTGTGTGTGTGTGTGTGTGTGTCTGTGTGTGTGTGTGTGTGTGGGTGTGAACAAACTAGCTCAAAAACTATAAACCGTGCGAACCTGAAATTGGGTATTTAGTGTATGTATGTGCCCGCGATGTGACAGCAAAAATTTCATCAAAATTGCTCAAAGGGAGGGGGTACTTTATTTAATAACTTTTTAGGTTTTTTTCGATTTTCTCAAAAACGGCTCTAACGATTTTGATTAAACTGAGTATTTCATCTATTTATATGCCAGAGATATGACTGTAAAAATTTCATCTAAATTGATTAACCGGAGGGGGGACTTTACTTAAAACATTTTCACGTGTTTTTTTATTTACTCTAAATCGGCTTTAACGATTTTGATCAAACTGGGTATTTGATGTATGTATATGCCTGAGATATGACTGTTAAAATTTCATTAAAATTGATTAACCGTAGAGGGGACTTTACTTAATAAATTTTGTATCATTTTCACGGGTTTTTTTATTTACTCAAAAACGGCTTTAACGATTAACGAAAATAAGATATGGATATAGACAAATGTGTGACTTTGGGAAATTATATTTAACAAAACACGTCAATTTCTTATCTAAGTAAGTTGGTAAGTGAAAGTTGTGTGTTGCGCGCACGCACCAGATTTTTTTCTTGTTTTGTTCAGGAGGGATTCATGGACGATTACATATGTTGTTATATAGAATCAGTGTTCATTATTCATTTCAAATAAATGTCATAAACACTTAATAATCATTAAAAATACTCCGTACTTATTGTGAATAATGGTTATTCATTGTTCATTTGTTTTATGATTACCGATTATTCATATTAATTAAACATTATTCAGATTAAAATTTGCCCAACTCTGTATAGAATATTCACATCAGGAGGTCATTTTTTAAAAATGTTTGGTTTCATTTTTTGAAAATTATTATTTAATTTTTATATAATTATCATATAATATTAAATAATTATAGTAAAATTATTAATAAATTTTGTTATCATAAAATAGACTTTTTTTTTGGGATTTGTCGAAAAAGAAAAACGCTCGACACACACTTGAATGTTCTTTTTAGGAACTATACGGATCTGATCAGTAGCTTCCGAGAAAATAAAAAATTATGTTGGAAATAAAACTTTTCAAGACATGCCATTCTTAATTTGTATAATATGAAGTGAGTCCATCCTACGATTTAAGAACCTTTTAGATCTAGTTTTAATATTAAAGATATAATCAAGAATAAATCTATGTACTTATATATTCACATTTCATAAAAAATGTTTCTATAAGTATACATTTTTATTTTTTCTATAGAGGGTAAGCTAGGAAAACTTGTGAATGTTCGAAATTCTTCAAACGCTTAACTTCAAAAAATTATTTAGCACACTTCCACTGCCCTGTATTTCTAGGGTTTTCACCAAATGATCAAGGAAATATTACCTTTGTGATAAGGTGACCGAATATGGCATACTCCTTTAAAACAATAATACATAATTTTGTAGAGGCTTGTGTTGTTTCCTAAGGGATGGTTTAGTGAAGTTTAATATGCAAAAAGGGAGAAGGAAGGATGAGGAAAATCATAATGTTTGCCGAGACAGGACTTGACATCCATCAGTGATTTGTTGAGAAAATGATGTAGGAGGGTTTCTGGGGATATTGCCCCCCCCTCACTAATTCAAGAGCAATACGTCTTCTTCAGGAAAATAAACCTCGCCTCTCAAATGGTTCCTTTTCTTTACCAAGCGTCTATCCTCTATAAATGGAGATCCTTTTCGATCCTCCACAATATCCTTAAAAAAATATTTTAATAGCTAAAAGAAAATTCCAGTATTTTTTATTCACACGAGTTCCTTTACTGATCTGGGTGCTATTTCTATTTAAAATTTTCTTTCTATGTTTCTTCAATAAATTTGATACAAGTAAGACTTTTAATATTTTTCTTTTTACCTTTATAGATAACCCAAGTATCTTATAAATGTGTCTTATAAATCTCAATAATCTCATAAACTTCTAGTGTTTTATATTTCTCTGTAAAAAAAAAACATCCTTACCGCGTTTTACTACGTAGTGAAAGATACTCTAGAAAATATATACTTATTCAGGGTTTTGATTATAAGTTTTGATTGATTGAACGAATTGAAATTGAACGAAAATTTAATCTTTATTGCCATTTAACACAAACCTTTTATACACTCACGTGTAATGGGTCTTCTAAAATAACGACCGCGTTTATGCTTACAGAGAGAGACACTAGTATTATCTCTATACTATTATCATATATATGTGTGTGTGTGTGTGTGTGTGTGTGTGTGTGTGTGTGTGTGTGTGTGTGTGTGTGTGTGTGTGTGTGTGTGTGTGTGTGTGTGTTTGTTTGTTTGTGTGTGTGTTTTAAATTGAATAGAATTTAAAGAAATTTTTACAATACAAAACAAAAGATAAAGATAATATTAAATACATCATACATATAGAGAAAAACTTTGTTACAGGCCCTGGGGAAAAGTTGTTAAAACAGGGTAAAGTTGAGGAGAGGAAGGAGAAAATAAATAAAACAAGACAACCAGGTTTAACATCCCAGAGACACCAGGAGCTATCGGGCAGAGAGAGGAGTGTCTAAGACCGACAAAGTCAAAGACCAGATAAAGACTAATTAATGGTGGGCAAAACTGCCCTATTTATACCTCAAGCGACAAACAATTGACCAATCACATCCCTGCACTGTTATGGTTGAATAGATAGGACCTGTTATTAGGCTTTATTTTATTGTTTTTATGTTTTTTACAAGCCATTATTTTCAAAAAGACGAAAAAATACAAAAGAATTTCTCTTTTAAATTAAATAAGTTCGTATTGGTTTAGAAATGTAGTTGCCACAGATAGGGCCTGCAGCAGGTTCGGCCACAGATGACGCATTTGTTTGTTTTATACATTGGCTCCAATTTGATAACAATAGATTACATTTTCTTTCACACCCCAATCACAATGTCATTCTTTTATATTCCTGTACTTCATTATAAGTACAATCAAACAAAATAAAAATAATATTTAACTATTTACAGTGAATAAACAATGAAGTAATAAAAACTAAAGAACAAGTAGGTTATGTTTGATACAATTTTATTTAATCTCATTTATCTATTTTCTTAATTTTATCCTATATTCTTTTTTTTTTTTTACTGTATTTAATTCTATTCTTTAATTAATCAATTATTATTAATGTTTCCTTTGTTTGTATTGTATTTTATAGTATTCCATTATTAACATTTCATTCTAGGATACAAGTATTAGCATTATATTAAACCTATTATATTTTAATTATAACAATACTCATCTTTTGAAGCTGACTTAATCATTGTATGTATAAAGCCTTTTAGTTTTCCCCAACTTTTAACCATTTAAATAATTCATTCATTTTTATAAGAACTTTTGAAATTCTATTTATTTTAATCTTAAGGTATTCCAAATTTTGTTTTTGTTTATTTTTGTATTATCTTCTTACTCTATCTTCCAATTTTCAATAGCACATCTGAATTTCTTATGTACATAAATGCGTTTAATATGCTTTACGCATGGAATATGCACATGTTTTAACTAAACTGGAAAAAAAAAAGTAGGTTATGTTATAATATTATATCTATATTTAAATGAAAACAAGTAATAGTTACCTTCCTTTACTATTAAATATTATTAAATGAAATCAAATTATCTTAATTAAACCTTTAAACAAATAAATAAAAGTAATAAGATTCTAATGTAGACCACTAGGTACTAATATTATTTCAATAAAAAGGTTAACCTAACTGAATTAATATACAAACTAAACAAGGTATTTACACTATTATGACTGGTATAAGAACTATGAATTATTCAAAAATTAACTGCTTTGTTAGAATCAAACCTATAAAAGGACTATTTACTTAAAAAAAAAAAAAAACTATCAGGGCCTCTCTAAATGTATTACAATACGTATCCATGCATATACATTTTCAACGATCCGGCAGATGAGAATAGTGATCGAGAGTCAAGGAATACTTAAATTCAAGTAAAAGTTGATTTTAATGGACGGGAAATGAAGCGATGATTGCAGATTTCCTGCCAACTTTACATAGATCGATTGAATATTGTAAGCTCTACCTGCATAAAGAAGAGGAAATTAGTTTTCAAGATTAGTAGCGCTTTACAATAGATTCGTCCGAGGAAAAAGCCTTATTCAGGTTATGGAAGTTAGACATGAAATATGAATTACTGCTCAAACTTTTATTTATTAATTTTTATACCTGGAACTAATTAATTACAAGAGAAGGAAATAAAATTACAAAAAAAAAGTTAAGAATGTAGTCTGGTCCTTCAATACTTAGAGATAGTTCCTGCTACTTATTGGAAGACATAAATATTCCATTTCTTTGGAGCTCAAGCTCAAAACTCAAAAAAAAAAAAATATGAAGTGGTGCGCGCAATACATAACTGTCACTTAACAACTTTATAGAGTAGAAATAACGTGTTTTGATAAATGTGTAAAAGCCATTTAGCAGCTTCAGAGGAAAAAGCTGTTTCCACTTCTGTTTGTTATCCTCCATAAGTTAAACCTTTAAAATAATACTTGTCGTACCTTCCTAATGATAATATTATTAGGGACACTTTTATCTTTTTAGGCCGCAAACAAGTTTCCGAACAAACCATTCCCGTGAAACGGTCTGTATGCGACCAGCCGAAAAACTGTAAACCATACGAACCTGAAATTGGGTATTTGATGTATGTAATGGCCGCATTGTAATTAAAATTGATCAAACGGAGGGAGCACTTTATTTCATAATTTTTTTAATCCTCTTGGCTATTACCTATAGTACTTATCCAAACGTGATTTTATTAAATACATACATAAATATATATATATATATATATATATATATATATATAATATATATATAAAAAAATATTACTATCACTAAAAAAATATTATTTTTCGACAATCATAGGCTATTAGTTTAGGATCACTAAATTTAAATATATGATAACAACTGGACAACTTCCTTTTCTATAATTTTATTATTCAAATAAAAATATAACAGAAAAGAAAAGCTAATCTATTTCCCGTAGATGAATTTTATTTTCGTAATATAAAATGTAGGGGAGACCGAGGGGAGTTGAAACAATTTTCACATTTTGTTTCATACCCCAAATCCTATTGATAGAAATCGTATGATATTAGCACCAATCGATAGGGCATTCTTTACACTTGCAAATGGCAAACATAAATAAATTGTAAGCGTGAAATATTGTGGTCAAAAACCCAATTAACCGTAAGAAGTAAACTTGTTTCAACTCTCCTCATACCGAGGTGAGATGAAACAGGGGTCGAGGAGAGTTGAAACATGTGATTTTTGAGAAGTATTAAGGGCTGTAAAATAAAAATGATGATATAATTTAAAGTTATTTATTAAAATTAAACTTTTGAAGTACAAAACAAACTTTTTTATTAATATTTTGTGCAGATATATCAGTTAAGTAGGTCTAACCTACAGGTCGAATACAAATAATCAACTCCTAAAGTAGTTAAAAGAACCATAACGTCCTATTCTTAACATTAATTAAAATAACAATGAGATAAGCAAATGGTTTTAAATTATAAATCTTTGAAATAAAATAATTATTAACTTTTAGCCGTTTTTTAAGTATTAAAATCAGTTTTGATCAATATTTCTTTAAATATTTATGTTACAATAATCTCACAAATGTCAATAATAAAAATATTATGATAATAAAAAGGGTCAATTTGACAAGCAGTAGTGGCAAACATAAAGATCCCCACCAGTGCAAGTTTCATGAGCCCTTTTGTTCATTTCAGCGGGCGGAGGAAACTGATTTATAAGCGAAGTTGCCAAATCGCTAGCGATTTTAAGTTTCGAGAAATCGCCACTGTTTCAACTCATCTCTGTTTGAACTCCCCTCGGTCTCCCCTACCTATAGTAAGAATATGAAATCAGACTAAATTGAACTAACTAATACAAGATCAATTATTGATATTATAGAGTTATAATTTTATATTATAACTATTATAGAGACTCGATCCGCTTGGACTACTTTTTACCAAGTTTTTTTAATATCAGCTGAGAGTTGACTAAAAGGGAAACACTTACGATGACAGGTTATTATTAAGCTGGACTGTAGGTCCCGACAGAGGCTGAAAGTGTGTTTTAATGTTTGTCGCTCGGAAGGGGTGGGGCTGGATTGCTTCCAGCTGGGCTCCATGATTTATCTGGATGTCGAAAAACAGGAGGGTTGCTCCCCTTTCTTACTTCATGTCCGTTCAGCAACAATAGGAAACATCTATATCATGCATTCATACCGCATCCATCCCATGCTTCTCGTGGTTTCTTGTGATGACTGGTATATGATAGTGGTATCCTCTTATTTCCTTTAGATGATTCCTTTCATTGATCGCCTCATATGTTGATGTTATAAGGATGTCAAATATGAAAAAAAAAAAAACATAAAAAGGGGTACATTTATGCATTTGAAGAAGACACACAAGACATCATTTGCACAAGAACTCAATAATTTCTGTGGTATGCCATCAATGGTGAAAAGTATTTTCCTTATATTCAAGAGTTTCTACTATTATGAATCTGGTTAATTCATGTTCCTTTTCTTTCGTTTATTGGAATAGCCAATCTGAATACGCCGCAAAAAATTTACTAGTTTGGTTTATTTTGCATATGACCAAGTAATACAACTAATATTATTCATACCGATTATTATTACAATATAACGAATATTATTACAATATTCTTAAAGTTATCATGTTAATTTCTTTCTTTTATTATAAAACTAAAATAGTTGTTTACTTAAATATACTTAACGATTTAGATCTAACATGTTTTTATTGTAATTTATTATTATTTTTATGTCCTCTCTACCTTGCCTTACGGGAGCACGGGTGTTAGCAAGATAAGAACACCAGTTAGCTTTAAAACCTCAAACACTTTAATTTGATTGCTATTCATTCTCATTTTCATTCTTATTTATTATTATCGTATTTTAATTTATAAATCAAGGATAAAAAGGCTTGCTTTACAGTTAAGATTACACCAACACTCAATTTCAGCAAAAATATTGTAGAGCTAAACAAAAACAAAAGAAAAAACAAATGATTTAGAATAATTCTAGACGTTTTGTTGGAACGGACTAACAGTTGGATCCAACAGTCATAGCACATGTTTATGACTACGATGTTCGGGTACCATCAACGCCGGCCTAGGAGGTTCTAGACGACTATATATAAGGAGGGATGGTCTGGAGAGTTAGTCTTGGTACTGAAGCTAAAGTGATATGGTTATTTCTGTGTTACAAAGTGATAATTTTTGTAACCTATTTCAATGTCTGTGTTCTCATAAATTTGAGAGGCATTGAAATTTTTTATTTTTCTTTGAATAAAATTGTTTAGCCCACGGAAGTGTTACAATATCTTACGATTTTTTCCCCCACTGTTTCTTTAACATAGTCATACAACATGTTTTATTAGCCAACGGTATGTTCTGACTTTTTAATGAATTAAATTTAAATATTTTGATTACTATAAGGTGGTAAATATTTTGTTTAAATTTGTTTTTTAGTTACTTCAAGAGTCAGCTTTGTTCACATTGTAAAGGAAGTTGATATGTGTGAGTAATAATTGGAAGTATTTATCATGCATGGTTTTTAAATCCACATGGTTATACCCTCGGAATACAGATATTCGATCGAATAATTTAGAAGATAAAAAGATAAAAAATCAATTCTGTACATCGGAAGTAAACAATGCCAATTTAATTTTTTATTTAACTAAATTTACCATTATGGATGTGAATACCATGATAAATATTTTTAATTTTTGTCAAATTCAATAAAAATGTAAACGAATTTCATTAAGTTGAGTGCATAACGAAAAAAAAAATTGAACAAGAATCTAAACCTATAATGCTAAGTTTAACTGAACTAAAAAAGGGACATTGAATGGTTTACCTCCGGTATAAAAAATGACCTGTTGAGGAAGCTTGAGTTGAGATGGACTGAGTCGGTTAACCTCGGACAGGGAAGATGGACCTGACTCCGGGATGAAATGGTTGGCTTGATTAAAGAGAGATTGCGATATGTTGAAATCAATCCGAGCAGTTCATCCTTGAGGTAACTTCCTGTCCTATAGCCTTTGGAAGCTACTCCCACCTTGCTCCGATGTTGATTGGAATTCCTCATCTTTCAGTCAGTAGAAATCAATATATCTGGTGGGAAACTGATAAAGTGCCCTTCTCTCAATGAATGGAAATATTGAACATCCGTAACTCTGCTCACATTTCCAAAGTTGATAACTACTTATATCAAATTGTTTAAGAGCAGATATTTGACGTGTGATTTTACAGCACTTTAACAATTTTTTCTTAAAATGGGCCTCACGATCTAGACTTCTATTCATGTTTAATGATGTTTAAGTGTTAATCCTCATTAAATTGTGTAGCTTTTGTGTATTGCACCTCATTAATATCAGGTAGGTTTCATTATCATCGAAATGGGTTGTCTGATAAGGCCTTCATAGTTAAGGAATAATTCATTCAGTAAATAAATTGTTATACATTATCTATTTAAATATAGATGAAATTCTGTTTGTTAGTTTATTTGTTTGTTTGTTCTTTATAGAAATCTTCTATAAATTCTTTATTGTTATAAAAATCGTAATGATCTCACTTTACAATGGTTTTTTACGAAATCACCGTTTCGTTAGGAAAATGAAATTCTATCTTTATAAATAAAGATGAAATTCTGTTTGTTTGTTTTTTCTTAATGAAAATCCATACAGTTTGTCCTAAATTCTCCAAATTTCGCTCCGTGGATCTTTCATACTAGGTGCGAACACCTGTCCATATTAAAATTGCATAACTTCAGCCGATCTTCAGCTGATATTCTTTATTGTTGTAAAAATCGCAAAAAATTGTAATCTCGCTTTACAATACATTGGTTTTTACGAAATCGACCGTTTGAGTCGATAGAAGCCTCACTTTATAGATTTAAAAAATGAAATTCTCCGGGTGAAACCGGTATATACAGCTAGTAAAATATATTTCAACAATCATTTCATATCGTTGTAATCAATTAAATAAAATAAATACTTTTATTTAAATTTAATATTAGATTCAACTGGTTTAATCTCTCTGAGTTCTGTAGCAAACTCTACAGTAATTGATATTTTAATATGATAATCATTATACTCTAAAGTAGGATCACAGCAATAATATAAATAATACCACAAATAAGTTTTTATAAAGTGCACGATATTATGTACTGGTAAGTATTAGGTCCGATTAAATTTAAAATACAAAATTCCATCGTTAGTACTAAATAGATTGAGTTGGTAAGAATTAACTTGGATTTTAGTTACTGTAATGGACAGTGAATGGTTTTGAGAATAGTTCCACTAGGAAAATTACCAGCATGTAGAAAGCGTTCTGGTCCTACCATCTCGGCTTAATTATAACGATTGAATTATTTTGAAGTCAATTTAGTGCATCCACTAGGTTTTATGGGTCAAATTTAACTTCGATTCAAAGAAGCTACTAATTAACAGCGAAGATTTGAAAAAAATGGACGTACCGAGGCTGTAATATGTCAGGTATTCGTTAAAGATCCCTATCCCAATAATACATGGATAGGCAAAAATAGGACTTCCACTGCAGCATCGTCCGCTTAGCCTTAGTGGCATAAAGTAACGTTAAACAAACAAAAAGTGAAAATTTGATTTATTTCTAGGTAACTAAGCAATATAAACTCTCATTAAAACAGCCAGTAAACACTTGGTGTTATACCACAGTGAGTAATGATTGTAAAAGTTTTAGACAGTGAAATCCCCTAGTAAATCTATCAGCTGTCTTCATGATGTCCTGATGATGTGTTCATGAACCTCGCAAGAGAACGTTCATCGCTTAAATTGGGGGATGAAAAAGTTTTTCTGCATTTTGCCTAGGCCCCATGCGGTATTACATGAACTGATGTATATTAAGAGCTCTTGATCTGTTGGCTATATGACGTGATATTCGCCACCATAACAAAACGCTGGTCGTAATAAAGGAGCTACCAACTACCGCGGGAAAATCGTAAACTAAAGACACGATCGCACCCTAGGCGTAGTCATCAGAAGCTTACAGCCATCTACACTCAAACTCAAACAAACCATAAAGGAAAGGGAAGTCATTTTTGTTTTCAATGTTCGACTGCTTATAAATTCTTTTAACAATATATATATTACTCTCTTCAACTATTCCATACTGCTTACCACCTATAACAGTTATTGCTCATGAAGTCAAATGACTTCAACGAAAAAAACATTTTATACAAAAAATAAACCGACTTCGAAACCTAGGAACCAGTAAAACTAAATTAACTGAAAAGTATGAAATAATTACCTTCTGATTTTTATGAATACACAGCAAAATTGAAAATGGTATAAAAAGTGGAAAAATGCAATAAGCCGAATAATTTTATTTTGATTTGTACAAATTTACACTAATTGTTATTAAAAATTATTAAATTAAAATATTAAATACTATGTTCAATACAACACAATCTTTTCGGAGGCGGCGCAAAATAGAAATGACATGTTACGTCATGACGTCATGAGAAGATTTTCATAATGTCTAGTGTTATAAATTTTAAATTTTGCGCCGCCTCCGAAAAGATTGTGTTGTATTGAACATAGTATTTAATATTTTAATTTAATAATTTTTATTAACAATTAGTGTGTATTTGTACAAATCAAAATAAAATTATACGTCTTGTTGCATTTTTCCAATTTTTATTATTATATATTGTTACAATAAGATGTTACAAATAGTCTCAGATAGACATATAGTAAGTTGTGTATTAGCAACCCAATGTAGTTGGGCAGAATCTCTTTTATGATGAACAAAATGTTTCTCTCTATATATAAACAGTCACCTTTTCAATTTTATGAAAACACACAGAAAAGTGGGAAAGCGGTGCGTGTATTATACAATTTTCAACCTACTACGTTTTATAATTAAAAATGGTATCTATTTTTTTAAAGTTCAATGTTCCATTGGGAAGGATGTTTGCTAAATATTGTCGTCAGTACTTGACATTTACATACATCATCAGTGTTCCGAGATGTGTTGAGTTAAATATACATAAATACACAAATCTGGCCATTCCAAGATGAAATTACTGAACAGTCGAGATTTTGGCCGGTTTTCGACAAGATATCGTTAATGGAGAATCGATGGTAATATGACCTATAATACTCGTAAATTGGAATTATGATTGCTTGAATATCCTTCTGAAAACTATGGCGATATTATGCACTACTCCAAGAGGGAGTTGGTCACTGTCCGCCATTGAGGAAGCATCTCTCGTACATCTCTCTCGCTCACAGTCGATATTCTTTAGTTAGAAGTTAAGATATATAGTGAAAAAATATCAAAGGTGTAGTTTTAGTGTCTGTGATTGGTTTTCCTTAATTACGAAGCTTGTACGTGAGTAATTATCTTCTTGAAACTCAAGTTCAAGGTAATCACCAAGCCCTCTGGCATCAAATGAATTTTGTTTCTTAGTTGAAATTTTTGTTTTTAAGTTGATTTTAGAAGGCTGAAACATGGAAATTATAAATGAAAATTTAGGTAAAATCCTCACTGAAATTTCGCAGCTGAAGGAAGCTGTATTGAACAACAGTACTCAAATAACAGCCTTAAACACGAATATAACCACAATAGTGAAATCTTTAGAACTCTGTATTAGTGAAACCAAAGAAACAAAAGCAAGATGCTTACAGCTAGAAAAAATAATCGAGACCCAAAATCAAGAAATAAAACGCCTGAAGTATAAGGATATTGAAAATAATGCCGTACTTTTCAAAATTCCAGAAATAAATGAGAGGAATAAACTAGACACATATGAAAATATTCAAGCAATATTCCAGAGGATTGGAAAATCAATAAATAAAACAGATATCAATGATTGCTTCAGGATAGGTAGAGAAGGAAACAAGAGACCCATCATATTAAAATTTTCTTCCAATCTGAAAAAACATGAAATTATGGACTCTAGAGACGCTTTGAAGGATATGGGATACATCTTAACCCACGATAGGTTCAAAGAAGATAGAGATTTTTATAAAGAAGCATTTCCATATTTAGTCGAACTTCGTAAAATGAAAAAATCTCCAAAAATAAGAAATAGAAAAATTATGTTAGAAAAAACTCTTTACACGTTAGACGAAATTAAATCATTCCTCCCAGACTTTGACCCGGCATTGATTAATAGGAAACCCAGGGGATCAGAAGAATTTCAAAATAAAATCGCCACAAGACTCGAGAAATACTCATTCAGGCCCCGATCTGGTTCCGAACCAAATGCATCAAGTCAAAACAATAAACCAATATAGCAATTGAATCATACTACACCTACAATAATTTATTGGAATATTAACGGATATAAAAACATTGCTGATTACAATGAAAACTTTAAAAAGACCGAAATTGTATGCCTCGCCGAAACCTGGCTAACGAAGGAAATTGGAACCAACCCAAGATGCCTGGAGGGATTCTCCTGTGTATCATCACCAGCTCAGAAAACATCAAAATATGGAAGAGGGAGCGGAGGTATCAGTTTATTCTACCATAACACGGTATTTAGCTTAAAAACCTTAACCATAACAGAAATGTATATATTTACAAGGGTAACAATAATTCAAACCAAAACATCATTCATAATTGTACACACTTATCTTAAACCTAGTTTAACAATTCATCTAATTACTGAATCATTAGACAAGCACTTAACTGAAACAAAAGAAAAATATAATAATGATTTAATTTTAGTCGTAGGGGACCTGAATTGTAGATTAGCGGAATTAAATCAGTTAGATCCCTATATGTTGTCAGAAACTGATCTATTTAGTGAAAGACATAGCTTTGACAAAGTTGAAAACAAGAAAGGTAAAGCCATTATTGAAGTGATGGAAAATAGGTTCTTTGTATTATTAAATGGTAGAACCCGAGGAGACAGGCTAGGGCACTTTACTTGTATTCAAGCACGGGGTCAAAGTGTAGTTGATACTGCTTGGTGTAATCTCGAACAGGCTCATAATGTTGCGGATTTTAGCATATAATAAACTATCAAACTCTGATCACTTAGCTTTAAGGATAACACTTAAATACCCAATGTCGTACACATGTAAATCATGTAATCAAAATTTCCGATAACAGACAAACCATATAATGTAATGAAATGGGATAGTAAGAAAAAAGATGAATATATAAATCTATTAAAGCATTCCCCCAAAGTAGGTTTGAATATCCTTGAATACAATTCTGATACTGATTATTTATACAATAATTTATCAAATTCAATTCAGCAGACCGCGAGCCAGCTTGGCCTAATCCGTCGAAAAAACAATGTTACAAGCAATAGCCTTAAAAGAAACAAAAATTGGTTCGATCATGAATGCTATATCGCAAAAAAATGGGTTAAGAGTAATTATAAAAATTGGAAAAAGAATAATTATAATGAAGAATTAAGAACAGTTTTTTTGGCCTCCAAAAAATTGTACAAAAATTTCCTAAAATATAAGAAAAATTCCTATGAATTAAATGTAATCAATGCAATAAGTAATACTACCAACAGTAAACAATTCTGGCAAACAATAAATAGCTTTCGTAATACATCCAATCCAACCAATCCCATAACAATAGAAGCCTGGGAATCCTACTGTGAATTTAATTTCCCTACATGTGTACTTAAACAATACACTTATTTTGGAGTTTTACATCCTTTACTAGATTCCCCGATATCAATAGAAGAATTACAAATGTCTCTAGATAAATGCAAACTTAATAAAACCCCAGGAATGGATAACATTTCGTATGAATTTTATATAAATTTACCACAGAACTGGAAACTATATTTGTTGACGCTTTACAATAGAATCTTAGACACCGAGATAATCCCGAGGAGCTGGTCTAATATACTAAACGTACCAATCTATAAGAAAGGGGACAGAGCGGAACCGGACAATTACCGCCTTATCTCATTACTTAATTGTATTCTAAAAATTTTAACTCAAATTTTCTTGGAGCGATTAATTTTGTGGGATGAGGAAACGAATTGTATTCCCGAATCACAATCAGGCTTCAGAAAGGGTCGTGGATGTTTGGATAACCTTTTTACATTAAATACCATCGTTCAATACCAAATAGGATTCAAAAAGCAACAGCTTTTTGGTATATTTATCGATTTCAAGAGGGCCTTTGACTCGTTAAATCGAGAAATCATGTGGGAAAAGTTATTCAAGATAGGTATTAGCCCCAAAATAATAAGGTTATTCAGAAATCTGTATAACTCAATGACGATGAGGATTAAATGCCATGGCCACAATCTTACAAGTGAAATTAAGGTGACCAAAGGGGTGCCTCAGGGTGAGGTTACTAGCCCATACTTCTTCAGTGCTTTTTTAAGCGATATGGAAGAATATATGAGATCAAAGGGGGCTGATGGGATTCAAATCTCCCATTCATGTAATATTATGATATTATTGTATGCAGATGATGTGGTCATATTCTCAGATTCATATTCGGACTCATTAAAAAAATTAAAAATTCTTTTAGAATACTGTAATATTAATCAGTTAGAAGTAAATACGACTAAAACAAAAATAATTCAGTTCCACCGAGGTAAAAACAAATTAATTCCAAAAATTAAGTATAACGAATCAGAAATAGAAATCGTTAAATCGTATACATATTTAGGTATAACAATATCCAGTTCCGGAACTTTTCTAAAAGCAGCTCAAATGGCAGAAACAAAAAACAGAATATCAACTGGAGCAGTTTTAAGCATATGCAGTAAAGCTAAGATAAGAAATTGGCAAGCTAGAATTAGATTAAATGAAGCCATTAATACCAGCAGTTTATACTATGGTGTACAAATTTGGGGGTTAAGATATTCTGATAGGATAGAAAAAGCCAACTTAAACTTTTATAAAAATCTTAACTCTCTTTGCAAAACCACACCAGCTTGGATGATAAGATTAGAGTTTAACATAACCAATAGTAAATGTTATGTGTTAAAATATTGTTTAAAATGGATTTATAAATTATTATTGATGAAAAACAACAGATTCCCCAAAGAATGTTATTTAAAACTCCACGAAATGTCTCAAAAGAAGGACATTATAAAATTTAACTGGTTATGTCAAATCAAGCAGTGGCTTAACGAAATAAATCAAGCACACATACTTAATGAATTTAATGCAACATTATTCAAAAGTAAAATATCCCCGGTACTATATAATTTTAAAAATTATCTCGAGCAAAAAGATAAACTGCAACTACTATCTTCTAAATATAATCCTTATTATTTGAACATTTATGACCCAACTGACGAAATACAAAGTTACCTAAATTTAAATCTGCCATTCAGAATGATCAAAATAGTAGCGCAGTTAAGGCTTTCCGGCAAATATATCATTAAGCTTACCCTAAAAGATAATACTTATATAATTAACACATTAGAACAGTGCTCTATATGCAATAGGAAGCAAAACGAGGATTTATACCACCTGCTAGTAGGATGCCCCATGTATGCAGATATAAGAGGTAAATATTTACCAGGCGTTCAAAACAAATCCGTAGTAGAATTACCTGCAATATTGAAAGTAAATAGTGCAGAACAAATCCGGAATTTGTATTTTTTTATTATCTATTCTATGAAACTGAGGCAATTCATACTTGAGGGATAAGATACGTTTCATTTTCATTAATTCATTTCGCTACAATATTGACGTATTCTCATCAACAGTATTTAAGTATACATATATCTACACTTTAATATATTTTACAATATACTTATATTATTATTTTAATTTAAACAATTATTAGTTACATAATCAGCATAAGGAGAGAATTTTCTATTTATTTTCGCTATTATAAAAAAAAAAAAAAAAAAAAAAAAAAAAAAAAAAAAAAAAAAAAAAAAAAATGATGAAAGAAACACTTTTACTATCGTTTACATAAAACTAGTACATGTAAATAAATAGTGTAAACCCTGTTATAAACACTGATGTAAATAGTATTGTAAACACCTATATAGATTCTAAAATAGGTTGACATTTTTTGTATTTATTTATATCTATTGTCCATTTATAGTGAGATATTTTTTCATTGTTAAATATGTTTGTTTTTTGTTTTTTGTTTTTTCTCCTTATTATTAGTTTGTCGTAGTAGGTATGTAGTGTATGTGTATTTTTATTTACTTATTTTTTCTTACTATTAGTATGGTATTAGTAGTGACCAACTCTATTTGTATGGGGTTCTCCCGAAAAACAAATTACAATAAATAAATAATAAAAATACTCCAAGAGGGACCGTTAATATTGCTTTATTTAAATCGATCGCTGGAAAAGTAATGATCAAAAAACATCATTGGATAGAAGTCTCAGCAAAAAAAGGGGCAGCCATAAAATTGCTCTATATCAAAAAGACTGCCCCGCTAGGATAGAAGCAACAGGGTTTGGGACTCATTTTATGGTTAATTTATTATTGAATGATATTATTATTCTCGATACTAAACTACTGATTTAATTCAAAAGGTTGAGTCAATTATATTCGTAATTCCTTTCGATGGATTTTTGACTAAATTTATTACCGAACTACTATGAATTATATCCTTCGTAATAAAATATTATTCAGAAAATAAATCGCTAAACACTGTTGCTTCAATATTAGTTGCGTAGCATTTATGATATCAATCATTTTCATGGCTGAGGAGACTTTCATACAATGAGGTTGTTTTCTGGGAGTTATCAAGTTTTATTTTGCACTTTTTATTGATAGATGAACATCCGCAAAAGCCTCAATAGTTGCAGAAACAAAATCAAAACCCGATAATATTAATCCGGATAGCATAACAGAAGTGTCACCCATGAAGAATCGACACAAGATCTCCGACAAGATATTCAACAGTGACTGAGTGTATCCGAAAGAAGAAAGAGGTATATTGTTAAGTCAACTGAAAATGAGCTTTTCCAGGCATTATTGTATTCCTTTTTAATAGGCATAGCGAGTGGCTACGATTTAAAATTTAAACGAACCTTCGGAAACTTGAAGAAGTCTTAAATTCTGCATTAAAACGGTCAATACTCAAGTCTTTCTTGGAATTCCACGAATTTTGTGGTCTTATGATTATGGTGTCCAACCGTCGATTAGATCTAAATTAAGAAGGTTTACTGTTATCGGTGAATATATATATATATCTAATATTCATGCTAATATCGCTCCAGAAAACGATTATTGTACAGATTATTTAAATCTATTGTTCAAAAATTAGTTTAGGTTATGTATAGGTTTGTTCCAACAAGCACTTGAAACACATCGATAACCAACAGAATACTCATGCTCTCCCCCCACTCTTATTTTATTATTGATTCTGAATTTGATTGGTTGGTTTTCCCAATTGATTCATCCAGCAGTAAGACAATACTGAGATTTGTTAGTTTACAATTAGCTTTAATAGCTTGTTGGAGCATACCTTATGTTACATATGCCACATGTTTTTCAAATAACTAAACATTTTGAGTGATAATTAAATAATTATTTTCATGTTTTTTCCCGATAACTTCTTAAATAAATTAACCCAAAAAAAGGTTTCAATGGGACCACCTTGGGAAAATACTCTACATGATGTAAAAGGTTTCGTTCCAATTGGTCCATCCATCTCTGAGTAATCGGTGAACATACATAGAAAAAAAACACGAATAGAGTAACCTCCTCTTTCGTTCGAAGTCTGTTAAAAACTCACATACATCATAAAATCCTTCGACAATATCCGCCCAAAGCAATGTCTTGGGTGGAATATGATGGTGTTCCATACGTATATTAACTATTGTATTCCAAGAAACACTCCCTTCCGAATATGCAGTGGTTTGAGACTTTCCAGTTGTTCTCCAATTGAGGCCGGCGTTTGCCTCAAATAGCGCATTGTCCTGGGTACCGTCCTTTACATCCTTTCACTTTTGATATTGTTAGTCATTTTGTTATACTCCTGGCACTTTCCAATCTCCTAACTAAAAATAAATGAATAAAGAGAAACTACTATATACGTACCATGCTCATCAGTTTTGAGGAGAGAACAAAAGAAGAGATATTAAGGCTCAATCGTATTGACAGCAATAAGATAATTTTATGATTTCAATCAGCCGTTTGTAGATCAGAAATCTCTCTTTTATACGTAATCTGAATCGAGAGGATGCCTGATAATAACATTCTGACTGCAGAATATCGTGTATATACAGTACAAACTCATCAAATAATATTAAAGGAAATTGTCATAAAATGGTTTAATGAGGTTTCCCCATTTAATATATGTATAAAAGTATTATTTTGGTGTCCTTATTGTTCAAAATTTACAAGGGTTCAAACGTTTAAATTTTAAAACGCCATGTCAGTTCACAGGTATATTTTAAGGGATTTTTTTATTAAATTGCGTAGCACTTTGTAGTAAGCGTTAGTGTAAAAGTAATGCTAACGTTAAAATACATATTAAAAAAGTAAATAAATAATGCTTAATAAACATACAAACAAAAGATCCATTTGATTAATTTTTAGTTGTTTAGAGAATACGCCGTTTGAGATTGTATCTTTTACTGTCCAAAAATGGGCAGCCGCATAGTTGACAAAATCGTTTAAAATAATTGAAGTGGATAAAATTTGTTGCCAGAAACATTTAGAATTGTAGAATAATTAACCGAATAATTTTTGCCTTAGAATACGAATTTGTTGTAAAGAAATCTTTTTTAAGGTCTCATTCCACATTTTCCAGCCGTATTCGATTTACATGCCATACTATGTCAATCAGAAATTTCGAAAATTGTCTAATGACTTAGCTTACTTTCGAGTACCCCAACACTTTTTATTGATATAGCAAATCGGTATAACTACGAATTGAAAAGACAATGGGTTTATTTTACGAAAATCAGATTAGCGATTTGTTTAAAAGTAAAGATATTAAACGTATACATCAAAATATTAATATTCTGGTGTGAAATACTTTATATAGAGAGACGCATTAACTTTGAAAATATGTTCCTTTAATGAAAAATTAATAATAAAAACAATTAATATGAATAGGTTTATCTAATTAAAATTTGTTTACTATAGTAATATCTTAAAATAAAACATTATGAGTTTTTTCATAATTAAAAGAACACAAGGGAATACAATTTTTCTTGTAAATTTGTCCAAAAGATGTCTGGTAAAATTGTAAAAATGTCTATCCATTTTGATAGAAAAGATAACTAATTATAGAGCAAAATGTACACAAGTTAGATGTTGACGGCCAGACCGATATTTTGTTCTTATTTCAACCAGATTTCTGCTTATTAGCCCATCTCATTGAAGCTGCTCTTTCAGCGAATAACTGTTTGCATACCCCCAGTTCGAAGGCTTGCCATTACACCAGATTAATCACAGTTAGAGGACCAAGCTGTACGAGGTAGCCCTAAATTTATAGGCAGCCTGTTTCAGACGGCTACTGTAATTTAATGTTGACTTCCTCCTTCAAATGGAGTTATCGAAAATCACAAATAAGTATTATGTACATGTTTTCATATCAAGTAAAGATTTAATTTGAAGAAAATCAGATAAATATGTTGTTTTTTACTTTCACTTACCTATATATGAAATATATAGTAAGCGGAAGTATTGCGATCGTGAAAATTTTCGACTTCCGGTTTTCAACGGAAATACACGTTTTGGGGTCCCCTGAGTCAAAAATAACCAAGTCCCGCGAAATGGTCTGTGTGTCTGTGTGTGTGTGTGCGAACAGACTAGCTCAAAAACTATAAACCGTGCGAACCTGAAATTGGGTATTTAGAGTATGTATAGGCCCGCGATGTGACAGCAAAAATTTCATCAAATTTTCTCAAAGGGAGGGGGTACTTTATTTATTTATTTATAACTTTTTAAGTTTTTTTCGATTTTCTCAAAAACGGCTCTAACGATTTTGATTAAACTGAGTATTTGATCTATTGATATGCCCGAGATATGACTGTAAAAATTTCATCAAAATTGATCAACCGGAGGGGGGACTTTACTTAATAAATTTTGCATCATTTTCAAGTGTTTTTTTTTATTTACTCAAAAACGGTTTTAACGATTTTGATCAAACTTGGTATTTGATGTATTTATATGCCCGAGATATGACTGTAAAAATTTCATCAAAATTGATCAACAGGAGGGGGGACTTTACTTGATAAATTTTGTCCAATTTTCACCTTTTTGATCGATTATCTCAAAAACGGCTTTAACGATTTTTATCAAATTCGTCATGTTTAATGAAAATTAGTTGTTATTTAATATCAGGTAAGCTTTATCATTATTAAAATGTTCTGAGGGGGCTTAAATGTGGAAGGGGTCTTTTTTGTTTTTCTATAAAGTACCTTTGTTTTAGTTTATATTGAGAAATTAACTGTCTCTCATCACGCCTAAAAATAAGAAATGGCTAAATATAATATATATGAAGAAAATCAAGTAAACATATAGGGGGGAAAAAAGAAAAATATTCCGTCAACTCATAAAACACCTTGAGCTCACGCATGCGCCGTACGCCTTTAATGACAAACCAATGCGTTATAATTAAAGCTGTTCTGTTCATTTGAGAAGTGGCAATTAATAAAACGCATTAATTTCTAATCTAAGTAAGTTGGTAAGTGAAAGTTGTGTGTTGCGCGCAGGCACCAGATTTTTTTTTTTATATTATTCGTAAATATGGATTCGGTATAAAAACCTAATTAATCAAGTTCAATAAAAGTACCACTTTTTATACTACGATATACCTGTAAGCAATTCGACATTGACCGCTATTTCACAGACGATACAACAATATTAACAAAACATCAATATTATCACCTGCCTTTGCAGTACAAACACTACTTAAACAAATTAAATGACTAATGTAAATTATGGAAAATAAGACTTAAACATAGAAACATATGAAATTTACTCTCCGAAAAAATGCTCTTACTTAAATAGTAGGATGACCTGGGGCCGTACGTTAAAAGGAAAATAAATCTGGTGTAAAGCGCGCTACACAAAACTTTCATTCACCAATTAACTTTGATTAGAAATAGACGTGTTTGTTTAAAGTCCATTTCTCAAAGTCACACAATTTTCCACGTTCTTTTACTAATTTTTGTTAGTTTTGCTCTTCAAAGTACACTATTTTTTTTTATTATTAAATAAAATTTTTTATTATGATAATTCGGCAATGCAAGCATAATACTCCAAGTCGTCTAATTTTATAATTCTCTATGTAGTTGTTGAAAGCTTCATATAGTTCCTATGAAACAAATAATTTCCTTTAAATTTACAGAACACCTTTTTTTATAAACAATGGTCTGTCATTAAAGGCGTATGCATGCGGAATGCGTGGGCTCAACGTGTTTAGTGAGTTGACGGAATATTTTTCATTTTTTCTCCTCTATATGTTTACTTGATTTTTTTCATATTTCATATTTGGCCATTTCTTTTTTTTAGCCGAAAAGAGAGACAGATAATTTCTCTATATAAACAAAAACAAAGGTACTTTATAGGAAAACAAAAATTTATGCCCCCTCAGAACATTTTAATAATGATAAAGCTTACCTGATATTGAAGAATACTTGATTCTCATTGAACATGACGAGTTTAATCAAAATCGTTGAAGCTTCTTTTAAGAAAATCGAAAAAACGTACAAATGGGAAAACAAGTTTTGAAATAGTTATACATATATACAGCCCATTTGGGGAAATAAAAAGAGCACCTGAAAATGAGTCAAAATTCTTTTGATAAAGTGCCCCCTCCGGTTAATCAATTTTGATGAAATTTTCGTAGTCATATCTCGGGCATACAAATACATCAAATACCTAGTTTAATAAAAATCGTAAGAGCCGTTTTTGAGAAAATAAAAAAAAAAACGTAAAAAGTTTTTAAATTAAGTACACCCTCCGTTTGACTAATTTTGATGAAATTTTTTCTGTCACATCAAGGGCATATACATATACTAAATACCCAATATCAGGTTCCTACGGTTTATAGTTTTTGAGCGAGTCTGTTCACACACACAGACCATTTCGCGTGACATGGTTATTCGGACTCAGGAGACCCCAAAAACGTGTAATTCCGTCGAAATTTTTTACGTTCGCAATACTATAAATTTCATAACTAGGTACGTGAAAATAAAAAAAGCTTTTGATAAACGACTGTAGCTGCTTTACCCACTTTTTTCCAAATCCTCAAAACTAAAACTTAGACAAAAACTAAATATATACCCATACTTACTTAATTCTTTATGGACATAATGATCACAAATCTAAGGGATCGCCAAAAAGAATCGTTTACAAAAGCTTCAGACGTTTCAACCAAAAATATTACAATTCATTTAAGAAGCACCACGTGACTAATCAAACCGTACATACCAACAAATAAGAACTTTTACAAACGTTTCAACACTAACTTACATGAACATATTCACCTCCTCATAGTTAGATAGATAGATATTTATTTATCTTTGGGGGAAATCCCCATGCAAATAGAGCCTGTCTGGGATATTTAATGATACATATTAATAAGTTTTACAAAGTATGAAATACTCATAAATCTCAATAATCTCATAAATGTAGTTTGAATACTAACTTTGTATATAAAAGTTTTGACCATTAATCAATTTAAAATAAAGTTTAAACGAGATAATAAACAAATAAAGAATAGATAATGATTATTAACAGAAGGAAGAAAAAAAATATATACACACAACAGCAATAAAATTAAAAATGAACTCATATTAAACAATATTTTTGCTGTTTTTAGTCTGTAATTTAAAAATATAATCAATTTAACGATGTATATATAAATCTAAAGGTGGTAGCTATATCATTTGCTTTGTACATAATGTATAAAATGGATGGTAGATGGATATTATTGTTTAAACGTGTCGGATCAATTCAATGTGTTTATAGCCATATTGTCGAATAACTTATTAACTACAGTTGTTTAGGGATGATTATAAAAAAAACTATTTTATTCGTTGATGATAAATGATCTTAATTTCAGGCAATTAATTATGTAGTAATATATCTGTTTCATTTTTGTTTTTAAATTAACCTCCTTATTCGAGATATGGCTACAAATGACATGCCCATTAATATTAGCAGGAGATTAAAAGGCGTTGTATGAGAGATCTCTTTCTTTAACAAACCGGAGTAACTGAAACCAGCCAGGGAAGAGATTCTGCTGGGTGCCATCCTTCCCTATGCCTGACATGTTAGTGTTTGTCTAAGTAAAACAGCCATCAAATCTGGTGATTGTCAAAATATTTTGGACGGATTCACAAATGGAGCAAAAAAAAAAAATCTTCAAGTAATTGGAATTCGAGGAAAAAATCGGTATTTTTCATTTACTCGATGAATTCCCATTCTTGGAAGCAATTAGCTATTCATTCTAATTAATTTTCCCAAAAACACGATTGTAGGACAAATATAAATTGTAGAATTAGGAAGACGAGTTAGATTCCGGTGAAAATTGGTTCACAAGAATTTACTTAAAATGTGATAAATTATATTTCTCATACAAAACCAAGAGAAGAGACAGTAATTGTTTTAATTTAGTAATTTGTTAATTTTTATCAATAATTATCAATGATAAAAATTAACAAATTACTAATTTTTTTCTCAAATATATAATTTTTTTAGTTATATAAAATTTACTTATTTATTTTTTTTTTATTTTACTTTTACCCCTTAAGCTTGTAAATGTAAAATTTATTTCATTTGCAATATTTCTAAATTTATTCATCGTATTAAGGATGTAATGATTGAATAAAAATTTAAAAAGTAATATTTAAGATCTCTACGAACTCAAGTTGAAGTTCATTTTTGTTTTATATCATGATCCATTGGTATTCATGAGGGATTGTTAGACCTCATTGTTTATAATCAATCCAGAATAAAATGATCCTCTTGTTATTCGGCTTTTGGAAGGATAAAGAGAAATAGTTCAAAGACATTCTGTTCCCTTCGTTACTTGAAGGACCCGTCTCCCTTCCAAGGTAGGGAGGGAATTGATTAAAGAGATGAGAGTGTCTCCGTCACCGACCTGCGAAATAATCTCAATTCAGCTAAGGATTATCTTAATCTTCAGGTATCTTCAAATAAAACGATGTTGAAGAAGGCGGGAAAATCTTATTCTTTCAAACATCAATGATTTCACGATTTCATGGAGACGAAAAAAATAACATAGATAAAATAAAATTCGTTAAGTTTATTATTTTTACTAAACACTTTTACACATTACTAGCCTTAAAAAAAAAAATCTGGTCGTGCTCGCAACACACAACTTTCACTTAACAACTTACTTAGATTAGAAATTAATGCGTTTTGTTAATTGCCACTTCTCAAATGAACATAACGGCTTTAATTATGAACAATGGTCTGTCATTAAAGGCGTACTCCGCATGCGTGGGCTCAACGAGTTTTATGAGTTGACTTAATATTTTTCTTTTTTTCTCCTCTTTATGTTTTCTTTATTTTTTTCATATTTCATATTTGGCCATTTCTTTTTTTTAGCCGAAAAGAGAGACAGATAATTTCTCTATATAAACAAAAACAAAGGTACTTTATAGGAAAACAAAAATTTATGCCCCCTCAGAACATTTTAATAATGATAAAGCTTACCTGATATTGAAGAATACTTGATTCTCATTGAACATGACGAGTTTAATCAAAATCGTTGAAGCTTCTTTTAAGAAAATCGAAAAAACGTACAAATGGGAAAACAAGTTTTGAAATAGTTATACATATATACAGCCCATTTGGGGAAATAAAAAGAGCACCTGAAAATGAGTCAAAATTCTTTTGATAAAGTGCCCCCTCCGGTTAATCAATTTTGATGAAATTTTCGTAGTCATATCTCGGGCATACAAATACATCAAATACCTAGTTTAATAAAAATCGTAAGAGCCGTTTTTGAGAAAATCAAAAAAAAAACGTAAAAAGTTTTTAAATTAAGTACACCCTCCGTTTGACTAATTTTGATGAAATTTTTTCTGTCACATCAAGGGCATATACATATACTAAATACCCAATATCAGGTTCCTACGGTTTATAGTTTTTGAGCGAGTCTGTTCACACACACAGACCATTTCGCGTGACATGGTTACTTTATAATAAAGAAAGAAACAAACAAAAAAACCCCCCCCCCCAAAAAAAAGTCCCCTCAGAACATTTTAATAATGATAAAGCTTACCTGATATTAAAGAAAATCTAATTTTCATTAAACACGACGAAATTGATAAAAATCGTTAAAGCCGTTTTTGAGATAATCGAAAAAAAGGTAAATAAAGTGCCCCCTCAGTTGGACCAATTTTAATTAAATGTTGGCTTTTACATATTTGGTTTATACATACATCAAATACCCAGTTTCTTCAAAATTGTTAAAGCCGTTTTTGAGTAAGTAAAAAAAACACGTGAAAATGATACAAAATTTATTAAGTAAAGTCCCCCCTCTGGTTAATCAATTTTGATGAAATTTTTACAGTCGTATCTCGGGAATATAAATAGATCAAATACTCAGTTTAATCAAAATCGTTAGAGCCGTTTTTGAGAAAATCGAAAAAAAACGTAAAAAGTTATTAAATAAAGTACCCCCTCCCTTTGAGCAATTTTGATGAAATTTTTGCTGTCACATCGCGGGTATATACCTACACTATATACCCAATTTCAGGTTTCCACGGTTTATAGTTTTTGAGCTAGTCTGTTTACACACACACACACACACACACACACACACAGACCATTTCGCGGGACTTGGTTATTTCGACTCAGGGGGTCCCAAAACGTGTATTTCCGTTGAAAACCGGAAGTCGAAATTTTTCACGGTCGCAATACTTCCACTTATTATATATTTCATATATAGGTAAGTAAAAGTAAAAAAATCTGGTGCGTGCTCGCAACACACAACTTTCACTTACCAACTTACTTAGATTAGAAATTAATGCGTTTTGTTAATTGCCACTTCTCAAATGAACATAACGGCTTTAATTATGAACAATGGTCTGTCATTAAAGGCGTACTCCGCATGCGTGGGCTCAACGAGTTTTATGAGTTGACTGAATATTTTTCTTTTTTTCTCCTCTTTATGTTTTCTATATTTTTATCATATCTCATATTTAGCCATTTCTTATTTTTAGGCGTAACGAGAGACAGTTAATTTCTCCATGTAAACAAAAACAAAGGTACTTTATAAGAAAGAAATAAACAAACAAAAAAGGCCCCCCCCCAAAAAAAAAACCCCTGGAACATTTTAATAATGATAAAGCTTACCTGATATTAAAGAAAACCTAATTTTCATTAAACATGACGAATTTGATAAAAATCGTTAAAGCCGTTTTTGAGATAATCGAAAAAAAGGTAAAAATTGGAAAAAAAAGTCATGAAATAAAGTGCCCCCTCAGTTGGACCAATTTTGATGAAATATTGGCTTTTACATACTTGATATATACATACATCAAATACAAAAGATTGAATCAAATCGTTAAAGCCGTTTTTGAGTAAATAAAAAATATGTACGCGTGAAATTGGTAAAAAACATGAAGTAAACATTAAGTAAAGTCCCCCCTCCGGTTGATCAATTTTGATGAAATTTTGACAGTCGTATCTCGGGGCATATAAATAGATTAAATACTCAGTTTAATCAAAATCGTTAGAGCCGTTTTTGAGAAAATCGAAAAAAACGTAAAAAGTTATTAAATAAAGTACCCCCTCCCTTTGAGCAATTTTGATAAAAATTTCGCTGTCACGTCGCGGGCATATACCTACTCTAAATACCCAATTTCAGGATCCCACGGTTTATAGTTTTTGAGCTAGTCTGTTCACACACACACACACAGACACACACACACACACACACACACACACACACAGACCATTTCGCGGGACTTAGTCATTTCGACTCAGGGGGTCCCAAAACGTGTATTTCCGTTGAAAACCGGATTTCGAAATTTTTCACGATCGCAATACTTCCACTTACTATATATTTCATATATAGGTAAGTGAAAGTAAAAAAATTGCTCATATAGGTCACTGATTTAATGCATTTTTTGGCCTTATAATAAAAATTGTTATGAATGGTGTTGATTATTTATTATTAAATTTAGGATATTGATACTAATTCAATACCTTTAGATGACGGTTATCCGTAGGTTTGTTCCCTTATCGTATTTAAAAAATCTGGTGCGTGCTCGCAACACACAACTTTCACTTACCAACTTACTTAGATTAGAAATTAATGCGTTTTGTTAATTGCCACTTTCCAAATGAACAGAGCGGCTTTAATTATGAACAATGGTCTGTCATTAAAGGCGTACTCCGCATGCGAGGGCTCAACGAGTTTTATGAGTTGACTGAATATTTTTCTTTTTTTCTCCTCTTTATGTTTTCTTTATTTTTATCATATTTCATATTTAGCCATTTCTTATTTTTAGGCGTAACGAGAGACAGTTAATTTCTCCATGTAAACAAAAACAAAGGTACTTTATAAGAAAGAAACAAACAAACAAAAAAGGCCCCCCCCAAAAAAAAAGCCCCCTCAGAACATTTTAATAATGATAAAGCTTACCTGATATTAAAGAAAACCTAATTTTCATTAAACATGACGCATTTGATAAAAATCGTTAAAGCTGTTTTTGAGATATTCGAAAAAAAGGTAAAAATTGGAAAAATGTCATGAAATAAAGTGCCCCCTCAGTTGGACCAATTTTGATGAAATGTTGGCTTTTACATATTTGGTTTATACATACATCAAATACCCAGTTTCTTCAAAATTGTTAAAGCCGTTTTTGAGTAAGTAAAAAAATTGGGTGTGCGTCGGACCACACGGTGGAAGTTATACTTCTTTGGCCATTCTCATACACCCACTCACGCACACAAACAGACAGGATATATAAATGAAATATAAGACATTTTTCAATATTATTCAATACATTTATCTTCAATATATTATACGTGACTTCATTATTATATTATACACCTATATTATCATTATCAGTAATTTCTTCTATAATCATTCTTTTATCTTGCTCATTTCCTGGTTGGTCATTAGAAATCGTACTGTATTCCAAGAAAGACACAATTGGCTTATGATAACTAAAGTAACTAACATATATTCTAGACTCAAACTTTTCAAGATATCTACTAAATACAGCATCAATGGTCGTTCCGTATCTGGTCGTACCTTGATTCTTGTCATTCGACATTACCAAGTCTAGTTTGTCTTTTAGAAAATGTATCAATGGCTCTGTTTGTTCATCGGAAAAATTGATGTTGAAATCCCCGCTCATTATCATTGGGATTTCATGAAAATTTTCATCGAGCAGTGCGGAACCTTCTCTGGTATAAATTAACAAATTTTGGTGTATGAACTTAATGATCTGTTTTACAGTTTTACCGGGAGAGATGTATAGCGCCACAACTATGAATTCTCGACCATAGGCGTCAGTCCTTCTCCTTCTACTCTACCCCTCATCGATAACGGCAATTGGCGGTTGAATAAAATAAACAAAACACAGAAATTACTAAATAATTTTGTCGTTATTCTACGAACTTTTTACAAAGTGGACATTTCAGTCTTCCGACTATTTTCAACACTGAAGTAATGAAATGAAATTATATAAAATTTATTTAGCATTAAATGCTATTCAAGTTTTATACATAAATTAACAATATAAATATAAACATTTCAATATCTTAACAATTTTAACGTTTTAACATAATTAAGAATTTTTTGTTTAAACAATGATAAAGATTTCACATTTTTAATATATTTTGGTAACTTATTATAATCAGATAGACCTTTTTTAAACAAAGAAAAGTATTGTGTTTCTTAACAAATCCAATAAAAAAGTTTTGGTTTTGTCGAGTTTTGTGGCTATGTACATTTTTAGAAAAAGACACAATTGGCTTATGATAACTAAAGTAACTAACATATATTCTAGACTCAAACTTTTCAAGATATCTACTAAATACAGCATCAATGGTCTTTTTACAGTATGAATCTAAAATCTTTAGTTTTTAAGATATTTTAATCCGAATTTTCAAAAAAATTGCATTACTTGATTTTTGGCGTTGGATTTTTCACTTCTCACCTCTCTAACTTGGCGAAACGACAACGCACAACTTCGAGTTATGGGTTATTAGAAAGATAATCAAATTTTGAACGTTTCCCTCACTTACAGTATCTATCTAGGATCGTTAGTTTTTAAGATATCTTAATCTAAAGTTTCAAAAAAGTTGTACTTCTTGATTTTCGACACTGACTTTTTCTTTTCTCACGTCTCTAACTTGTCGCCAAGACAACTTTAAATTTTGAATTATAGTTAATTTAAAAGAGCACTAAATTGTGAACATGGCACTTTTTACAGTATGTTTCTATGACTTTTAGTTCATGAGATATTTTAATCCAAACGCATTCAGCCTGGCGTTTCAGTTTTTAAAAAAAATCGATAGTTCTTAAAAATTTGTTCTTACTTTTCAGCGTGACGCGGTTTCTCGACCAACATCCCATCCCAAAGTGTCTAACGGGCGCAAAGAAGTATAACTTCAAAAATATGTACACGTGAAATTGGTACAAAATTTATTAAGTAAAGTCCCCCCTCCGGTTGATCAATTTTGATGAAATTTTTACAGTCGTATCTCGGGCATATACATACATCAAATACCCAGTTTCTTCAAAATCGTTAAAGCCATTTTTGAGTAAATAAAAAAAACACGTGAAAATGATTCAAAATTTATTAAGTAAAGTCCCCCCTCTGGTTAATCAATTTTGATGAAATTTTTACAGTCATATCTCGGGCATATAAATAGATTAAATACTCAGTTTAATCAAAATCGTTAAAGCCGTTTTTGAGAAAATCGAAAAAAAACGTAAAAAGTTATTAAATAAAGTACCCCCTCCCTTTGAGCAATTTTGATGAAATTTTTGCTGTCACATCGCGGGCATATACCTACACTAAATACCCAATTTCAGGTTCCCACGGTTTATAGTTTTTGAGTTAGTCTGTTCACACACACACACAGACTATTTCGCGGGACTTGGTTATTTTGACTCAGGGGACCCCAAAACGTGTATTTCCGTTGAAAACCGGAAGTCGAAAATTTTCACGATCGCAATACTTCCACTTACTATATATTTCATATATAGGTAAGTGAAATTAAAAAATTAGAATGAATTTTTTAGTCTAATTTTCCTACATGAACAATACGAAAATACATATTGTTATTTAAATTTTAATTCGTCAGTGATAAGTTTATGAATACGATTTTGTTGTTGTTGTTTTTTTGGGTAAAATATGAAAAAAAAAAAACATATTTAAACAGCAGATTTGAATGAGGTTAGGCTCTTGAATATTCTTAAGGTTTGATTGAAAGAAAAAAAGGTTTGATTTAAAATAAGTTATACCTTTGTTTTGTTTATTATGGTTTTATGCCTCTTAAACCCTAGTAAACAAATGTGTAGGTTTTAACATCCAAGATGGCCGCTATCATATCATCTATCAATGAAAGAAAAAATCTGGTGCGATGCGCGCAACACACAACTTTCACTTACGAACTTACTTAGATCAGAAATAGACGTGTTTCTATATGTATATGCTTATAGTTGTATATCTCCTTAAGTTATAATGTATCTGTAATGCAAAACTTCAAAGTTTTCAGAACTTTTCGATTCATTATTGCTTATTTCTTTTAAGGGACCTAATTTCACCAACAGTCGAGATTTTATTTACTGCTTGGCTGTTTTTTACAGCGATTTGTTTTTTATAAATATATCGTAAAGATGAATCGATAGGTGTATTTACTTCTCTTATGCCTTTCTGGAAATCGAGAACGATTACTGTTCCTAAAAAATCACTTTATATTGCCTTCAGAAATTTATTATGGAACTAAAGTTTCTAAAATAAAATATAATTAACTAAACAACGTAATTATACATAAATACAGCCGTTTTTGAGGAAATAAAATAAAAAAACACCTGAAAATGAGACAAAATTCTTTTGATAAAGTACCCCCTCCGTTTCATAAATTTTGATGAAATTTTGACTGTCACATCGCGGGCTTATACATACCTCAAATACCGAGTTTAATGAAAATCGTTATAGCTGTTTTCGAGAAAATTGAGAAAAACCTAAAAATTAGACAAAATTCTTTAAATAAAGTACGCCTTCCGTTTGACCAATTTTGGTGAAATGTTTGCTGTCACACCACGAATTTATACATACACTAAATACCCAATTTCAGTTTTGTACGACTTATATTTTTTGACCTAGTCTGTTCAAACACACACCGACCATTTCGCGGGATAGGGGAAAACGTCCAAAAATGCGGAAATCTCCTTTTGGTGTTAGACAAAAAGGTGCAGCACAGGACAGAAGAATTCCGTTCTACCATAGCAGAAAAAATGGCTGACAAAGCAGAGGTCACTAGCAAGATTGACTCTGTCCCTATTGAATAGAAGGATCTCGATGAATTGTCTGTTGCTGATGAAGTGCACAAAGCACTTCAAAATCAAATAAATGGGGCACAAAATATTGAGATCTCTGTTGTTAAATCTCTTAGGAAGGCCTACGGTGGCACGCAGACAGCCTTGAAAAGTTGGCCAAAAAGTCCTTGAAAAGCGCATCATTCGTGTAGGATGAATAAACAGCCGAGCGAGGGAAAAGATTTCGCTTCAGAGATGTTTCCGATGCTTAGCATATGGTCACATTGCTCGAATGTGCAACGGTCCTGATCGCATGAGACTACTATGTCTGCGAAGCCGTGAAGATGGACATCCAGCCAAGGAATGTGCAGCAGAACGGCGCTGTCTTCTATGCACTGAAGATAAAAACGGTAGACACACTACTTGTGGCTTTGTCTGCCCTGTTTATCAATGCTCAGCCCAGGACCTTTTCTGGCAAACTATAAGTGAGAAGGGTATTGACGTCGCTGTACTGTGCGAACAGTATAAGAATGTGGAAAGTTCCTATTTCTGAAAGACGGACAAAACCGGAAAAGCAGCTATCTGTGTTAGGAAGGGCGATTATATTCCGGAAACCCAGCAAAACTCAACAAATGACTTGGTTTGGGTCAAGGTGAGTGATATCTACATCTGGAGCGTCTACGAACCTCCAAGCGCCTCACAAGTTGAATTCGAAGAACTGCTTGACAGAATTGTACAGGAACTGCGAGGTTGTCATTGCAGGAGACTTTAACGCTTGGGCTACGGCATGTGGGAGCAAAGAGACCAATAAGAGAGGCGAATGTGTTCTCGACGTATTCGCTGCGCTCGACATTGTGCTCTTAAACGCAGGCTCCACCCCCTACATTCACTAGAAATTATCACGCTTCAATTGTTGATCTGACGTGTGCTAGTCCATGCCTTGTTTCTGACAACAAATGGCACGTAAGCGAAAAAAAGAACGTAAGTTCTTTTTTTTGTTTTAGTTTAAAGTAAACTTTAAATCATGGTTTTCACCTAAAAACACATTTTAGACAATCTTTTACTGTCTGTAGCCACTGACCGAAAAATTTATCCACAATCCATAAACTATTTCGGTCTGATGCTGAATTTGGTCATTTAGGATGAAAAATATATAAATATATAAATACACTATATAACAGTATAAGTTTACATCATTCGACACCTACCAAAAATACAATTTTATTGACGCATTGCAAGAAAATAATTCAAATATTGAAAGTAAACTAATGGTATAAAATGTTATTATACACAATGCACTTTTACATTTCAAAGTATAACAAACAGAAATTTCATATTATACAAACTTTTGTAGCATTCACTATTTTTTAGAATATTATTCTTTATAATTTTACAATATGAAACATTGTAAAAGTTCGTTGAAAGTACATGGAACGTTTAATTAAGTGTTACATAATTTTATTTTACATTGCGTAATAATAGTACATTTTAGTATCCAATGCTGTTAACTCGTAAAAAGAAAGAAACATAAAGACTGATGGAGGTTTTATGTTACACATTTAATAGCAGCTTAAAGTCACCCTAGAAAATAAAGAGTGCATTTCGGTGGGAAATACGTATCACCGTCGTCTATATAAGTACAATCTTTATATAGGCATTTTATTTCATACCAAGGATGATCTTTTAGTACTATTTACTGCTCATAAACTTTTAATAGAACGGATAAGTAATACAGAGCAATATTTTTTGATAATTATCCGTCGGCTACAAAATATCCTGGATACCTAACTTAATAATGATCGGCAAAAATGGTTATGAATGAATTTGAATTGCAGACGATTGGAACGAAACCGCTAAGGAAAATAATAATTTTTTCGTTACTATAAATCTTTATATTTTTTATTCACTGCAGCCCAACCAGCAAATCCGTTTTAAATGTATTTTATGCCCCATTTGCATTATTACAATTCATATTTAATTTATTTATAATATTTGTCGCTCCTACATGAAGTTATTATAGTTATTACAAGTTGAAATTGTAACGGAATTTGTGATTGAACAGCCATATTACCTATTTTTTATGATCATTTGTATTTATCTGAGACAAACATATAAATATGCATATGAATTGATAATAATAGACATAACAATTTTTTTTTTTTAAGCAATATCTCTCACACTTGAGTTGGACGAGACTATACAGAAGCACAAAATGATGAAATCCTGTTTCACACAAAATTAGCAGTTACATAATTGTTTGGCTGCTATGACTCATGTGAAACAAAAACGTACAGCATAATAACTACAGTAATAATCACTCACAATACTTTAAATAAATACAAGTAACATTTTCTGAAATAAACGTAATCTATATACAGTACCAGTCAAAAGTTTAGACTCACCCTTAGATTTTGTAAAATAAATGCATAACAACATTTTATTTATTGAACAACATAACAAGTATAATTTTATTTATAACTAGCTGTATATCCCGGTTCACCCAGGGAATTTGGAAAACAATGAGAAATGCCATGGGTCAAGAAAAGTTCGTTAGGACAGAAATAAGATTTTTCTCGACTCCAACAGTTGATTTCGTAAAAATCTAATGTAAAGCGAGATCATAACGATTTTTATAACAATACCTAAATAATACAACCAGAGATTGGATGTAGTTATGCAATTACAATATGGACAGGTGTTCGCAACAGGTATGAAAGAACCACTGAGCGAAATTTGGAGAATTTAGGACAAACGGTATGGATTTCTATAAAGAACAAACAAACAGAATTTCATCTTTAATTATATAGATTGTATTCGCAACAATCGTATAGTTTTTGAAAAGTTGTCTCTTGAGTTACAATTATTTTTTTCAAACTTGAAGATTGTGAATTAAATACAAGTGAGTCTAAACTTTTGACTGGTACTGTATATTATTATTTTCTTAAACTTTATTTTGCTTTTTAGTATCAACAAATATACTTATAACATGATAACAATTTTCAATCTCCAAAAAGCTTTATTATTCCTAATAATCAAAATGAAGTAAATATTTAATATGTAAGTGTTTTACACGTGTCGAGCGAAAGCAGTTTGAGTAACTAAAATACATCCCTTTACCCCAAATTCTGACTTTATTTTACTATTTATTTATTTAATATATTTCTGTTTTTAACATATTTACATGTAGTCTGGCACCACATGTGATACATGATGTTTACATAACAGTACTATACTACATACTTAATGTCATGAATTTATTTAAACTTCACAGCACCTATTTATTATTTATTATTTAATTACTAACCTATAACTTTTTGAATTAATAGTTGGAATCAGAACAATAGGAATTACTGATAACGTTTCTTTGTAATATTCATAAACAGTATAAAAATTAATCATTGAACTAAACATATAAATAAACAACAACAATAAAGTCTAAGAAGTCATTATTATTTAGCTAGAGCAACAACACTTGTTTCTTAGTGTCATCACTCATTCATAATAAACGATACCATTTTCATCGCTTGTTGGACATAGTAACCATTGTTTAAATGTTTTCGAAATTTTTTATTAGAATATAATCGAATTTATGACAATGCTAGAATGCCTGTTAATAAAGGGTTAATTTTAATTATGCATCAATTCATAGTTTCTAGTCATTCTCAATAATGGAGCCATGCAGGTATGCTTTAGTGTATGAAAGGCATAAAAGTTGAGCTATCCCATAGCTTGCACATGTTTTATAGAATGCTTATATGGCACCATTATGTATCACTCACCAGAGATAACTAATTTATATCCATTTTCATGAAGAATTCTTTAATTTCATTGCTCCTGATTCTTATTTGACTTCTTATCTTAACTGCTTTATGTCAACGTTGAATTTTAGTTAATTCTCGGGTTGGGATTCGCATATATATATTTTTCTTAAATTTATTATAATTTAAACAAAAAAATAATAGTATTTTTTATAAATCGATGTCAGTTGATTTACATTAGTTATAGGATGCGCTCATGATGATTTCGATTTTCTAATTGTTTCGTAATACCTTAATTTCCTTTATATCTGCCCTTCTAAGTCCTTTGGTAGAAATAAATTTATAACTAAAGATTGTAGAGGGTAAAAATCAAGAAATTCAAAAATAAGAATATACTAAATTTCCTAATTTTCTATAAAAACATTGTACATAAGGAACTTAGACTCATAGTATTCAGATATCATTTATAACAAAATATAAAAATAAAATAAAAACATCGAGTTCAGTTTCAGTAATTATTTTTGCTATTTTACATATGTTTTAGTATGGTTTTCTAGATTCATTTCACAGATACTTTATACTAATTTTTATGATTCATATACTAAGATTTATGATTTTTTTTCTTTTTTTGATAGAATATTAAAGTTTAAAAAGCCAACTAATATCCGAGAAGTATGATATAGGCAAAAAATAACGAGCATTAAAATTATTTTAACATCAATCAAGTTAATTTCGACAAAGGACATGTAAGCTGATTGCGGAGTTAAGGCATTCGGAAATTTGATAGCGTGCTCAATCCAAAAGACAGCATCATCCACAGGCGAAGTTCGAGAGTCCCTCAGCATAGCAGACCTCCTTTCAGCACTTTCTTTATATCTGCTGGGTTTGATTTTTATTAATTTAAAGAATTTGCTATAAACACTTTGTAAATTTACTTATATAGCGAAATTCTTTTATTTATTAAATTTATTTATTTTTTATACAAAAAAAGTTAATATTACTAACTGAAAGATAAGTAAAGGCTACCTTTTATTATTAAGTATCTCCTTGATTGCCCAATCCAGAGAGCTTTCGGTGACGTTGTCGTGGTCCAATCTGATGCAGAATCCTGCAGTTACTGCTGCCGCGACATTTTTGGGCTGGTCTCCAAAATATGGAATTCCTATGATCGGAATTCCAAAATAGGCTGCTTCGTATAAGCTTGAGTACCCGCCGTGAGTTATGAATAGTAAAGTCCGGTTGTGACCTGTAATTTGTTTGTTAATTTATAATATTTGGTTCTATAATTTAGAACTTGAATAGCACAGTTTATTTTTAAATAAACTAGATACACAAAATCTAATGGATCCACGGTGGATTACTTGTCAAATTTGTTTTCCCCCAGTAACATTTACACCTTCTGTTCTCTATGCGAATGCAAATAAAAAATCTTAAAAGCAACACACAACTTTCACTTACCAACCTACTTGTAGTAAATATCCACGTGTTTTGATCATTGGGTAAACCAAATTTACAGAAAATAGCTTTAGCCCCACTTATATACTTATTTTTGTTTGTTATTCTCCATAAGGTATAGAGTATTATAATTATAGAAAAAGTTGAGAGTATTCTGTAATTTTCTTTTATTCATTATTATTTATTCCTTTTTTTAAGGGTAAAAATCCTAAGTTAATCCATAATCGAGTTTCTTTTGCCGCTTTTTGTAAATATATAGCGAATGGAAATCGACAGAAGAGGTATTTCGAGATCATAGATAATTAGAAATAATTTTTCAATTTTAGTCTCTAATGCCTTTCCAGAAACCGATGAGATAATTGCCGAGGATTGCCCACTAAAATTAAAACGTGTATTTCCGTTGGAACCGGAAACCGAAATTTTTCCTGATCGCAATACTTTCCTTTCTATTTATATTTCATGTATAGGTAAGTGAACGTAAGAAACGATGAAATTTGAGAAAAAACAATTATTGTTTTATTCTTATTAGCTGAAGGAAAATTTTACCAATTTTTATTGATGAAGCAAATTACTTAATATTTGTTGCTGAGGAAACCATGTTGACATCATGACGTTAGTTGGTATCCGTTCTTTTGGAATGTCGGAGTCCCACTTCATTAATATCCTTTGTTTCAGATTGCGAAACACGTTCATCAACGTACTCGCAATATCTCCGAATTCCTTAGATACCATGGCCAGATTGGTCCCTAGTGACATGTATATCACGCCATGTGTGGCATTGTCCAAGAAGCTATGAAGACGCTAGAATCCGATTAACAACACCTTTTATTAATATACAAATTTGACTCATAAAGCACCAATTAACTTAAATTAATTTTAGCAGTAAAGCTTCTTACTTAGCCGCAGTTAATTAGCTGTAACTTCATGATGTAAAAAAAAAAAAAAGGCCATAACAAAACTGGTAGAAAATATTGAATAAAATAAGTAATGTATGTCATTCAATATAGATTTTATAATTTTTTAATTGGTTCATTTAATTCTAATACAGAGTCTGAATATAACTTTTTGTAATAGTGGGGATAATATTACCTACAACATTTACAATAAAATTTGTAAAAGATATTTTGTATATTGATTTAAAATTAGGACGTTAAACTTATACATCCTTGAGAAGTAAATTGTTTTTGACAGTACGTCACAGTTTTTAATGTTCATTGAATAGAATTTAAAAGCAGATAATTGTATATGTAGTTCACAGTGAGCAAAGGAGTATCTTAAACTAATGAATGAACAATAAATAGTGTAACGTTAAATCGTTAAATAAAAACATGTGATTAAAATCCCAGACCTTTTGTTGGAACGAACTAGTGGTTGGAGCGAACCGTCAAAGCACGTGTTTGGGACTGGATTGTTCGAGCTCGGTCCACGCAGGCATGGTAGGTTCCAGAAGGTTCCTTTTACAACTATATATAAGGAGCGAGTGACTGGACAGTCTTAATCTTTGTCTTGACTGTGAAGCTCAAGCCATATGATTTGTGTTACAAAGTGATAATTTTTGTAACCTGCTTTAATATCCGTGTTTTTATAATTCGCGTGGCATTGACCATTGTTCAATCGTTGAATAAATATTGTTAACCCACAGAAGTGTTACAATACAATTGCATTGAATGTTAATTACGACCACCATTTACTATGTACTATGCCAGGCTCTTAATATATTTTTCTAAAAAAAAAGTATTATAGAGGATATTGCAGAGCGATATCATCTGTGCCCCATAAAGCTGCAAATATTCCTAGCCCGAAATAGGACAAGAAATCAAGGAACCTTTCCCGGGACATTTATTCATACATAAGAATCCCGGAACATAAAAATCCCCACGGAAGATTAAATTAAATGTGAAAAGTTGTGAAAGTTTACTGTGCTTCAGTTTAGCTTATTAAAAACAACAATACTTAATAAATAAAAAATACCTGTGGAAGAGGTTTCTTCTCCTTCTGTATCACGACACCCGCAATCTTTTTGACATGTGGAGATGTTGGATAGGGATAACTTAAGGCTGGATGACTGTTAACCAAGATCATACTGATGTTTGCCAGAAGGTAATCCAGCGGTGGTCGATTTTCACTACCGTAGTATTTCAACGACCTCTTAGCCAATTTTTCCATTCGGAGTAGGTAGAACTGACTGGTCAGAGAGAGTGAGAGTGTAATGAAGCTGTTATGTATCCTCTCCAATAGAGACATTTTATCAGTGTACGGGGACCTATGGAAACTCCACCTCGTAAAAATTCACACATTTTTTTAAATAATATATATACTAGCCATGTAATAGATATGAACTTAACGAAGAAGTTTGAAATAGATTTTAAACTTTGTATCATATTTTATGTACAGAGCGAAATTTGATCCAAGTAAAACGATCACCTGTAATCTATCATGTAAGCTGTGTTATCTGAAAGTCCGGCCAAACTGTTGATCCAGGACCTTTCTCCTAAACAACATATTTCGATACCCACAGCATTGAACCTGTGGTGCAGAGCTGCATTAGCTTCTTGAAAAAAACATGTCTCTGTAATGACTGCATCGAAGACCTCCGATGAACCAATAAGGTTCTTTACAGCTTCATGGTTAAAAACTTTTTCCAACCCTTCAATTGTAACACCATATATTGCGCTCACTTGAAGGAAGAAGAGAGGTCGCTTGGAGTTCTCTAAGAAAAATTCACTATCTGTAATAAAAATAAAAAGCTCAGAAAAAAACATAAAAGCACGTGGGTTTGTTGATTTTGTCTTCAATATTGTTGCTGTTTGCTTAATTTTTTTTTATTAATTTATTTATTAGCTAATAATAAAGCAGAGCCATGGAATTTGGCCCAATCAATGTTAGTGAGAGTTACGTAAAAAAAAAAGTAAAAAAATAAACCAACGAGCTCAATGGAAGAAAAGCCGAGAGATGCTTGAATGTAAAGGAACTACGATAACTAAAATATACTAAATTTAACTATAGTTTATCCAACTAAATGAATATAAAAAAATGAGGAATCCACCAAGCGCATAGCCCGGTCAAGTGTAGATTATGGATTGACTTGACCGGGATATGTGCTTGGTGGCTCAAGTGGTAAGATCGCAGTACTAGTGATACGGAAATCCGGGTTCAAATCCCACCAACATCAATCTTTTCTCTTCTTTTTAATTTTTTTCAAAATTATCAAAATAATTTTCAAGTCATTAAGACAACAAAATATTTAGATTAAATTTTAATAAAGTCTACAATGGTCAAGAGACCTCACTAAATGGGCAAATAGTCCACTTCTCCATAGAGTCCGTTAAATTTTCGAGATCGGTGGTAAAGGGGGTAAGTGAAGAGAATGGATGAATGTATAAAAAATACTTACTGAATCCTGGATAACAGTCATCGATGAGGATGTAATTTATCTTCGGATGAGGTTCTGGTGCTGGTATTGGTGTGACGTAGGTAACATTATGGCCTACGTCTGCAAGGGCTTCTAGTATCGGCCTGTAAATGAAGTGGTGAGTCCTCCCGTTGAATGGTAAAAAGCCCAATATTTTATACGAAGACACGAAACTCGAGGAATCGAACAATACCACTACAACAAACAGACTTAGAAGAAGGAGCATTCCGACTGCATCTATTGCACAATTGCACTGTTCATTCTAAATAAGGATGCTTTGGAATAAGAGTGGGGCGAGCTGATTACATCACCACTCATTCAGTTGCATCGGCGCACAATGGGCAAATATCCATTTTAAGTGGACAAAATTATTTTTTTTGTGTTGCTTCATGTTTTTGAGGTCACTGAGTAAGGAAAAATTTTTAAAAATTCTGTGACACATATTTTTTAACATAACCAACAAACTAATGTTGTACACACACATAAATTTGGACATAATGGATAAAAATTGGGAAACCATCTTGTGAATCTATGAAACATTTCCGTAGTAACTTTTTGCATTTATTATTTACATAAAAACAATACATATATTCATAAATATAATACACATAGGAAAATATAGGCTATATTACGAAAATAATAAACAAAAATAGACTAACATCTTAAAGAAAAAAGTCATTTTATTGATCTGTTTTTTAATAATAACAAATATATACAATTATAAAAATGAATTATTCATCAATCATCGTCTGAATCAATACTGCTACATCCTTCAGCATTTTCTTCTGACGAGTCAGTATCGTCAGCATCATTTTTTAATGACAGTTATTGAAGTTCATCATACGCTAAACTACATTTCAATAGGCTAATTACATCAACATCAAACGGTTTGGTTGCTTTTTTACGCAAAGTTTTCAGAAAACTGGCGACAATTTGGGTCCGATGAAACTAAGAGCATCATAAGAAGATCTTTGTTAGCGGCCTCTTTAGAACATTTCCTTGTATTATGCTCTCTAAATCGACGGGAATTTTTGTTACGGGCCTCTTGTGCTTCTTCGCTCCTTAAAAAAGTCCTTAAAAAAACCATGAGCTCTCTGATGCCATTTTTCCCATCTGTCACTGATTTTTTTAGAATAATCTTTTATGACGTTTTTATTTTTTACATCCCATATTTCAATTTAGTTTGATTAAAAAAACATTTAATAAAAAAAAAATTAAACCGACTTCGAAACCTAGGAACCAGTAAAAATAAATGCACTGAAAAGTATGAAATAATTACCTTCTGATTTTTATGAATACAAAGCGAAATTGAAAATTGTATGAAAAGCGGAGAAATGCAATAAGACGAATAATTTTATTTTTATGTCTACAAATACACACTAATTGTTATTAAAAATTGTGACATTAAAATATTAAATACTATGTTCAATACAACACAATCTTTTCGGAGGCGGCGCATAATTTAAAATTTTTAACACTAGACATTATGAAAATCTTAAAATGCATCTTCTCTTCTCATCTACTGATTTTAATGCCTACTAATGGAATTGTATCGGTAACATGTCATTTATATTTGCGCCGCCTCCGAAAAGATTGTGTTGTATTGAACATAGTATTTAATATTTTAATGTCACAATTTTTAATAACAATTAGTGTGTATTTGTACAAATAAAAATAAAATTATTCGTCTTATTGCATTTCTCCGCTTTTCATACAAATTCGATTTTGCTTTGTATTCATAAAAATCATCTTTGTTAGCGGCCTCTTTAGGTCATTTCCTTGTATTATGCTCTCTAAATCGACGGGAATTTTTGTTACGGGCCTCTTGTGCTTCTTCGCTCCTTAAAAAAGTCCTTAAAAAAACCATGAGCTCTCTGATGCCATTTTCCCATCTGTCACTGATTTTTTTAGAATAATCTTTAATGGCGTCTTTAATTCTTTTTATATTTGTTATTTTATCTTCATCGTTATTTCCAAGTTTTAAAATGTAGATTAAGAGACATTTATTTCTATCTTTTGACCCATATTTCAACCATTCAGTTACAAATTCTTTTCGTGGAACGGTGAGCACGAAACCTGAAATCCATCCTAACTAAATTGGTAAATATTCTTCAAAACGCAAAATATCGCAAAAAAAACTAATTGAATATGAAAAATATATGGTTTGAGTGAAATAATGATCAAATAATTTGCTTGGCACTCCTTGGCCCTCTGCAAGTAATTCTCCATTGAAATATTAAAATGTTCTATCTCATGATATTATTTATTATAGGTAAAACTATATCCTTGTAGCAACCCCGATTAGTAAAATATTAATACTTACTTGTTTCTGTGGTATCCATTTCTCATAAAATTTAAAAAATCAAGTGAAGTTTCTGGTCAAAGAATGGCAAGGTTATTACAAGAACAGCACTGCAATGAACACTGTGAAAAATATGCTGGTTGTTATAGACGGACATAAAAAAAAACATAAAAGCACGTGGGTTTGTTGATTTTGTCTTCAATATTGTTGCTGTTTGCTTAATTTTTTTTTATTAATTTATTTATTAGCTAATAATAAAGCAGAGCCATGGAATTTGGCCCAATCAATGTTAGTGAGAGTTACGTAAAAAAAAAAGTAAAAAAATAAACCAACGAGCTCAATGGAAGAAAAGCCGAGAGATGCTTGAATGTAAAGGAACTACAATAACTAAAATATACTAAATTTAAATATAGTTTATCCAACTAAATGAATATAAAAAAATGAGGAATCCACCAAGCGCATAGCCCGGTCAAGTGTAGATTATGGATTGACTTGACCGGGATATGTGCTTGGTGGCTCAAGTGGTAAGATCGCAGTACTAGTGATACGGAAATCCGGGTTCAAATCCCACCAACATCAATCTTTTCTCTTCTTTTTAATTTTTATAGCGCAAAATATCGCAAAAAAAACTAATTGAATATGAAAAATAAATGGTTTGAGTGAAATAATGATCAAATAATTTGCTTGGCACTCCTTGGCCCTCTGCAAGTAATTCTCCATTGAAATATGAAAATGTTCTATCTCATGATATTATTTATTATAGGTAAAACTATATCCTTGTAGCAACCCCGATTAGTAAAATATTAATACTTACTTGTTTCTGTGGTATCCATTTCTCATAAAATTTAAAAAATCAAGTGAAGTTTCTGGTCAAAGAATGGCAAGGTTATTACAAGAACAGCACTGCAATGAACACTGTGAAAAATATGCTGGTTGTTATAGACGGATTAATAGTCCTCTCCGGCGCTTGTTGACAATCCAAGAAAGTAAATATTTACATTTTCCCTTCTTCCAACTCATACTAAACAATATTTAGTGGGCGATTTATAAAATCTTTTATATGAATGTTGTCCACCTAAAATCTTTTTCCCCACTGTGCGGTGTAAAGGAGACAAACCATTAGTGGCTATACATAATAATATTTAAAAATTGATGCATATCTATTTAATAGCAATGTGGAATAAATATATTTAAAAAATCGGATAACGGTAACGGTAACGGAACCACGAAAGTAATACAATAATCAATCCTAGAATTACCAATGCTTACCTGACTTCATAGTTTTACCAAGAGAGGGGCTATACGATCCTATATCTTTCTCTTTTCGTTTATTAACTTTAAAAATCGTTTTTAGATTACAATATTCACATATTTAAAAAACTGTGGATGCAAAAAAAAAATATATATATAGGGAAATGAATGTCATTTTTCTAGATAATTAGAAATGTCATTTCCATGTTTTCAAAAATTCATCACTCTTGCTATATAAGATACTAGCAGACCCGGCCACGCGTTGCCGTATATTCATTGATAAAGATGAAAACCTTTCAGCTAATCAAAATCCAACGTGATTGAGAATAGAGCATTACACCATTTAAAAGTATTTGGTAAAGAATCAAGGAAAGTTAAAGTTTTTATTTTTTACATCCCGTATTTCAATTTAGTTTGATTAAAAAAACATTTAATAAAAAAAATTAAACCGACTTCGAAACCTAGGAACCAGTAAAAATAAATGCACTGAAAAGTATGAAATAATTACATTCTGATTTTTATGAATACAAAGCAAAATCGAATTTGTATGAAAAGCGGAGAAATGCAATAAGACGAATAATTTTATTTTTATTTGTACAAATACACACTAATTGTTATTAAAAATTGTGACATTAAAATATTAAATACTATGTTCAATACAACACAATCTTTTCGGAGGCGGCGCAAATATAAATGACATGTTACCGATACAATTCCATTAGTAGGCATTAAAATCAGTAGATGAGAAGAGAAGATGCATTTTAAGATTTTCATAATGTCTAGTGTTAAAAATTTTAAATTATGCGCCGCCTCCGAAAAGATTGTGTTGTATTGAACATAGTATTTAATATTTTAATGTCACAATTTTTAATAACAATTAGTGTGTATTTGTAGACATAAAAATAAAATTATTCGTCTTATTGCATTTCTCCGCTTTTCATACAATTTTCAATTTTGCTTTGTATTCATAAAAATCAGAAGGTAATTATTTCATACTTTTCAGTGCATTTATTTTTACTGGTTCCTAGGTTTCGAAGTCGGTTTAATTTTTTTTTATTAAATGTTTTTTTAATCAAACTAAATTGAAATATGGGATGTAAAAAATAAAAACGTCATAAAAGATTATTCTAAAAAAATCAGTGACAGATGGGAAAAATGGCATCAGAGAGCTCATGGTTTTTTTAAGGACTTTTTTAAGGAGCGAAGAAGCACAAGAGGCCCGTAACAAAAATTCCCGTCGATTTAGAGAGCATAATACAAGGAAATGTTCTAAAGAGGCCGCTAACAAAGATCTTCTTATGATGCTCTTAGTTTCATCGGACCCAAATTGTCGCCAGTTTTCTGAAAACTTTGCGTAAAAAAGCAACCAAACCGTTTGATGTTGATGTAATTAGCCTATTGAAATGTAGTTTAGCGTATGATGAACTTCAATAACTGTCATTAAAAAATGATGCTGACGATACTGACTCGTCAGAAGAAAATGCTGAAGGATGTAGCAGTATTGATTCAGACGATGATTGATGAATAATTCATTTTTATAATTGTATATATTTGTTATTATTAAAAAACAGATCAATAAAATGACTTTTTTCTTTAAGATGTTAGTCTATTTTTGTTTATTATTTTCGTAATATAGCCTATATTTTCCTATGTGTATTATATTTATGAATTCTCATAATGTACTCATAAAAAGCAGAAGGTAATTATTTCATACTTTTCAGTGCATTTATTTTTACTGGTTCCAAGATTTCGAAGTCGGTTTAATTTTTTTTTTATAAAATGTTTTTTATCTCATGCTTTTTAGTTGGAGATGATAACAAATGTAGAAAACCGTAAGTTGGGTAAAACAAATTTCGAAATTTTTTACGCTCTACCACGTTCGTCTTTCCCGGGCTTTTTTATTAGACATAATTATATAAACAGTCACCTGTTCAATTTTATGAGTACACACAGTTTAAAAGCGGTGCCTGTATAATACAACTACTACACCCTACTTTCTACGATTATAATTGGAATTTTTTTTTAATTAGATCAATGTTGAGTCAATTATGTTCGTAATCCCTTTAGATGAATTTTTGACTAAATTTATTAGCAAAGTACTAAGAATAATATCCTTCGTAATAAAAAATTATTCAGAAAATAAATTTCTTCAATTCTAGTGGGGTAGCATATATGCTATTAAGCATTTTCATGGCTGCCAAATTTTTGCTGCGGGGACTTTCATACAAAGAGATTGTTTCTGGGAGATATTAACTTTTATTTTGCAGTTTTTATTGATGTATGAACATCAGCAAACATTGAAATTTTTATTTCTTTGTTAAATAATGTAATGTCTGTATGGGGAAAGTGTCATTGGAAAATGTTCAATAATTGTAAAATACAATACACAATATTTGTGTTAGTTATTTCGGTACCTGAGAAATGACTACCTCGAACGCGAAAAACACCAAAACACATGCAAGATCATTTTCACTGTCTATTTCAATAAAATACATTCATTTATTATTGGGCTTAGGCTCTTAAAAACACTTTTAGGCTCTCACGAACCGCAAACACTGAACTTATGACGGTTTGGCTTTTGAAAATTTCGGCAAACTAAAAAAATCGAATATTTAAATTTCTTTAGATTTAAAAAAGATCGATCGAAACCTCAAAATCAATGGAAATTGTCTTAAGACAGTCTGGCTCTTTGATAACGCTTTATTCTACTACATTTCAGTTAATACACAGCAAACAATTACAACTCACAATTTAGGCAAGTGGAAAAGTGTAAAAAATCGAAAAATCTGGAAAATGAATGATGGAAATAATTCCTAATAAGTGCCTATCTTAAAGATTTTTATATCTAAACTCTCCTATCTAGACAATAACAAAGCGTGTGTGCCACCTGCTAGCAACGTAAAAAAAATTTAGACAATTAGCCATCATAGATGAAATTGGTGATGGAACAAACTAATATTGAAATTATTTAGCAGAACGTAAATTATTTCGTAACTGGACATGCCTCTAATATTTTTTCGAGCTACATTTGAGCTTAGATAGCAGATTTTCGTCTTCTCAAAATAAATGATTTGGCATTTACAGCCTTTCTAATTTATTCTAGTTGCAGAAACAAAATTAGAAACCTATAGTAGTAATCCGGAAAACATAACAGAAGTGTCGCTCCATGAAGAATCGTCACAAGATTTCATGATTACATCGTATATTAACAAGACAAAGTGATTCCGGAAAAAGACAGAGGTGCCTGAATGTTAAGGCCCCCAAATCAACTGAAAATAAGCTTTTCCAGGAATTATTGTATTCCTTTTTCACGTGCATAGCGAATGAAAGTCGGAAATCAAAATCTAATTTAAATCAATAATAGCTACGATTTTAAATTTAAACGATCTTTCAGGAACTTGAAGAAGTCTTAAATTCTGCTTTAAAACGATTATCAATACTCAGCCTTTCTTGGAATTCCACGAATTTTTTGGTCTTATGATTATGGTGTCCAACCGTCGCTTAAATCTAAATTAAGGTTTACTGTTATCGGTGAATATATATATCTATCTAATACTTATGCTATTATCGCTACAGTAAACGACTGCGATATTATATATCATATTTTAATCTATTTTTGAAATATTGGTTAAGGTTATGTATAGGGTTGTGACACATCGATAACTAACAGACTGCTCATGTTCTTCCCCCACTCTTTTGATTCTGAATTTGATTGGTTGGTTTTCCCAATTGATGCATCCAGCAGTAAAACAATATTGAGATTTGTTAGTTATCAATTAGTTTTAATAGCTTGTTGGAGTATACCTTATGTTATATATGCCATATGTTTTTCCAATAAGTAAACATTTTGAGCGATAATTAAATAATTAATTTAATCTTTTTTTCCCGATAACTTCTTAAATAAATTAAGAACCCAAAAAAGGTTTCAATGGGACCACCTTGGGAAAATACTCTACATGATGCAAAAGGTTTTGTTCCAATTGGTCCATCCATCTCTGAGTAATCGGTGAACATACATAGAAAAAAAAAAAAAAAAAAAAAGGCACAAAAAAAAAAGTCACATACGTATCGAATAGAGTAACCTCCTCTTTCGTTCGAAGTCGGTTAAAAAGGAGCTAATTGTGTTTACGACTCACAGAGCTGCCAACACTATCGCCCTTTTTTGATGGATCGGTATAAACTAACTCGAAATGGCTATATTTTTCCACTGATTTTAAAAAGGATGACTGAAGTAAGTTTTGGTAACCTCAGCCATTGATCTATTGATTATTGGCCTAACACTACTTCAACTTGGTATTGTCAGTTTAACAACGGGTTTAATTTTGCTCAGGGTCATGCCAATCTTGGTTAACGCGTCATATATGTCCTTTTGGTAGGCGTTTTTCTCAATTTCTTGAAGACCTCGATTTCCCGACCCTTCGGCAAATAAGTGTTCTGAGGGTGGTGTGTTGAAGCTTTTAATTTAGCAATATATTTGAGTGATAAGAAATCTCTTCTTAAAGAGGTTTTTACATAATACAATTAAGAATTTTTATTTATTCAAGTACTAATTTGTTCAAAATGTTTTGGGTTAACCTGTTTTGTTTTTTTAACACAAAACAAAGATTTGATGGTTTCCACACACGTGAGCAGGCGATGCCCATTTCCCACGTGAGTTATGCCATTGCCCATGGGAAAAACACGGATTTTTAAAGTCCAAGTGGACATTGTTTGCCCTTGGGATTTGTTTATGGTCATGGCAAAAGCCAAACGAATAGGATATTGAAGCCTTTTAAATTTTATTGAAAATTCTGACGGTTCCAGGGGAACAGGTGGCAACAGGACGATATCTCCTGTAAACCTTCCAGGCAACATTTTTGCTTCAATAACATTTCCTGTGATCCTTTTAATGACCAAACGTGTACCGTTGCACAATCGAGGTGGATTTAAGTTACGAAGAAGAATGAACGGTGAGCCAATCTTCAACTGGAGATTGTTTGGGTGTATATCCAGGGAATTAAAAAATTCAGATGGGAACTTTACGGCTTCGTTTACATCTAGAACATTGTCAATTGATTTTGGAAGTTGATTTAATCGAAATCAACATTTTTTGCTGCCAAAATAGCACGACTACCCAGCCAATTATAGTCTAAATAATTGTTAAAAATATCAGGAAAGACACTTTATATTTCGTAGACAGTTCATTTTTCGTCTCTACAACAGTTCAGAAATTTTCTGGTAATTTGATAAATTTTAAATTTCGATGCAGCTCTATTTCACCGTTTCCAATATAGAGCAATTGTTTAGAAAATATATCTGCCGATGAATCATTTTGCAATAGTACTCTCATATTTATGGTGGATAAATCTGAAACTTGCGGTTACCCAAATAACAATTATTCCTGTTCAGTAGAGGTGTAATAATCATTATATGTAAAATTTAAAAAATGCCGCGATTTGTAATCCTTTGTTAATCAACAATCATTTAAAGATAAGTAAAAAAATGTATTCTGGTGAAATTAACAACGAAATATCATTCCCAATAATAGCCTACTTTAAATTAAAAAAAGGATTAAAATCTTTGCTAAGATTTCTTAAATTTTACAGATAAAGATAATTACAACTCTGCTGTACAGGAAGTAACAGCCTCTATTCGATTGGGATTAAATTTTCTCAACTTTAAATTATTGTTGATAAAGGAGAAATTACAAATCTTCACTGACATTTTTTAAATTTCACATTTTAGAGCACGGGATAAAAATAATAAAAAGGTTTGGTAAAATAAAAAAAACACTGTATTTAAATAATAATAACAAAACGAATAATGAAAAGAAAGAAACTTCTGTTAAATAAATCAACTGAAAATATAACATTAAAGTCTTAATTATGCAGTTCTTTAGCAAATCACAAAGTATACCACAACACCTAATCAAAACACACTCAGGGAGGTTGCATGTCTTGTTACCGGCAGTGTAGCCACTAATTTTCACAACGTTTTGGCAACACTGACTCCCCAAGTCAGGTTTCTATTAGGTTACACCTGTGACAGTAGGTGCTGTTACAACATGTATAGAATATTATTTCAAATAATAATAATAATAATTTTAATTATTAAAATGTATTTACTTTACTAAAAGTTGATATCAAGGTGGGCCACAGCAAAGCGTTTCAGCTCTTAGCTAGTAATTTAATTGAAATACAGATAAAAAAGGAAAAGGAAGAAAAATTACCTACACTTTTGAGAATTTATTGTAACCTTTTCTTGATTTATTCAATGAAAATTAACAATAAATACAAAGATTTGTATTACTATTTGTCTGTGGAAAATAATAATATAGGAACAAATAACTGCACTCACATAACACAATACAAAATTATAATAATGATAACCTGTATTGTAATACTATTGTAATAGCATGCTTATAAACAAAAACGTTATGAAATCGACATATGACGCCATGTTAATAAATCGAAACACGACCTACTGTATTTGCAATAATTCGCTATATAAGAATTATTTTGATCACTAATCAAGTTAAAAACTATCCTATCTATTAATTCGGCCAAAACTGTATACATAGAGCCAAATTTCATTAAAATCGGTTGAGTAGTTTCTGAGAAATAGAAAGACAAACATCGGGACACGAGATTTTTATATATATAAGGATTTACACTTTCGGAAAAAAAAAATTCGGATGCATTAAAGAAAAGAAAACCTCAATTTTTTGAAATTTATAATTATTATAAAAGTATCTATAATTTAATAAGTTTGAATCATATCCGCGAGCCCAAAAGAGATTTTTTTTTTCTCAACTATTTCTCCTGGATTCAAAATGTTTTTCTGACAACTAATATTTTTTTAATTTAATTATTTAGGTGAAAAACAGAGTGGACAAATATTAGTGGGCTCCAAGAGCCCCTCCTCCACTTGTTAAACCTAAAGTTAAGATGAACTGTTATATAAAAATCTGGTTTTTCCCGCAACGCGTAGATTGTTACGTACGTTATCAATTCAAGGAAGTTTTTACTTGCTTAAGATTGATATAGATTGTGTGTTTTATTTTATCTGTTATTAACTATCTGTTATCCTCAACAGATTCACACCATTTAAATTTTCTTGTAAATGTCGAACGCACGCATGATAAAGCTAATATTAATTTACGAAATTGATATTTATAAAATAATAAGGACCATCAATCGCATAAATAAAAATAAGATAGAAAAAATAGAATAACTGAGCATAGAAGGAAACTTTATATTTGAACAGATTTTGTATTGAACTATTGAAATAAAACTTTATCTTTTTACTTCGATTTGCTCATATATGACAACGTATATGCAGATTCAGTTACTATTGTATTTTCGAGATGTCAGTGTATAGAAATTTAATTACTATTTACCAAGGAGCCTTCGCTGTTAATCCATGAATAGTATGTTCCTCAGGATTGTATATGATTCAGTAAATATAGTATTTGTATTTATGTAGACTCTTTCTGTCTAGCTTTATGTTTTGATCTTTGCAGAAAAGGGATTACAGTTTCATCGCTTCTTTAAATTATTCCTCTAATTTTGACGCGTAAGCCTTTGGTCATTCCACTAGCGAATTTTATTACAAACTAATGTACTCTATCTGCATATGAAAATTCCTTATTGCCGATTAGAACTCTTGTCGATATCTCGTCAAAATCTTAACGTAATAGATTGGGATTTTTCATGAATATTTAGTATCATTTCCCAAATGCATATATTTTAAAAGAATATATTATGTGTTTAGGAAAGTATAGGCTAACGAAATCCTAAGAGGCTAAAATGGGCAGGATATGTGGCAACAGCCAACACATCAGGCTCCATCAAAATAATAGCAGGCCGAATACATCCAGGAAGAAGTCATAGGTAGAAATGGGCTGAAAAGATAAAGAATGAAACCACCGTTGCAATTGATTGATATATAACGAGAAAGCCGTTGTCAAAGATAGTCAGGGATGGAAAAGGCTTCTGAAGTCGGTTAAATATCTTAAAGTCTGTAATCCGGGACTAGTCGAACTGAAGATATTTTTAAACCCAGTTGGATTGGGAAAAATCTGTCGAAGATGGAAGAATGCGGTATAGGACATATTTTCATAATAAAATGGTATAGTTAGAGGTAGCCCTGAACCATGGATCTATTCGTACTAAAAGTTTAAGTGTTTCTATGCAAACTTGATGTAGCTTTTTTTCTCTCTGGCACAAGGGAATTTATTTATATTTTTTAATCTGAGTTAGATTAAATAACAGCACCACTGAGAATAACAGTATTTCTTTTAACTCTTCCCAACATGCTAATATTTTGTTTTTAAATGATACGAGTCCTATATGTAAAGAATGTAATTATGATACTTTGCAGTTGACTAGTGATGATGGACTTCAGAAGGAAAACTTACTATGCAATCAGCCTGAAGTACAAGTAGATATAAAATAAATATAAAGATTTTTACTTTTAATGATAAATATTTTCGCCACAAAATTGAATTATATTTTTAATATAAGACGAAGTCCATTTATAATAAAAGAGAGTTTATTCTGAAAAATTCCATTATTCCATTGAATTCTTCCTGGAGCGACCTGTTACACAATGAAAAAGTCAGTGATTTACTGGAGTCTGCAGTCTATAGAGCCTCCGTAGTCCAGTTTGGGTGCTGGTTATCTCCTCCCCAAGTCCCCTTGGACTTTTCGGATTGTAGTGACTTACCTTCCGTTCTGACTTTTGCGCTATTATCTGCTATTTTATATATGAGCGAGCAAACATTGATTTTAGTTGTTTGTTATCATTATCTAAAATATTTATCTATTATTGTTTGTTTGTTGGACGGATGTTGTGAATACAAAGTTATTCTAACCTGTTTTATGATTTAATTATTGGTGAAAAGCTTTTACATTTTTTTCATGCATGTATATATATATATATATTAGGAACACTTCCATTTCGTTCCCTTCTCTCCCACTATTTTGGAAGGGATGCCTAATACCAGAGATGGGTAAATTTTATCCGCGGATACAGATATCGGATTATGTAAATGTAAAAGTACTCATGAGAGCAGATACAGATAGTATCCGTATCCATCCAAGATTTTTCCTACGGATAGAAGTAGTTCTTGTATCCGATACAGTGACTACTCGTATCCGTCAGCACGGATACCCGGGTATCCGTGAGTACTTTCTAAAATTAATTCGAATAGAATATTTTTGTTAATATACACTAAATGAGGGTTCATACGGGTATTGATTTTGTGAATTGTATGAATTTTAAAATTAGATGCTGCGAGGGAGGATTTCTTCGAGAAGAGCGTTTATGATAACGGGGAACAGATTTCGAAAATAGTTACAATTTTAAAATTTGGTGGAGGGTTACTACGAATTTTTTTTTTAACTTCTGATTAATTATTAATGAGGGTCTATATTAGTTGCACATAAATTTTATTATAATACGTTTTATTATAATTAAAATATAGAGAAACACACAATAAGAGTAGATGTGAATTAAAACATTCCTATCTAAAATGGACATGCAATGAATAAAAAAAAAATCAGGAACAGATTATTAGAGATAATATAATGCAATTCACAAAATATTTCAATTTTTTTTAATAAATTAAATTATATGGAAAAAGAATCATACTAGCTTACATTTTAATAATTTATCCAACTTTTTATCTTTTTAACGATTAGACTTAAGAATCTTTATCATTGTCGCCTAGGAAATACGCATAGGCTGGTAACAACAAGAAGTAACAAAATAATGGAAACCAAATCAAACTGATGGTGTGTTAGCATGACATGGGTACTTCAGAAATCAGATATTCATATAAAAAAAAATTAAATTAAAAATGAATATTTCAATAAGTAGTTGGTCAGCATGATAAAAAAATATCATATTTCCATTTTTGAGTAAAGAGTATTGCAGAGACCAGGGAAAAATTATGAGGGTAGGGTGATTTGCCGACTTCTAAAGGTTTACTCCGGGGAAACCCAACCCTTTTGAAGTGAAAGGGTACACAATGACCAAGTTTAAAATTAAAATAAGGAATTGTAAAACTAGCAACATTCAATAGATGGTACAGTATACAAATTGTTTATATCTGGACTCAATAATAAGATAAAAGTGAGAGTACCCCTTAAAATTAAATATAACAGCTTTGAAAGTGACATAAATCGATTGTGTTCGCCGCACAGTGGTTCAAAATGACCAATTAAATATATACATTCCATGGTTTTATGGGTATGTATCGATTTATGGCTGAATCGATTTATATATTTCATTTTAATGGTAAAAAAAATCCACTTTTTACTTTCACTTACCTATATATGAAATATATAGTGTGTAAGTATTGCGATCATGAAAAATTTCGACTTCGTTTTGGGGTCCCCTGAGTCCAATTAACCAAGTCCCGCGAAATGGTCTGTGTGTGTGTGTGTGTGTGTGTGTGTGTGTGTCTGAGTGTGTGTGTGTGAACAGACTAGCTCAAAAACTATAAACTGTGCGAACCTGAAATTGGGTATTAAGTGAATGTATATGCCCGCAATGTGACAGCAAAAATTTCATCAAAATTGTTCAAAGGGAGAGGGTACTTTAGTTAATACCTTTTTAATTTTTTTTTTGATTTTCTCAAAAACAGCTCTAACGATTTTGATTAAACTGAGTATTTAATCTATTTATTTGCCCGAGATATGACTGTAAAAATTTCATCAAAATTGATCAACCGGAGGGGGGACTTTACTTGATGAATTTTGTATAATTTTTACGTGTTTTTTTTTATTTACTCAAAAACGGTTTTAACGATTTTGATCAAACTGGGTATTTGATGTATCTAAATGCCAAAGGTGCGATAGCCAACATTACATCAAAATGGATCAACCGGAGGGGGGACTTTACTTAATAAATTTTGTATCATTTTTACGTGTTTTTTTTATTTACTCAAAAACGGTTTTAACGATTTTGATCAAACTGGGTATTTGATGTATCTATATGCCAAACATGCAATAGCCAACATTACATCAAAATGGATCAACCGGAGGGGGGACTTTACTTAATAAATTTTGTATCATTTTCACGTGTTTTTTTTTTATTTACTCAAACAAGGCTTTAACGATTTTGATCAAACTGGGTATTTGATGTGTGTATATGCTAAAGATGTGATAGCCAACATTTCATCAAAATTGGTCAAACGGAGCGGGCACTTTATTTCATAATTTTTTTTCCAACTTTTACCTTTTTTTCGATGATCTCAAAAACGGCTTTAACGATTTTTATCAAATTCGTCATGTTTGATGAAAATTAGGTGTTCTTTAATATCAGGTAAGCTGTTCTTTAATATCATGATTAAAATGTTCTGAGGGGGCTTTTTTTTGGGGGGGGAGTGGGTTGGGGCCTTTTTTTGTTTGTTTGTTTCCTATAAAGTACCTTTGTTTTTGTTTCTATGGAGAAATTAAATGTCTCTCGTTACGCCTAAAAATAAGTAATGGCTAAATATGAGATATGATAAAAATAAAGAAAACATAAAGAGGAGAAAAAAAGAAAAATATTCAGTTAACTCATAAAACTCGTTGAGCCCACGCATGGGGAGTACGCCTTTAATGACAGACCATTGTTAATAATTAAAGCCGTTATGTTCATTTGAGAAGTGGCAATTAACAAAAAGCATTAATTTCTAATCTAAGTTAGTTGATAAGTGAAAGTTGTGTGTTGCGAGCACGCACCAGATTTTTTAAAAATAAAATTTTTGATTTTACTTGGATCGTAATAAATATAATAAGAACGAACAGAATTTGAACTAAAATTGAGTATATATATACCTACTTATATATAAAAATAAAACCAGTATGATATATATATTTACAAAAATAACTACGAAAATAAAATTAATACTCTTTTTCCAACATAAACAATATTATTGTAGGCCGGTTTCACTTGTCACAACATCTTCAGTACAATACAAGATTAATATTTATACAAAGCATTCATTTATATACATATTTATGATTTGATATTACTCTTATAAAATTAAAGCTGTCTTATCGACATACAGAGGTATTTTCTTTTTTTCCAAATTAGGCCTCAAGTGACTGATGTATGGGCCAGATGCCACCAACATAAGCATTGAATACATCTTTGTTCGTTGCTCTTCGAGATTTCCTACTTCATTCAGAAAAATCTTTGGTTGGTCTCCCCCCCCCTCCTGCAAATTTCTAGAGCCAGGTTCACGGTCGGTCTCGCAACCTATCGGCACAAAGGGCACGATAAAGTTGTTTTCCAACCATTTACTGTTTTTTCTTTAAAAAAACGACCTTTTTGTATGACGCTTCTTTAAAGCGTTTATTAAAATGTCCAACAAATCTTTTTCTTATTTCCGAAATAATCAATATATATATATTATAAAGCAAAGTGTACGATCAAGAAAGTTATGTCAGCGTTTAACCATATAACCCCTAACGGAGAAGGTTTCCGTTTTTCTCTTGAAAAAAAGGACTGGAATTTTAAGACTCTCGCACTATGTAATTAGCCTATCTGAGTTCATGAATGAAAAATTTAGTTCGAGCTCCAGACTACCAGAAAGCGCTAGGGTGCGTTTCACTCAATGTTTATTGTTCATTCATTCAGATCAGTTTGTAAAATTATACATTTCTTCAGCTGTTATTTTTAAATTACTAAAAAATCAAGAGAAAATAGTTTCTCCTTTGCATTCAAAATGAAATAATGATTTTACATCTCTGCAATCAATTAGAAAACGACTGGATTTCTTACCAAATTAATTTTCACAAAAGAAGGCTAATTGATCAACACATTACATTTAATCAAAATATAATAAATACTTAAGTAAATTTAATGCAATATCAGAGAACATTTCTTAGTAGTACAGTGAGCGAATAAAAACAGATATAAAAAAAAAAAGAGAGAGATAAATTGACTGATTATTATCTTATTATCTGCTGTCTGCTTGTAATGGACTTATAGGATTCAGAAACCATCAAAAACGATGCATGACTCAACAAAGTTGCAGCAAAATTAATTGTTCATTCACCATTTTCCACCCCCTATAAAGTATATAGGGTTCCTTAATTGGGCGGACTCTGCAGATCTCGAATCTTAATATTGTCTCCACTTTAACCGAAGTTACAAGAAAGTGCTAATTTTTTTCTATATTTTCTTTATTTATTTATTCTTTATTTCTTTATTTTAAAGTGTTTCTGTTATTAAAACTACCACACAACTACCGGAGCGAAACCGGGCACCCTAGCTAGCTAGTTGTAAATAAGGGCTCACCTTCCACCCCTGGAATTAATGCATGTAACGCTTGCTCTAGCGACGAATTTTTATTATTAATATAACACAAACATCGTGGTATTTATCAATGACGTATTTATCCATACTAAATTTTAAATAAATGATTATTATGAATAGATTGAATAAATATTTCACTATCTTCGTTGAAACCAAACTGAAAACCGAGGCAAATAAACAATTGTTGACATATTGACAAATCCCTGTTTGAATAGAAGCGTATTAAGGATTTAAAACATTGCACCTGGAAGAGGGGACACATAAACAAACGGCACTCTCGCTCATGCATTCCTAGCTATGATAAGATCTCATCCAACAATTCGGACCTTTTCGGGTCTGAAATCTTTTGGAATATCTTCAGTGATACTTCTGAATTGATTTAATATCAGCCGGAGGTCGACGGAGCTAACATTGAAAAAGACCAATAACCACACCGCTTGATGACATGTGTCAAGAAATCATCCGATTCTCATTTCCACCCACCCTAACTTTTTTTTCTTTGAAATCTAGGATTAAATACCTTTTTTTCAGGATGTCTAAATAAGATATTTTCGAAAAATTACGACCTCGGACAAATTTGGGCTTCCATGAGATCACTTCGAAATAGGACATTAACAAAAGTGTTTTTGTTTCATTCCTACAAGATTCCAAAAACTACCTTGTACCTTTGAAGACCGATCTAAAAAATTGGTATGGATCCTTGCTCTAGAGGTTGGTTGGTTGGTTTATTTGGTTTAAAGGTTTAAAAACCGCAATTCGGTCATCAACCCCTGTAAAAAAAGGTGTCAATTTTTTAGGGATTTTTGAGATTCAAATTTTCTCTTCAAACTTTCTTCATTAAAAGTATCAACTGTTCTATAAGTCAAATTTTCTCTATAATTTTAACTTCGTTTAAACGTTTGCTCTAGAGGGATTTTGGTTTAAAAAAATATCTATAAAGTTCAGGTTGGAGCACCTTCATTTTTTATGGTTTTGTCCCTATCGGCACCACTGTGCGGCGGTCCGCCATGAGTAATCTCGTCGTCCGCTAGTGGGAACCGTCTATTCTTTATTTATATCAGATATATCGTCCAGAGCCATTACAGGGTTAAAATAAGAAAGTAACCTAAAGAACAAATAGTGTGCAGAACGACTAGAATGATAGTTGTGGGGAAGGAACACAAAGGTAAAAAAAACTGTTTGGAAGATTCAGAGAAAGGGTTGGGGGCAGCAGCCCCTTTTTACAACGGTTGGGTTCCGCCTATGGCTACTTGTAATGACCTATCCTATTGGGTAACTATGAACACATCGTGTATTTAATAATGATACCAATAATAAGAAACTTGATATAAATACATTTATTCTTTTATTTTCCTTACTTCCCCCTTTTTTCGTTTTATTCTAGTCATTCAACTCTCATATGATTCAACATTTATTTTTTTTTTTTTTTTTTTTTTTAGTGATCTACATGTATACAATATGTATTTTTATATGGGGTGCAATGTTAAGAAATTATAATAATTACAAAATAATTTATTTTTTTTTAAGAGAAATGATTCGACTCCCGGCGGAGCCAAATCTTTTCTCTTAAAAACAATAAATTATTTAAAAATAATTTAAAATGGTGGTCACCCACAAATTAAGATTAGATTAATATAATATAATAATTACACTTTTAAATTTCAATAAAAAGGGCATAACATTTAAGATACATTAAAAATAAAGGAAAAAATCAGTATTAACTTAAGATTGATACAAAGATTTTTATTTTCCGTACATCACTTATTATTCCTTACATCTAGATCAATCAGTCAACTCTCATAGGATTATATATATATTTTAAATACACAATATCTATACAGTTTGTACCTTTTTCATGGATTACAATCTTAAGAAATTATAGTAATCAAAAATTAAAATTATAATAAAAAATATACAACCCTCAAAGTATATAAAAAATAAAGAAAAATACAGAGATAAGTTAGGATCGATTTAAATAAATTTTAAAAATAAAATAGATAATACCTTAAATTTGCCAAGTGAGTGAAAATGACAAATGTCTAGTAAAGGTAATCATTGTAATCGGGGATTGAATGAAACAGTTAACTCTTTCCATTTAAAAGTAACAGTTTAACTTTTATTAACATGTGTTGATCCATACAAGTATATTTTTAACATTTACTTTTAGAGTCAATCCATGTCACTTCCCAATGAAATTTGGTACATAGTACATTACCTACCTATAAACTAAGAAAAATACCAAATTTCAGCTCAATATCTCAACTAGTTTTCAAAATATAGCTATGTAAACCCACTGAAAAACACTCAATTTTGACTTATCCAATCATCTGGAAATTGAAATTGCAGCTCTTCAAGGCAAGATAGAGAGTTGTAATTGATGACATTTTAAAACTGAATCTATGACCTTCCTTATGATATGCAACTCAATTAAGGTTAAGAGAAATTTGTTTTTCAAAATTCGAATCAAAATTTCAAATTTGAATTTTTCAAAAAGCGTATTTTTTAAAATTCTGAAAATATTCAGTAGAGTTGACAGAGCAGCAATGGGTTCATGCTTAAAATAATTATTGAAAAATTTGAGTTTTTCTTTTGGATGGAAAAAAAAACCATTAGATATTTAGCTTCTCAAACTGTAGCCTATTTTAGCAAACTAATTTCTTTCCTATACTTTTCACAAATCTTTGAAACATTGTCTAGTTCTGGATATTGTGATTTGACACATCCATTTTGTCACATTTCTTAGTATTTTTTATCTTATTTTATCTTAAAAATTGCTTAAGATGTGGATTTTTTCTTTTACTAGGATTACATGGCTGTACTTGCGTGCGCGCGTCCGCTCGCGCGTTTGTGTGTGTGTGTGTGTGTGTGTGTGTGACTGTCACAATAAATGACATTATTTATTGAGTAAGGACACCTTCAGTGACTATATCATGATTGCAGGCATGTGACGTACAGGAGAGTACAAGAACAAATAGAACTTGCATGTTTTTATTCGACTGCGCACATAAATGATATTACTAAATCCATTGTCCAACTCGTCTAAATTAATAAATTAAAATGTTGAATGCTTCAGAAAAACTTTAATTGGCACTACAAAACTAACTTTGTTTAATAACAAATATTTATAAGTACGAATATATTTTTTACTTATAGCAATTATTTTCCTAAGTATTGGATTTATACTAAATAGGCATGGAAAGATACAAAATACTACAATGTTACAATCCTTTGAAAAAAGACAAGCATTCTGTAAAAGAAAAAAAATACTAAGAAATGTGTCTAATTTCAATATCCAGGACTAGACAATGTTTCAAAGATTTGTGACAAGTGTGGGAAAGAAATTAGTTTGATAAAACAGGCTACAGTTTGAGAAGCTAAATATCTAATGGTTTTTTTTCCATCCAAAAGAAAAACTCAAAATTTTCAATAATTATTTTAAGCGTGAACCCATTGCTGTTCCATCATAATTTTTTTAGCACATATTAATGACAACATTTTCAACCCTACTGATTTTTCCAGATTTTTAAAAAATACGCTTTTTGAAAAATTCAAATTTTGAAAAACAAATTTGAACCACCACTATCGCTTACTCGTTGTCCCTCGGGCTCAAGTTGGCTCTCGCACACGTAAATTTTCATTAACTAATTACTATGGGTTTTTTTCCTAGCTTCCTATCTCGCAAAGGTAAATATTCAAAAAGGCTTTATTATGTGGTGTAGTGGTGGGGGAGGGGGGGTCGGGTTTTCCCCCGCCCACCCCCTGACTACCGCGACCACCTTTGTCAATGCTAGGCTCGCGAACTGGCGCGATCTCGCGGAAAAAAAAATTTCTTGTAGACCATTTTTGAGTTATTCAAAACTCATGCAATGGATATGAATTTTGGTGGGTGTAGTCGTGAATCCAGTTTTATCTAATGTATGGTGTTAATTATACAGAATCTCTTAATGTAATGTGATGTCATAAAATTATCTGAAGATTTTATGCCATTCTTATTTTTGTCAATAAATTTGCTTTAACTTACAAACACGCTTTATTGGGACCCTTCACTCCTCTGATAAGCTCCCAATACTATTTTTCTTAGTCTACAGAAAGGTACTAAGTACCAAATTTCATTAAATTCTGAGATGGTGAGGGAAAAAAGTGTGTTGATGTGACATGGAATGACTTTTATTATCATTTGGTCTTTCAAAATAGTTATTTCATAACTATTATTTTCTAACCTAAATAATAAAAGTTTTTATTTAACAGATTTAATAAATCATTAACTTAAATAAGTTTTAATAAAATAAAAAATAAATAAAAAAAGTGATGTGCTTTTACATTATTTATTTGTTACTCTCATATCTGTTGTTTCGGTGCGCTCATAGTGGTTGTTTTCTATGCGCGGTCCAGTTTAACGCTGGGCCTCGCGCGGAAATTAGACCAAGCACCGAAAACACACTTGTGGTACGAGTTATGAACAATACTTTTCATCATACTGCACATACTTGAGTACATTAAAGCACTTTTATATTTCATTAATAAGTTACAGATACAATATATGAAATTATATTGACACCTTTATATGGACATGTATGTATATATAATGATGTTATTCAGGTCATTTTTCTTATCGTTGTTTTGGTCGTGGGGAGTCCCTAATATTAAAATAATTTATTTTTTTTAAATTCATTGATAAAACTGCCAATAATCATGCTATCCAGAGCGATTTTTAGTAAAAAATACAGCTTAATATTTTAGTTTTTTATTTTAAATTAAACATTTTTATGTTTCCAGATATGTGTAATTCAAAAATATTATCAATTTTAAATTTCGGTAGAGGTAGGGGGCTTGCATTACCAGTAATTTAACATTTTCCAAGTTCATTGAAACGAGGGTGCAAACTTATTTTGCCTGTGTATATTTGATACTGCCTTTTGCTGAACTGAAGATGGCTCAAAAGAGCCGAAACGTCTTATAAATAAAAAACTGTATTGTTGAGACTAATTTGGTCCCCTTCTTGATAACCTGTTGAACAATATAGTCTCAAGAACTTAATGTCTTATAAGTTATTTTTCCAGATACGTTTAATTCGAAAATATTATCAATTTTAACCCTTTGCACTCGAGGACTCCGGAGCGAAGCCATTTAAAATATGCCTTCAAACTCGAGCGCCCGGCTACGGAAACAATGCAAATAATTGTCAGTTTTTAACATAAAGGACATAAACAAATCGTAAAAACTATTTATAGGATATTTCGCTTTTGGTGATAAATGATGTTCGCGGCTCGCGGTGTTTTTTTTCATAGTACGGTAATCTTTTAACATCGGCTATATTTTGTGGTTTTAATTCATCTATTATTTCCTCAATTGTAAAATAATTTAATTCAGGGCACCAAATAATCTCTTTGCTTTGATTTAGTTTCTCCACATGCAACTTTAACCGAAAAGTTATTTCGTAGATTTCCACATTTTCGGAACTTTTGTGAACTTTTGTGATTGGATATCTGAGAAAACTTCAATTAACAGGGTCCCGTATCGTAATTTTTTAACTATTTTTACTTCTCCAATTAGATTTTTTATGTAAAAAATAATAATAACACTAAATTAAAAAAAATATATATATAAAATTAAAAAACAAATTTTTTTGTAACTATGTGTTCTTGAAGCTTCACAAATACATATAACATAAATTTCATTACAATTCCTTACTTGGTTCTAAATTTTACCGTATAGTATTACGTTTTCATGGTGTACGTTACGTAAGGTGCGTCGAGTTGCCGGTAGGTAACGTTCGAAACGGTGCCGAGTGCAAACGGTTAAAAATAGGTGGTGTGGGGGGGGGGGGGGTGCTCGCATTATCAGTAATTTAAAACGCACCAATTTCATTGAAATGAGAATTATGAGACCAGAGACTTGAATTTTGATAATATTCTTGGTTCAACTTTTTGAGTGGGGGATGAGCCAAATAGAAATAATTTGCATACGCAATAATTTTGTTGGGGACGGAAATTTCTAGTTATTCGAAGTATGTTAAATTTATACTCTTCCCATTTTCTTGATATGAGTATATTTTTATAAAGGTATATTAAACGGCAAGTAAAACGAATGGTGGACAAGATGTTTAACGGGAAGATATGAATGATGTAAACATTGTAAGGGGGGAAAAATAATAATATTATTATTTCGAACTGTCGCAATCTAAAACTAATATTATTTGTGATCTTTACCAATTAAAATTAGTTCGATTGAATTTTTGGCAACAAAGGTCTAATTTTCGCTATAATGATATTTTCGAATCCTAAATCTAATATTAGGAATATCTAACATAAGAATGCACCCTCATTTCAATAACATCGGATGTTTAATTTCTGGTGATGCGAGCGGGTGCTCGACCGTAATTAAAAATTGATAGAATTTTCGATTTCTACATGTCTGGAAAAATAAGGATGCACCATCATTTCAATGAAATTGGTAAATAATAAATTACTCCTAATGCTATGCACCCCTCCCCCCCTCCATGACAGAAATTAAATTAATAATATTTTCAAATTATACATAATTCCTGAATATCAATGATATAAGTATTATGTTATGATATTTTCGAATCCCCCCCCCCCTGAAATTCATAGTCGATTTTTTTTTTTTAAATCACCGCCAAGGATAACACGATTACATTCCTTAATATCAACGATATTCGATAAGTTTTGTGTTTTATATTTTTGAATGCCCCCACCCCCGAAATTCATATTCCTTATATTTTTTTTTTAAAATTTCCACCCTGGATAACACGATTACATTCCTGAATATCAAAGATATCAGAAATATATAATGTTTTGATATATTTTAATATCCCTACCACCCGAAACTCAGAGTAAATTTTTTTTTTAAAACCACTCCCCTGAATAACAAAATCACATCCCAGAATATCAAAGACATTTGATAAGTGGTATATTTTATAATTCCCCCCCATCCACCACCCCGAATAGACGCGTTGCGGAAATGAAGGGAGAATTAACCACAGTGGATATCAAGAATATCCAAGAAAAGAGCACTATGTATTACATAAGTTTAAACATATTATATTTACCTATGAAATATGCTTTTACATATTATAGTCGTTTATCAATAAAGAAAAAGCACCCCTAGAGTTTTTTCCCCCTTCACTGTGCTTTTAGCTTCTCCTTCCCTCTCAATAGCGCTCCGAACTTCGCGAATGCCTTGCATAGAGACAGCAGCAAGGATACGATAACTAAGAGGAGGGCGAGGACTGTGAAAGCCAGGTCTAACATGTGCAGCTCGATGAAGCTCATGTAGGCTGAGGCTGGAGTGAGAGCGTTTGGGTATTTGATGGCGTGTTCCACCCAGTAAACGGCCTCGTCAACTGCGCTGTGCCTCCGGTCCCTCACCATCCGGGACCTCTCTTGCATCCTTTCTCTGTATCTGCTTACGACAAACCAATATTAGTCAGAATTGAAATATCAGGATTACCTTCCAATGAAGAAGAATTGCTGGAAAAAAATATATAATAATTAAAAAAACAAAATATAAAATCGTTAGCACCTCCGTTTTTCCGTGAGCGTATCATCGGCGGAAGGTCACCCAATTCGAGCTGTCAACTATCTAAGTACTAACCAACGCTCCTTAAATTGAATTACATATAGTGAGTGTACCGGCCCCCATACTTTAAAATAACCAACTCTTTTGGATCACACAGCTAACTTAAGCTAAATAAAACTACACTTTACTTTATCCAGACCTTTTTTACCTTTAGGCCCGTCTTATAGAACTATTATATCTCTGTCCAATGGCAGTTGCAATATTTCCCTCCAGTATATTCCTCTGATATTTAAGCTGTTTTCGATCGATCTCTTTTGATACTATTCTCCTTTATTCTTAGCTCCTAAGTAGTATTGGCAGTCCTGTCTTCTGCTATTCGGGGAAAATTTCCATATTTATTTATTAATTATTAAATTAATTTTCTGTATGCTTTACATTCATATTTGTTCCTAACAGCATTCCCACGCGATCCCATTTTGGTTTCCCACTCGAATTTTCTTAAATATGGCATTTCCAAATCTTGGATTTGACTTTGAAGTTTGTTAGCAGAAAGATCGCTATCATAGGTGAGAAGAGGATGGAAAGCGTTTTTTAAAACAACCCTCTTAGACCCCTTGGAAAGGTCCTTATTGTCCAAGAAGCAAGCTTTGAGACAGGTGTAAACTATCTTCAAACATCTGATTTAAGATTCCTTAAAATTAAAGTTCCTTAAAATCCTTAAAATAATAAAAATTAATTCATGACAAGTTTCTTAAATTAAAACATTGACAAGTAGCGGCATCGTTTCTGCTACGGCCACCAATAAGAATTTTGCCACATTAAAGGCTAAAATACTTTCTGTTCCTTTTTCTGATTCACCTATCATCCCCCGTTCTCCAGGCATCTCCTGCTCCAAAGCTGTCTTCTCTAAATCCTTTCAAACTCCTCATTAATGATTGACGTTGAACTGTTAATTTTCTATATCTCCAAAAACTCCTTGGCAATTTTTTCACTTTTTTCTTCACCAGTTTAATGCGACGCTTAGCATTTTATAGCACAGTGCTAACCATAATCGAATTGAAAAAAAAAAAAATAAAAAAATAAAAAAAATTGTGTTATTATTCAAACAAATATCAGATATAGCTAATAAAAATAATCCTTTATTTGAATTAGGTACTATACTTTTACACATACTTATTTACATTTATTTACACATTATGCAAAATCAGTTTGTAGCTTGGGGGGGGGGGGTATAACAAGGGTGCCTATTGTTATTGGGGCTGGGTGTTCTCAGCAGTTCTTTCTGACTTTAGTGAGATCGACGATAAAAAATCATAAGTAACAGTTAGGAACGAATTCTTGTATAAAAAAAATAAATAATTTCCTAGATTTAAAGAATAAGACAAACATTAATTAATTAAAGTTCATGGAAATTAGATTTCAATAAATCAAGCGATTTTTCCTATTGCATATCGGTTGCTATAAACTTGTCTTTTCAATGGCGCACTTGTCTTTTCGTTACATTTCGAAGTACATTTTAAAAAGGAAATCCAGTCTCAGGGTCCATCAATATCTCATGAAACCCGTCATATTGCATGATTGATTAACACGTTGAGCGCCAGGGAAAAGATGATGTACTTTTGCCTGGGGCCAAAGCAATTTTTCCTAATTTATAACTTTAATATGATTAGAATGATACAAAAATTGCAAAAGAAATATATAAAAAGCTTAATTTTGGCAATTAAACAATAATTTTGTGAGCGGTACGTATGTACCGCCCGGCCCCAGGGTAAAGCCCGCTACCTATAGTAGTACGGGGGCTGCCCGGTTATGACCGCGACGTCAACCCTTGTCCCCTTAAAATATGTTATTTTAATAAATAAGATATTTTGTTTTGTAAAAAAATAAATAAAATTAATTTATTTTATTTATTTATTTATTTATACCCCCCAAATTAAAAAAAAAAAAAAAAAAAAAAAAACATTTGGGCCAATTGCATTGGCGAATTGTTCGGGGCCGGAGCGGTCCAATATGCCTTGAATTCACGCTCGGCAGGCGGTCCCCTGGCCCAGAACAACCTTTTAGCTGGCGGGAGCGGGCGGTACCTGGGGACCGCCTCGGCCCCAGCCAATAGTCCAACAGCGGTACGATCGTACCGCTTGGCGCTCAACGTGTTAAGGACATTAAAATAACCTTCAATTCGAAATATAGCCCTTGATTCAGGCTGTCATCTTCCGAATCCATTTATCACTGTCAAGTAAAAGAGTGAATCCTAACTTGCTATCTTAAAGATGACAATAATACGTGGTTTAATTTTCCCATAATATTTTTTTTTTTAATTTTAATTTATTGATATTTACAATTGTACATTAAAGTACATCCAGTAAATGTGCCCATATTATTAATTTCGTATTCGAATGATTGGCCTAAGAAGTGAAATTATTGACCTAATTATTGTAATTGAAATTGCGCTCTTTTATCTTGGGATATAATTATTAATCCGATTAGCAAAAACGATAAAAATATTAAAATTGCTGTGGTGAATTTAAATTCAGACTGGAGAACTCACTCTTTGTTTCCCTCGATGCATAAATACATACATTTATTTGTTTGGAAATGGAGCTCCTCCCATCTGGAACAGTTAAGTAGTTGGTGTTGACTTTTTATCAGTTTGTCACCAACATTTCTGCTAAAAGATTTGACGATCCGTATAATATTTCAGAAAGTAATCTTGAATAATTTTATCTGAATTAAAATAAGCACTTTCAACAATTACTTCTTGCCTCCTTTAATATCTTGGTTAGCGTGGTTATAGAAACTTGAAAGAAAGTTTTTAAGAATTTTTTTTATTCACTTCTTTAAAGGTATATTTAAGATAATTTTAGATAATATTAGCAAGATTATTTATTCAGAATTTACCAAAGTTTTTACTATTTAAACCTAGGATTTGTCAAGATTTATCCTTGAAATAAAAGTTTGCTATATCGGAGTACCAAGTGTACGTTTCAGCAGAAAATCAGTAATCTATTTTGTCTAAGTGCTTATTAAACTTTTAAGATATTATTATGTTATAATATAATAATGTTATCAAAACTTTTAAATATATTGTAGCGTTAAATTGATAAGCAAATAAAAAAAAAGAAATAAAAGAAAAACATATGGCATAAACTCCCAGACCGTTTGTTGGAACAAAATAAGCGGTTGGAACGAACTGTTTGTGTCTAGATCATTCCGTGATGGCGGAGAACGGACGACGTTGTTCTGGAATATTGCAGGCCTGACTATTTACGATTATATATAAGGAGCAGTGACTGAACGAGTTATTTGTATTCTGTGTCTTGACTGTGTTGCTCAACTCATATGATTGTGTGTGTTATAAAGTTATCATTTTTGTAACCTGCTCAAATGTTTAAGTTTTATTAATTCGTTGGCACTGATAACTGTATATTTCTGTTAAATAAATATTTCTTACCCACATAAGTGTTACAATATAACCTTTTCTAATAGAGTGTCTGACTTATGTACGGTCAAAGGCTATTCCATTGGATTAGTCAGGACCATTAAAATGATTGACTACGTCAAAAGCTGAATTACTAAGTGTACCAGGATAAGCTGATGAATTACCCCCTTGATCATGTTTCGATTTTTTAATGATTACCTAATTATAATTATCTCTTGACATTTTATTTTTCTCTTTAAATCTGAATTCACATCTACCGCATTCTAGTAAAAATTAGCAAATTTACTTAAGCTATGCGAATAGATAGTGGTCAGCTGTACCCTTTCCCGTTATTGATTCAGGAGAGGAGGTCACACATCCATATTCTTAACAGTCTATTTTTTTTTTCAAAGATAAAATTTGTTCTATTTCTTAGTTGTTCTAAAAATCTTGCAATCAATGTTCACATACAAAGGTAAACCGTACAGTTATTGACAACTTTAAGACTATATTTCGGTGGTGAAATTAAAAAAAATACTTTTTATGAAGGGATCAAATTGAAACTTCCTATAGCTCCTCTTTATCTATCCTTATAAAGCTCAAGAGGTTTTTTTGGGTCAAAATTTCAATAGTTTTACAATAGTGCAATATTTATTGTTAAAAGTGCAAAAACTAGCTATTGACACCCTGTGGATTTAATTGTGAAATCTTTTTAGTTTGTCAAAGTCTTATTTCATAGATGACTTAGAGGACCCTTCAAATATCAGATTCATGGATATTTTGAAATTAAATTAGGACTTATTTACTTATTTCTTCAAGTTAAAGTTGTGGTCAATAACTGTAGTGTCAATAACTGTATGGTCTACCCTACCATTTAAAGGTCTCTCCAGAATTAAATTTTACATTTAGCAGAGGATAGCCGTTATGCAAGTACTTCCAGAACTTTCATATTTCGCTTTTACAATAATGAGCTGGTAAAAATAGAACAACAAATACATCCTATCTATTCTTTAGAACAGATAATGCAGAAAATTGTTTCTTTATATTATGTTCAATTATATGTCGTTAAGTCATGATATAAGTGTCGTTTGTTTTCTGCATAAATGTACAATAGGTGCATAAATTAGCTTTAGCGATAAGTTTGTAACAAATTAAGTGCAACTTTCATAAGATCCAACCAAGGGTTTATTGATATAAAAAATGTTTTACGCCCTAAAGCAAAACAAACAAACATAAAAAATCTATCGACTGTTGATTCCAGCAAGGCCTACCCCATTAAAAAGGGTGGTAAGAAGCCCTAGGTGGTTATTCTACCCAAAGTTTTATTCCGAGAACATTTTGTCTACAATGCCTGTTTCGAATTTGCTATGAATGTATACTTCTAGGCAGAGTTGGGCATATTTAAATAAAATTGTAATCATGATTATGACTAATAATCAAAAATGTGAATAATGATTGTAATCACCATTCACAAATCATTCTTTAGCGCGGAATCATTAATCATGAATTGTATTAATCACTGATCGTGGAGTATTCATGAATATAATGTATTCACTAATCATGAATGACCATTATTCATTATTAAATGTTAGTCAGTAATCATGATTAAGACAAATTCATTATTCATGATTACTCATTACTCATTAATCATGACTAATGGGAATTCACTACTCCTGATTACAGATCATTCATTAATCATGAATAATATAAATTCATTAATCATGATTACAAAAAAATCACAATTCTGAGTCTTATGGTGATTGAAAATTTCTTAGTTCTTGTCAATAGACCTTTACTAATATCCATTGGAATTAGGGTCTGATTCTTTACTTATGACTTCAAATGCTGTTAAGTTGACTGCACCCACTCTTAGGATTTGTCCTTGCTCATTAGGACAACTTTTAATTCAGAAATGCATCCTCGTCTTTTAAATTTAAATTAATAATGATTATGAATATATCATATTCATGATTAATGATTGGTGAATATTTGTTATTCATGATTGATGAATATTAGGTATTCATGATTGATGAATATTATATTAATCCTAGCTCATGAATATATTTTATTCATGAATAATGACTAACTGAATTTATCAGTATTCGTTAATCATGAATAACTGAATACCAGTTATTCATTATTCATTTCATATGAGTACCACAAACACTCAATAATCATTAAAAATACTCCGCACTGATTATGAATAATGGTTATTCATTATTCATTTGTTTTATGATTACAATTATTCATATTCATTAGTCATTATTCAGATTACAATTTGCCCAACTCTGCTTCTAGGTCATCAAGGTCATTTATTATCATAGTGTCATATTTTAGAGTTCGTACTTCTTCCTTTCATCATCGCCAATTTAAAATACTTTTTAAAAATGGATTTAATGGACAGACATAAATTTCACAAGGAAATAATGAAACGGAGAGGTAATGTTTGAATACTTTGAAACTGACTGTACAAGACTTGCTTACATGGCCGATGGTTTCTAGATGGAAGGTACTGTAATCAATAGATTGATTAGTCATGGCTTATTCTGAATTTTGCAGATAATTAGAGTTGATGGACAGGGTACCTCTTTTTTCCTAAGGGAATTCTTTTTAGAAATGTAAACCAGTATTATTCGATTTTTTAAATTTTATTACTTACTCGTATTCAAAGCATTTAAATAATATATATCATTGCTATTATTTTGTTAGTTTAAGGAGTGATTTGTAGCTAAGTGTGTCTGTCTAAATTATCATCGATTAAGAAAACAAGCACATAAGATTCTAACAATTGGAGTACCGAAACAACCAAACTGCGGATGCTGAAAGTCATAAATGTTATTCCTAATATGGCCTCGTGAGGTAGCCTAGAAGGATGAAACACATATATTAGAGCTGTACCCAGTGGGCAGGCTGCCATATCCTTGGGCCAACATCAGAGGAACAGCCGAGGGGCTAAAACATGGCGGAGGAAATGGTGTTTGTGTGGCTTGGGTCTTCTATCTCCCCTCCTCCTTTATTAAACCTTGAGCCGGTTAATGGCCGGAAAAAAATTACTTATGAGGTTAACCAGAACGATTTTCACCACTACACTACAATTACAGTATGGTTTACATTAAATCGCTAACACACATATATATATATATATATATATATATATATATATATATATATATATAATATATATATATGTATATATATATATATATATATATATATATATATATATATATAATTATATATATACATACATTATTTTTGCGATATAATAATAGTACAATTGTTCAATACTTTTATTCAAGGAATTAAAATGACTTATTTCTTACCTGTCATTTTGTAATACTTCTTTTACTGCCCAATCTATCGAAGCTTCAGTTAAGTTCTTCGGAGAGAGGTGGATACCTATACCCATATGTTGTGCCCAAATCACGTTCTTCGGTTGATCTCCATAGAAAGGGATTCCAACAATTGGCACCCCGTAATAAACAGTTTCCACCAGGCTCAAGTAACCACCGTGTGTTATAAAGAGTATGCAGTTCCGGTGAGCTGAATGTAATAATTATAAAGTGAATGAAGAGAATATATTTTTTCATAAAAATAGAATTAAAGAATATAAACAAACTAAAAAGGAATAAATATGGAATATAGAAACAAATAAATTAAAATAAACTAAGGACTTAATAAAGAATAAAAAATTAACTCAATGACAAAAATAATGTAAATAACATACATAGCGACCCACAAATCAGATAAAAAATACAAAACAGATTACCCATAGCTTTTAAATTAAGTAATCATGTAACTAAGCATTAATTGTAAATTAAAGGCAGATTCCAATGCTATGGGCAATCCGCCGCTTCCCCATGGAGATAAGTTTGGCTTAGTGACTGTCCTCTTGCCAACCATACGATAGTTTCTATGCCGTTAAATTGAATGAGACCATTCTCATGGGATTCGGGGTTAAAAGCTATCTATGGTTAAAAAAAAATCTCATTTAATAGATTAAACAATTCCCTAAAGTACATAGGATAAAGTATAATTTTTGATATATTCGTTATTAATAATTAAAAAATTTATATATATGCATAATGAATGCAGACGTCGCATGTTGGCGAGAAAGTGGTTAAAACTCAAAAAACTGTTTTTTTTGTTGGATAATCACATGTGAAGTTTCTACTGCATTCTCTATTTTACTATGTGTATGTAGAGAATAGTAAATAGTCTTTTAACACAGTCTATCACTAGGGCTGTTAGTACCTAGTAGTAACTGTGAAAGGTACCCCTTATAAAATTGATATATTTTGAGTTATAATTTGTGTAACCATCTTCTGCCGACTTGCAGTGTGAAGTTTTACAACAAATGTGCAAAAGCCACCTTAGTTTTTAATTTGTTCATTTTCTTGTAGGTTTTTTTATTATTTCATTAAATATTTCTCATGTTTAGCTGCATATTTTTTTATATGCATGAAATTTATTTATATATCAACCAACATTGTGACCCTTGTTTGACATGCTAAGCGATCTCCTTTATTTATTGATTATATATATATAATTTTTAGCTGTAATTTCATTCAGCCTTAAAAAGTTATTTTTAACCTAATATCTGTAACAAGTTTTAAACTGCTGACTGCAGCATGTTTGGGATCCCATTCAGAAGCATAATTATTTATCAAGAACAGTACATCGCTCGGCATACCTGTAGCAAAATTAATTACACACCTTCCCTCATTTCAATCCACCGCTGTCACCCCTTTTTTTGGGAGGGTAGAGGCAGACTCTACAGATCTCGAATCTTACAACTAAGACCAGGTTATTACCGAATTTTCTTGAAGGTATACATTTTTTATTTTTTTTGTAATGGATCAATTTTGTTCTATTGTTCTTTACCGTTAAATGAAATTATTTAGCATCCATTTGGCACACTCTACAAAATCCCATCCTAATGGTTACCAAAAGAGCTAATTTGAAAAAATCCAAGGGTTAAATTTAAAATAAATTTTTGTAAATCTCTTGTATTGGCTCCTCAAGTTTAACATTACTCTTACCATGGCTGTTCCATATCACAATTTGATTTCAAATATATTATTTTACGTTCAACAACTATATCAATGTAGAATTGTCAATAAATTAAATGAAAAAAATTCGACGAAAAACTTAAATGTTAAATTATATCAATTGAGGAGGAAATCGGGGAGTCGGTCTCCAAAAATATTGTAATTACCAAACGATAAAGAAAAAAAATTCTCTATGAGAAGTAAAAGATACTGCAAGATTCACTTATGCAGTGGAAGGTGATAGCTCTACGTGATTAAGATGCAGAGGTTTCTTAGAGGTTTGAATCAGTTGATCTGCATTATTCTAGAAGTAATTAACCTAGTTTGTTGGGCATCTTTTTGCTTGTATTTGCTGTGTCTTTTTTTTTTTTTTTTTTTTTTTTAAATTTGTTATTCGTTTCAATTAGCACCTACCCTAACTACCAATTTAGAAATTAATTTTATATTATGATTTAAATAGGTCAAGATATAAGCGTCCTGCGAGACAGTGTATATTTACTATGCCAATGTAACAACCCTGGGTATAATATGCAAAATTTTCTTTTATTGAAAGTAAAAACGGTTGCACCCCGGAGCCTACATTCACTTATTCTAGATTTTATTTATTTATTTTTTTTTTGACCGAACATCTAATTTATACTAAGATGTTGCTATAACAAGACTTTTAATTTTTTTTTCGGGTTATCTTTATATAATCTCCAACATATTTCAAAAAGTTTGACGACACCAAAACATAACGGACCATCGACAATAAAAATTTACAAAGACAAACTAATTAAATGAGCAGCATTATATTTGTATTTCTCACCCAGTATATCCTGTTGTGGGAACTTCTTCCTGACCATGACATTAGGTGGCAGATTACCTTCGTTTTCAGTTTCCAACTTCAATAGGACCCTCTGCTTCAGCTTGCTAAATACAGACAGAAATGAAGCAAACGATTCTTGCAATTCTTTCGACACTCTGGCATTCGTGCCTAATGACATGTATATCACCCCGTGTTCTGCTTCTTCCATAAATGTTTTCAATCCCTAAATCGAAAAAAGGTAGAAAAAATGTAAGCAAAAATTACATTATTTTCTGATATATCATTTCTTCAAATATGTAATTAAATACTTGATAAAGTAGTACAATAATTTTATTTTAAGATTAGTTAGATAAGTAGTAAGGTCTGACATGTGGTATCGAATGTAGTATATAATTTTAACAATCGTAAGCTTAGGAAAAAAATTATTTAGTTTCGAATTGCTCACCATTCCTCGCCGCGATTTTTTGGACGCTTTTACTTCCCCAGAACTTATATATAAAATGAATTCTTTGTGAAAAAACTTCACTGTATTTTTATTCATTTTAACTTTTTAGAAATTTCTTTCAAAATTTGACTTTGAAATAGTGAGAAGAACCCTTTTTTTTTTTTTAATAAATTTAATTGGAATTTACAAATGTATTTACGGTAAATATATCTAGTAAATGTGATAGTTATCATTGAAGAAAAAAAACGTTATCTTTTGTTTTCTAGATGTGATTGAATACCATTCCGTAGATTTTATAATAAAGCCAATATATTTTAACTTTAGTGTCGGTGGCTTCCTCATAAAATTTTACGTCAATAATTTCCACAATTATACATTAGTTTGTTTAATTTTGCGTTTCCTGTGTTCATTAAATTAAGTAGCCTAGTAGCCTAGTAATGTTTTAGAGCCAACCAACGGCCTACACTTTTTTCTTGAACGCAATAAAATCCACATGGTCGTTTATAATTTGTTTAATTTTTCTTTCAACCATAGCTCTCATTATTATTACCTTATACTTTGTCGTAGATAAAATTCAAACCGAAAAGTACACTTTTCCTCTTTCTAGTGATGCCTCGCATCATCGAATGTTTACACAGACTTGCTAAAATTAAACTTTGCCAACACGACCTTGGTGGCTCGCAATTAGCTGCCGCTACTGTGGTTGTCCACGAGCACTTTTAGACGATTCGACTAATTTCGATTAATCATGATGCATCTAGGCATTTCTCATACACGTACTTACGATTAATCAATTTTTCAGGAAAAATCAGCAACTGTTTGTAAGTGGAGCCTTGTATTTTGGTATGCCCCCTCTTCTTTTATATTATTTTATTTAAGATATTGTTTTCAATTAATATAAGATCTGTAATTTTATTTTAACTCTTAAAAGTATTTCGACTAGGAAAAAAATTTGGATTCGGGTTTTCAACAGAAATATAGATTTTGAGGTCACGCTGTCCAAATAACTAAGTAATTATCGCTAAAATTGGCTTAAAAATTTTAAATGGGTTCACCATAATTAGAGCTGAGATATGCGCTTCATCCAAAAACTTTCTGTGTAATAGTTTACATGCTTCCTAATTTAAGAGAAAAAAATGGAATAAATCTTCTTAAACCCCCTTAACTTTTGGTTTCGAGTTAATAAGCAGCATCTGAGACTGGAATTGGGGATATGTCAGTGACAGGAAAGTGTTGAGTCGGTTATAATATGGAAATTTTTAATATTTATTACAATGGTATTTGTTTTTTTTTTGTTTTTTTTTTCTATTTTGAAATCAATATATCAATATATTTTGAGTTCCTACAAAATAAAAAATTTCACGGTTCCTACTTACTTAAATTTTAATTATATTTCTTGATTGATTATTAATTTTTACGATTTTTAGCTTGATCTATACCGCTAGTTAAACGATAACACGAAAATATCTAAATCAAAATCAAAAATTCGGAAGTTACCTAAACACTTTTTTATTAGTTAATCATCAAATCTTGATAGAAAACAATTATACATTATACATTATACAATTAAACATTATAAATTGCTTCAATTTAGATTGCGGTGAGTAATAGTGAAACTTTTAAACCTGTGAAAAGGTGGTTATTTATTGATTAGCAATCACTTATAATAATGTCCTCCCCTCAGGGACTTCCTTCAGTTAAGATAGTTTGTTTTCTATAGTTAAGCTCGTCATCTGTGAATGACAGCTTGACGGCAGACTTATTAACTACGTAGTTTCTTTACTGCTTTGGGAATGACATTATTTGAAAATAATCAGACCCGGCTTTGGAGAAACTTATGAGAACGGACAAATTGCGGTTGTTACCTGCCTGAAATATCACGAGCTGTCAACTGAATGATTCAGTAAATTAATTACCTTGTCAGTTTATTTTTCAATGTTACTGTTTAAGAAAACAGAGACATTGGTTTAAAGGACAAAAGAGAAAAAAGTTATAGGTAATAAATAGAGATACTACTAAATCACCGTATATACCTGTTCCCAACATGGTAATCATGGTATTCAAAATTATTTAGAACCTTTTTTTACGAAAAAAATTGCTGTGTTAAGCGTTTGCAATCACCGTTAAGTCAGTTCCTAGCTGAGTTACATAATCACTAGGTGTATTTAAAAGACTAGCTGTATTGTTTGAAATTGTTCATATACCTGAATGAGAATTTGATTCCAGGAAAATTTTGGAGGTTTAAATGAAGCTTAATTATTTGTTAAGCGGTTTATACTAACTACTACACTATATATACTTACTGCGGTTTATAATAATATACAAAAATGCTGTCATTAAGATGACATCTTTTTTATCGTAGTATCAACAAACATACTCAATGTCAGTATGCTGATCTGTATGCTGCGTGACTAGTCCATATAGTAGAGCAATATTACTTGGAATATAGAATAATTAAATTATTTCTCTCTGTTTACATTTTGAATGGATTTTATAATAAAATTGTTATCTAACATTTCCGAGTTGTTGAAACATAATTTCTTTGTTACAGGTAAAATTGCAACACAGTATCATCTTTTAGTGATAAGGAGAAGATTATTCTGTAGTTTGGTTATCCCAGAATAAGGTAAGAATGGATGGCCCGTATGGCACAATGTAGCTCGTTTCGCGTGCTTGAATCCGGCTGTATTTGTTTTGTTTTTTAGACTTGTAAAAAGTTATTCTTAAATATATTCATGCAATATATAGTTGCTCTTGAATATTTGTAAAGCATTTAATTGTACTTAAGGTCTATGTTTAGTTCTTTATAAATCTATTCGATTTTTAAAATCACTTAGGTATGTTCACACCATCATAAATTTGAATTATTTTATTTGTATATTTTGATATGTATTCTGCAATAACAATGAATAGGACTTTATGTTGAATATTAATAGTTTATCATTTTTTAATGAAATCTAATTTTTTTTATCTGAAGCGAAATGATTGGCTAAGGCAAAAATTTGAACTCGGGTCTCTGCATCACAGTCACTTAACGGCTTCGAATCCTGTCAATGGTCAATATTTTATCTTTGGATAAAGTTAAATGGCATTTTAAATCTTTCCCTAAACTTACCTCTGGAAGCGGCTTTGTAGGAAGAACATTTAGGCCAGCTATTTCTTTCACGTGAGGCGCCGTTGGGAACGGGTAGGCGATGTGGGGATCTTTGTTGACGAGGATGATACTTCTGTTGGATATGAGCTTTGATAAAGGAGGTCTTTCTTCCCAGCCAATGTAATTGTAATAACGATCCATCAGTTCCTGCATTCTTCTCAAGTTAAAGTAACTGATGAGCGTACATGCGTATGTTGCGTAGATGTTGTAGAACTTGTCACTGAGTGACATCCTGTCGGAGAGCAAAGTCTTATAGTCCATCATGAAGGAATAGCTGTTCGGAAGGCCGGAGAGTTCGTTTACCCAGGCCGAATCGGCAAGTGGCACCAACTCAATGCCAACAGCGTTAAACTTGTGTATTAGAGCTGAATTGGCTTCCTGGAAGAAATACGATTCCAAGATAACCGCGTCGAATGATTCGTTGGAGTGAATTAAATTCTGAATGGCCTCCTCTTGAAGAACACGTTCCAGTAGATGGAATACCTGATCGTATACTATCTGCGAATGTTTCGGAATAATCCACTCTCCAAGTTTATTGAAGTCCAGGGTTCCTGTAACCATCGTTATTAATAAACTCTCTCTTATTCAATAAAAATATTTAAAAAAAATATTGAAAAAAAAATGCTTAAATACTTAATAGTTTTTGTTTTTTCAAAATCAATAATTTGGCACTTACAGCCTTTTTTTGTTACTTCCACTTACCTATATATGAAATATATAGTAAGGAAAGTATTGCGATCGTGAAAAATTTCGACTTCCGGTTTTCAACGGAAATACACGTTTTGGGGTCCTCTGGTCTGAGTCCAAATAACCAAGTCCCGAAAAATGGTCTGTGTGCGTGTTGTTGTTTTGTGTGTGTGTGTGTGTGTGTGTGTGTGTGTGTGTGTGTTTGTGTGTGTGTGTGTGTGTGTGTGTATGTTGTGTGTGTGAACAGACTAGCTCAAAAACTATAAATCGTACGAACCTCAAATTGGGTATTTGGTGTATGTATATGCCCGCGATGCGACAGCTGAAATTTCATTAAAATTGGGCAAAAGGAGGGGGTACTTTATTTAATAAACTTTTTCTTATGTTCACGTGTTTATTGTATTTACTCAACAACGGCTGTAATGATTTTGATCAGACTGGATATTTGGTGGATGTATATGCTCAAGTGACAGCCAAAATTTCATCAAAATTGGACAAACACATGGGCCTCTTTATTTCATAAATTTTTTTCCAATTTTTAATTTTTTTTCGAATATCTCTAAAACTGCTTTAATGATTTTGATTAAACTAATCATTTTTAATCAAAATCATGTCATCTATTTTATATTATTTATAGAAAAGGCAATTAAAAAACCATGTCAATTTCTAATATAAGTAAGTTGGTAAGTGAAAGTTGTGTGTTGCGCGCATCGCACCAGATTTTTTATACTTACTTACTTTATTATTTATAGTTACAGAAAACCAACATTTGTGTTACAATATGTTAATTTTGATCACATAATTCAGGAATTTAAATGTAAAAGGTTCCATCGCCAATTTAATGGAATTAGTAAGTGCCTATCTTGAATATTTTGGACGATAAGAGATATCACAAACGCCGTATTTCTCTATTATTTCTATGTCGCTGTTTTTAATTAATATCGATGCGATACTTTTGGATTTATTTTTTTTTAATATTAAATCGATTTTTTTCTTTTAAAAAATGCAACAATGAGTTAACAGTTTGCTTTAAAACGACCATCAAAAATTAACATACAAATATTAATCCAAAAATTAACATACAAATATTAATCCAAAGTTATGACTTGGCTATGAAGGAGAGATGCATAAAAAATGGCTTCGCCTTGGAAATTGCTACGGATTTAGGGTTCTTTTCACTGTATTTTTCTGCGACAGCCTTATAATTAGAATAATTAAGAATATTTTCACGTATGGAGAAATGAAAAAATAAGGAATTATCGTGTGAATATTATTAAATTCATTTGTGAGAAAAATACTCTCTAACATTAGCCAGGAAAATAATAAATTGGAGAAATTTTGGACCTTCTTGATTTTAAACTTTATATCGTGATAAAGTTTATTAAATAAAAAGTTTTTATGTTATTTTTCAAAACCAATATAATATTTTCAGATTTATTTACCACAGAATAATACTTGTATATATATACATTATAATATTATATATTTTTTATATAATTATTATCTTAAAAATAATCTTAATTAATCTATCATTATCTTGAAAATAATCTTAAATATAAAATTAATAAAAAAAAAATGAGATTAACATTATCTTGAATTATTACACAATCTATCTATCTATCTATCTATCTATCTATCTATCTATATATATATATATATATATATATATATATATATATATATATATATATAAATATTATTCCACAACACAAGCGCCATTAATGAGTAATTTACATTAATGAGCCATATAAAAAGAAGACATATTAACATATTTAACAATAATTCATTAAAGTTTTTTACAATACTTTAACATAATAAATAACCAAATGAGTAACATACGTTACTTTTAGTTACCTAAGACTTCCGGTCCGTAGTTGTTCACCATGAGCTCCAAATGGTTGGATTGATTAGACATCCATCTTATTGGTGTAACGTATACAACTTTATGACCACGGATCGACAAACGTTCCATCAAGGGTCCGAAAAGATTGTGGTGGCTGGACCCAGGATACGGAAAGAAGCCGAGTATGGATGCACCATCGGCGAACAGTGGCAGTATCTGTAGGAGCACTGCGTACAGCAACATTGTCCCTGTGAACAGTTTTGTTCGTAAGGTAAGGTACTGTAAGGTTTTTTCAAGTATAACTCAGAATTGCTGTTTTCAAAGCTAACTGAATGCTAAAGTATAACAATATTCAGTAGCATATAATATGCCTATCAATTGAACGCAGAAAGGTAATGTTTAATTATATACCAATGTAACATATTAATTTATTAAGTACCTACTCATACAGACGGGATAATTTTTTTTTTAAATCAACTATTTTCAATATTAAAAAAATAAAAAATCTAAAACTTTATCGAGTGTGATAACTTGGAATTGTTGGTTATTGAACTATTCTTCATGTAAACATCATATTCTAATGATGCTATCATGAATACCTGACATTCTGAAAAGAAGAAAAAAAGAAATGTGAAATGGTCTGTTCAATATTGCTTTTCCTCTGGGAACAGAAAAACTTCAACTTTAAAAAAATGGTATTCTATTTACCTTATATTTGGGAAAATACCCTATAATGATGTAAGATTTAGAAAAATAATTAATGATAATTTAAAACTTACTTTGACAAATGGTATTACGTATTCGCCATCATCACAACCAGTTTGAATGCTGAACTCCTCTCCGATCGTTGGAAAAATACGTATACCCACAACGCTCCCTGGATTAGTTGTATTCCACATTATAGAGCTGTGTAGGACAGTCACAAAAAGTAAGATTTTTTTCATCCACTAAACCTAGAATTTTTTTTCTTCGAATTCGTCTTCTGGGCATATCTGTAGGCTGCTGGACGAGATCTGTTATTATGGATATCATATTGATATTCTACTTATTTACTCCTCCCTACCGTACCATTTCAAGTAATACAGGTATTTGAAAAAATAAACATAGTACACCACTGCTACAATTACAGAATGCAACAGTTTTTTTATTGCACTAAATTCTTTTGTTATACTTCATTCACCGTCCTCTTGGTCCACTCTCTGCCCGATGGCCTCCCAGGAGCTTCTTACCACCCAAGAAGGTCATGCCCACTACTTCCTTCCACACGCATACTAAATTTTTGAATTACGGGTAGTATTATATATCAGCTGAGGGAGCCATTCTATGACAAAATGTAGAGCCCATTCTAATACATTATCATTCTAATTCTTCTAATATGTTCTCCCGAAGAATCTGCTTCCAACAGCATTCCGCCAAGCAGTGTAGTTTCATTTTGTAGCGAAATATGTCTTCTGAGGGGGGTGTCGAGAGGAATAGCTCTTACTTAGACTAGTATCGCCTCATCATACTACTGTGTGAAAGGTTCTTGTTCCAGACCAGGGACAGATATCTCAGAATACCAACAACCACTTCACTGCAATGATTATGCATTATAAATAATATTCTCCAATCTTATCCTCTACTGACATTTTTATATTTATTTCCTGGAATGGTTGCGTCCTGAAGGTTTTACCTCTGCTACCCCTCACCTTCAAACATGGAAAAATATTGCAATAAAAACGAATTTCTTCTACAACCTAGTTCAATTTTATAGTTCAAATTCAAAAATAAATTAGGTAATTGAAAATTGAAGAAGGATCTTCGAACGAATTAGTCTCTTTCTTTTTTAAATTATTGCATTTATTTTTTTTATTGTCTAATTCTCCAATAGAGCAGATAAGATTTGGCGGAGCTATTTTTTGGGTTTGTTAGACCATCGAGTTCGGACAAGGGGTGGCTAAGAATTGGTTACTCCATATTAGGTTACCGTGCCCCCTCTACCTTTCTAGGTCAACCACATCTTGTTTTTCTCATCGACTTATCTCAGTAAATACAAAATATATTTAAAACTTTTTTTCTATTCTTATTTAAATACTCTGGTGTAAAGGTGGGGTTTCGCACTGAGGGACCGCGACAGCAACACGCTGCCGCGATTCTACAGCGACTGGCCGCGGTGACCGGTCGCTGAAGGTGCGCACTTTTGCGTGAGCGACCCTAACTGCGACTGCGAAGGGGTCTATTAACATATTTAATATGGATTTCACTTCGAAATCACCATTCAAATCGTCATCAATGCTAAGTGGTGATCTGAAAATTACATCCTTTTTTAAATACGTTATAAAACTGTAATGAAACTTGTTATATCATTAACGTTTCTTCTGCTGGGTCTTTTATGGATAATGTTAGTGGACACACTTTGATTCAACATTCGATTTTTTGTGAATAATGTTTTCGTTAAGTAGGTACTTTTAATTTATAATTTATTTGCATAAAACTCTCACTGATGTTCACTTAATTAAACACAGTTTTTGAATTTGATATATAATGCTTTTTCCTTAAGTAAAATTTTATTTTTTAATATGGCGGATTCATGTTACCGTTCTAGTATTGTTTTGTATATGTATTTACCCTTTTTTTATTTGTATTAAAGTAATACAATACTTCTAATTAAATATTTTTATAATCCTCACTTCATTGGTCAAACATGAGTAGATACCTCATATCATACCAGGGGAAATAAACTATCTGGAAAATTTTCAAAAATGCTTTTCCAACTTTTTGCTTTTCCACACCTCACATCATAAATAATTTTTTTTTTTAATTACCTACGTTCAAGGGGACTAAGAATGACTAGTCTTCTCTTTTAACAACCAGCCCGAACAAAACTTTGATTTCTAGTTGAAAGTAAGTATACAATACTTTAAATACTATAATAATCCAACACGGATTAATAACATTTTTCAACTAAATATTAAATCTTTTGTCATTTAAAAATAATATTTATACAGAAATTAAATATTTTAGGAAGTTTATAATTGACATCTTATGTTCCGTGATTGAACTGAACACAAAAAGATGGATGGAACCACATCATTATAACAAGAAATACTGCGAATTACATAGTTTTCATACTTAGTGAGTCACTCTTTGGTGAAAATTAATGTAACTTTCTTTAGCTTTCACTGCAATATTTTAGACGTTTAAGTAAGTATATACTATATCGTTTTTAACTTAGTATTATGTGTCTACTATTTTCTGGAACACGTTTGATTGAAAGGACTGAATTTTTCGAAGGTAGCATTTTTTAGACACTGTAAGATGACACAGATAATATCATATGCTGGCGATGTGGAGGTAATTGGAAGGTCCTTAGCCAGCGTGAAGGGGGAATTTATCAAGCTTGATGCTTAAGCTCGCCGTGTGGGTCTCAAAGTCACAGAAGGGATAACCAAAGTCATGACACTAAGAAGGAAAAATCCTCAGCGGATGGGCTTGATTAGTGACTACAACTTCGAGTTGATGAACAGTTTCAGTTATCTCGGGTCTCTTATCAACGAAGAAGCGAATGAAGATGTGGAGGTAAGAGCAAGATTAGTGTCAGGAAACAAAACTTACTTTGCACTGATAGGTCTATTAAGAAGCCGGCTTTTGAGCAGGACCACAATGATAAGGCTGTATAAGACACTAATTAGACCGATAATAACATATATAGGAGAGACATGGACGTTAAATAAATCTGCTGATAAATTGATAGAAATGTCCTAAGAGGGATCTTTTGATCAATACAAGAGTAAGGAAGGTGGCGAATAAGAACGAAAAAGATATATACCACCTACATCAGGAGCTGTCAGCATCCATGTTTGTAAGGGTTGAGTGGTTACAGTAGCTAGAGCCTGTGTACAGGTCTGAACATGCAATAGCAGTTAAATGATTACATATTCATGACCCGATGGGAAGCGTTCAAGAGGTAGTACCAAAACAAGGTGGCGAGATAATGTCAGTAGTGACCTCCGGAAGCTGGGAATTATTATCAGCTTGGCAGACGTTAGAACCAATGATAAAGGCTTGTTGAGCAGGCTATGAAAGTCTGTATACATGTCTGTTGTGCCTGTAGAAAATTTTTCAACTGAACCCCACAGTTCAGTACATACCGTCATTCCATATCGGTTTTAATAAAACTTTATACAAAGATAGTTTGTTTGATAAAATGATTTTTATGTTTGGTCAGATTACCTAGTAAAAGGTCGTATATTTAGGTTTTTTTGTTTAAGCCTAATGTGATTTTTCCAAGTCAGTCACTTGTCCACAGAAAATCTAAATAGGTATCTAATATTGTGAGGTTCTGGAAAAGGTATATTATTAAAGAATATTTTATGGCAAGGGGCATGATTAAGTGTTTAGGTTTAGTATAAAGTTAATGCGTTAGTGCAGTCGAGATTTATTAGGTGGAAAAAGAGAGCCAAAAATCATCTTTTAGTTTGTCATCTAACTTTTTTTTTCTTCCTCCTCACGAGGATTTTGCTGTACCAACGATGAGAGCGGTTGATTAAAGAAGTGTTGTTAAGAGCCCCGCAGCATATGCTAACTTTAACTTAACCGTAGAATTGTGATGAGCAACGCGTATTCTAAACACTTCCCAAAAACGGCAGTTTTTTTATTAATGAGATATTTGGCAAATGGTACAATAGAACAATATTTCTAAGTAATTACATTGTGTCCTCTTCCGCTTTAAAGTGGGTTCAAAATCTGGCAAAGTTTGTGTTACATATAAATTACATAGAAAACGAGTTTTTTGAGGCCTTTGGTTTCAGTTCAATGGATCTGAAAGATGGACTACCCTCGACAAACATGCAAGCAAAATGGTAACAACTGAAATGAGATTCCTCCGAAGAATAGTTGGCAAAACCAGGTGGGACTTTATTAGAAATGACATAATCCGCAAGGAATCGGGAGTAAGATCAGTGCGGGACATCCTGGAGGAGCGACAATTGAGTTGGTACGGGCATGTCTGTAGAATGAACGATACCCGAAAGGCCAGATGGTTTTTTGAAGCTAGACCGGAAGGAAGACGTCCTCGTGGCAGACCTCCGACTACATTGGGAAACTGTGTGCAGCAAGAGGACTAACCATCCCGGGGATGAGAAAAATGGCAATGAACAGAGACCAATGGGATCGCTAGACCGGGACGGTAACTCCACGCTTAGCGGCACACAGGAGTTAGAGGAAGAAGAAGAAGAAGAAGGTTTCAGGTCAAACAGCACGTTAGTGTCAATTTTACGGGCACCCACTAATTAAGTTTAAAGAATAAGGTATAATATGGGCGATTCTCATTAAATTATTAATTAAAAATTCTTAAATTATTTTAAATAATTCATTTTTTAAGAGAACAGATTTGGCTCGGCTATAATAAATATAACTAAACAGGCTCTTTCATCCTTTATCCGAATATTAATTTTAATGATCAAATAGCATTTTTTTTTTTTTCTTATTTTCCTTACGTAGTAGCCCTACGTAAGAAGCGTTTATTTGAAATTATGCCATGCTCCATGCCTTAATGGCATACTACATGACATTACATTATTACATTGCATTATATACATTACAAAACATTATTACAATACATGATATACATTACAAGAGCATTTAGATTATTACATTAAAAATAAGAATTTAACAAAACATTTCAACAAAAGTATGGTATTAATAGAAGAAGAAAGACAATTTGTAAAACATTAAACAAAAGAAAATAAGAGTATAAAAATAAATCAAACAAAAAATAAAAATAAAATAAAAATAAAATGAAATAAAGCCAACAAGAAGTTACCTACGCTGCACAGTGGTCCAAAAAAGCTGAAAATGGGAAAAAACCTAATATCTATTATAATTACTTTGTTAGCGGCCTGGAACCACCCGTGTACTGATTTTTTGAGGTGCCGAATCTAATGACATCAAAATCCGTGCAATTGGACCATCAGATCAAGTCCAAATTTGAGGTCAAAAAGTCAACAATATCAAAAATTCGTGTTTGGTATATATAGTCATATATGTTTTTTGAGGTGCCGAATCTAATGAAATCTATTTCAACAAAATCAGAGTCAGGGGTTATTATTTTTATTATTTTTTTTTTTTATTTATTATTTTTTATTTTTATTAGTTATTAAAACATAATTATTTTTTCCTTTTTATTTTTCAATAAGGTCATTACATCTCTGCAATACAGTGAAGTTAAAATTAAACAAAACCAACTGGAGTCCTAAGCGAATTAAGTTTTACAGAAGAGGAAAGAATTAGTCAAAACATTGCCTTTAATAAATATACAATATAAGAGTAAATTTACAATAAAAGAAAAATTTCTTATTAGTGTAGTGAGCGAATAAAATATATAACCTGTAGATAATATGAATAAAAGATATAACGTAATGGAATATATACCGCTGTATACTTGCGACATGCTGCAGTATCAATCGGGTACAGAGAGCAAATCACATCTAATACTGTTTTTAATCTCATAATTAATTCTTTATTTATCCATGTAATCTGCGCGGTTAATGTAGGATTTTCAAAATACTTGAAACAATAACAGCATCTAACTGAAATAAATGTACCGCCTCAATTTTCATGGGTGAGAGCTCTAGTGCAAAGGATCACAATACACTATAAGTAAACTGTGCAACTTCAAACAACCTACTTGTAGTCGTAGTTTATTTGATTATTTAAAATAGAAAATAAAAAAAAAATTAGTATTTTAGAATTAAAATTAATATTATTTTAGTATTTTATAATTAATTGAAAATAACGTGTGATTTATTTTACTTTAATTCTAAGCCAGCCCCCCTCCCTTACAGACCTATAGGAGGATTTTTCTGAACTAACAGTTCCTCCCCAAGGTCATCCGCCCTCGCCACTCGCACCGTAGCGAAAGGTTTAAATCCTTATAAATTCCAAAGTTGGCCGAAGTTGGCGCTGAAAATTTTACCTCAGTTCCTCAACTACCTACAGTTACATATTAAACCATTGCGACCGTAACGCAACGTAACGCAAACTTTTTATAAACCAACAAGGTCAAAAAATCATACTTATTTCAGCAACGATTTCGAAAATTAATTTCTTCTCTAACTATTGATATTGTTCAAACATGTTTAGTCCACAACAGAGCACATATATATGACACACTCCTGAAGTATTGGAAAAAAATTTATTGTTAATCTTATACAGAGTAGAAATTTTTTTTATGATGGTAGAAAAGTACGATTTTTTCAATCATTAAAAAGTTCAATTTTACCGGTGCACTCACATTTTAATTTTGAACTAGTTAAAAAAATATATTCTTTCCATTGTTCTACAAGTATCTAAGTATTCGAAATCCAAAAAAAAATTAGGTTTGGGCTACTTTCATTTTTGAGGTTTTTTCCCAGGTTGGACGCTGCCCGTCGCTGGTTTGTCAGTGAGTCAAAGTCAATACTTCTAATAAATTTTAGGAAGTCTGTCTTAAATTTGAATAATAAGTTATGTGCCGTCTCCGGCCAATTTCCATTTTTAAGAATTACATTTTTTATTAGTGCGAATCGTTGTTTGTCAAATAATTTACAGTCATAAAGTATGTGATGGAAATTTTGGATTTGTCCGTCTTCGTCACATATGTCTGTTTGTATAATGTTAAATCTCTTAAGATATTGCTTCGTGTTACCATGCTCTGTTAATACTTGCGTTAGTTTATAATCATTAATGTGTATGAGTTTGTAATTTTGAAGTGTAATGCGTGGTATTTACCTGTGTAAACTTGGTGATTTAGTTGAGATCACCCACAATTGATCCCACCTTTTGACGAAATCAATTGTGAGATCTCTCTTAATGTCTGATAAAGGGGCTTTATCGTACGAGGGCATCATTTCGCTTTTAGCCGCTTCTTTATCAAATAGCATGTAAGCAAAAAGGGACCAGAAATGAAGGGGATTAATTGGTGATGGAGTTACAGGTATAGGAAATATAGATACGCTTAACAATGGAGCTGTCAGCCTAGAATGGGGTTTACCGGGTACCATGCAGGAGGAGAAAAAAAGAGAAAAGGAGGGGAAACAAAAAAATGAAGAAAAAAGCTGGATTTGTAAAAACATTTTAATAATAATCCGTATGACAAGAATGAGGAAATTGATAACTAACTATATAACTCAGTGGCTATGATACGTTGAATTAATTATATCCTATTCTTTTGAATAAAGTCAAATGAAAATTCACTGATAAAGATAACGCTTCAGATAATCTAAAAACAAACGGGATTAAAAATAGAACTTTACGCCTAATTTGAAATTGTTTGGTAAAGAATTTTGAAGGTTTAAATTTTTTATTTTTATATCTCACATTTGAATTTATTAAGTATTAATTATCCATTTATTTAGAACTTGGTGGATTATTTCAGCAGAGGCGAGATTAAATATAAGTACTTAATTCACATGTAAAAGGAACTAATAAAGAATATAATTGGAATTGAGTTTAGTAAAAACACAATAGACAGTTAGGAAAAATGTACTAAATTAATCTTTTGTCCTAATACATATTAATTAAATTCTGAATATAGAACATGATTATATGAGATATCGTCTACTTGTTGAGGTTCCGCCTGAAACAGGTTATGAAAAGTGAGCAATAATGTACATTTTTTTATTATTTGAATTCATAATTTCTATTCACTGTAGTGCTAATAGGTCCACAGTGATTTTTTTAACCTGTCTTTTGCTAAAACAAATAGATTCGATCTTTTCCCCACACGTGAAAAGGCGACACATAATTACCCATAGGAAAACCGCGGGAGAATCCGTCCAAGCCGAAAAAAGTTTTGTGTTAATAAATAAACTTACACCACTATCTGTTGGAGATTAATAGAACTTACAAATAACAACACTCATCTAACTGTAGTATAATAAGCATTTAATTTGCAATAAAAGATATATTGAAGCTAATAATCGAGATAAAAAGCTATCCTATCCTTTAAGTTGGACCAAACTACCGACAATGGGCAAAATTTTATAAAGATCGGTTGAGTAGTTTCTCATTTAACCCCTGACAAACAACAAAAGGTTATGAAATCGACACATGACGCTATGTCAAGAAATCGAAACAGGGAGCATCCTACAGTATTTGCAATAATTCGCAATAAAAGAAATATTGGTGTCAATAATTAAGATAAAAACTATCTTCTCTTTTAAGATGGACAAAACTACACACAATGAGCCAAATTTCATCAAAATCGGTTGAGTAGTTTCTGATTTCACCTCCGACAAACATCGGGACTCGAAATATATACATAATCAGTAAACATTAAAATGGTACATTACAGTCAATATAAACTGGCTAATTCTATTTATGTCTGGAACATTTAAAATATTTTTAGCTATAATATATATATACAATACAATAAGGCTTAACGGACCCGAAGGCCCGACGCCGACACCACCAATCGGTCCCTACATACCTCCATCCACCTACCACCGTCCAATCCCAAATTCACAAGATCTGCTTTCACCGAATCTTCCCACCTTCGCCTGGGCCTACCCCTCGGTCGTTTTCCAGTCGGCAAAGCGTTTATCAATCTTTTAGGAATTCATTCGCGACTAAGACCATTTTGCATGCCCCCTTTAACCGACGCGCAGGTATAGACTCGATTACATTTACCGGGTAAAGCTCACGCAATTCTAAAATATATATATATAATGTTATACATTTACTAATTGTAATTTAAATACTAGCAATACAATATACATTTCCATTTAGTGGATAGTGAGAAGAGCTTGGAATTTTTGTTAATAATGGCCTTATTGGAAATAGATAGCTTATTAGCTATTTCTAAAGTACAAGAAAAAAATTTCTTATATTTGACTTTAAGAAAACCCATATGTACATAGATTCCTATATCCTTTAATAGAGATATGATATCAAGAATTCAAAAGCACTGAAATATGTTGCAGACGTGATTGTTAAACCACGTGATTGTTGTGTTCACTGCTTTGCGTCGCCTGGGTCATTATGTGCGCCCGGCCTAATCCTAAGAGAAGAAGTAATCTAACAAGAAGTATATATACAATATAATATATATCAAAGATATAGCTATAGTTGATCATTTTAACAAGGGTTGTAATAAGTAATAAATTTCAAAAAATAATGTCAGATAATGCCTCTTTTTTGGGTAAAAAAGCCAATGACAGAAATAATTTTTAAGTGAACTATAGTATTTTATGCTTGCAAAAAAAAAATGGAAACGTTTTCAACGTAAAGGAAGGACTTTGGTAGAATGTAGAGTAATTGGAGTAAATTCCTTATTCTTTTCCTTTTATCTTAGTGAGTTTAAAATTGTTTTTTCTTTAAGGTTTCTTACAAACGTACATACTTCTTCTATTACCGCTGAGGCTTTGCACTAGGCCTAATTTAATTAAATTGCCGACAAAGGCCACACTCCTTCTTGAATTAATTAATAATTAAGAAGGGAGCGTAAATTTATCCCAACTCTAATTAGAAGGTAAGCTTTGGCTTAAGTTGTTGTGGAAGCTCGTAAAGGGCTCTTTTTTTTTTTTTTTTTTTTTTCTCCTCTAGCTATTTCTTTTTAATATTATCAGAAAAGCAATTTATTTGTTCGTCGGTTAATCACGGATTTAAGGTATTTAAAACAAAAAGGGTGAAGGTCTTGAAGGGGTAAAAGAATTAAAGAAAAAAGTTAGCGAGACATATAATGTTCGAAAACGGTTATCATTCTATTAAGCAATATTAGTTGCACTAGATCCTTATTGACTAGGTCTATTTAAAACCAAGAAAGTTAGTTAAAAAGAAAAAAAAAATTAATCATTTGGGCTTCAAACAAGCTCTTTTTTACTTTCACTTACCTATATATATGAAATATATAGTAACTGGATGTATTGCAATCGTGAAAAATTTCGACTTCCGGTTTTCAACAGAAATACACGTTTTCGGGTCCCCTGAGTCCAAATAACCAAGTCCCGCGAAATAGTCTGTCTGTGTGTGTGTGTGTGTGTGTGTGTGTGTGTGTGTGTGTGTGTGTGTGTGAACAGACTAGCTCAAAAACTATAAACCGTAAGAACATGAAATTGGGTGTTTATTGTTTGTATATGGCCGCGATATGACAGTAAAAATTTCATCAAAATTGATCAACCGGAGGGGGGGGGACTTTACTTAATAAATTTTGTATCATTTTCACGTGTTTTTTTTTATTTATTCAAAAACGGTTTTAACGATTTTGATTAAACTTGGTATTTGATGTATTTATATGCCCGAGATATGACTGTAAAAATTTCATCAAAATTGATCAACAGGAGGGGGGACTTTACTTAATAAATTTTGTCCAATTTTCACCTTTTTGATCGATTATCTCAAAAACGGCTATTACGATTTTTATCAAATTCGTCATGTTTAATGAAAATTAGTTGTTATTTAATATCAGGTAAGCTTTATCATTATTAAAATGTTCTGAGGGGGCTTAAATGGGGAAGGGGCCTTTTTTGTTTTTCTATAAAGTACCTTTGTTTTAGTTTATATTGAGAAATTAACTGTCTCTCATCACGCCTAAAAATAAGAAATGGCTAAATATGATATATGAAGAAAATCAAGTAAACATATAGGGGGGGGGGTACTTTATTTAATAACTTTTTAAGTTTTTTTCGATTTACTCAAAAACCGCTTTAACGATTTTGATAAAACTGGGTATTTGATGTATGTATAAATCTGAGATATGACTAAAACTTTCATCAAAATTGATCAACCGGAGGGGGGACTTTACTTAATAAATTTTGTATCATTTTCACGTGTTTCTTTTATTTACTCAAAAACGGTTTTAACGATCTTGATCAAATTGCGTATTTGATGTATGTATATGCCAAAGATGTGATAGCCAACATTTCATCAAGATTGATCTACCGGAGGGGGGACTTTATTTAATAAATTTTGTATCATTTTCACGTGTTTTTTTATTTACTCAAAAACGGTTTCAACGATTTTGATCAAACTGGGTATTTGATGTATGTATACGCCAAAGATGTGATAGCCAACATTTCATCAAAATTGGTCAACCAGAGGTGGTAATTTATTTCATAATTTTTTTCTAATTTTTACCTTTTATTCGATGATCTCAAAAACGGCTTTAACAATTTTTATCAAATTCATCATGTTTAATGAAAATTAGGTGTTCTTTAATATCAGATAAGCTTTAGCATTATTAAAATGTTCTGAGGGGGCTTATATAGGGTAGGGGCCTTTTTTGTTAATTTGTTTTTTTGTTTCCTACAAAGTACCTTTGTTTTTGTTTATATGGAGAAATTAACTGTCTCTCATTACGCCTAAAAATAAGTATGAATATTTTATTTCATTTTTTTTTTTCAATTTTTATAAGAAATGGTTATATATGAGATATGATAAAAATAAAGAAAACATAAAGAGGAGAAAAAGAGAAAAATATTCATTCAACTCATAAAACTCGTAGAGCCCACGCATGCGGAGTACGCATTTAATGACAGGTCATTGTTCATAATTAAAGCTGTTCTTTTCATTTGAGAATAGGCAATTAACAAAACGCATTAATTTCTAATCTAAGTAAGTTGGTAAGTGAAAGTTATGTGTTGCGCGCACGCACCAGATTTTTTTGTTTTGTTTTTTGTGTTTTTTTGGCAATAGATCCTACTATTTGGACAAATATTCCCTCAGGCCCTAGATTTGAGATCAGTAGCGTGAGGATCAGTAAAGATAGAGGTTTAACTTGAATACGACCTCTAGTGTATGATCCGCATTAGTAATACAGGAGACCCGGATTCAAATCTTTTTCGAAAGGTCGCCCAATGTTTTCTTTTCAAAATAAAAAATGTATATGTATCTAAACATCTAAACAAGATATTCGGGAAATAAGCAATATCATTTGAATGCTTCAATCTAATGACAGATATAGAATACGTAAACAATTCATGTAATAAGGTTTATTAGTTATTATTCCGATTTTATTATTGCAACTATCATTGGGAAGCCCTATTTGGACTGAATCACTCGCACTATGGAAAACCAAATAAATGAAAATGGGAAATTAACTCGCACAATATGTTAAATACTTAGTTAGGAAGCAAGAACTGTTTACAGTTCAGAATATATCTTAATAGGACACATTTGACTCGATATTATCCGAGCAGGTTAGTTGAATTCCCAGCATCTTTACCGAGAATGAAAAAAGGGGTCGCTGACGGGACTAGTGTGGGAATATCGATATTGTCATATTACACTAATGGGTCGTTCACGAATGTAGATTAATGACTCCGAAGAACTACCTAAAAAAATAACGAGGACAAGGATAGATTGTTTTAAAAGTATAAGAAGAATAGGAGCCCTAAAACAAGGTGGTGTCTCTGACGACTCACATATAAAGGCTGTTACGTTCGATGACGTTCAAAACATCAGAAATAGCGAAGCTGGAAGCTGCAGCGTAGTACTATTAATTCATCTTTAATTGAAGCTTTATCAAAATTTATTTATATGTTGGCTGTCGTAATGATTTCATGACTTAGTGGCTCTTAGAACGATAATTAAAAGCCACAACCTTGACTAATTCTATTTATTTTTTTTAAATTAATAGCAATATTCCCTTCTTTGTTACAAAAAAAAGAGTTTAAAATTCATTTAAACTGAAATTATTTCAATTTAAACCTCCAACAAAACCCAAATCTCGTCCTAATTACGAACATTACTAAATTCTTAAGTACCGTTTAGATGAGGGGAAAAGACTTCAAAAATCCTTGTCCAACATATTATTGTCGGGTCCAGAGGTTTATAGTAGGGTTTTACTATTATAGGACCCACATTTTTTAGTAACCCCCTTCCCATTAAATTGAAACTCTCCAACACTATGTTGAATTGAAAGCCTCCCATGCCCCCTTTTTAAATTGATTGTATTGGAATATGACCAACAGATCAAGTATTACATTAAAAACATTGTTTTAATTTAGTAAACATCATGGTTATTTTAAATAATCTACAACGTAATTCATAAAATTTGTAATAAAAATTAATGTTTATTATGAATCGAAGTAATTTACGAAAATTTCGCTACAATATTCATCTTTTCTTAATCAACAACACCAGATACCCTACTCGTGGACGAGTATGGATATAGAGGAAACTTCTATGTATAGAAGTCTGTGAATAATAAGGTTCCGCTTCTTGAAAAAAATATTAAGACCAGCCTGAGCCTACATTATTACCATTTGTATTCAGTGTACCTCGTATTTACCCCAAAACAATAACAAAACTAACAAAAAACGACTACCAATTTTCTTGCACAAGTAGAGAAGCTGCTTCAAAACAAAACCTATTGGAAGGTGAACGGTAAAGTGAGGAAGAGATATTGAAATACTTGCCCACTCCGAGCCACTAGATGACAGAGCTCATATCGATGTTATGCCGATTCCCCTTCCAACTCTGAGCAATGCCCCACTCCCTCTGTTAGCAGCCAAATCTTCTTTCAGGATCCATTCTATATTTATTTTTTCTATCTTCCTTTGTCTCCTAAAATGTCTAGGGCAGCCAGGTATAAAACCAATGTGTATAAAAACACTTCTATGTTAATAAATAATATCTATCTATATATCTATCTATCTATCGTTATTTATAAAAATCTCGTGTTCCGATGTTTGTCGGAGGTAAACTCAGAAACGACTTAACCGATTTTAATGAAATTTGGCTCAATGTGTATAGTTTTGTCCAACTTAAAAGATAGGGTAGTTTTTATCTTGATTATTGACCACAATATTTCTTTTATTTCGAATTATTGCAAATACAGTAGGTCGTGTTTCAATTTATTAACATGGCGTCATATGTGGATTTCATAACCTTTTTACTATTTTTCGGGGGTAAAATTAGAAACTACTCAACCGATTTTTATAAAATTTGGCTCATTTTCTGTAGGTTTATCCAAATTAAAATGTAGTTGTAGTAAGTAGTTATTTATCTCAATTATTGGCTTCAATATTTCTTTTATTGCAAATTTAATGCTTATTATACTACAGTTAAGTGTGACTATTCGTAATTTCTATAAATTTGCTACGGATGGCGGTGTTCATTTGTTGACACAATATTTCATTTTCTCTCGATATTTAGGATGATAAAGCAGAAATTTAATGCATGTAAAACATTCAGCATGGTTTCAAGTTGCTCGCTTTTCATAATCTGTTTCTAGTAGAACCTCGACATGTAGACGTTATCTCATTTCACCATGTGTTATATTCTGAAATTAATTCAGAAAATCTTGCTTTTAGTAAGTACTGGTAACTGGTAAATTTAGCTTTTCTGATATTATTCCCGACACAAAATCTTTATAGAACTGAATGTGGCGATACAACAGTAGACGGTCTCAGGGCGGTCTGCCGTATAGCAGCGATAATAGATAGATAGTACTATCGATGGCTCATCATTTTCTCTAGAACTATCTAATGAAGAATTTTAAATAATTTAATTACATACTAATTATTTGAAACTTGCAAAGTTATAAATTATGTGGTTATATAATATTCGAATAGATTAATGATAAACAAATTGATTTGAAATTCAAAGTATTTATTAACATGTCTACAACAAAAATAAACTAATTAAAACTTCAGAAAAGAAAAATTATGTAAAGAAGACCTTTATTTCTTTCCTCCTTTTTGTCTTTTTAAATATATGTTTAATAAATATATGTTTGGGGGTCACTTAATGCGAGTACAAAATCCTTGGCTATGCCGTCCCTCGGATACGACGTAAAATGGAGGTCCCGAGACTTTACGATGCCAGGTACTCGTAAAAGATCCCTATTCTAATTATATCTGGATAGACAAAATTTAGGACTCCCACTGTAGCATCGTCCGATTAGCCTTATTGGCATAAAGTGATGTTAAACAAACAAATATATGTTTGTGCTATGTTTTTATGAAAGCCGATATTGTATTGTATTTATTGAATAATATTACTTTTCTAAGATTAAGGAAGACCTCAATATTTAAAAATCTTGACATAATTTGTACATCTGCAAATTAAATATGCAAGAGCTATAACGAAAAATATTTTTTTTTTTTTTTAATAAAAATCATTAATTAATAATCAAAGAGGGCTTAATATATTTTTGTTTAGACTTAAAATATATGTTGTTTTATAAGTTTTTTGTTGAGAAATTTTATTTTTATTTAGCTATAAAAATAATTATGTTTTACTTTAAAAGAAGAGATGGGACCACAATAACTAATTTAAAACAGCTTTTTTTAAGGCATTTGTTTTTTGTTTTTTTTAAAACAAACAACGAAAGAAAAGACGGGATATGTTCGCTAGCGTTTGAAGAGTGAGGATTAAATGAGACTGTTTTAGTGGTTAAAGTGGTTGTGGTCTATACCGCTAAATATCAGTGGATTGAGGAATAGTGGCGTTCAAGGAAGAGATTCCGGTGACGAGAATCGCCAGGCCGGAGTGGCTGGCTGGTGGCAACCGAAGCTATGAGAGAGAAGACAGGCAAGTTAAGGGAACAGACTGCAGATACATATTATTTTTGTTAAACCTTGCTTTTTTGTTTATTGTATAGTTATAAGTTTAATTGATTCTGGAAGTGAAAATATTGTCAGATTATCATCAGGCCTGACTACATAAGTTGTAAGTAACATTTGCTCAATGTGTGTAGTTTTGTCCTACTTAAAAGATAAGATAGTTTTTATCTTGATTGTTCACACCAATGTTTCTTTTATTGCGAATTATTTTAAATACAGTAGGTTTCTTCGTGTTTCGATTTCTTAACATGGCGTCGTTTGTCGATTTCATAACCTTTTTGTTGGTTGTCGGGGATAAAATCAGAAGCTGGTTGAGATCTTTATAAAATTTTGCCCATTGTCGGTAGTTTTGTCTGACTTAAAAGATAGGATAGTTTTTCATCTCGATTATTAGCTTTAATATGTCTTTTATTGCAAATTAAATGCTTATAATACTACAGTTAGTTGAGTGTGGTTATTTGTTCTACAAATTTCCAACACATGGCGGTGTTGACACAACTCTTCATTTTCTTTCGATATTTAGGGAGGGCATCCAGAAGCCACATCTATTTTTTCCCCCGGCTTGACTTGGAAAATCCGTGTTTTCCCCATGGGCAATTATATCCAATTGCCTTTATAGTGTTGGGGAAAACATCGAGTCTATTTGTTTTAGTAAGAGACAGGTGCAGCAAAATCATTGTGCACTTATTACCACTACAATAAATAGAAATTGTGAATTCTAATAATAAAAAAAAAATTAAATTATTATTATAAAAGTTATAAAGTGATTATTGATAGTTAACGTTATCTATCTCATTCAGGAAATTAAATTTTTATGTTTTGATAAGTAGCACCCTAAGAACATGAAGCAAAGTTTAAGATCCTGTCCGTGCTTGCTTTTTATAACCTGTTTCAGGTGGAACCTACTGATACGATATCTCATATAATCATGTGTTACATTCTGAATTTAATTAATATGTATTATGACTAAAGATTAATTGGGTACATTTTCGCTGTCTATTGCGATTGTACTAAAACCTATTCCAATTATATTCTTTATTAGTCCCTCTACATTTGTAGAGGGACTAATAAAGAATATAATTGGATTTAATATATAGTATTAGATATAGTATATATAGATCTTTAGTATTAGATATATTATATATAGTATTAGAATATAATTGTATTTAATCTCGCCTCTGCTGAAATATTCCAGAAAGTGCTAAATGAATGGATCATTACTGTAGTCAAATATGAGATGTAAAAAATAAAAAATTTAACCCTTCTAAATTCTTTACATATTCTTTATCAGTAGATTTTGATTTGATTTTATTAAAAAGAATAGGATATACTTAATTCAACGCATTATAGCGATTGAGCCAAAGTAACGCGTGGCCGGGTGTTCTCGTATATATGTATAACTAGCTAACCCGATAAATGTTGTTCCCCATTCATATTATGAATAATTTATTTGTTATCGTTTGTGAAATTCAGTTCACTATTGTAACAATGATAAAAATGTAGATGTAAGTAATCACAGCATAAATTAACAATTATGACACCAGTTTTTCAATGTATGGGGAGGAGCAAACCCTTTAACTCAAAGCTTTTCAAATATTTTATTTCGATCCCCGCCCCTATACGGTTTTAATATAAACAATGCCCCCCTCTTATGTGTTTACATGTACATTTTTTTTTATTGCATTTGTACTTTTATATAAATTATGTTATATGATATAAATTATGATTTGGAAGAAGGAATAAGAATCGGAAATGTCCGTATAAATGCACTACTATTCGCAAATGATATTGTGCTAATCACTAAAAGTTCCTTTGAACTAAAACAAATGATAAGCCAAAAGAGAATTATACTGCGAAATGGAACTTTACCGTCAATTTGTCAAAATCTAAAATTTTGGTTTTTAGACAAAAGAGTACTTACCTAATAGGAAGCGGAATTCTGAGAGATGTTTTTTTAATAGGCAGCAGTAAAATATTATATTTATCTAGGGGTAGTATATTCCTCCTCTCCTATGTTTTTCGTGAATAATAAAGAAAAAAAGCAATAAATAGTATTTGGAATAATATTTTTACAAACCTTGTTGTCCCTATCTCCATGAAGTTAAAGGTTTTTAACTCCACTATAAGGGCATCCTTTGCACATTTGTTTTATTAACTGAAGTCCAACCTTAAAAATTTTAAAACCCTTCTAAAAACTCCTCAACTTCAAGACTAGTTTTTCTCTGAAGAAATAGGGGTCATTCGACATTTCGTACAGAATTCATAAGTCTAAACACTTACAGTCTAGTTCTGAGCTCAAGTTTTTTTCGGAACTTCAAATAGCTTAAGAGTTCAAATTATCATAATTATAATACTACTTTTTAGAATTAGAAAGATTTTTGCAGATTTTCTTATTTCCGAAAAAAATTGAGGAGTGGTTTACGGCCCCTGGACGATTTGGAATGGAATGCCCCTATTCTAATGGTAGTGAAATAATGATTTTATTTTAATCAGACTAAGTAATAATTATTTGAAATGATTAAATTACATAAATGCATTTTTGAAATTCGTTTGTTTTGTTGTGATTTTTGATAGTAATAAATCAAACTGGAAAATATTGACTTAAAGTGTTTCACTTACGGGTCTAAGGTACTGTGGCTAAATAAGATGAATATATGTATAAAACTCAGCACTAATGTAGTCCATAGCTAATCTATAATTATAATCTAGATAATGAATATACCATTTAATGATTCAATAAGTTTTACCTAAAAACTTTGAGGTGAAAAGGCAACGCCGCCGTTATACGGTTTCGTTCTCCTGCCCTTTATCTTACCTCGGCGCAGCACTATCTCGGAAGGTGATTGCTCTTCTAGGTTCTGTAGCAGTGTCCTCAAGGCACAAGCTCTAAAACTGAATTGATACTTATCCGGGACTTATTAGATAACCTCTCCCGATACCCCTCCCCAGCCTTAGAGTTAAGACAATGGAACTCTCATTTTAGGTGTGGAGGTCAATGTTCATGTACACTTTGTTTGCGATTAGCATTTTCACCTTCAGCTTTGCATGAAACTGGAATTGCGAAATTTATGCTTTACTTCACGATTCAACATCAATACCACTTTTACGAATAGAGAATATATTTTTATGGCATGATTCCTCTATTTTATTAGGATACTCTCATTTACCTGAATAAAATATTAAAATAAATTATGAGAAATAAATAAAATCTCAGAGTCTGGAAACAGCCAGCCTTTCGAGCCTTGAGAAAATCCTGAGATCGAGAGGAAGATTCTAATTAGGATTCATGGACCCAAGATAACGCAAGAGAGGTACAAGCTAAAATCCAATAGACCTAAAAACTCACCAAAAATCCTTACGAAGTTCCGTCAACAAGGTCGTTACATGGCAGGAGGATAGGGGTCTTACTGTATCCTATTCAAAATCACAAGCAATTTTGTTTACGATGTTAATAGTATTAAAATTAACGGAAAACCAACAGACTTCTGTCAGTGTAAGTATTTAGGAATAGTTTTCGATAGAAAACTCTCCTGGGCACCCTACATTAAAAAATTAAGAAGTAAATGCTTGTAGTCACTTAACCTGCTAAGAACTTTCAGTCGTCACTCATGGGGAGCGAACAAAGCAAGTTCGAGGGCCATTCAATAAGTAAAGAGACAAATTCTATAATTTTAAAACTATTCAATGAATGTGTACAATCTTTTCAGGGGTGTTAGTTGACAACCTTGGGATATGCTGGGATCAGCTGTTTTATCAACAGTTTTAAGATTCAAACCTCAAGTTATAAATTTATTACAACTTATTATTACAATTATTTATTACAACTACGACCCCAAGATCGATTATATCGTGTAAGTTGTAATTAATCGATACCTGACGGTGGAATCTTAAATTCAATATCATTTTCATAATCAGCACCTCAGATAACCCTAAAGTCGACCCCATGATCGATTATATCGCGTAAGTTGTTATAAATCGATACCTGAGAGCGGAATATCAAAATCGATATCATTTTCATAATCAGTACCTAGGATAACCCTATAACCGACACCAAGATGTATTATATCGCGTAAGTCGTAATAAATCGATACCGGACGGTGGAATCTTACAATCGATATTATTTTCATAATCAGCCTCCCAAATAACCTAGTAATCCATTTTAATCGATATCGGCTAATTTATTATGTGCTGATGTGATTTCCATAAAAAGGGTTATCCAACAATGTATACCAATATGGAAAAAACCGAAAATAAATTTATTCCGAAATAATGAATTTAGTAGAAATTCACATCTCAATTTGTGAATTTTTCCCATATTCACATCTTTATTTGTAAATATGGCCGAATTCACAGACATACTTATAAATATTCACATTTTTTGTGAATATTCACAATTTTCCCTGCGAAATTATTTTTATTTAGAGAAAAATTTCTATATTCGAATAAATTCGTATCCACACTTCTAAATAAGAATTTATTTGTATTCGGATTCACAAATATTGTGATATAAATAATTTTCTATTCATATTCACATTAAAATTAAGATCAAAATAAATTCATATTTATATTTATAAATATAAACCTGAAATGTAAACCCTGAACCTTAGACGAAAGACACTATCGCTGTCCTACTTCGCTAAAGTAACATTCTACCCAGACCACCCTCCCAATCTCTGGTTTCGCACTAATGTAACTTCGCCATTAAATTTCGAGAATCATCGACCTTTATTCCCTATGTTAGATGCAAAATATATCTCACCGACTTGGACCTAATATTCCCTCTCATTCCTAAAATCGATAGATTAGAAATAGAGCCTTGGACATTTCCCATCCACAAATTTCATAAAATAAAATCTAAAAACAGTCCCCCAGTTACACCCCTAATAGAGTTTAACGAATTCAAAAACAGCCATCAAACATGGTCATTTATTTTCACTGATGGTTCTAAAATCAAAAAGGGAGTGTAAATCAAACAGTGTTCCGTAGTGACGGAAACAGGACATGAAATGCTTTCACTTCCAAATTTTTCTTCCATATTTACCGCTTAGTTATCAGCAATTCATTGTGATATCCGTTGACCACAAGAACAAGCCCTGTGGTACTATGTGCCCACTCAGGATCTGCAATTATTACTATAACTTATACAGGACACATATCACATATACATATCACTAAAGGACCCCTTTTCTTAAAACTGGTTCGTTTTAGAGATTTCAAATAAACTCAAAGCACTGGAGAAGGTTCATTTTCTATGGTTACCAAGTCGTGTCCGCATCATAAATGTATAAATAGGACTTGGGTTGGGTGGCAAGCCATGAAGCCATAAAACGTAAAAAAAAATCTACAAATAAAAGAGATAAGGGCTGTTTGATAATTATTACATTTTTTTTTTTTTTTTTTGTAATAATAACTATTATTCACTCATATTTTTCGATATTTTAGATCGATGAATTTTTTATTAAAACAGTATTATAATTCTTATATATTAATTATGGTTTTTAATTTTAGCTGTTTTCTTTGAGCATAAGTTATTTGCATACTTATTAAGATATAAAAACAGAGGTATTGTATGATAATTATTTTTAATGGCTGAATATTACAAACCTTCAAATGTTTGTTTCATTGTATTAAAAATTTTTGTTTATTTATGCATGTATACAATAATTTTGTGTATTTTTCTATTGTTTCAATAATTTTGTTTGCAGTCTCTTAAAGATACCAAAGAGTCGTTTAGAAGTTAAATTATAAAATTAAAAACCTATTCATACCTGTGTCTCGGATGTTACATAAACCTTTTTTGCCAAGATGAACTCTGTTGAAGTCATCTCTTATCGATCTTGCATAGTTTTCAATTTCTGGGGGCCTTTTAGATGCCTTATGACCATAAGCCCCAGGGGACCTCAAAACGTGTATTTCCGCTGAAAACCGGCCGAAGTCGAATTTTTTCACGATCGCAATACTTTCCCTTAATATATATTTCATATATAGGTAAGTGAAAGTAAAAAAAAAAACATCATAAAAATGAGACAAAAATTATTAAATAAGGTGCCCCCTCCGTTTGACCAATTTTTGTGAAATTTTAGCTGTCACATCGCGGGCTAATACATACACCAAATACCCAATTTCAGTTTTGTACGACCTATAGTTTTTGAGCTGGGCCGGGATAGCCGAGTGGACAGCGGGAACCTCGTTAACCCATTCACGCGCGTTCAAGGGTGATCGTACCTAGCCTGTGGCCTACACCGACCACCCTCGCACATGAAGGCGAGAAGAGAGAGGAAGGGGACAGAACCTGCTAACCAGCCTGACCCCAACAAACACTCATGACCTTTACAGGTCGGCGCTTGGTGGTCTCAGTAACCACGACCACCACGGTCATACCGAGCACCCCGAGGGGTCTCGGCACCACCCAACGATGACGCCCGGGAGAGCGTCATCCCCGTGGTACCATTTGGCATCACCGCCTCAACTCCCGAATGGATAGCGGGCCGGACAATCTGTCCTACGGATGCTCCTACTTAGGGCATGATGGCGGGGGCTTACCACCATGGCCTAAGGAGGACTGGTCCCGTGCCAGCGCCTCTGTCGTTCGCGAGTTGTAAACAACTCCCCAGGGGGCACCACAAGGAGGTGACAGTAGGCGTTGCAGGGGATCGGGCAAGCGGGGAACAACAGACAGTGAGTGGGGCACTATAGCCTGATGTTCCCACATGAGGGGAGGAAGACTCCCGCACCCGTCTTCCGCCTCAGCCCCCCTTTACCCCTGCCATTTGCCCCCCAGCCGAGTGGACAAGGGCGCTTGCAATAGATAATCAAAGTTAAGCAACGTCCATCGTGGTTAGTACTTGGATGGGTGACCGCTCCATTCGGGTGACCGCCCACCATTGAACGCCACGCAGTCCAAGTCTACCCCCACCCCCGGGTAGGTGAGGCCCGTCAGCCTACTGGAGGCGGCTCACACCGACCGGGCGTAGGAGTGATGAACCTTTCCCGTGTATCTCATCGAGAATCGTGGTGTGGTTTTCCAGGATGTCAGTAACCGCCCGGAGGTTTGGTTCAGGGATGGTATGCTTCAGGGAAAGAAATATAGGTCCTCGGGGCCTGCTGACTCTGAGCTACCATAATCCTTGGACCTAGACCAGTTTGTCACTGTCCTTGAACCCGAGAGAGCTGACGCCATCGGTGGGAAGGACACTGCCAAATTGGCCCCAATGGGATTGGTTATGGACCTATGGGCAGTCTGCCGCTGTACCATGGTGACCATGGCTTGCAGCAATGTGAGGTTTGGGCTACCCCCTCCAGGCTGTCTGTACTCCCGTAAGCAAAACAAATGTCTGTAAGAAGACCACACTGCGCGGCCAAAAGTCAAAAAAAAAAAAAAAAAAAAAAAAAAAAAAAGTTTTTGAGCTATTCAGTTCCCACACACACACACACAGACCATTTCGCGGGACTTGGTTATTTGGATTCAGAGGACCCCAAAACGTGTAGGTATTTCCGTTGAAAACCGGAAGTCGAAATTTTTCACGATCGAAGTGAAAGTAAAAATGTACATATTTTTGGCTTGAGAATCAAAATACAAGGCTGCTGATTTACTTCAGGTGAGTGATAGATTATTTTACAACTGTTTTTAAACAAATAAGGGCAATTTGAAAAGATGGGAAGGTACGCATAACCATTTTTGAAGTAGGTATATATAAAATAATAATAATAATAAGTTTATTTGACAAAATATACAAAATTATACAATTTATATATAAATAAAATAAACAATTAAGGCATGGGAACCGTCTGCCGGAGTTTAGTTAAAAAATATTGATATTTTTAAACAACAAACACTAAAATTAAACAAAATTTGAGTAGTTAAAAGAAACATATTAGTATTCAAAATAAAATTCATATACATTACATTTGTACTATTAATAAATAGATAGAGAATGTATGTATGTTTATGTTTATCGTGTGTATGTATGGTATGTATGTGTTGTATGTATATATGTATTGTATGTTTATGTTTATTGTTTGTATACTTATGTTCACTGTTATGTTCATTGCTTGGATGTTTATGTTTGTTGCTATTTCTATGAAATGTTTATGTTTACATTATTTTACGTATTCCATTAATACATGCACGTCTACATGTATACTTTTGTATGGGTATTATGGGTAGTTTATGGATAGTATGGGTACATAGTTGCATACTTTACTACTATACTTGTACATAGTTGTATACTTTACTATAGTTTACTTATATATTACTTATATTTTATTAGATATAGTTTTTCATTCTCCTATTTATATATCCATATATATATGTTATATGTTATATGTAATACACTTATTTCTATACATTAATGTTATACGACAAATTATTATGTCAATTGATTATGTATATATGTAATTAAATACGCGTTATGTCGTAAGACGGTACGCGTAGAAATAAAGTTACTCGTTACAGGGTTACTGTAATGAGAAAGCAAGAAAAAAAAAAAAAAAAATAGATAGAGAAATCAAATAAAAATTAAAATTAAATTAAGCTCCTAGGCGAACTCATTACAGATTAGTTTTCTATAATTCCAAGCATTTTTTGTGTATGTAATAAGAAGAGACCAATTTTTACCGTTAAGTAGTTCAATAATGAATTCAAATGATAAAAGCCTTTCTCCAAAAACTGCAATGCGATAGGGGGCAAGTATTGGGCATACAGCTAGAAAATGAATAATGTCCTCTTTAACTCTATAATTACATAGGGTACACTCATACTGAGTGCTGGGTGCTGAGCTATTAAATGGCTTACAGTTCAAATTTAATAATTCTCCCCTTAGTTTAAATATTAGACGATTATCGCTGAGACCTATATGAGTGTTTGCACCATCAGTCAAGTCTGCAGGTTTGACATTGAAGTCTAATACTTTATAAATATTATAACGGTGAGTCGCTTCAACTCTTTCAATCAACTCATGTTTAAAACCCAGCCTCAACCCCTCTATTGTTCTCTCAAGTTTAGAAAAAAGCCACTCTTTCTCATCCTCAACAAAACTAATGGAGATACCAGTTTTCTCACCCAAAACCTTCCAATTAAGAGCCCAAAAACATTGTTTTTAACAACCTCTTCAGCTACTAATCGGGGAAACCTAGAGAAGTCCATACTAAAAACCTTGCGTAGGTATCTACTTTTTAAGGACAAAGTATAGAAATAAATTGATTCTAAGCCAGTTTCAAGGTGCAAGATGTAAATTGGAGTAAACGGCGGCAAAGCAAACAATTTCCTTATAAAGAACCTTAATACCTTTTCGACCTCTACAAATTCTTTCGATCCCCAAACCTGTGCCCCATAAGTCAATATTGAACGGGAAACCGCGTTGAATATTTGAAGCTTAGCGGATAACGGTACCAAGGGATGCAAAATGGCTCTTCGCCACATTACATTAAGGCGGTTTTGGCCGACGAAGCCTTATCCATAAAATGAGGTTTCAGGGATAGTCTCGGGGTTAAAGTTATACCTAAGTATTTGTAGCGGTTGACAGATTTAATATTCTGAGTTTTTTATTTCCAACGTTCCCAACTGTTGATTTTGCCCCCGTTTCTGAATATGATTATTTTCTATTTATCGAGGTTAAAAGTAGGTATATATAGATTTATATACAATCATTTTCTAACAGATTGAACAAATTAAAACAACAAAATTAACCACATAGAAGAAACAAAAAAAGAAAAATGCGATTAGAAAACAAGGTGGTTGGATTGCGTAAGGTAACATTAAATTATGTAAGCCTTACAGTACACCGAATGACCAACTTATATTTTAACATTTTGGAGGTACGTAACATAAATAATATTTCTCTTTCGAAAATTTCGTACCTTTTTATTTATATTTTAGTAAATTATAAAGTGTTACGAATTTTACAGATATTAATTAAAAGTGGTTTACTGACATATGTTAAAATTGGATTTAGTCCTTCCGTCAACTGAAAGGCTCATGTACATACAATCATTGTCAATAAACAATTTTCGTCAGCTGGTTGGCTATATCCTTAATCTATACTTTATATTTTAAACATTTTATTATCTATTATAGATTTAGTAATATCTACACATGTTTCTAATAAATTAATTGGTATCTATATGTTTCTCTTAAGTTTTTACTTTCACTTACCTATATATGAAATATATAGTAAGTGGAAGTATTGAGATCGTGAAAAATTTCGATTTCTGGTTTTCAACGGAAATACACGTTTTAGGGTCCCATGAGTCCAATTAACCAAGTCCCGCAAAATGGTCTGTTGTGTGTGTGTGTGAACAGACTAGCTCAAAAAGTATAAACCCTGCGAACCTGAAATTTGGTATTTAGTTTATGTATATGCCGCGATGTGACAGCAAAAATTTCATCAAAATGGCTCAAAGGGAGGGGGTACTTTATTTAATAAATTTTCAAGTTTTTTTTCGATTTTCTCAAAAACGGCTCTAACGATTTTGATTAAACTGAGTATTTGATCTATTTATATGCCCGAGATATGTCTGTAAAAATTTCATCAAAATTTATCAACCGGAGGGGGGACTTTACTTAATAAATTTTGTATCATTTTCACGTGTTTTTTTTTATTTACTCAAAATCGGCTTTAACGATTTTGATCAAACTGTGTATATAATGTATGTATAGGCCCGAGATACGACTGTAAAAATTTCATCAAAATTGATCAACCGGAGGGGGGACTTTACTTAATAAATTTCGTATCATAATAAAATTCGTATCATCTTTGTTTTTGTTTATATGAAGAAATTAACTGTCTCTCATTACGCCTAAAAATAAGAAATGGCTAAATATGATATATGATAAAAACCAAGTAAACATATAGAGGAGAAAAAAAGAAAAATATTCAGTCAACTCATAAAACACGTTGAGCCCACGCATGCGTAGTACGCTTTAATGACAGATCATTGTTCCTAATTAAAGCCGTTTTGTTCATTTAATGGAAATTATTGGTTTCATGGTAACTAAATGAAATTTTCAACTTGCATTGCCGAATTATCTCAAGTAAAAACTTTTATTTAATAATAAAAGAAATTAGTGTTTGTTATAGAGCAAATGAAAACAAAAATAAGAAACGAATGTGGAAAAATTTGTAACTGAGTGAGAAGTGGCATTAACACAACGCATTAATTTCTAATCTATGTTGGTAAGTGAAAGTTGTGTGTTGCGCGCACGCACCAGATTTTTTTTACATATGTATAAATACAACATACTTTATTTAAAAATGACATTATTATTATCTAATGTCTAAATGCCTTTCGAATTTTCATTTTTCCTTAAAATTATTTGTTATGATAACTTTATTTTTTTCTCACTCATTATTTTCGATTTTCTCAATAAATTTTTGAGGCAGCACAATAAGATACAAATTAAAAATGTCATAGAGATGAAGAAGGTCCCAACATCGAACAACCTCTTTTCCCAGAAAGACATGAAGGCAGACCTTGGTGTCAGGGAATTTGGGTATTCGATAGCGTGTTCCACCCAATAAATTGCTTCTTCCTGAGCTGTGTGTCTTCTGCTTCGCAAAATTTGGGATTTTTTCTTAACGACATATCTATAACTGTTACCAAAAAATTATGTTAATTAGAGAAATAATGAAAAAAAATTTCGAAAAAAGAATTCGATTAAAAAAAATAATGAATCATTCTTATTTATTTATTATATGTAAATATCAACTAAATTATTTTATCTTTTAAGTAAACTGAAGGTCAAATACCAATAAGAAAGAATCTTAATTTTTTAATATATATGTATATATTATATTAGGGTTCTTGAGGTTCAGTCAATAGAAACGACTCTATTACGGCGACGTTTCGAGAATATATTGTTCTCAGAATCATGCCAATGTTGCTGATGGGTATTGCTATATAAACTACATAGATGTATAGAGACTAATTGCTATGATACAGAGTAATATAAATAGTTCCGATTAACATGGGGTCATTTTAGGATTACTGGCCATTTTTTTAATCTTGAATAAAAAAATATTAAGGTTGTCAAAGGCCTTCCTTGTTTTGGATATTTACATAAAACATGTCAATGTTTACATTTCTATGATGCAGCAGAATACAATCACTGTAACTTTATTTTTCTAAATAAACAATTGCTTTGCTATGGATAAGCCAGATAGGTGTGATAGTAACTATCACAATAATGACACATATACACTAAATTTATTCATATTTTTTTTTTATGACTAGCAAATAACCTTACTGATATAAATAAGTAAGAAAATCATCTTATTCAACAAACTATGTATTTAAAAATACAAAATCACGCAAAAATCTTTGTCAGATATTGAAACTTAACAATTTTTACGATAGGTTAAATGATGGTCAGGATTTTCAGTTTACAATGATCATTGTAAACTGAAAATCCTGACCATCATTTAACCTATCATAATTGAAGAACAGTTGACTATCTCTCACCTCTACTATTATCAATTTTTATGTTTGTAAATGGTTTTTTCCTCTCTAGACCACTAGTTTCACTCTAAGATTATTAATGAGATGATTAATGATTATTAATGGACTTACAGCAGAAAATCCAGGAAAAATAAGTCAGATTATAACAAGAACTAAGTTATGAAGGATCACCAGCGCGAGATACAGCAGCTATCAATATTTAATAAATAAATATCCTTATTGGATAAATGATCGTTGACCGGATTTTGAATATTTATGAGGTCCGGGGTGGCGGTCAATAAACTACAAATTAGTAGGCTTTAATATAATAGTTTAATAATCTTTTGTAATTTATTGACTGTCACCCCAGACTATTCACATAAATATATAAAAATAAATATCCTTGGTTTTAAAGGTCTGTCAATAGTATAGTGCCACGGGAATGTTTTTTTTTTTTTTTTTTTTTTTTTAATGCATTTAAAATTAACGAACCTGATTTAAATTTTATTAAATGTCTCCCCCGTGGCGAAGCCAACCCACTTTTTTTTTATTGTTACGTGGATAATATAAATTACTTGGACCCGTTGATTTGATCATTCATATTCATTAAAAAACAAGCTAAACAATAGGAGGAAATTATGCTTTGTAGGATTAGTCCCTTTTGGCAAAGATTATATTACGAGAGAAAAAAAATGTCTTTATAGTTAGACCTAAGTAGCATTTAGGAAATAATCAACTATGACTTTGGATCGTTACAGATGCCATTTTTAGGACTAAAACACTGCAATATTGGAATAAACCACATCATTGTTGCCTTAAATATTAAATCAGTATCTATAGACTAAATAGAAACACATACCTAGGATTCTTTGTGATCTCATTGAGTGCCCATGACACTGATTCCTCTGTGATGTTTTCGTACTTGATAATCAGCCCGTAACCCATAGTTTGGGCGTGATACAAGTTTTTAAACTGATCACTGAAAAAAGGAATACCAACGATCGGTACGCCGTAGTATACAGTCTCCGTCAAGCTGAGAAAGCCACCATGTGTGATGAACAGTACACAATTTTTGTGAGCTGTAAACAAGTTATTCGCATTAGTAATCTCTGTTCAATATCACAATATAGAAGGATAAATCTGCGAGACAATGGTTGGTGCAGAGCGCCTCAGAGACAAACCTGATTAATATGATATAAATAAGTAATACTAATGAACTTCTTTCTGCAAACATTCATTTAAAAAATTAATGAATTACAAATTTTTACTTTATTAATAAAACCAAACCTTCCACCAAACTTTCATTTTTTGTGATAGACAAGAACTTTACAGTGAAATTTGAGAATCTTTTTGTGTTTCTTATATACATATTTAATAAAATTTATGAAATGCTTTACAATATTTCACCTCTTATCGGGTCACCAAGAGTGATTTCACTCGGATATGCAAAAATACATTGGGAGTAATGGACTACGGGATGATTATACCGATAGGCACAGGAGAGTACGCAGTTTTCTCCTCTTTTCGCAGCAGCAGCGTTCCACTAGTTCACAGTTGTGAATGGGGCACTGCACATTAGATGCTGCGCCCTTTCCTATCTGTTTCCTTCAAACAGGCAAGTTTTGAAGAATTTAATTATTAATTAAATAAATAAAAAAAATAAAATTATTATTATTAATTTTATTTTTATTACTTACTTAACTTCAAGTATTATTAGATAACGAATTGTAATTATTATTAATTAGATTGATAATTTGGTATTAATATAAACCTATTACATTACAAGCCTATGAAATCTCAAGCCAAGTAATGAATATCTGTTATTGTACATGAATCTGTCCATAACAGGAGATTTTGTGTAAAAACTTAGAATAGAACATTAATGAATTTTTTTATGTAAAGAATCACAAATCTCAATAAGCCTCTTACCCAAGATGTCCCTCTGTGGAAACCACTTTCCAGTTCTAACGTTGGGAGGTATTTTCACATCAGGGATGTCTGTTTCCCACTTCACAAGTACCCTTTGTTGCATGTTCTGGAAAAACTTCATGAAGGCTCTACCCTTTCCTCCAGCCAACATTTCAGATGTTTTTAGATTAGATCCGAATGAAAAGAAAATAACTCCGTTCTCTGCCTCGTCCATGAACGCCTGCAAGTCCTGGAGAGAAATGTTTATTTATTGTAAATGAAATTACAAATGATTTTATTATGTTTTCTAATATTTTCCTATTTTCGTTAAAAATGCAAAGACTTTCTACTCTCTTTATTTCTTTAATTCGTCTCCTTTGTTATTTTGTTAAATTTAATTATTGATGCCTCTTGGCGCCATCTATGATTGTATGTGCTCCAACTTCGCCATTTTATAAGCGTTCTGTTCTGTTTTTAGGTTCCGTGAGATAAGATATATGCACCTAGTGCATGCACAGTCACGTGTTTCCATGTTCGAAGTGTCAACATTCTATGAGAGTGTCTCCAATTGTGTGTCTACGTTTACATTTTATTTTCACGTGGTTTTCTATATTGGTTTGAACTTGAACTCGAAATTGATCTGACGTCAAATTTCATAATCACAACTAATGGTTAAAACGCGGTTCAAGAAAGTAAAGGACTTACAAATTTACTTAAACAATGGAGAGGAAAGAAATCTGGAACCATGCGAGTTCCGGACCAAATTGGGTAAGTCTATTTTTACTTTCACTTACCCATATATGAAATATATAGTAAGTGGAAGTATTGCGATCGTGAAAAATTTCGACTTCCGGTTTTCAACGGAAATACACGTTTTAGGGTCCCCTGAGTCCAATTAATCAAGTCCCGTGAAATGGTCTGTGTGTTTGTGTGAACAGACTAGCTCAAAAACTATAAACTGTGTGAACCTAAAATTGGGTATTTAGTGTATGTATATGCCCGCGATGTGACAGCGAAAATTTCATCAAAATTGCTCAAAGGGAGGGGGTACTTTATTTTATAACTTTTTAAGTTTTTTTCGATCTTCTCAAAAACGGCTCTAACGATTTTGATTAAACTGAGTATTTGATCTATTTATATGCCCGAGATATGACTGTAAAAATTTCATCAAAATTGAGTACGCCTTTAATGGCAGACCATTGTTCATAATTAAAGCCGTTCTGTTCATTTGAGAAGTAGCAATTAAAAAACGCATTAATTTCTAATCTAAGTGAGTTGGTTAGTGAAAGTTGTGTGTCGCGAGAACGCACCAGATTTTTATTCTTGTTCTTCCCTGTTCAGCTATTTTTACTTTCACTTACCTATATGGGTCATTTTCCCAGAAAGGGCGAATCTGAACTTGGAATTCTTGGAATTGAAAATGTCGAATTAACGTCTGGAAAATATTTAGGAGTGCTCTTTACATAGCACTGGTTGAACTCCAATGCAAGGTTATACAAGAGCAGGGTGCATTTACTATTTATTAAAAAAAAAATCGGAAGACGGTAAAAGAAATGTGCTAAGGGTTCGTTTAAGTATATTTTTTCTTGAGTTTTTTTTTATTTATTTTATTTTTAAATAATTAATCTTTTGAAGAGAAAAGGTTTTGCCCCGCCGGGAGTCGAACCCGGGTCTCTCGCGTGACATGCGCGGATGATAACCACTGCACCAAAGACGGACATGTCACGTGGGAGACCCGGGTTCGACTCCCGGCGGAGCCAAATCTTTTCTCTTCAAAAAATAAATTATTTAAAAATAATTTAAAACAGGTGGTCATCCACAAATTAATATTAGATTAATAAAAATTATTTATTTTCTTTATTTTTTTTTCTATTATTTTTTTTTTTTTCTGATAAAAATCCTAAGTCATCTATCAGCCATTAAACATATTTTTATGACCATCCAGTTTTTTTTTTAATACTTAAATAAAGATGCTTTTGAAATAAATTATAGACCATCGGAAACGTCTCAACGACCTCTATATGTATAAAGCAACGAGAAAATGTAGATGCAAATAGTTTTCGGGTAGAGACAGGCGGGACAATAACTGCTGATGTTTATGACCATCCAGTTTTTTCTCGTTTACTACTTAAATACTGCTGCTTTTCGCCAAAACGATAGACCGTTGGAAACGCGCTAACGAGTACTTTAAGTAATAAGCAGCGAAAAAGTTTAGATACAATTACTTTCCAATTCCGGAGGGGCGGGCTAATGACATCAGAATTCGACAGGCTTTCTAGATTTTTCTCGTTTACTACTTAAATAAAGCAGATTTTTGAAAACTTGATAGACCGTTCAAAACGTTTAAATGAGCTTTAGAAGTAGAAAGAAACGAAAAAAATTAGATACAATTAATCTCCGAGCACACTCGAGCGGGGCAAAAACACCCGATATTGTATTGTATGACCATCCATTTTTTTTCTGTTCAATACTTCAATACAGCCATTTTTTTAAACAACGATATACCGTCAGAAATGTATCAACTTGCTCTAAAAGATGAAAGCAATGAAAAAAATTCGATACAATTACCTTCTAAGTAGCTACGGGCGGGACAATGACACGGGTTGTATGCCGCTCCCGCCGCAGCACCTACGTTGTTATCCTGACGGTTCCACAGGGACTGAAAACATTTGGCGGCAAAAAGAGTTGTTACCCGAGATGTAATCCTACTTTTAGCCAGAAGCCGCAGTCATCTGTAAAGGTTAAAACTGACAAAACACGAAAATACTACGTAAGCGGGGAAAAACCCAAACACCGGGGGCAAATCTTTTACCTCCTCTGTGTACAATTCAATCATTTTTAAAAATATCGCATACCTCACATTCTAATCTTGAGATGTTTCGAACAGTACCACAGTTATAAAAAATTCAAAAAGCATCAATGGTCAATTCGTAGACGAACGTAAAGTTTGGAAACTGGAGTTGTGACATGACGAGGAAAGGAGATTTCCACTGGTCATATCAAAATTTAACCTTTAATTTTTAATGTTATATGAGTAAAACCCTACGTAGTCGGCAGGGCAAGTCACAGATCCTAATTAGAGGTCGTTTTAATGAACAAAAATGGTGAGGGGGCTTCAGAATCCATCGGGAACAGCGATTTGCCCTTTCTGGGAAAATGACCCATATATGAAATATATAGTAAGTGGAAGTATTGCGATCGTGAAAAATTTCGACTTCCGGTTTTCAACGGAAATACACGTTTTGGGGTCCCCTGAGCCCAATTAACCAAGTCCCGCGAAATGGTCTGTGTGTGTGTGTGTGTCTGAGAGTCTGTGTGTCTGTGTGTGTGTGTGAACAGACTAGCTCAAAAAGTATAAACCGTGCGAACCTGTAATTGGGTATTTAGTGTATGTATATGCCCGCGATGTGACAGCAAAAATTTCATCAATATTGCTCAAAGGGAGGGCGTACTTTATTTTATACCTTTTTAAGTTTTTTTCGATTTTCTCAAAAAAGGCTCTAACGATTTTGATTAAACTGAGTATTTGATTTATTTATATGCCCGAGATATGACTGTAAAAAATTCATCAAAATTCATTAACTGGAGGGGGGACTTTTGTCCTGTTGTTTAAATTTTGTATCATTTTCTCGTGTTTATTTTTTAATCAAAAAAAGCTTTAACGACTTTGATCAAACTGGGTATTTGATGTATGTATATGCCAAAGATGTGATAGCCAACATTTCATCAAAATTGGTCAAACGGAGCGGGCACTTTATTTAATTTTTTTTTTTCAATTTTTATAAGAAATGGCTAAATATGAGATATGATAAAAATCAAGTAAACATATAGAGGAGAAAAAAAGAAAAATATTCAGTCAACTCATAAAACTCGTTGAGCCCACGCCTGCGGAGTACGCCTTTAATGACAGATCATCGTTGATAATTAAAGCAGTTCTGTTCATTTGAGAAGTGGCAATTAACAAAACGCAATAATTTCTAATCTAAGTAAGTTGGTAAGTGAAAGTTGTGTGTTGCGCGCACGCACCAGATTTTTTTCTTTCGGTTGGCGCATTAGGCTTAATAAGGCATTGGCCGCGCAGTGTGGTTTTCTTACAGACATTTGTGTTGCTTGCGGGAGCATAGAGGGCCTGGAGGGGGTAGCCAAAACCTTAAGTTGCTGCAAGCCCTGGTCTCCATGGTGGAGCGGCAGACTGCCAATAGCTCCGCAACCAAACTCATAGGGGCCAATTTGACAGTATCCTTCCTACCGATGGCGTCAGCTCTCTCGGGTTTGAGGACAGTAACAAACTGGTCTATGTCGAAGGATTATAGTATCAGAGTCAGCAGACCCGAGGTCCTGGTATTTCCTTCCCTGAAGCACACCGTCCTTGTACCAAACCTCCGGGCGGTGACTGACATCCTGGAAAACCACACTACGTTTCCTGATAAGATACACTGGAAAGGTTTATCAATCCCACGTCCAAAAACTAAAAAATTAAACCGACTTTGAAAACTAGGAACCAGTAGAAATAAATGCACTAAACAGTATGAAATAATTACCTTCTGAATTTTATGAATACAAAGCAATATTCAAAATGGTGTAAAAAGTGGAAAATGTTCATACCATGTGCAATAAAACCATCTTTTCGGAGGGGGCGCAAAATAGAAATTTTCCAAATGACATGTTGCTGATTTCATTTTTACTTGCACTTACCTATATATGAAATATATAGTAAGTGGAAGTATTGCGATCGTGAAAAATTTCGACTTCCGGTTTTTAACGGAAATACACGTTTTGGGACCCCCTGAGTCGAAATGAGCAAGTCCCGCGAAATGGTCTGTGTGTGTGTGTCTGTGTGTGTGTGTGTGTGTGAACAGACTAGCTCAAAAACTATAAGCCGTGGGAACCTGAAATTGGGTATTTAGTGTAGGTTTATGCCCGCGATGTGACAGCAAAAATTTTATCAAAATTGCTCAAAGGGAGGGGGTACTTTATTTAATAACTTTTTACGTTTTTTTCGATTTTCTCAAAAACGGCTCTAACGATTTTGATTAAACTGAGTATTTGATCTATTTATATGCACGAGATATGACTGTAAAAATTTTATCAAAATTGATTAACCGGAGGGGGGACTTTACTTAATAAATGTTATATCATTTTCACGTGTTTTTTTTATTTACTCACAACCGGCTTTAAAGATTTTGATCAAACTGGGTATTTGAGGTATGTATATGCCCGAGATATTACTGTAAAAATTTCATCAAAATTGATCAACCGGAGGGGGGACTTTACTTAAAAATTTTATATAATTTTCACGTGTTTTTTTTATTTACTCAAAAACGGCATTAAAGAATTTGATCAAACTGGATATTTGATGTATGTATATGCCCGAGATATGACAGTACAAATTTCATCAAAATTGATCAACCGGAGGGGGGACTTTACTTAATAAACTTTATATCATTTTCACGTGATTTTTTTATTTACTCAACAACGGCTTTAACGATTTTGATCAAACTGGATATTTGATGTATTTATATGCCAATGATGTGATGCTTAACATTTCATCAAAATTAGTCAAACGAATGGGGCACTTTATTTCATAACTCTTTTACAACTTTTTACCTTTTTTTCGATTATCTCAAAAACAGCTTTAACGATTTTCATCAAATTCGTCGTGTTTAATGACAATTAGGTGTTCTTTAATATCAGGTAAGCTTTATTATTAGTAAAATGTTCTGAGGGGGCGTAAATGAGGAAGGTGTCTTTTTTTTTTCTTCATATAAAGTACCATTGTATTTGTTTATATGGAGAAATTATCTGTCTCTCGTTTCGCCTAAAAGTAAGAAATGGCTAAATATGAGATATGATAAAAATCAAGTAAACATATAGAGGAGAAAAAAAGAAAAATATTAGTCAACTCATAAAACACGTTGAGCCCACTCATGCAGAGTACGCTTTTAATGATAGACCATTGTTCATAATTAAAGCCAATCTGTTCATTTAATGGAAATTATTTGTTTCATGGTAAATGAAGTTTCCAACAACTACATAGAGAATTATAAAATCAGACTTGGAGTATTATGCTTGCCGAATTACCACAAGCTTTTATTTAATAATAAAAAAACTAGTGTTTTTTGTAGAGCAAACAAAAAGAAAAAATAAGAAATGAATGGGGAAAAATGTGTCTTTGAGAAGTGGCAATTAACAAAACACACCAATTTCTAATTTAAGTAAGTTGGTAAGTGAATGTTGTGTGTTGCGCGCACGCACCAGACTTTTATTAGAAAAAGTAAGACATTGAAATCGATAGATGGGAAGAGAAGATCCATTTAGAAGATTTTCATAATTTCTAGTGTTAAAAATTTTAAATTTTGAGCCGCCTCCGAAAAGATTGTGTTATATTGAACATCGTATTTAATATTTTTTATTAACCGTTAGTGTGCACTTTTACAAATTATGTTGGAAGCGCCGCACAGTGGTCCCAATCCAGCATTCATGGTGCAAAAAATACTTAACGTTGACGGATTTCGTTCAAACTTGGTGTGATATTTATTGATGGGTTGAGAAGATGTTTAATATAAGTTACATCAAAATAGCGATGGGTAGGGGTGGGGGTAAGAGGGGGACTGGGGGTAACTTCTATCTTTTTAATTACTTTTTGTCGATGGAATTCGTTCAAACTTGGTATGATGTTTATTGATGGGTTAAGAAGATGTTTAACATAAGGCACATACAAATAGCGAAGGGTAGGGTTGGGGGTATGAGGGATAGTGGGGGCTACATTCTATATTTACAATTACTTTTTGTTGACGATTTCGTTCAAACTTGATGTTATGTTTATTGAAGGTTTAAGCAGATGTCTAACATTAGTTGGGTGGCGGGATGGACGAGTGGGCAAGCGCGTTAGAAATTACGCATTGCCCATGGCAATTTGGAAATACGAAGATAGCAAGTCCAAAACCCGGAGCCAGGGGAAAATTTAAATAAACTCGGCATCAATCCCCTACCCTCTCCCCTGGCCCGAGAAACCCCGTATAGTCTACACGGCGAGGAAGGGGAGGATAAAAAAATAAAAAAAATAAAGTCTAACATTAGTTACATAAATATAGAACTAGCGAGAGATAATAATATTATACATATATTATTTTGTTAGTCTTGATTAATATACCCACAAGAAAAATGCAGAGGAATAGAATAACACAAACTACTAATTAAATAGGTTCTAAAGAAAGATATTCAGTATCGTACTTAAAGTCTTGTTTCAAACTAAGTATTTCGGTTTAGTTATTTATTGGATTTCACGAAAAAATTATCTCTATTTTTATGATTATTTAAAATACCGCTTAAAAAACAAACAAGATAATCTAGAAATATTAGCATATACTACGTGAAAATATAATAGAAATTCATGAAAATAAAATAGTTTTAAAATGAAAAATGCAGATTATTTTATAACGTCAATGCAAACATTTGAAAAATTACTATAAAAAATATATTTTGATACTGTAAAATAAGTGGACTATATAATCTATAAAAGATTATACAAATTAAATAAACAAAATTATAGAGAAACAGAAAAACAACTGCGACCGCGTGTAATATAATTATTTTATGCAGCAGTCTGTTACCTGGGAACCAGGTTTTTCCTGGAATTTCCTCTCTCATGACTCTGGATGCAAGTTGCTGCAGCAAAACTTTACATGGTTAGTTTTGTACTTAAATATGCTATGTCATGGTATAAATGCTTACATTGAACTCGTTGGAACTTACATTTTAAAACCTTCATGAAGTTTTAGGTTTTAAGAAAAAAACATGGCGAGTTTGAAAAACTCTAAGTCTACTAAAAAAAATCGTTGGGTATTCTCTGATATGCCTTTTTATAGGGAATGTATTGTACGAGGAGTGTCCGTAAAATAAGTTTCCCTATTTTTTCAAAAGTGAAAAAAATGTTTTATCATTAGAAATCTTGAACATTAAACTATTTTTCTACGTAGTCCCCGTTGACATCGATGCACTTCTGCATCCGTTTCACCATTTTTTTGATGCCCAGGTCATAGAGATCCGCCGCCGCGCTGTTGAAGAACTTCATGACCTCTTCTTCCAATTCCTCTCTTGTCCCAAAATTCGTTCCGCCTAGGTGTTTCTTCAGGCTTGGGAACAGATGGTAATCACCTGGGGCCAGATCGGGGCTGTAGGGTCCGATGGTCGTCCAGCCCGCTGTTCATCGTGCACATCTGTGCGCCCTTCTTTGAGCTATTTGCGCCATTTGCGCACCATCTGGACACTCGTGCATGTTTCACCATACACTTCCGTAAGTTGGGAATGAATTTCGGTCGCCGAATTGCCTTTAGCACACAAAAAACGGATCACGGATCGTATCTCACACCTGGCGGGGGAAGCGATTGGGAACTCCATCTTTCAAGGCTGTCAAGGCCGAACTGATGGTGGCAGCGAGTTGACCGGGGTTGGGATGTGGAGGGGGGAGTCCAAGCGACACGCTGGTGCCGTCTGAGGGACCAGCCGCTACTTGCACGGCCGTTCCACAACAGGGAAACTTATTTTACGGACACCCCTCGTAGTTTGAGGGAAATAAAATTATTTTGTAAAAAAAATTCTTTATATTGAAAATAACATACATATGCACACTACACTTTCCAATTGAAAAAGCGTACGTAAGAATGGCAATGTTTGAAAAATCGCTGCGGCCAAACGAATCAAAATAATTCAAAACCAATATTACCTATTAGCAGCAGGTATCCTATAGATATATAGGTAAAATTATCAATTTTTTAAAAAAAAGTTGATTTTTCGAATTTTTGCACCATGATTTGGGATTGGGATCACTGTGCGCCGTGCCGATCTGGAATGGTCTGGGCATTTAGTTGTCTGTAGTCTCCACAGGGCCTTAGGGAACCGTCTTTCTTAACAACAACATGTAGAGGACTGCTCCACTGACTATTTGATGGTTGACATATTCCTTGTTCAATCATGCGCTGAAATACCTCTTTTACTAGGATAAATTTTTCCGGAGGAAGCCTTCGGGCTTTAGCGTTGACTAGTCTCCCTGTAGTTTCCATCACGTGTTCCCTATTGTGCTTTACAGGCCTTTTGGTAGAGGAAGGCCTTGTGATGTCCGGGTACTTTCGGAGTAAAGCAACGAATGGGTGGCTTTCCGGTACAGATGCTAGAAGGAATTTCTTCAGCTATTCTTCCTTTCGACGTAAGTCGAGTGATCTTGTCAATCAGTTGCTGTCCCTGAAGATCAACTATTAAATTAAAGTTAAACATAAAATCGGCCTCTATAATTGGCTTAGGTACATCAGCCACGAGAAAATCTCAGGAAAATACTCGCCGCAGTCCAAGATCCAATTTTAGTTGGCGTATGCCGTAAGTTCTGATCTTCGTTGAGTTGGTTGCATATAATACGAGTTCGTGAGGCTCTGGTCTTGAGTTTTTGTTAGGTGGGATAACTGAAATTGATGCATCAGTGTCAATTAGGAAAGCTAAACCTGACCCCTTATCTGTTATGAATAGGCGGCGTTGGGTAAAGGCGGTGCCGGTTAACGTCATTTCCGGTCCGTTTGTTAGTTTTCCTGGGCAATTTTCTTATTTTTCTTCTCCCAAACACATGGTTGAACGCATTTCCGTGCTTTCTGCTTGAATTTGTGGTTCTAATCAAAGCCAAGTGTTCTAATAGCAAAAAACAAAGCCAGTCTTCGGAATGAGTATTTCTTGATCTGCTTGTTGATCGTTGGCGATTCCTTTGAATGACTTCCTGCAACCAAAGTAGCGACCTGTTCGGCAAGTATATCGACCTTCTCTTCCAGGCTAGAAGTTCCGCTGGGTGGGGTAGCTGTAAAGAGAGCCAAGATAGCCGGAGGATCAACATCATGTATCTTATCCGCAATGGTAGCTAGTAAATCGAGATCTGTGTGTGTAGTTGACAACAGTATAACCTGGGCGTAAGATGGGAGAGAACGCATCCAAAGAGTTTTAATCACTTCTTTAGAAAAAGTTTTTGAGTGAGCGAAGGAATTGCGAAGGTTTCTCATCGCCCATTTGTCTGCTTTTCAACAGGCGCTGAATTCTTTTATTCTCGGATTCAGCATACACTTCGATAAGACGTTTTTTAACATCCTCATAAGGAGTAGATGAGGGATTTTTAAACAAATCAGAAACTTGTTTAATAACCTCAAAATCAAGGAGAGGGACAATGATCTCAAATTTAGTTTGGTCCTAATAACCCAAAGTTCTAATTCAGACTTCCAGAAAGGCGGAATTTTCTTATCTATAGAGATCGAATCCTCGACTTCGAGCTTAGGATCTTCAAGCGTATTATCTTCAGTACCCATCTTTACGTTTGCTATGGAATATTATTAGACTAAATATATTTACTGAGTGAATAGAGTAATAAAGTTATATGAAGTATCTCGATAACAGAATATAATACAAATAAAACATTTTATGTTGAAAATTAATCAATGAAAAAATTTCATTTAAACACATGTGACGAGCTCAATTAATTTCTTATCACGTCGGGGTCACCACTGTAACCTATATAAGGTTAGCTTCGCCACATGGCATTTTCTAATTTAATTATTTTCACTCAATAAATATCAAAATAATTTTATTAACATAGCAATATGAACACTAATTGAATGGTAGAGAAAGTGGATGAAAACGAAAATATAAACAACATAATTAGGAACCAACTAATACAGAAATAAATTTCATCTCCTTAATTATGGAACATATAATAAATATATTAATTTTAAATTACTCACAAATCTTTCTATAGGGTGCACCCTGACTGTAAATATTACGTTGAATAGCCTACATACTACTTTTCACTAATAATTAAGTCTTGCAACATATGCGTTCTGCACCTAACCCAGCTCGACTTGAATGTCTGTAGGGTACTGGACACAATTATTTCAAAACATATGTTGCTATGCTGCTACATACTGTTGCTTAAATGAGTTGACGTTTAACATTAATTTGCCGGATTATTTCTTTGTTTTTATTAACTTAATTGTACCAATAATAACAAATAATAATTATACATTGATTATATTAATAAATAAAAACTAATATGGTAATAAATAATAATTCATGCAAAAGCTTTGCGTGAAAAGCAAAACTTCATGCTTAATGCCTTACCTCTTAAAATAAGGATATTGAAAATATCATTTGATTTTAAACGGCAATAATTATAAATTTTATTGAAACATCAATTCAAGTAAAAAACGACCCTGATCATTTTAATTTTATTACCAAGTCCTATTTCATAAACTGATGAAGCTAATTGCAATTAAACAATTTTACAAAACTTACAATTCTAAACACTAAATTAAGTTAATCTCAATTAAATAATTTTATAAAACTTTTTTTTTTCTTTTCATTCGTATATCCGCACCTTTCAACAACACAAATATATCGAAAATCAGCAGATGTAATGGCCCAATACAGTGACAAACGATGACGTGTCAGGCATGGGGAAGGATGGCACCCAACAGTACCCCTTCCCTGGCTTGATTTAGTTATTCAGGTCTGTTGAAGAAGGAGATCTCTCATCCAACGCGTTTTTAATCTCCTCCTCACATTTATTGACATTTCACCTTTGGCCATATCTCTTATTAGTAAGTTTATATGTCCGTGTTTTTTGTGAATGTATTTTTTTTTGCAATGTCCTAAATCTGTGAACAGTATATCCACATCGGTTTGAGTAAGTATGTGAACGTATTTAGTTTTTGTCTCAGTCTTAATTTTGAGGATTTAGAAAAAAGTGGGTAAAGCAGCTTTAGTCGTTTGTTGAGTTTCCCTTTTCATTTTAACGTCCGGGCCTCATGTCATCCTTCTATCGAGGGTTAGTCCAAGGTATTGTACCTTTTCTGTTTGGGGAATTTGGTCATTTTCGATATGAATTGGAGGACAAGTGTCTTTCCGGAGAGTAAAAGTTATATTTTGTGATTTTTCATGATTATGTCTAAGTTTCCACAATTTGCACCATTCATTTAATTTATGTATACAAATGGTTTTGTAAGGTTAGTGAAGAATGACGGATCTTGATGTTTTGTTAGTATTGCTGTTTCGTCTGCGTAAGTAGCGGTCAATGTCTCATTACTTTCTATGGGTATTCTTTGCCATGGGTGTATACAATGTAGAGTAGGGGGCTAGTATTGAACCTTGTGGTACACCCGCTAAGTCTGAACTGATTGAAAAAATTTCTGATCCCTGCAGAACGGAGAAAAATCTGTCGTAAAGGAAGGATCGATGAATGAGATAGTAGATAGTAGAGATAGTATTCTGTATGAATGTATGAGCTTATCTATGTTTTTATATGTACATATATGTTTATATGTTTCAGTATATGTAAGTATGAATGTAAAATGTATTTATTGTTTAGTTGCTGAACGCTACTATTTAACATCTAGTCTTTTCTATTTAACTGGACCATTTCTACTTATTGTTATGTCTCATTATGCTTTGTTTTGTTTTATTTAAGTTTGTTTATTATTGTTTTAAAAAATCATTTTATATGCGTAAAACTGTACCTAAAATACGTCTAAAGTAATATCTGTGGTTTTGATGCTGCAGAGGTCTATGCACCAGTATAGCAGGAGGCGGACCTCTGCGGTACCACCGGCGATACAGCTAACACGTACATTGTATACAGTATGTATGGTATGTTCAGAATACAAAAGTAATCTCCCTTCTGGCAGGGTTACTGTTAAAAGGAATATATATAAAAAAAAAAGATTTATGAGGTTGTATAAAGTTCATTAAGAATATATATATATATTTTTTTTACTTTTAAGTAACCAGGCCAAAAACACAACTCATGAAGATTCGGTTTAGAATAAATATTGACTTTTTGCCAAGTGTATTTATAGGTCAAACACACCAACAGGAAATATGTATAGTTTTATGAAATTCATTCTCAAGAATTTTCGAGCTATGCGGGGCCTCCAACCGGAAATAAGTTACTGTGAGTAGGTTTATATAGATTATATTTTTTTACTGTAATAGTTAGCAATAAAACGTGGATAGATCGATAATTCGATAGATCATGGAATCGAAAATTTAATGGTGGGTCTGTTTAATAATGAAGAATATAATATTTTAATGGAGTTTGTATTATTGCCTTACTTTGTTTATGAATATTCATAATAATTATAGTTTCGTATCTGATATGTACCTTAGGCAAAGGCTTATTCGGGATCAGGTTCAATCCAGCTATATTCTTGACGTGAGGCGCTGTCGGATAGGGGTAGCTGAGGACCGGGTCTGAATTGATCAAAATAAGACTCCTGTTAGCCATCAATGTATACAGGGACGGTCTAGTCTCCCAGCCGGTATAGTTAAAGTACTTGTCCATGATATTATGCATCGCGAACATGTGATAATAGTTCACAGCCAGCGTGGAAGCGGTCACGTATACGTTGTAGATCTGTTCAAATAGCGTCATTTCATGGCTTAGCTCTGATTTAAAGTCTACTTGATATGCAGGATTGTGTGGAATGCCTGAAAAGGTAAAGATTCGTGTAACTCATGTTCCATCAAACTTGTGTTCCTTTTCGTACACATTTAGAGAAATTGGTAGTAAATTATATTAATTTTACCTGAGAATTCATTAATCCAGGCAGAATCACCGAGCGTGGATACTTCAATGCCGACGCAATCAAATTTGTGAATCAAGGCTGAGACTGCCTCTTGGTTGAAGAACGATTCCATCAGTACAGCGTCATATCTGTCCGAAGAATGGATGATTTCCTGAGCTAGATGATTACCATAGTAATGTTCAGAGAATCTTTCAGCAGTGCGGGCCAACATATGTGACATTGCGGGTATAGAAATTCGACCTAACTCGAATATATCCAAATCCTCTGCACAAAAAATAAAAAACACTAATGAGAAAAAAAAAATAAGGAAATTCCAAAGTTATTTGAAAATAACTTATAATAAATAATTTTGCATTTGAATTATATTTCACTTTTTACAGCAGCTCCTACGTACTACAGCTACTTGGTACGTAAATGAATTGATTTTTTTCTTTTCGTTCGGTACTCCTACCGGGCCATGTGTGGCATACGGTTGTTACTCTAGAGGTGTTACCTACCTATTCTAACCATGATGGTAGAGTCGAGATTTATTCCGTGAGGCCTCCACGATATAAAAGTCAAACCATGATGACTTCGAGAAGGAACTAGGACTGCAAGATTTCAAATTGTTAGCTCGATCACTTTCATGGCCTTCAATACCCTTGGATTTAATAGTGCGAAGTACCCATTATTTTTGTTAATTGCACTTGTATTTCGATAAAATATATATTTTTCTCATTCTTTTGGTATCTTAAATTGACCGAAAGCTTTAAGTTGGTATGCAGACAAAAATTTTATAGTGACAAACAGAAATGTGCCTTGTAAATCACATCAAATCTTAACATGTAATTAAAGTATTCTATTCATACAGAATTAAAGAGCAATCTTTAAATTGAGTGTAAAGAATCGTATTTATTCTTTACCATGAGTGTAAGGAACCTTTTTGTGCTTTTAATTATCTCCTTGTTAATAATGTAATTTGATTTCTAAAAAACAGAATAACAGTAAATAAGAATATATATTCTAAATACTTAAACATAAATAGGTCGTTGAAGAAGCCCGAAATGTCCACAGAATCAAATAAAAAAGAAAAACATATTTTAGTCAGCAACCTTGTTATAATAAAGGGGCTCAAGTTGCATCAAATGGCGGTACATAGTAGGTTTTCTTCTTTGTTCATATATGGAATGAGAATCAGATGCAAAAATGAATTTCTCGACCTTAGCAGCCCCCTCCTCCCATAGGATCACCAATAACATTCCAAAATCTTTTTCCGTTTTGACCATGAAGCACGTTTTCGTCAAACAACTATTCTATACATTTTTAAACTAGATTATATCCGCTAACATTTGGGACCACAACTGACTCAGTTGCCTAAATAGCTTGTGGGAAGCAGCTTTACTTATTCAATAGGCCGTCATTCATTTTGTACCACATCAGCTCAATTATGGCAAAGATTATATACATTAGTTATTATTTAGATATGGTAATATGAATTTTATTATAATCAGCATGTTATTAGCAGGTTTTTTCAACTGTTAGGGCTGTAAAAGTTAAGGGGGTATGGTCTAAAACCCCGCGGGGACCAGCTTTACTAGGAAGTCGGGGCCGGGATTCAATCCTATAACCTAACTAGTTCACCTGTCTTACCACTCTTCTATAACAAGCCAACGCATTGTATGAACAACAGAATTAAATTACAGTTATTTTATAAGCGTTCGTTGGTATTACTGCTAAACTAGACATATTACACACTTACATGTATTATATATACACACGTAAATAAGTTTCGGTTTCGGCCCGAAACCAGATCTAAGGCCGAAATTCGGTTTCGGTCGGACAGTAATTAATGCCATAAAAAGAAACAAATGAACAAAAATACTCAACAAATTTATTCGTTTCACACAGCTGATGCCTATTAGAAAGACAATAAAAAAAAAACCTGGATGAGATACCTGATATTTTTAATTAATTCGTGGCACATCTTTTTTTTTTGCTTAAAATTTCATAAATAACAATATTAATATCAGATTTATTTTATTTTTATTATTTTCTTAAAACCATAAAACTAAGCACACGTTGTATTCTAAATTAAATTTAAAACGGTGATTAACATTTGAAATTTTAACATCGCTATCTATATCTAAGAGTCCAAATAATTTTTTTACCGTTTTTATTAAAATACAAAAAAAAAAACATATTAAGTAATAATATGATTTTACTGAAATTTTCCAAAACAAAGCTTTAATTCGACATAAATATCTTAACAGTCATTTTCCTATCATTATTTAGACATCAAAGCAAAAGAAGGGTGGCACCTGAAGGACTATGGATTACCCCCTCCCAGGATCATGGATCATACTCCATCCTCCCAGGATCATGGATTCCCTCCCTTCGATCCTTGGTACACCCTTGCACTCAAAAGAGTTTGAATGTAAAACAATTTGAATAAAATAATTAAAAAATGTTACACATTTAGATTACTTTTTTCAACTTATGAATCGAGATGCGCTACCACTGTTCTGCATTTATTATCTGTGCCCATGATACTCAAACGTTGACAGATTGGTAATCTACTTAATTAAATTTTATAAGTTAATCATCGAAGCACTGACTTAGAAATTCGTCCTTGAAGTTCGGAGTCAGCCTGAGAGTGATGTTCTGATGAGATACGGTCGGCTCAATTGAAGTGTAATAAGTGATCTCATGACCGCGATCAGCCAGGACCTTGATGAGGCTAGCGAAAATGGCGTGGTGACTGTTGGAAGGGAATGGCATAAAGGCCAAAATCTTGTAGGCCCTACATATCGTAGACTTACAGAGGATGGACATCAACAACAATTTAAAACGCATGTGTGTAGCTTTCTTGTTGGTTCGGAGAGGCGATCAACGATCTTATCCGGAAGTTTTAAGTATTGAATCTGTAAATAAAAACAAATATATAGAAGATTGTTTGAACACAGTATTTGGAGATAAATACAACAAATATTAAATTCCTAAACAGTAGGAAAGTTTTAAAATCAAATTGCTCATTATATATATGGGCCGCTTTATCACATGCAACGTGCAGGTGTAAACTTTCAGGTGTTGAGGCCTATTTAGACTATTAAGAGTTTGGAACAAAACGTTCCCTTTTGACCGCCGAACGTTATTACACTGGACTAGGGTTTGAAATTTGAAATAGAGCTGTGTAAACTGTTGTGTTTTAAGAACAATCTTGCGATGAATATGTTGAATTTCATTAATGAACCAGTTAACAGGTCTATTGTAATCTCCCCTGGCGGTCAAAAATCGAAGCAAAGTTTTGTTCCAAACTTCGTTCCAAAAACTTGGATTAACATTGACGTTAAACAAAAAGAAAAAATGTTCAGTTATAAATAAAAAAAATTAAAAAATCATTATTCGTTGGACATAATGAGCAAAGAAATGCATCGTTTCTCAATCCAATCACCATCTTTAGTTCTAAGGTTGGAAATTTTACAATATTGGACCCATGGTGATTTTAAAGTTTTCCGTGGTAAATAAAATTTTATCTTAAATATTTTGACTAGTGTAAATAAAATTGAAATTATATATTTCAACATAGATAGTCAAACTGGATTAAGAAAAATAGAAGTACATTCTCTCACTTAAAAATTATTTGAAATAAATTTAAAACAAAAAATCAATTGAAAATACTTTTAGATAAATTTAAACTTCATCTTTTAATTTACAATCCCAAAAGGAGTTAACCAATAATGATTTAAATAGTTCGGTGAGAACATATAAGGATCATCGTTTATGTTATAACTTTTATCATTTTAACACTCCAATGAATAGCGATAAAAAATAAAACATTTCTGAAACTGTAGAGATAAACATTCTGTAATGACAAAAGTGTCCTAGGAAGTGCCGCAGTCCAAAAATGTTATGATACATTAAATTAACTCTAGGAGGGATGTTAAATTTCTCGAGCTTTTATCTGTATGAAGTTTGCCCCGGTCTATGAAAATTCAACGCAATATCCTCAAGACGATTACAGATAAAATTATTACTGACCCATCAGGCGTTTGCCAGCAATCACAAAGATTGTACGATGTTTGTAAGGTTTGTAGTATCATAAAGAAAAAGGACTTCCTAATAGTATATAATTGTATTATTTACATTTCCACATATTTAACCCTATATATATATATATATATATATATATATATATATATATATATATATATATAAGACGGTAATAATAATTTTATTTTTAAGATGAAAAATAAGAATCACTAATAAAATAATAATATATATATTTGAAGGACTACTTTTTATTTAAGTTCAAAATAAAATGATTGTCCGACATTCAACGGGTTTAAAAATTATATTATTGTTCAAATTATAGTTTGAAATATAATTGTAATGATTTTTACAACTTCAATTCAACTAAGAAATTTTGTTGTTTTTATTTTTCTCTAATGTGTCGGATTCATTCATTCTTAGTTAAATATTGAATTAATTATTAAAAATTTCCTTCTACCCATCTAGTAAAATAAAAAAAATAACCAAGTAAAATGGACACTACCTGCACCAGACAACACTGCCTCCCGACTGCATTATCAGGATGCTTCTTTTATCTTGGGTATCACGTTTAGGCGTGGGTCGTATCAAATGTTATACACAATAAAATGACTCGACATGAGATTAGTAGTGAATGTCCAGTTACATAATTATCAGATCCAATAATAAATTAGTAGACATAGTGTAAATACGCTCTAGTGTTGGAAAAGGATTGATTTGAACAAACTTCAAATTCCAAAGCACATAACCGATAATACATCAAAATAGTAAACTTGTCTTTTAAAAAAAAGTCTGTTATCCTACATCCCATTTGGAAGGAAGGATTATATATTGTATTAAATGGCAAATCCATAATTATTAGTTTTGTTTCTGAAAGTGTTTTCTTGAATATCATTAATCCATTTAGTCCCAATGGGAGAAATAATATCAATTATCGGTGGTCCTTTTTAATTATATGTCAAAAATATATGATTGGTAAATTTAAAAATGTTAGCCCTCCTAGAACCCAATTTTTCGGAAACGCACGTCAAAATTGAAAAAATAAACAAGCCCAATTTTTTTTTATGTTGTTACGATTAAATGTCACTGTTGGACTAATAAAACAAGGATAAAAAAATACTTTTCATGATATGCTTGAAACACTAATAGTTTATGGTGATTTTTCAAATTCTACATTTCTAAAGTTTTCAAATTCAAAAAAAAAAAAGCTTAATAAAATATCTTGGACATTTTCAAAAATAATACGGAATCTAATACATTAATTAAAACAGGAATGAAAACAGTTATCTCATTATAAAAAATATATTAATATTAATAAGGCGTGAAAGAACGGATTAAAACGCACGTCAAATAATTCAAAGTTCATTGAAATATTTTATGATCTAGGAAATCAGGGAGCTCATCAGGTGAAGTAGGTATGATCGTTAGTAAACTAGTAAACTGATTTTTTTTTTTTTTTTTTTTGGAAAGTTATAAGTTGATCGTTGTTAAGAATACAGGAGATATGTAAGTTTTTAGGAGGTGTGAGGAGGGCTTGCGCCACAGTTTATGTATATGATATAACATGTTTTTTTATTATATATTTTAGGAAACCACAATTTTCATGAGTTACGAGCATTTTTCTTAAAACGGATTTAGTGATTCATAAACTTTTGAGTTACAAAGACAATATCCTAATTACATAGAATGTGAAATAGGCTTATAGAGACATACTTACGCTCTAGAAGGATTTCTCCAAAGTCTTGATGTCAAATGGCGGAAGGATGTTTCCAGTTATAATGCTTGGTTATTTTGACAATGTCCTCGCTTATCAGCTGGCATGGCTTCCGGTCATCATCTGCTAATACCCCCCCCCCCCTCATGAGCTTGCCCCGTTCGTGTCAACTCTCATCATGCACCATTCCAAGGTTATCATTCTCAACGTCTACTGTGAAGTTTAGTCTAAAATAGCAGGAATAAACTTAAAAAAAGGAAAATAATGAATTATTTAATTCATTATTTATTATACCCTTGAATTTTTAATAGCTTCATCAGAGTTGATTCATTGCAATTTTAAAACTAAATCGTATTACAGCGGTGTTGAATTTTGGTTTACCATTTTCTCCGCTCTAAAAGTCCTGAATGGCTCTATTTATTTTCAATTATTTTTATTAGAGACAGAAATCCCACAATTGTTTTTGTTTTTTTTTAACTTAGTTTGTATATCCGCGCCTGTCAACAATATATAGGCAATCAGCAGATGTGATGGCCATATACAATTGCAAATGATGTAGAAGGATGGCACCCAACAGTACCTCTGTCCCTGGCTTGATTCAGTTATTCAGGTCGGTTAAAGAAGGAGATCTCTCATCCAACGCCTTTTTAATCTCCTCCTCACATTCGTGGGCATTTCATCTGTGGCCATATCTCTATTTAGTAGGTTTATATGTCCGTGTAGGTTAGTGTGGAAACGTTTGTAAAGAGTCTTGATGTTATGGTCGACTGTTGGCATGTGTAAGTCAGTATGTAAGGTTTGATTAGTCACGTACCAATGTGCTTTTGAAATGAGTCGTAATAATTTTGACTGAAAGGTCTGGAGTATCTGTAAATATATTTTTTTAGCAATCCCATAAATTTGTGAACCGTATATCCACATAGGGTTAAGTATGTGTACGTGTTTAGTTTTTGTCACGGAATTTTGAGGATTTAGAAAAAAGTGGGTAAAGTAGCTTTAGTCGTTTGTTTATAGTTTCCCTTTCCATTGTATCGTGCGGGCCCCATGCCATCCTTCTATCGAGGTTTTTTATTTAAATTAACTGTTTATCTTAGTACGTATAATAAACTTTAATTAAGAAGACGAGACACAAACATTTTTATTAATTGATCCATTTTGCCCAAACACGAATGAACTAGAATAACTGATTTGGAATGAGAATAGAATAAATGCTATTCCCTTTTATAACTCATCAACTAATGTTACAATCTGAACTAAAGATTTAAAATTAAAGTAATGAGTAGTAAAATTAGATGAACAGTTGCGAACTGGGGCATTAATTATATTATAATATCTATATTTTAAGAAAAGGGAGTGAGATTAGGGTGCACATTGAGGAAAGCATGCATAGATAATAAAGAGAAATAATAGATAAAAATAGCGGGAATGTATCTATAGAGGATTACGAGAATAATAAAATATCCTATTCTTTCCAAACATGTTAATCATTTCGCCTTCCTCTTTCCTATTTTTAGTGTTTCGCTTCCGCTAGAAACTAACGTATAAACGCTACATGTATATGTATATATGTATAAAAGGAATAATATTAATGATAGAAACAATTATTATTTATAATTATTACTGTTTATTATTTTTCCTCAGTCGTCATTAATATTCATATAGACTGTTGCATATTTGAATAGCAAACGAATAATCCGCTAGAAAAACTCAGTATTGTTCAACCAAGCTTTTCTTATTATGATTTCAGAATATGTTTCCGATAACGAAGATCTAATGGATATACAAACAAAAAGCAAATGGAGTTTCAATGAAAACATTTGAATGCGAAAAAAATAAAAATTGGATCAATCATAGCCGAAGCTTAAACTGAATACTGTAGTTGGAACATTGCTTTATATATCGTTTAATATTTCAGTGGATTCCAACTGATGAAGGTAATTAATAGCCTAGCCATTAACTAAGGCCCTTTGCTTCCATCTTCAATAAATAATGAATTGAGGGGGTGGGGGAGAATCGATAAAGCGATCCCTTAACTTATGAATTTCTTTTTTAGATTTGGTGAATAATGAACTTAAGAAAAATGAATAAAAATGTCAGGCGACCATGACCTAGAAATCCTAGACACAGAGTACAAGAAATATCGAGAATTTACATTATATTCAATCATTCTAATCAATTATAACAATATTTTCAGATATTAACGAATGACATATCAATACTTTCTACATACCAATTGGTTTTCATAAATTTGTTTTATAAAAAAATTGATTATCCTCTATAATATGGTAAGTTAAAAATAAATTGTATATTTAAAGAAGATGCATTATTACACACGGTTATATTATACTCTAACCATTGCAATCGAGTGAAAATATCATAATACTTATGCAAGGTACTGCTATCTTTATAACCTACGTATCTACCTATATGTGTACGGTAAATTACGTCTATGGAATCCAAAAATACAAACTAATAAATATAAGACATTAGACAACATTTACATATATATATATATATATATATATATATATATATATATATATATTTGGTTGAAATCAAACTTTACATCTTAAAATAAATTGATGATTAACCTTCTACTAAATTTTTGACATATATTTTTTTTCAACAATAGGTATTTGAAATGTATTCTACACTTTAATTTATTTTGTCTTGATTTTTATTCTTATTTTGTATTAAAGAAACTTTTGAGTGTAATGTGGTTTTTTTATACTAATTTAATTTTATAAAATTTATTGAACACTGTGATAAATACTAAATACAGATTTCATTGATTTTAAATATATAAATAATTATATATTATAAGCAACGAGGTAGGGCAAGTGGAGGTATCGTCACTTTCTTAAACAATGCATTAATAAAAAATATAGGGAACGTTGTTGTTTTAGAAACTAACCAATACATGATCATAATTTCTTTTCAATTTAGTAATAAAACTGTATTGTTGGGAAACGTTTACATGCCCCAAGACTGTAATTTCGAAGAATGCCTGTAGAAAATTAGTAGGGTAGTATGTAATTTCGTAACAAACCACCCCAATACCAATATGATTTTATGTGGGGACTTTAACGGGCACATTGGAGGTTTAAATAATTTATAATCTGATTTCTTTCAGAACACAAATTTTTACGAAAACAGACGGGTAAATCATGGAAAAATAACTGCGAGGGGAAAGCTGTTAGTCGAAACAATGGAATCTATAGGACTATTAGTATGTAATGGAAGATGTCCATGAGACATACCCGGAAAATATACGTACATTTCTAAAAATGGTAATAGCACTATCGATCTTATTTGGATTAACGAAAATTTCCTGCAAGTGGTTGATGACTTGGAAGTTTCTGTTTTCTCTGATTGTTCGGACCACTTAGCGTGTAATATCACTATTTGCTTCCCACATGAGCATGTTATAAAAATACGGAAGCCACTTGAATATATAAGATGGGACCCGGACAGAGCTACGGTCTTCCAAGACTGTCTTCGCAACTCTAGACGAATGTATTTCTATTCTGAAAGTAGTGAAGAGCTATACGTGAATTTCGTCTAGTCAATGTCTTTGGCAAAAAGTGGGCTAATGTTACGTAAAAATAAATCATATCTCCAAAATCGCGTTTTTAAAAATAAATGGTTATATAAACAGATTAATGATTAAAAATAATTATTCGCTATCTTCACTTGAAACTTATCTTACAGTAAAATATAACTACAAGGAACTAATCGAAAATAAGAAATCCAGTTACCGCAGTATGATCACAAATAAACTACAAAACGTAAAAAACAGTAGTGAATTCTGGAAATTGATAAGGAACCTTAAACCGGTAAACATGCACACTAACGAAATAGATCTTGATAAATGGGCAGAACATTATAAAAAATTTATATGGACCAAAACTGATATTGGCAACATTTCTTTTCGTTAACCCACCCTCTTTTGGACACTCCGTTCTCATTAGAGGAACTACAATCAGTAATCAAATCCAGTAAAACCAAGAAATCCCCGGGTCACGACAACATTATTTATGAGGTCTTCAAAAACTTGACTCCTGAATGGGAACATTATTTATTAAACTTATTCAATCAAGTAATGGAGACTGAAAAATTACCAGCCGCCTGGTCAAAAACTAATTTAATTTTAATGCACAAAAAAGGTGATAAAACAGATGTAGACAATTACCGTGGGATATCATTGATTAATAATAAAACAAAGTTATTTACAGGCATTTTAGCTCAAAGGATCCAAATTTGGACTGAAAGTGAAAACTTAATTCCAGAAGAACAAGCGGGATTTCGAAAGGTAAGAGGCTGTATTGAACAAATTTTCTCACTTATGTCGCTTATCAATATTAATCTCCAAGTTAAGGGTAGTTGGGTTTTTGCGACATTTTTGGATTTTAGGAAAGCGTTTGACTCCATTAACCATGAGCTGCTTTGGAGAAAGCTGTTTGACTTTGGTATCAGCGGTAAGATAGTGAGATTGCTTAAAGCATTGTACGATACAACAATAATGCGAATAAACAATAATGAGGTGTCAGGGGAAATCGAAATCAGTTCAGGACTACTACAAGCCCGATTCTTTTTATTATATTCGTCTCAGACATAATAACCTTCTTTGAAAAGAGCGGTGCATCTGGCATACCAATATATAGTAAAAATAAAGTTTTAATGCTACTATTGGCTGACGACATAGTAATGTTAAGTAACTCGTGGCATAGCACCCAAAAAAATTTTTCTCACTTATGTCGCTTATCAATATTAATCTCCAAGTTAAGGGTAGTTATGTTTTTGCGACATTTTTGGATTTTAGGAAAGCGTTTGACTCCATTAACCATGAGCTGCTTTGGAGAAACCTGTTTGACTTTGGTATCAGCGGTAAGATAGTGAGATTGCTTAAAGAATTGTACGATACAGCAATAATGCAAATAAAAATTAGGAATGAGGTGTCAGGGGAAATCGAAATCAGTTCAGGACTACTACAAGCCCGATTCTTTTTATTATATTCGTCTCAGATATAATAACCTTCTTTGAAAAGAGCGGTGCATCTGGTTTACCAATAGATAGTAAAAATGATGTTTTAATGCTACTATTGGCTAACGACATAGTAATGTTAATTAACTCGTGGCATAGCACCCAAATAAACTTCAGATCCTTGAATAGTATTGTGGCCTAAATTCACTGGTTTTAAACCCCGAAAAATCAAAAGTTCTGGTATGCCATAAGTCTCCACGAATGAAAAAATTAAAGTCACTGTTATGGCAAAAAAAACCCTGGAATTTACAAAATGGTATAACTATCTAGGAGTACCAATTTCAACATCGGCAAGAATTTCTAAGGCTGCTGAACACTATATTCAGAGGTCAAATGTTGCAGGGAGAGATTTTAATTCGAGGTAAGAGCGATGCGTGGGAAACCAAAATGTCTCTCTTTGATTCAATGGTCTCATCATCTCTTCTTTATGCGGCAAAAGTTTGGGGCTTAAGATATTTTGAATCAATCGAACAGGCACAAGTGAAATTCCTCAAATAACTATATTTTTGGCCCAGAACAACTGCTAATTATATAGTTCGACTGGAAACCGGCCGCTCACTGATTCTAATGGCAGTTTTAAAGAAAACTATAAACTTTTGCATAAAAATATCGTCATTACCAGACCATCGACTTCCTAAAAAGTGTTTGCAGAAACTTGTGGCTCTGGACACTAGGCAGCCTAATCTATAATTTAATTGGATATCACAAATTAAAAATTAAGCGGCTTCCAATTTTGTTCAAGAGTACTTCAACGACGTTTCCGATCAAAAACATTACTTAGGACCAAAAAAAACATTTTGTTATGTATATCTAATAACTTATTCTCTAAAGACATTGAACGTGCATTTAATTCAAACTATAGCCACATCTATAGGCGAATCTGTTGCTATAATCACCCAGAACCTGAAAGCTACCTGAAATTCATAACCTCTTTCCGAAAGCTGCGAACTGTGAGTCGCCTGAGACAACCTGGCGCTGTACCAGGGCTGAAGAAGTCTTTTAAGGGCTGAAGAAGTCTGTAAGTGGTGCGGCCTCTTAATCACTAACCCTCTAAAGCATTTGGTCCTAGAATGTTTATTTTTTGAGACCTACAGAACGAGATATCTCGACAAATATATCAATGCGGGCTCCGATGATATATCACTGATGAGGGTTCTAGATAATAAAAGCCTAGAACACTTGGACAATGTGTTTTACTTTATTATGTAGTCAGTTAATATCTTAAACCCTGGAAATTCACGTGCAAACCCATAGTTATAAAATAATCTTTTAAATATTCGTATACTTGAGTTTTATTTTATATTTGCAAAATTCATCCGTCTCGGAAGGCTAAGGTAGGCTGGGCATTTGGCGAAGATGGACGAAAATTCCATCCCAAAGAAGGTTTTTTTATGAAGAAATTCATGGCTCCAGGCGCAGAGGAAGACCTAAGCTGCGGTGGCGAGATGCAGTGACCCACGATGCCTGGGCACTGCTGGGAGCGCGCAATTGGATGCAAACGGCAAAGGATCGTGACACATGGCGCAGGCTGATCCAGGAGGCCTTGATTCAACAGTGAGTTGTTACGCCGCTGAGTGAGTGAGTAGGTGAGTGAGTGAGTTTTAGGGAGCGGGATAAGGCAGTGGATTGCTGTGCTCAAGGCCCCGAGTTCGATACTGGCTCGGCTCTGGATATCTTAATTATTCTTCCACAGTTCGTCTCGTGGGCCGAGAGACCCTCCTGGGGCAAACCCAGCCTCTATAGTGTGGGTACCCTTAATTGAAAAATTAAGGGGAAAAAACCTGGCGGTTGAGCGTGATCACGGTCAAATCACCTCCCTGCACGACCGCTGACCAAGAAACAGTGCTCTTCCTTACATAGTACTGGACCCAAGACCGTTCACGGGTTGTAGAGGTACAGGTTTTTTTTTTTTATACTTGAGTTTTATATACATAAATTGCATATTTTGGTACCCTCTTGAATGACAACAAGTGCATCGCATCATTGTAATTATAAGAAATGTATATTTAAAAAAATTTGGATAGTATTTAATTTTATATAAATGGTGGTATTTATAAAAATTTTCATTTTTTCAGTAAGTTTATTTTTAGAGTATTTTTTTTTTTTTATGAGTATCAGTAAGATGAACTATAGCTAAATTTATTGGGTTGTAAAAAAAGTTCGTAGCGTTTTTCATTATTTTAATTTAATCCTTTCTGTGTTTGTTAATCCTGTTTACATGGTCAATAATGTTTACATATCCTAAAAAGGGATTACATAACGTTCTTTTATGCATCAGTTTCAACCGGGATCTTCTATTGTTCAAGTGTATTGTGTTAGTCCAAAATGCAGGTGGAAAAAATTCATTTTCGCCATTTAATGCTATTTTATTTCCGAAAAGGAAAATCCGCTGCACAGACGGTCAACAAAATTTGCAGCATGTATGGAGATGACGCCGTAGGGGAAAGCACCGTCCGTAAGTGGTTTGCTCGGTTCAGAACCGGAAATTTTGAGTTGGAAGACGCCAAGCGCTCTGGTCGTCCTTCAACTGTTGATGACGAACAAATTCAACAATTAGTGACCGATAACCCTCACTAAACGACCCGGGATATCGCAAAAACACTTGGAATATCACATACAAGTGTTTCAAATCATTTGGGAGCTGCGGGATATGTTTCTCGAAGCGATGTATGGGTTCCTCACATTTTGAAGGAAAAGAATTTATTGTTGGAGTTTGGCTGGGATGTGATAACCCACCCACCCTATTCCACAGATCTTGCCCCAACAGATTACCACTTATTCCGGTCTCTCCAAAACTCCCTCAACGGGAAACAATATAACTCGCTCGAGGACTGTAAAAAGCACATAGACAAGTTCATCGCGCAGAAAACTGAACAGTTCTGGGAGGACGGAATTACAAAATTACCTGAAAGATGGAAACAAGTTATAGATCAAAATGGGTCATATATCATTGATTAAAAATATTTACATGTATCTGAAATTTTTAATTAAATATATTCTTAAAAAACGCTACGAACTTTTTTTTACAACCCAATAGTTTAGTGGTTTAATTTTTGTTTTTCTTAAATTTTATTCTAACCTGTTAACTACTCTAACTAACATTGATTGGGGCAGACTCCATGGCTACGCTCTCTTATAAGCCAATAAATAAATAGTAAAATAGATGAAATCTCTCTCCGTACATATCATTTGACATCAAATCAATAGGTTTGGAAAAAAATTATTAAGTCCATTAAAGAGTAAATTCATTCATGTCATTGCAAAATAAATGTGGATACGGTGTAATTTATAGTGATTTATTTTTTATGCTATATACTAATTCGAAATAGTCGAAAAATCGTTGATAATCAGAAAATATTTCACCTAATCGTAATGATGTACCAGGAATGAGGAAGGATGGCAATGAGCAATGTGATTTTCTTGATTTGTTACAGATTATTTGATTTGTTAAGGAAAATCTCTCATCCAGAGTTTATAAGGTTGTTTAATATACACTGCATTTCAGATAGTTTAAAGGATGGTGTACTACAGCACTCCTGTCATTACGGTAAATCGATATGTGACATATAATAAACTTTCTCTTAGACAGTGATTTTTACTTTCACTTACATACATATTACATATTTTTATTTTTATTTCCTCCCTCCCATGCCTCACGGGCAATACGGGTATTAGCAGTAGTGGGATGTTACGCATGAATACGCAACAACACACTACTGCTAGTAAACCATTTATTTAATTTTCCTTCTTCTTCAGCTGTCCTGTTTCCTATTCATGAACGGGATCCAGCAGTTGTTCAGTTAGCCGTCCATCTTGAAAACGGTCAGCGTGTCTTTTTCACAAACGAGACAGCGATTGATCGTGCTATAAATCCACCATAAGCTACACTCACTGAAATTTTTGAATTGTGTAATCGTGCGGATGACTTTGGTGCCTTTGCACCAACCACACAAACATTCGCTTGAGGGGTTGAATAGGATATGAAAAATATTAAAAACGACAAACTATTTGGCGGCACTCTGTTAGTCCTTTCTGGTGATTTCAGAGAAACACTTCCCGTCATTCCACGTGCAACTGATGAGATCAACGCTTGCTTCAAATCATCGCCATTGTGGTGTATAAAGTAATATGCGCGTTCAAATGCTTCAAGATCCATCCGCCGAAACAATCTCAAAACAACTCTTAGATATAGGCGATGGAAAAGTTACTATAGATACTATAGAAAAGTTTATGGTTTGGGGACACCCTTTATATTGAAATAGAAGGTCACCCTCTACAACAGATGGTAGCGCATTCGATCACAAATAAGACTGTCACTGTCCGAGTACAGGATTATAAATTTTTTTTGTATTATTGTAAAACGTGATAGTATAAAACAAGTGAGCACATGTAATTCTGATCGAACAAAAAAATTACCCATATACTAATCAATATAACTCATTTTTATTAGTTTCATAGATAGCCAACAATAATGTTGTTCGTAAAAAAAGCAAATTCGGCTGCTAATTAACTTGATAACTGTCGAAAAACAACTTTTTTAGAAATTTATATGATTTGAATGCAATGTCTAATATGACGAACTAATTTGGTTTAATCATTTGATATGAAATAACTTTTAAAACGTTTATCAACTACTGATGAAAGTTTCATACATAACGAAGCCGTACTATAAAACGTTGTTTTTTTTGGGAGGAATATTATATTTTATTCCATTATTAAGCATTGAATACAGTTATAATTTCTATTACATTCAGTAGGGCACGGTAATGTTTTGGTCAATGGACTAAACATTGTGAGTATGTGTGTGTTTGTGTTTGTGTGTATGGAAATATGTGTGTTTACAATAATATTAGCAGTTAACAAGAGCTAAAATGATCTTCGGACTACCACAGCAATACTTCAGAAATTTCAAGAACTTTTTTCTATAATAAATAAGTGCTGAACATCAGAAAGTGATTGATTCGGGAAGTCCGACTCTTGCGTTGAGGGTGCAGTAATGTTTTTTTTATAATATAACTAATTATAGAAACAAATCAGAATAATCATATATCGACCTAATATTGTTTTTGTTTTTTTAATTTTTTAAAATCTTCATTTGCGATGAAGCAAATTATTGGTAAATCAGATTTGTTTGTTATACAAATTTCGTTTAAAAATCGAATCTATTTTGGTTCCAGTCCATTTACTCACAACTTTCACGACAAAGAGTTTTAAAAATTGAAAAAAATCATGATCAGATATGATATGATTCATCAGAGATGAAGTATACTTCAGTTCAGTGACTATATATATTTTTTTCTAAGGAAGGTATGTATTAGAATTTAAGAAGAAAAAATCTAAGATCATTGTGTAAGTTTTTGAAAAACTATTATCTGATTATTTTTAAATCAAATTTCTGCTAATATATCTGTAATCAATGCTTAATTCGAACCAGTGGAAACGTTTTTTTTAGCTTTAAGATTTTATAGAAATCTTATTTAAAAAAATCTGGTGCGTGCGCGCAACACACAACTTTCACTTACCAACTTACTTAGATTAGAAATTGATGCGTTTTGTCAATTGCCACTTCTCAAATGAACAGAACATCTTTAATAATAACGCATTGGTTTGTCATTAAAGGCATACGGCGCATGCGTGAGCTCAAGGTGCTTTATGAGTTGACGGATTATTTTTCTTTTTTTCTCCTGTATATGTTTACTTGATTTTCTTCATACATCATATTTAGCCATTTCTTATTTTTAGGCGTGATGACAGACAGTTCATTTCTCAATATAAACTAAAACAAAGGTACTTTATAGGAAAACAAAAAATGCCCCTTCCCCATTTAAGCCCTCTCAGAACATTTTAATAATGATAAAGCTTACCTGATATTAAATAACAACTAATTTTCATTAAACATAACGAATTTGATAAAAATCGTTAAAGCCGTTTTTGAGATAATCGATCAAAAAGGTAAAAATTATGAAATAAAGTCCCCCCTCCTGTAGATCAATTTTGATGAAATTTTTACAGTCATATCTCGGGCATATAAATACATCAAATACAAAGTTTGATCAAAATCGTTAGAGCCGTTTTTGAGAAAATCGAAAAAAACCTAAAAAGTTATTAAATAAAGTACCCCCTACCTTTGAGTAAATTTGATGAAATTTTTGCTGTCACATCGCGGGCATATACATACTCTAAATACCAAATTTCAGGTTCGCATGGTTTATAGTTTTTGAGCTAGTCTGTTCACACACACACACACACACAGACCATTTCGCGGGACTTGGTTATTTCGACTCAGGGGACCCCAAAACGTGTATTTCCGTTGAAAACCGGAAGTCGAAAATTTTCACGATCGCAATACTTCCACTTACTATATATTTCAAATATAGGTAAGTGAAAGTAATATATATTTCATATATAGGTAAGTGAAAGTAAAAAAAAATATCTCGACGTTCTTAAGTAGTCTCAGACAAAAACTTAAGCCATATACCTATTTACTAAACCTGGCCTATGCTAGCCAAATTTATAGTCGTGCAAAAAAGACACGTACTCAAAAAATAAAAACGTTTCAATTACAATAATTATAATTAATTACGGACTCCCCCCCCTACGTTCCAAACGATACCCTTCACAATGACTTGAGCGTTTCGACTGTGACAAATTATATACGTATGAATCACAAAACAAAAACGGTTTTCCGATAAACTACCTTGATATACCAACAAGTTTAAAAAAAAAAATATATGAATTAAGTTTCTTTTTAGTTATTAGAATGGGCTCTTCATTGAACTCAAGCTATCTTTTTGTAGTTCCAGGCACAAATGTATATTTCCATAGTTTTAACTGGTTCATATTAGACCAACCATCACGTATCAACTCTTATCTAAAATTTTTAATAATTGTCGCAAAACAAAAATGCAATTTAATAAAAATGTACATTCTATCATATAATCACAACAAAACCATGAAAATCCAAAAAGCACACATTACAAACTAACACAATTACTGACAGAACACGGACAAACAAAACACTATTTGAACCGGTTCCACCTTTGTAACACAAACACTTGTGACTGTGACGGACAAACTCCACAAACTTTTAAACATATCTTATATGACTGTCACTTGCACGAACACAACAGAGGACACTTAATAAAAACAATCATGATGAAGGGCGACACATGGCCTACTCCGGAAAACAAGTTATTTGAAAAATATAAACTGGAACTACTAAAATTTTCAAAATTAATTAACCTTCAGAATTGACTCCAGAGAAGACAGAAGACCCGGCAGAAGAACAAATGGACCTTATCTTCCACCACACCCAGTGGTGTTTTGAACTTTTATTTATTTTTGTTTTGTTTATTTCTGTTTTTTTTGTTTTTGTTTTTGTTTTTTCGTCTTTGATTCGTTTTGTGTTAAGTTAGAAGAGTTTAACATACAGATTGATTACTATTACTGTAAAAAAGAAAAAAAAACAAAAAAAAACATCTATGCAGGTAGTATGCCTAAGGGCATGGAGTCTGTAAAAATTTAGAAATACACGACCCTCCCATAGGGATACTATGGAAGGGAAAAAAAAAAAAAAAAAAAAATTCTATCATATAATTAGATATATGATATAATAAATTACTAAAATAAAGTAAATGTACTTATTTTAATATTTTTAAATGGTTTTATGCCTGAGATATACAAATGGGATTACATCACACTTTTCTTATTTTTATGTTATTTTGACCTGTTCAAAACAATTTCGAAGATAGATATATTTTTTTTGTGTGTTTAAATTTTATTTTTACTTATTTCTTGAATAGTTTTGTACATTGTTAATCAGTTAAGTATTGATCTGACCTCAAACCACTGGATTCATCTAACAACAAACAATGAAGTCATTGCATAATGTAATATCTCTGCTTTTGTTGCCTAGCGAGAAATGTTAATGCCCTATTGATTGTTAGAAATCCGTTTATATTATTCTAAGTAGGTAGGCTGTATGGGAGAATATGGAGAGCTTATTAAAACAGATACATTTGTCATATTAGTTGCTTTAATTTTCGAATTGAGATAAATTATAAAACTAATTTATAAAATATTAGTTGAAATATATTCAATAATTAAATCATGAGCATATGGTTTCCATGGAAAGTATCAATATGGGGAATTCTGCATTAAAGCTTTATTTCGTTACTTTTCAATGATCTGTTGATCCCTCTCCCTTCATTTTATTATAAGACCCCTCCGTTTCATTGATACCATACAATAGAATTTATGCTTTTTGTGTCTTCTTAAATAGGGGTTTAGCTCCTATGAAGCTTTGGTCCACTAAACAGCACAACACGCGACTGTGGCTTTTTGTCGCTTAGCATTGTATTTGTTGTTGCCCTTTGTGGCATTCTTAATATAATACGATTGGCATTCCTTTTTTTAATTCTATTATTTACTAGCTAAATTTCGTTGATACCACACAATAGATTTTATACTTCTTGTGTATTCTTAGATTGTGATTTAACTCCTGATGAAGCTTTGTTCCACTAAATAGCACAACACATAAGCATAGCTTTTAGTTGCTTAGCGCTGTATTTGTTGTTCCCCTTTGTGGCATTCTTAAAATTATACGATTTGCATTCCTTTTTTTAATTCTATTATTTACTAGCTAAATTTCGTTGATACCATACAATTGATTTTATGCTTCTTGCGTATTCCTAGATAGTGATTTAACTCCTGATGAAGCTTTGTTCCACAAAACAGCCTAACACGTAAGCATGGCTTTTAGTCGCATAGCGCTGTATTTGTTGATCCCCTTTGTGGCATTCTTAAAATAATACAATTTGTATTCCTTTTTTAATTCTATTTATTTACCAGCTGAATTTCGTTGATACCACACGTCAAAATTGATGCTTATTATGTTTTATTAGTACCTTACCTTATTAAATTAATTACAATGAAGTTAATAAGGTAAGGTAGAGTTGAAAAACAAAGGAATAATCTGACATGCCAAGCGTCAACTCATTTAAGTACTTTTCAAGTTTAATAAAAACACATGATTCGTTTTATCTAAAAAGCCAGTTGTGTTCGAACTACCAGTCATGTTCTGCAGGTATATAATATATATATAAAATTCTTTTACATTCCAACCTATGTACCAAATTTATGAATAAATACTTTACAAGTATCTTGCGAAGAAATGAATTATACTTTCGCGCTTTCACTTTTACAATTGACTGCAATATTCAAAGAAACATTGTAATTAATTAAATGTAATTCAGTAATCCATCTTTATAAATTTATTTTATTTTTTTCTTTTGTACTGAGATCGAGATACCAAAACTGGAATTTATATAAGGCCAACCCAAAGATATAAAAATGTATATTTTTTTAGGGTTTTTATTTACAGCGGTTTCTGATTTCCATTTAGCTAAACTCCATTGGAATCATTTGCTCCAAAAAGATGTCTCCTTAACAAGAATATCAAATGGTAGAAAAAAAATGTTATCTTTTTCAAAAAAATCTTTTTTATAGACATATCATTTTTGAATACTTTTTCTCTAAATTTCTAATCAATTCTTCTTGAATTTCTTTTTAGCTTCTGGTTTTTCTTTGGGTTTCGACTTGCAGAACCTGCATATAGCACTAAGCAGCTTGTAAAAACCCCATAGCAGACAAATTATTGTTGCTATTATAAACACTTTTACATCAATAAGATGGAGCTGTACGAAACTAAGCCATGCTGCTTTAGGTGTGAGTACGTTGGGGTACTTGATGGCGTGCTCCACCCAGTAGGCGGCCTCCTCAGCTGGGCTGTGCCTTCTGTCCCGGAATAGCTTGGACCTCCTCATCGCTTCCTCCTTATACCTGAAAAGTGAAGAGCCGGTTCAATTAGTAGGAATTACCTAATGTTGTCTGCTGTGTTATTAAAATATATTATTTTAATTATATTGTATTCAATATCGTGTACAATCTTGAAATAATATTTGATATTCTACAACTATTATTCCCATAAAATGCATGTTGCAATAGCTATCAAGCCTTAAGAGGCAAAAGTCCGATTTTCCAAAATTAGCAATGCATGGAGGCAGTTAAAGTGACATGACTTCGTCTAAAATTCGTGAAGAAGATATTTACTCGCATATAAGTTAGAACAAGAGTCAGAACGTGAAAGAAAGAATTCACCAAATTATTTTGTGGAACTGCCCTAAGTCACTTCAATGTTTGCGATTTCATTTTGTTTGATTACTTGGATAAATGTCAGATAAACATTGTATGGCAAAAATTTTAAAGATTAGGATTGATAGAGATTTGCGTGTGTCTTTGCGAACGTCAGATAGAAGAAAAACATTCAAATTTCCATATAGGTCCAATGCCCAGACTTTGTTATCAGAACAAGTCCTACAGATGAAAGGAGGCGAGTTTTCCGTTTTTCTGGAACTTGACTAAATTTGATTCAAACATTTTCGTATTAATAAAATTAGCTATTTCAATATTGTTTTTTAAATATTATATATAGGGGAGAGCGGGGTTGGTTGGCAACAGTTTTCACTTTTTTGATTGTTGAGTTGTTCCTATTGATATAATCCCAATGGGGCTGATGCCGCTGTAAACTCCAAGTATTAGAGTACTTCAAGTATTTTATTCATAAAATAATATTTAATACTAAGATCATAGAAAATTGAAGAATTCGTAAATCCAGAGTATGCCAATTAACCCCCTACGTGGGGCAGGTTGGCCTAGAAGGTTTGGTTGTTTAGCCATCTCATTCAAGTACAGCCTGACACATATTATAGTTATTAAAAACTGCTCTATACTGGTATAATAATTTTGAATCGGTTTTTAACAGCTTTTAAGGGAAACTAGAATGACAATAGAAGAAGATAGAAGTTTAGACTAACGTCACTTTTTGCATAAGAAAAATTGCTCTCATCTTCCTCGCTGGAACTAAAGACAATTGGTAGTTTCACCTTTGATTATGTTTACCTTTCTTTTGTGAATTGCTACTGCGCCAAAAAAAAAGTTGAAGAGAGCCAACTAACCCCACAGGAGAGATTATATGAAAGATGACTGCCAGGACAGGGGAGAACAATCAAACAAGAAACTGGTTAGTCGAAAGGTTAGGTTTTTCGAAGGAGTTGGGGCTATGTGAACAGAATCGGAGTCACATGTTTTTCCATGCCTTTAAACCAACTTTACTGAAAATATAAAAATTTACTTACATGTTGTAAAATCAATCAATGAAGCACACTCTTATATACACTGTTAGCATCGGATTGAAAACTCAGGACAAGACTCCCGAGGTCGAGCGGGTCACATGATACAATGTTGGGGCCTTCACAACAGGTGTGACGGAAACTATAAGCCAATGGCCAACCTACCCCCTATGCCAACCAACCCCGCTCTCCCCTACTGAATATATATACCTACTTTATTCAATCAATTTTTTCTCAAACAGAATTTCCTTTGTAAAGCCTGGCTCTTCTAACATCACATCCCAGAGGGGTGAGATAGCCCAAAAGGCAAATCTCTGATCTCTAAAATAGGAAAATAGTGGGAGGGCCAAGTCATCCCTTTCTCAGGGTAATTTAACTTATGGTTTTTTTCAGACTATATTTACTTTTTTAAAGTAAGTTAACCCTGGTATGAAAAATTAAATGACACTGATGCTATCCACCAGTGGTCGCACAAATGAAAAAAATCGTTTTTTTTTTTTTTACGAAATTAAGTAGTTAATACAATTTATATTTAATGTTGGAAAGATGGAAAAAATAAGCTAAATTAAGGTAAATAAAAAAATATATTTTAGCTTAAGAGGTATATAGAACAGATTCGTTGCTAGGAGGTATTTTCCATGATAAAAGCGAAAAGTTCCTTCTAATTTCCTTTGCACTTCTCCCTTTAGCATTCGCTTATTAGATTATTATTGAATCAAGACTCTTTCTTCTTCTATTTTATACTACATTACTTTTAGAAGGTGTTTAATAAGTTGGAATACTTATTAAACATAACTGATTATTCTTATTATTTTATCTTATTTATTTAACTGCTTATTTATTTAAAGTATTAAGCTTCATTCTAAATTCAAACCTATAACACATTAGGTTTTAAAAAAAAAACTTTACTTCTAAGCATTGTTTTAGGTTCACATTCTTAGGTCGAGACCCTATTTTGAGCTTTTAATATTAATTAATATAGAGCGGATTAGAATTTGTGTTGAGTTTTAGGAGTCTACCACTAGAGTCACTCTCGTTAAAAATATATGAAATCTCTGGACTAAGCAATAATAGACCGGTTAGTACCTGATATAAAAATCTAAATGTGTACCCTTGGTCTATTCTACTAAAAGATGGTTCCATTGTGAATGCTACCATATTCTGCACTATTCCTACTGCTAATGTCTGTCGTTAAGGACATTTCACTTCAAGAATTATTAATGATAAATTATTTTATAGGCTTTAGTTTAATAAGCAATTCAAAGATAATTAAATGGATATAAGTGATTTTTAGTCTTAATAAAAGTTAATATGCGGTGTTTGAAAAGTTCCAAATGTCAGTTGTTTAGATACAGTAAAAATTACTTCTTGTACCATTTTGACGATAATGTTAAAATAGAAAACATACAAGAAATTAGATTATGAATGCTTAAAATAAAGGCCTATGATAGCCTGTACTTTAAAAGTAGTAACTTTTTGTAACGTTGATAAAAATTTAAGTTTTTATAGTTTTGTTGCCTTGTAAATTATAATTTTTTTCTAATAAAACTGTTTTAAACCCACATTACGTTCCTTCAAATCAATGATATAGCAGAAGTAGAACATATTTTATATGACCTGGATACGTCTGACAGTCACAAAAACACACATCAATAAATGCATACTCAATTTTTTGAATGAAGGAAACAATATAAACAATAATTTAAATCAAACTATCTTGCACCTTTTAAAAAATGATTAAAGTCCGATTACAATAGTAGGAAAATCTTTTTCAAAAACAACACCGAATTATATTTAATTAAGTCATATAAAAATAACAATTAGTTATTATCCCTAAAGAACAATATACTAAGAAGACGATGGATTTATTGAATGATAAACCTGGGGAAAGATATCAATAAAACAGTGATTGATTAAATAAATAAATTAGAAAAATCTAAATTTATTAATAAACTGATAAGTCCTAAAGTCGTTAATAACTAATACAATACACCAAAAATCAATGGCTTAATTAAAGTAAGTTGGTAAGTGAAATCTATATATAATCTAAATCTAAGTAAGTTGGTAAGTGATAGTTGTGTTTTGCGCGCATCGCACCAGATTTTTTATCATATAATTTTATTTAACCCATTTATTTATTTTTCATAAAATACCTATATTCTTATTTGTATTTTCCTTTAATACTATTGTTTTATTAATTAATTATTATTAAAAAATAGTCTACATTATATTTTGTATGGTATTTTATAAAATCCATTATTCCCCATCTTCCCTCCATATCCAAACCATCCAACCAATATCCAACATTCCCCACTTCATTTTAGGCTTTCAATATTAGCATTATATTAAACATTAGTATTTTAATTTTATTGATGCTCAAATTTTCTAGTTTATTTCAACATGTATAAAGCCAACGTCCGCCTATTAGTTTCTCCTAAGTAACATTTTAAGTAGTATCTTTCAGTTTTATAAGAGCTTTTGAAATTTTCTTTATTGTAATCTTAAAGAATTATATGAAATTTTTGTTTTCTATATTTTTCTTCTTATTACATCTTCCAATTTAATAACACATCTGATTTTATTGTGTATATTAATGCGTGTAATATGCCTTATCGCATGGAATAAGCTTGAGTTATAAATAGACTGCTTCTGCATAGAGTTACTATGCAAGAGAAAAAAAAAATTATAATCGCTACTAAAAATAACCTGAAGATAGGTAAAGATACTCGGACAAGTTATGGTTCTTCTAAATGGATTTTTGAATAAGAAAATATACATCATTACTTCACAAAAAAATGAATAAATCTTTTAGAATTACCTTTTGTTTGAAAGCACTTCCTTGACAGTCCAAGCAATGTTATCTTTTGTAATGTTTCTATATCTGAGCATCCTACCATAGCCTGCCTCCTCCGCTATGATTAAGTTTCTGCCTTGATCCCCGAAGAACGGTATGCCCACAAGAGGTACACCAAAATAAACGGCCTCCGTGAGGCTCAAGTATCCCCCATGAGTAATGAAAAGAACACATTTCTTGTGTGCTGTGAACATTAATAAATGATGTTTAAATTATTCAAATAAATAAAAGTACAAATTACAGATAATTACACAAAAGTTACACTGAATCTTAAGGTACTTTCTGTTTACATGTCCCTTTTTTACTCAGTTTAACTAGCCGAGTTTTCAGAACGAGAACTTCTCAAACAAAAATTCTCCACTCAGTTATCGTGTCTCTTTCAAACAATTACTTTCGATATATTTTTTAATATGAATTCAGAACTATTAACATTGGACTACTTTCTTCGAATTATTGGCAACAGAGATTTACGGACCGGCTGCTGCCCGAAAAATATGTGAAGTGGAGAGAGAAAGGTAACGTTGGTTTGGGGCATTTCAACACCCTTGTATATAAGCTACATTCCGAAAAGCAATCTGAGTAGAAAATTGGAGGTGCAGAAAGTAATGAATGAAAAATTGAATAAACGTCAAAATATACACATGAATTATACTACTCTCTGGCCTACTGCGATACATAATAGGACAGTTTAAAAATCCCATTTAAAAACAGTCAAAATTCATCTAACATACAAGAGTAGCATCATGATAAACATATGTGAAGAATGAAAAAAGTACGGGTAAAATGTAGTAACTATGTTCTCACATTAGTAGCTTGTTAAGCTCATTCATTCTAACAAGATTATTAAACTAATTAGTAGCTTACCGAGTTCTCACATTGCTTTGTTTGTGAGGTCACCTGGAGTGTAGTGGTTAGCATAGCAACCTACAATACTAAAGGTCGCGGGTTCGTGTCCCATAGTGGTCCTAGGATTTTTTAAAGGGAGTAATTAATCATTGGCTATACCGTCCCTCGGATCGGACATAAAATGGAGGTCCCGGGCCTTTACGATGTCAGGTACTCGTTAGGATCCCTATCCTAATTATACCTGGACAGGTGAGATTTAGGACTCCCAATGTAGCATCGTCCGATTAGCAGTGACGCTAAACAAACAAAAAAGACTATTTTTGTTGTTCTTATTTGCTATTGTTGGAGAAGGATTGTGACAATTTTAGAGGTTAGGATCTGATAATGGAGAGCAGCCAGTGCCTCTTTCTTATTTCTCATTGACGTTGTACTTTCAAAGAACATAACATTTTAAGATGCGAATTCGTTGTTTATCAAGATTTAGCCGCTATAGTGATTGAAAGAAATCTTTATGATAATGTAGATTTTCGTATAATGGAGGAGAAGTCAAGACCCAATGTGATGAATGGTTGTTGAAAGTCGTAGAAGTTACGAGTAGTATCGATTTGTATGATCACCTTAGCCGTTAAAGATTTATGTTCGAAAATAAAATTCAAAATTATTTACATTACGAGTACCTACACATGAGGAGCCTTTTGAAGGTTCAGGAACTTAACCAGCGATTCGAATTGTGTTAGATTGGTCAGACTTCTTTTAAGTTCTCCGTAACTTGAAACTCTTGGAATTCATGTAGATTTTTTTTCCAGTGAATACAGACTTAATTTGGGCCTGCTAAATTGTGGATTTTGCCGGATACCTGAAATTCATCTCCCTGATTACCTCACATTATTTTTCCGTTTAACGATATGGCGTTTATTGAACATATCTTTGAGTTGAATGACTTTTGATGTATGCAGACGCCAGCTTTAGGAAGGATGACAAGCAACAGGTGAAACGAGCTTAACTGTCAGCCGTCCTCTCCCACGTCCAACCTATTATCTAGTCGTGTTAACGTCAAACCCTTAACCTCATACAACCGATGTTTTATGTTACACTTTATCGTATCTCGATCCGCTTCTAATGATGATTTTTCCTCTCATTATGTAGCTAACTAATGTGATAAAATATTTCATTAAATTTTCGAAATTATCATGTTAGACAATTACTCTTTATTAATATAGGCGTTTCCGACCAATATTGCAGAATGGCTAGAGGCACTGTACTAGCAAAGAGCAGAATATGGGATAGAAGCTGACACAAATGACATTTCCTCCGAAAAAGCCACACGCGATTGACCCAAGGCTAGCTATCTTATGGCCCGTGGAAATATACAAATACTATAGCAATACCAATATTGACTGAAGATATTGCCTGAACTGTTCTAGGCAACTGTGCAACCTGCTAGCCTATCTTTACACCATTTCTCACGAAAACATAATAACAGTCAATAATGTTTTAGAATTCATATTTACACTAAAAATTTTAATTTAAACCCACCGCGGACTTGTTACGTTGCAGTGAAATTTTTCGCAGCTCTTAAAAGTTTTAATATAAGGCAATAATGACCCTCTTGGTCGATAAATATGTAAAAACATTTACCCAAGATATCCTGCTGGGGGAACCATGTGGAAAGCTTGACGTTGGGAGGCAATTTCCCAGGATAGTCCGTCTCCCACTTCATGAGGACGTCGTAGGGAAGCTCCTTGAAGACACTCATGAAGGCTTCTCGGATATCATTGTTGGAGACGTCTGAAACTTTTATGTTGGATCCGAGAGACATGTAAATGACGCCATTTTTGCTTTGATCCATGAATGTTTGTAAGTCCTAGCTTATAAAAAAGAAATTATTGATTTTTTTTAACGCTGAATTAAATTAGTAGGTAGGTATACAATGTTTTTATAGTATATCGTATATGTTTAGCCTGAAAATAATATCTTCAAATTATAATTTCAATTTATCCCTCAAATGTTTATGTAAAATATGTAAGCCAACTTATAAATATAAATATAAATTTAATCATTTCGTGTGGGTTAATATATAACTAATTTTGATTTTATATTAATTTCAAATATTTTCTTTTTGAAAAGAAAAGTGAATAGGAGAGATTGACTCGGCTTGGAAGCGAACTCGGTGGCGCAGTGTATAGCGTATTAGGCATGCTGTATAGCGTATATGTATAGCGGGTACGCATGTTAGCGTACCCGGGTTCGACTCCCGGGCGAGCCCAATCTAATCAATACATACGTATACCAAATTTCTTTGCTGTGATAATTGATTATTTTTATATAGCGCGAATTAATATTATAAACAAGAAGATGATGGTTCGGTTTGCGGTCTATGCAGTCAGATTAAATAAATAAAATAAAATATTTATTCATAACCAACATTGCAATCCACTTTGTCGTTCATCCTAAAACTATTTATTATAAACTAGGTAATATAATATTATAAAACTTAATTATTATTTATTTATGTACTTGTGTTTTATTTATTAATGCAACATATAATAATAAATATATCTCAAAGATTGAAATTTTTTTTTTTTTAGAGATCTGAGGATTCATTTATTCTATGAATTTTAATCTTTTTGCAGGTACAGAAATTCGGCTGGCACAGGCCCATATAGGTTTTAGTAAATCGGCTTGTAGTTCATGACGCGACAATAATTGACAGTTTTCATTCTCGATGTTAACAAATTAATAGCGTTAACAATTCTATTTCTAGAAACAGAATTCTGTAGCTGTAAAAGACTTCTAATCTTGTAAATCAACTTCTCCAAGGCAAACTAATTAAACTGAATCACCTTTTGTAAGAGGTTAGGTTCTTCAATGGTCGCTTTTGATGAACTGATTGCAACCGTTTCAGTCTTCAATGGAACTAGAAGGGGTTGAAATCCATCTAAGAGCTCATTTCCGTCAGCGGTAACACATTTCATATTGAGTTAGTTTTATATACTAATATATACTAGTTTTATACTAAAACAAACAGGTTTAAAGTGTTATACTATTCCTCCAACACTTATTTATTTCTCTATAAGCTTTGGAAGTGGTTAATTTCGGAAAAATCATATTTTAACTAAGTTTAAACATTCGCGCAATGGGGGAAAATTAAAAAAATATCAGTTGCTAAATTAGTAATATTTAAAGAAAAGAAAAAAAAAAAAAAAAGGTGCTCAACCAATTTTCCATCAGCTGATTTTATAGAAATAAAATACCGTATTTATTAGCTATAGTCCTTTTAACATCTGGCAACGTATCTAGAGATACACTATCTTACGTTGTTTATTTTTTTTTTTAGGTTTGAATATAATATGTCATAATTAAATAGCATCAAGGAAAACTTACCTCCGGTAAGGGTTTCGACGGCCTGATGTTGATCCCTCCAATCTCCTTCCTGTGTGGAGCCATCGGGACTGGGTAGCCTACAGCGAAATGGGAATTGGTGAGGATGATACTCCTGTTTGATACCAACTTGTAAAGTGGAGGCCTGGTCTCCCATCCTGTGTAGTTCAGGAAGGTGTCAGCCACTGCCTGCTGCTTGTAGAGGTAATAGTATCCGAAGGCAGTAATGGTAGTCGTAAAGTAGACGTTGTACAACCTTTCGAAGAAGTTGAGGTCGTTGGTGTGTTCGTACTTGTTGTCCAACTGGTAAGATAGGTTATCAGGTAGTCCAGAGAGTTCGTGCACCCAAGCGCAGTCTCCTAAAACATTCGTTTAAAATCATTTAGACCTAAAATCCTAGTGCGAACATAGCCAGAGTAACTGTAGAATATTCCCCCCATTTTTTAAACCGACTTCCAAAAAAAGAGGTTACTCAATTCTATCTAGCTTTTTTCTTATCTTCTTTTTTTATTCCTGCTTTTCCTCCTAATTTAGACTGTACTGGGTTTCCCGGGCCAGGAGATGGGGTATGGATTAATGCCGAGCATTGTTTAATGTCCCCTGGCTCCGGGTTTTGAACTTGCTACCTTCGGGTTCCCCAATCATATGCCCGGTTGTCTGTGGCAACGCAATTGCCCACTTGGCCATTCCGCCACACATTTTTTTTTTTAAATATAATATAGTTAAATTACTACTTCTCCAACGGTAGATTTAAATAAAGAAATACTAACTGTTCAGTGGTGTACCTACATCGTCTAAGAGTGGGCCGGATTTATGTGACACAGCAAACTCGACACCTCATCTAGGAACAAACGTGTATGTATGAAAACGACAAGTACTGATGACAATAAGTCACAAAGTAAAAAGATTGTCATTGTGGAAAAAAGTTGTGTGTCTTCCCTTCCCAATGGAACTTTGCCCTTTTTTAAAAAAGATATGTGCATTTCTAGTCTAGTATGATGCATAAACCGCACTATATTTTTCACCTTTCTGTGAGTATTGATAAAGCTTAAAAGGTGACAGTTAATATAATTATAATATAAAGTCCCGGAGTAGTCGAGCAAAGCAAAACGCGACTTAAACGCGTTGACTTATATTCCGCGACGGACCCACGGAAGAATTCTCCAACTTCCATCCAGGGATAGAATAGTTTGGCTATATGGGCCAAACTATTCTATTTTTCTTTCTTAGGGAAACCGAAGGAAAAAAAAAGACTCCGAAAACCAGAAACCTTTACAAAATGCACCTAAAATCTAAAATAAAAAAAAAACATTTCGAATTTTTTTCAGCACTTATTTATTGTTTTGGCGTTCTACAAATTACCTCCCACCACTAAAAAATATGAAATAAAAAACATTTTATAAAAAAAAATTATAACTACTTTAAAAACTAAGAACAAGTAAAAAAACATGCACTATAAAGTATGAAATAATTACCTTCTGATTTTTATGAATGCACAGCAAAATTGACAATGATATAAAAAGCCAAATAGTGCAACAAAAATGATAATTTTATTTCGATTCGTAGGAATACACACTAATTGTTAATAAAAAATATTAAATTAAAACATTTAATACCATGTTCCATACAACACAATCTGTTCGGAGGCGGCGCAAAATGTTCGACACTACAAATTATGAAAATCCTTCTAAATGCATTATCTCTTCTCATCTATTGCTTTCATAGTCTATTGTGTTTTAATGAAGTCATAATCAATAACATGTCATTTGGAAGAATTTGCATTTTGCACCACCTCCGATAATATTGTGTTGTGTTGGACCTAAACATATATATTTAATATTTTTATTAACAGTAGGTGTGTATTCCTACAAACCAAAATAAAATTATTTTTAAATAATTTATTTTTTAAAGAGAAAAGATTTGGCTCCGCCGGGAGTCGAACCCGGGTCTCCTGCGTTACATGCGAGGATGCTAACCGCTACACCACAGAGCTCGGCTCAAGGCAGAGCAAATCCTTCCTCTTCACTGATACCTACTCCCCCTATCTCACAAGTTTTGCGATTAGTAGCGGGAGGTGGACAATTTTTGTCCAATTTATGATATTTATTGACACAAGTCAATTTTTGACTAATGATAATAAATGATTTTAATTAATTAAATGATATTAAATTGACTTGTGTCAATAAATATCATAAATTGGACAAAAATTGTCCACCTCCCGCTACTACTCGCAAAACTTGTGAGATAGGGGGAGTATGTATCAGTGAAGAGGAAGGATTTGCTCTGCCTTGAGCCGAGCTCTGTGATGTAGCGGTTAGCATCCTCGCATGTAACGCAGGAGACCCGGGTTCGACTCCCGGCGGAGCCAAATATTTTCTCTTCAAAAAATAAATTATTTAAAAATAATTTAAAATTGGTGGTCAGCCACAATTGAAGATTGGATTAATTAAAATAATTTAAAAAATTGACTTGTGTCAATAAATATCATAAATTGGACAAAAATTGTCCACCTCCCGCTACTACTCACAAAACTTGTGAGATAGGGGGAATAGGTATCAGTGAAGAGGAAGGATTTGCTCTACTTTGAGCCGAGCTCTGTGGTGTAGCGGTTAGCATCCTCGCATGTAACGCAGGAGACCCGGGTTCGACTCCCGGCGGAGCCAAATCTTTTCTCTTCAAAAAATAAATTATTTAAAAATAATTTAAAATTGGTGGTCAGCCACAATTTAAGATTGGATTAATCAAAATAAAATTATTATTTTTATTGCATTTTTACCACTTTTTTTACCATGTTTATTTTTACAATCTATTCATATAAATCGGAAGGTAAGTATTTGATAGTTTTTAGTGATTATATTACCAGTTTACTGGATCGTCGGTTTAATTTTTTTTTATCTTAAAAAGCATTTTTTTTTTTTTTTTGTAAGACGGTAAAAACACTTAAAAGTGCAATAAAATATACTTGATTATTACTGTACTTGTATTGCTATGCTACTTCTCAGCGTGGCCAAAAGGAGTCACTGACCCCGAGTTCAATTGAAAAGGAACCTGACCGGGGTTCTTTTATCTCTGAGCAAGAGTAGCGACGATTTCTTATTTCCTTAGTTGAAATCTGGTATCTAATAACAGGCTACTCCCAGAAGTAATATATTTTACCTTTATCATTAGTATAAATAAATTAATAAAATAAACACAGTAGATTGAAAAAAAATAAATAGTTTTGGGAATATTTTACCATAAAATTGTTTAAAGCTATTCCCATTTTCAATATTTAAGAAATGTTTACAATTACCTTAACCAACTGGTTAAAGTAATGGTGGTTAGCAACTGCTACAGTAAAACTTTATTTATTTATTTTTTCTTTATTTAAAAACTTTATCACTGACTAATATGACAACTGAAATAGAGCACCTGCGCCCTGGGAACAAGGTTATGCAATTTTATAATGCATTCCTTAAAAAAACAAAATATATAATTGGTCTTAAATAATTATAATTTGAAATATTATATGGTTGGTGTTTTATAAAAATAATTTGGTTTTATTACCGAGAGGTCTAACTTCTATCCCTACTGCTCTGAATTTGTGCATCAAAGGAGAAACAAACTGATGGGTCATATAAGATTCCATCAAAATTGCCTCGAATGTCTCATTTGAATGGATTAGCTCTTGCATCTTTGGGTTCCCTAGCAATCGTGGAGCAGAAAGGAGAAACATATCGTACATCATTCTGATCACGGTGGGAAGGCTGTACTCACCGAACTTCACAAATGAGAAAGGGTCCTTGGGTTTGGCTGCAACAAAAACATATTATTTCTGGGCATTCTACTAGAACAAACGAAACAAATAAGCACTTATCACTGCACACATCATTCTTGGTTGTACAAAGATTGACTCTTATGAAATCTGTGATAAAAGATTAAATAAATAAAAGTATTTTTTATTTCATGACCAAAGTTTTGATCCACTTTGTAGGTCAAAGGAACTCGAAAGAAAGGAACTGATCGTTTCTTTTTTTCTTCTTTGAAATCATAACCATGGCCTACAAAGCGGGTAATTTGATTAATTCAGGTTATAGTTATATCAACACTTATGACCGATTTCCTGTTTTTTTTTTGTTTTTTTTGTGCTTGAATATCATACTTTGTGCCATCGACTCGTTATAAATTCTTTGCTATATTTCTGGAAGCTAAAAAATTGATTCTGCAATTGATGGTTATTAGTTTTCTAATTATGTAACTAAATTAAATATATAGATTATTTTATTTTATCGTATTACTATACTGAATTTGAGTTCGATTTCCTAAAGTTCATCCGTTGCCACCTTGTCCATCCTCCTGTGGAATGCTAACGGACGTCAGCAACATAGGACAGAATTGGACTTATACTTACACAAAAAACGTATTGAGATCGAACTGATTACAGAAACACACCTTCTACATGTTCATATTTCTGGCTAAATGATTTACAGAACAGACCACCCGGACAACACAGCTCACGGCGGAACGTTTATACAAATAAAGAAGTCGCTGTCACATAACCTTTTACACTTACTCTCTACACCTAACATCCAAACCACAGGTTTAATCCTACTCATGAAATATCACACAATAACCATATTGTACTACCTACCATGTATTGTCCGTCTAGATATTTACTAACACCCTTGATTTTTATAACTGTTTCGAAAGCCTAGAGCGATGGAAGGAGGTAACTTCAACGCAAAGCTTTAATTCTTAGGGACACGGCTATGTGCACCAAGAGGAATAAATTTGAAGTCTGCTATCCAGAAGGTTTCATTAGAATCTAAATCACCTGATTTACTGACATATTAGCCTAACTCAACCAGTAAAGCTCCTGACCTATTAGCATTTTTATTACTAAAGGACTGCGGACCACACCTTATACCATAGAATCGAGCTCTAATATTTGCTCTATATATAGACTGACCAAAACATAATACCTGACCATTTATTTGGTTTTCGTACCTGACATTCAACAATATAGCGATTACACCGAGTTACAGCACTAGAGGAGAAAAAATACGCTACTAGTGTATTTCTGGATGTCGCCCAAGCATTTGATGAAGTCTGGCACCAGGGGCTTCTCTTCAATCTCAAAAGCATACTACCCTACACGTACTATCTCATACTCTAATCTTACCTCTCTTTCTTAATTCCGACCGATCTCAGCAGGAGCCCCGCAGGGGTCATTACTCGCTTCCTTACCATACATTATATACAAGAATGACATTCCTGCAAACCCCGAAACATTAACAGCACCTATGCGGACGATGTAAAGATTTAAAAAAAAAAAACCTTGACCATAGGCTGGCTTCATTAAATTTATAGAACCATTTAATTCAATTGAGAAAATATTTCTTATTTTGGAAAATCAAATTAGGCCGTGAAAAATCACAACACTCACTTGTCTTTATAATTTATACTCTTACATGTCCGACATCTACGCCCTGCAGTTTATATCGGCGACCACCAAATTCCTTAAAAGATATACTAAGTTATCTTAGACAGGAAGGTGTCCGGCACCTCATGTCAAAATGAAAAGACAGACATTAAACAAACGAAAGAAAATAATCACTATTTTCCAAATAATGAAAATAAATAGGTGCAAATAAAAGTACGAAGCTAAAAAGAAAACTATTTTTTGTATAAGTTCAATTTATTGCACATGTGAGTTTGTGTTATTTTATTGGGTAATTAATATATTGTCATCACAATTTAGTTTCAACTCAAATTCAGTATATTATATTAACGTAAAAAATTCTAAGACACATATTACTTATAATCGATCTGTTCTTCGAGTACGATTTGCTTGATGCCTTGAGGTACATTATCATATGCGATGCCGGTATAGTAGACGATCTCATGCCCTCTATTGGCCAGTTCTTCAATGATGGGCCTAAAAACGAATTGGTGAGACTTAGCTGGAATCGGAAAGAACGCAAGAATCCTCGCAGACTCAGTCGAAGCTAATAGTAGGAGATTAAGTAAAGCAGCCGTTTCTTTGAACATTACTGAAATAAAAAATATACAGTTATCATCAATTAAAAAAAAGGTTCTAATTTTTTTCAAGGTTACAAGGCTTCACTAACGTTAATAAATTATAAAATAGTTGTTTCTACTATTTACTTGATATATCCTAGTGTGGAAATCGTATTAGATCTTTATTCATTATTTCAATTAAAAATCGAAATACTGGTATATGTATTAATTGCTTTCTTTTATAACTGTTCTTAACTCACTACAAGTGTATATTTTTATATTTATTATTCACTCGTTTCTTTTCATCATCATTTTTCTCAAAACAAACTATTCAACGGATATTTTATATATATATCAATATATATATATATATATATATATATATATATATAATAATCAAATACGGTGTGTAAATAATTATGCTTTTGATTAATTATTAAAGTATTGTCATTTAATATTTGATCATGAATTTGTAATGGAATGGATGATCGATTTATCTTCGATTAACGGATATATTTATATGTTTGTAATTACCGCCGAATTCTTCCCACCTTTTTGAAAATTCTTGACAAATTAAAGATTGAAAACCATTTGTTTGATCCTTAAAGAATAAATGACAATTAAGTAAATAGGACTATCGCATTATTATTATTATTCTGAGGTATGCCTCCCCGGCGTGGTCCCAGAATCTCACACTAAGGCAGAAACGTAGGTTGGCGAAATATCAAAGGACGGCTCTGCTGCGGGTTACGAAATCGTATCGGACCGTGTCTCATGAGGCGGTGCAGGTCCTGGCAGGTGGGGTTCCTCTCGACCTCATCCTGCGGGAAGACAAATTAAAACGGGATTTCAAAACTCAAGGCTCAGCTGGTCTTCCGGAAAATATCCGGGCAAGGGTAGAAGAAGACCCTGGAAAATGGAAAAAGATCATTCGGGAGGACACTACCGAAGAATGGAACCAGCGGTGGGCAGCAACCACGAAAGGGTCTACCTTGAAAAAGTACTTTCCTACTGTGCGGGGACGTCTGGAAGCAAAGTGGGTCCTCCCGGACTATTGGATTTCGCAATTCCTCACTGGGCATGGGGCCTTTCGTGCTAAACTCCATAGCTTTGGAAAGGATATAGATCCCCTGTGCCCAGCATGCGGAGTACCGGAGACGGCTGAGCATGTCGTTTTGAATTGCACCGCCTTTGAGGCACTGAGGTCCAAGCTCATCAGGGATATTGGGCTCTACGTCCTGGGGGAGAACCAGTTCCCTGAGTTAATGACAGAGCGGAACTTCCCGTACTACAAACAGTTTGTTTACGGGTGGAAAGAAGCCGTCGGACTGGACGTTTTCAATCTTGGAAGAAGGGGACCACCACCTGGAAGACCACCCGACAGAGGGCAAGGATAGACCAGACAGAAGTACCGTTGGATAGAAGGCAGCAGTCTTCAAACGAATGAAGATCCTGAGATCCTGAGAGAAAAATCAAAATAAAGTTTTTTTAGGCAAGGTAAAAACGCTAACTAGTGTTTGTATCTTGCCAAAACCCGTGTTGCTGAAAGGCAAGGTAGGGAGGACATAAAAAAAAAAAAAAATAAATAAATAAAAATAAAAAAATAAAATAAAGTAAATAGGACTAGTACAAAAAGTTAATAAAAATCTATGATGAACACCAATCAAAAAGGGCCAAGGGTATTTCCTGATGAAATTATGAGAATTAGGCATTGCTGCAGAACTGAGATTTTTTTTTTGCTGTCAAATATGTATCGGCAACTAATCCATTTTTTCTATGTCCTAACCCATAACCTAGTTTACTAAGATATACCCTGAAACCTCAGCATTCTTGAGTAGTGCAGGATTGAACTATTTCTAAAGATTGTTTGTGTGAATGTTTGAATGAAAGTTCTAGTGGTTCGTCTTGATTGTTTTGATTATAAAGTGAAGTTGTTCAGTAATGAATTCCATTATATTCAAAACTGCAATTGACTTTCATCGAAATACTCGTATGTCTTACCACTTCCTTACTATTCAAGTCTAAAAAAAAGATTTCTCCTTGTCATTCGAAAAAGTTGTACGTTACTGAAGTTCACCTTGCCGTGTCCCTGGTTTAATTAAATTATAATATGGGTTAGTAATGAGGTCCGTTAAGGTCCGTGGATCTTAATTATCTTTAATAATTGGGACATGCAAAAAATAGACAGAATTACGCAGTGGAAGAATATTATAATTGGTGAATAATATATAAATATATACATATAGACAAATATATCTAATTACTATTAAAATACGAGCCTGGGCAAAGGAGTGGGGGGCCGACAGCAATACGTCTAACTGGAACGAAATTCTGCTAGAGACTCTCTTTGTGAGTGGGGCCTTCTCAGAGATAGGGCGATAAAGAGGCTTTAAGGTACAAAGTTTGGCCCTATGTTATTACTTAACATATTTATACAAACTTAAATATATTTAATTATCTATTTGGGCACCTAATTAAACTTTATAATCATTCTATAAAGTTATAGAGTTATAATCATATCTAGTTATAGTTATAATCATATCTATTTATAATCATTCTCACTAATATCTACATATACAATATTTCTATAATAGCCCTCATATAATATGATATAATAACAATTAATATACATTATATTTATATAATAAATGGCCTAATAATTATATTTGTGGATCACCACATTACCCCCCCTCTCGATTAAAAAAAATTGATGATTTCAATTAAGTTTCATGACGATGAAGAAAAAATTTGTAATACTTTATAATAGAACATCAATATGGGCAGATATAATCCGATGTGAATGAATGAATGAATGAATGAATGAATGAATGAATGAATGAATAAAATACTGTATTTTGTAATAATTACAATTACAGGAGGTCTGGCTCCATATACAAAAAATAAAATAAAATGGTCATACAAAACAAACGAAAAAAAGAAAGAAAAAAAAATTAAATACAAAAATAATAAAATAAAATCCTAAAATATAACATAAAAAGAAAAGTAGTAATATTAATATAACAATGATAGACAGATAGTACAATATGTTTGTAAAGAAAAATGTTAAAATTAAATCACGTACAGAATATTTACAAATAGCGAAAATAAAACATAAAAATTCTTTGTTGATAGAATAAAATTATGTTTAGATAACAAAAAAAAAACTCGTAAAAAATAAAATAAATACAATTCTTACAAAATATTATTAATAAGCTGCAATTAAGTATTATGGAGTATTAAATATTTTTATTTTCTATTGTCGTTCTTTCCTAAGTGATTTAAGTACAAATAAATAAATATTGTTAATTTGACTTTCATTTTTAATTAACAAAAGATTCTGGAGATTCCATTCTTTTGTATTATTTGGTTGGATATACTTTTTCAAAAAGGTTTGTCTCATATCATGAAAGGCTGAACAATTTAATAAAAAATGTGAGATTTCATCGCTACAACTGGTTTCACAATATTTACAATCTTGATCACTATTGAAAGTTCTATGCATGTTGTTTATTGATAACCGTGTATACTTCTTACCCGCCATCCTCAATTGAGCTACTATCCTTTGCTTATTTACATGAATATTAAAGTTAAGATACTCTTGGGGATTTCCGAAAATAACAATATTCCTATAAAACAAATTAAATTCTGATTGGGCCACTTTATCAAAATCCAAACTTATTAAGTGATTTTTCATTGATTCTTGAATTTCGATCGTGTGATTTTTTATGAAATTTATATTTTGGGAAGCCCACAAATTAGTTGCCCCAATCATGGAGAGGAGTTTAATTAGTTCAGTTGCCCAATTATGAGGTATAGACGGATGGAAACTAAGCTCGGCAAGTCGGTCGTAACAAATTTTGGGAAGTTGATGGTTCTCCATAGCTAATATTTTTAACCACCAATACAGCATCCTTTTAAATATTTTTAGTAATACATGCACTTTACCGGTTTCGACTCTTATATAAAAATTAGGCGTATTACGAGGCAGTTTTAATAAGTATTTAATAAATTTTAATTGACCTCTTTCAATAATTTCCGAATACTGGCATCCCCAAATTTCAGTCATGTATAACAATACACTTTCGGATAGCGAATCGTATAGCTGACTGATTTACACGCTTTTAGAATACCTGTGACCACTCCATTTGCAGCTGCATGCTTAGCTAAAGCTGAATCGCAAGATTGCCTGAATTTCCCCGATGAAGAAATAGGTACACCCAGGTAATTAAATGTTTTCACTACTTCGATGTTAGAACCCTCGTAAGAAAAAGTATTGAGCTTCCCTAGACGCCCACCTTTATGTGAGACCATAATCTTTGTTTTATTGGAGTTGACGACCAAAGAATTAGCCCTACAGTATTCTGAGAGAATTCTAAGGTTTGTTTGAGTTTCGGCCCATGTTGAGGAAAGGAAGACTATATCATCTGCATATAGTAGAGCGATCAAATCGTTATTATTGCAAATGTTTATTCCTTTTGAGTTTCTATCTTTAAAAAAATTTATGATGTCGGAAATATACAAAGAAAACAAAAGAGGGCTGAGAATTTCCCCTTGTAAGACCCCTTCTGTTACGTGTATTTCATTTGAAAGATCCAGACCGTCTGATATTCTAAAAGTAGCGATGTCGTAGAAATTCATCAAAATTCTTAAAAATTTACCTTGAACCCCAAGATCATAAAGTTTACGCCAAAGACTGCCATGAGGAATGGAGTCAAAAGCTCTTTTGAAATCTATGAAAGTTGAAAAAACCTTTCTTTTTTTCAATCTTAGTTGAATGTTAATTGCGGCTGTCAAAGTGAAAATGCAATCTCTACAGCCTCTCCCTTTCCTGAAACCCATTTGTTCGTCCGGAATTATATTTGATGAATCTGCCCAATTAATTAATCTATTGTACATGATTCGGGTAAAAACTTTTGTTATAGAGTTGAATATTGCTATACCCCTGTAATTTTCTGGATTTAATGGATCTCCCTTCTTATGCAATAAAAACATTTTTATAGAGGACCATTGCTTTGGAGTATTTTCATTATCCCAAATTTTATTAAAAAGAATGTGCAGGTATGAGATCCAAGAGTCATTAAACTTCATGTAACATTCGTTGGGAATCATATCAAAACCTACGGCTTTCTTTGGTTTACAATTATTAATGCTATCTTTTAATTCGGCCATTGAAATTTCCGGGTCAAGTACTTGGTAATTTGCAATCGATAGTCAATTTCGGAGGAAGAATATTGAGGTAAAATTTTTCCCAGCTCTCTAGACTAATGGGGCACTTAACAAATTTGCTACTTCTGAAGGATTTAACGGCCGACCAGAACTCTGCAGGGTTTCTAGTATTTCTTAATTTCTTTTTTAAATTATCAAAATATTCCGTCTTGAAAAATTTGACAAGTTTTTTGTAATGTTTTTTTGCTGTAATGTATTCAGTAACATAGTGGGTTTCGCCAAAACAAGATTTTCTACACGTTCTGTATAGTTTACGAGCCAGTTTCTTGGCTTGTAAACAATCTACGTTGAACCATGGTTTATTATTTTTTCCCATACTGTTTTTATAAATGTTTTTTTTCTTTAGTACTTCAGATTCCACCATTATATTTTGCAAAATGTTTACTAAATTTAAATACATTTCATCTGTTGCCATATCTTCAAAATCATTGATATTGGAATCTAATAATCGTTGTTGTAGCTTTTTGAGACTTGTGTCACTTCTATTAAGGTAATGGTAAACCAGATTTTCATTACTTATATCTGGAGGGTGACTATTTCCTGATTCTATGCCTAATGATAAATGACATAATAAATGATCTGATAAGTCAGATATATTAATTACCCTAAAACCTAAAACCATATCCAAGCAGCCGGCAGATACCCATATTAAATCAATGACACTCATGCCGAAGTCGCTGATATAAGTAAAATTTGCCGGGCAATCCTCTATAGCCCTACCATTGCATACAACCATACCTAAGTCTTCCATTACTTCGACTAAATGTTTACCTCTTTTACTAATTACCTTGTCATTAGAAACTCTATTACCTTTCAAAATTGAGCTAACAAACATTTCATTATCTAGTTTATTTAATGTGCCGATTCTAGAGTTGAAATCCGATCCTATTATCAAATTAGGATTATCATAATCGGTCATAATATTATAAAGTTCCTGATTAAGAAGATCGACCAGATAATCATTATCTATTCCGGGACGTAAATATACAAGACCTAGACATAAATAAACTTTACCTATATAATCCGATGTGCAAAAGGTTTAAACTTATTCTAACTTAAAGTATGTTAGACACACACATGTAACAATATGTACATAGAATCATCTTTTTCAAAATTAAGTTTAATTAATAGTCTTAGTATTTCTGTGTGTGTCAATTGAGGGGGGTTTCCCAGTGGGGGGTATTTGATCCCTTCGCCTAGATCAAGATTTACGGCTGCAAGATTACAACCTGATAAGAGGGACCTCCTCTTATGCAGTCATCTTGAACCATCTTGAAGGGTTGAGATTCAAGATCACAACCTTATAAGTGGGGCCTCCACTTATGCAGTCGTCTTGAACCACAGGATATGGAAAGGCAAGGAATCCAACATACCCCTTCACGAATTTAAAAGGACCCTAGGTCAAATTTATAGCTAAATGCAGGAAAATAGCACATCGGAGCAGATGTGGGACCCTTTTTAATGGAAATTAACCTTTCAAAATTTCTGCCCAGCAAATAAATTGTCATGTGTCAGTTATCATATGTGATACCATGTCAAATATATTGAATCCTTATATACATATTGGCCACCAACATATATCTTATGTTAAATTAGTCTTATTTTAATCTTAATCTTAGAGACCTATTGCACATATATAAAAAACAAACATTGTAAGCAAATATTAGGCAGCTCTGATAATCGTTGTGGTGGCATTAATCATCAATTTTTTTTTTTATTACAATATAAAGGTCTCGATAATAATTTAAGGGCTCATTAAGTTCAGATAAACATTACCAAAAAAACAATAAAATGTTATTTAAATCTCGAAAATTTCAAAATGCCCAAATCATTTAAATTTGCTCCCACTCAACAAAATTGTACAAATTTCAATGTAAATAATCATTAGTCCTTTATTTTCTTTTAATTAGATCAAAATTTATAGTTTGGTCTCTATATCACTGAAGCAAAAAAAACATCTATGTAGATTGATCTGTCTTGCTTCTTTCGAAGCCGTAAATCAAGCTATATACATGTGAAAAAAAACTTCAGCCTCTATTCTTTTTTTTTTTATATGAGACCCAAATTAATAATTTAAGGACTGTATTCTTTTAATATTAAGTTATCATATATTCATAATAATTTTTCATTAATTCCAAATATATCAAAATTTCACTTTTTCTTAAAAAAAAAATTTAAGCCCAAATTCAAATTTATACAATATTTTCTTAATTTTTCCCCAAAATTTATACAATTAAAAATTATTTTACAGTACTTGGCTTAGTTTCGATGAGAAGTAGCTTGAAGAAATGTCTTGATGGCAGGTTGATATCCTCGATGGGTGTTGATGGGTTGGTGTCCTTGGTGGTGGATGCAAGGATGTGGGTGGATTCGATGATGGCCTGTTGGTGATGATTTAGAGTTCTTGTAGCCTTACAGTTGAAGAAGGAGGGCTCTGCTAACAGATCTGGATACATGGCAGCAAATTTACGATCAGTCCTTCTGGACCTGAAAATTTTACCAGCGCTTAACCTTGTTCTCAGATATAACACAGAAAATAACATTTGATGCACAGTAATTTCATCATTATATAAATTTCATCAACAATTAAATAAATACAAAAACAATTCATTTTTAAAATATCAATAACCATCACCACTAGTAATGATACCATTATATATATCAATATATACCAATATATTTTATACCCACTTAGATTTATCAATTATTTTATTTATGAATTCATTTATTCAGATACCATTATTGTTTTTCGAAGTAATACTTGGCCATTTTATTTATGCTCAGTTGCGCATTATGTCATCAACACAATTACAACACAACATGTAATATATTAAGGGGTTTACAAACATAAAACTTCCTTTCATTCAACAAAAATCATTCATTCAAACAATGAAAGTTCAAAAAATAAAAAATATCGAATTTCCTGAAAAAAAAATTTAAAAATACTTCTCTGTGCATATAAAATTAAAACCAAATCTTCTTGTTGTAATGATCTTCTTAAAATAAATACAAATTCACAATATCCATTCAAATCTAGAATGCACAAAATAATATTAATTTCAATATCATAAAATCATTTACATTTTGAATGATTTTTTTTACTTTCTAAAAAAAAATTAACAATTACAATACATTTCATAAACACAAAACAGAATATCAAAATAGGCCTCAAATTATTATAGGTATATTCATTATAACATGTAAATTATTCAATTAAATTTTACAAAGGCCATATCACAATTATTATTTCTAAACAAAATAATTAAATTCAAACTTATCTCTGTGCATCATTCAATTTTTCCAATAATTTCCATCCAATAATAGTAATATTAGAGCCAAAATTAAAGTTTCCAGTATAGCTCTCCTCACTCTGGCCAAGTTCAATGTCAAAACTTCTTAATATATAACAATTAATATCTGCAACTGAGCTTTTTACAATAGATTTTAATTTTACTTAAAACAAAAGCTGCCTCAGGAAAGGGTTCAAGGATAGGCCATCAAAAAAATTTTTTTTTTTTTTATTACAACACATATGTATATATATTCCACCATTATTTATAATCTCCATAAGATTATCATTAAAATATGCGAAGACCATTTTTAATCAATATAATTATCCATCAAATAAATAAAATATACAACGTAGTTTACAATTGATTTAGCCATCTTATATCATTCAAATTATATTGACTTAATTTTTCCTAAACATCAATTATTATTACGACAATACGAAGACAATATTTTCTTTTTATTATAAAAATATATCAAAACAATTTTTCCAAAAATATTCGCTGTCTAATCACAATAAAAAAATAGCGAAGATCTAATGCTGCTCTTTTAAACAGTACTTATTTATTTTATACAACCTTACTATTCAATTAATTATATTTTAGGCCCCTTTAATATTCTATAACAATACTTAATTGGTCGATAATAACCATTATTTATTTTTCTATAAATATTAAATTCCACAAATATTATATTCAATATAAAAATATTATTACCGTTAATTAATATTATTAATTATGGCCCTCGATAATTATTAATATCAATATTTTATTTAGAATTAAACAAATTACTTATTGTTATTGAAATAAACCATTAACATTACTCTCATTAATCCAATTGTTAAACACCTTAAACACGCGCGGTCCTTTTATATTTTTTTTTTTCCATCCAATTATATTATTTAATTAATTAATACCTTGCCGCCGTTCCGATCTGATGCTAGTAAAGATTTATATTTATCCTTCCAACAATTTACAATATTATCCCGACTATAGTTTTTCACAAGATTATTAGCATAATTATTTTTATGAATGCCCTTTTCTTTTTTATTTCTAAAATATTTTTTCATCTTACTATTAATAATTCGACGTTTGGATTTATTGTATTTACGAAGATTCTTTCTCTTTTTAAAGTAATTATACATGTTCCGTCGACGACTATTTTTATTCGAAAAATTAAATTTATTATTGACACTGTTGTTTTTATTGTTCGACGAAAACAAAATAATCCTTTCAGTTAGTACTTGGTATTCAGGATTAGGGCAAAGATCGGCATTATACTTATCATTCGGAGAAATACTGGCGGAATTATTATCTAACAAACATAAAGGTTGGCAGGCCTGTTCACTATTAATTTCAATTTCTTCAATTGGGCTAATATTTAAATTTTCATTATTTTCTGGGGCAATCTCCATAAAAGTTATTCGCGCGTTATTTATTTCAATTATTTCCATCTGATTGATTTCAATTAAATTTTCTAAATCATCCATATTTATTTCCGTCGCGTTTAAAAATTCTAAGGTACTTAAAAGGACATAATTATTATTTTTTCTCTCTAAATTAATATAATTGTTAAGATTTTCATTCCCCACTCCTATTGGATTTTTAACATGACCACTTAATCTTAAATCAAAATTTTCCGCGCGTTCATTAAATTCATTAGATTTAACAATAAATTCACTAAGCTGCCCGGCCATTTTATTTTCTAAACTTTCTAATTCTTCAATCATAAATTCTATACCTTTAGATAAATATTCCATAATCTTTTCCATACTTATAATTTTATTGGATTCGTCAGCCATTTTTAATTTTAATATTATCACAAAATCGCCCTAATAATTATATTATTATATTTTTCAATTACTTTTAATTTCCAATTAAATGCCCAAATACTTTATACATATTCTAATTAATTATAAAAAAAGCCCATGTTTAATAAAAGTAGTTAAGCCCGTATTTCACCAATTAATTAATAATTACACGCGACCAACTATATTTTTTTATTTATTCACGATAAAACCACGTCTGCGAACCAATTTTGGTGTTTATTATTTTTCTATCAAAATTAACCACGCTAACTGCTAACAATTTCGCGATTTAACCACGCTCTGCTACCAATTTGCCGTGTCCCTGGTTTAATTAAATTATAATATGGGTTAGTAATGAGGTCCGTTAAGGTCGTTAAGGTCCGTGGATCTTAATCATCTTTAATAATTGGGACATGCAAAAAATAGACAGAATTACGCAGTGGAAGAATATTATAATTGGTGAATAATATATACATATATACATATAGACAAATATATCTAATTACTATTAAAATACGAGCCTGGGCAAAGGAGTGGGGGGCCGACAGCAATACGTCTAACTGGAACGAAATTCTGCTAGACTCTCTTTGTGAGTGGGGCCTTCTCAGAGATAGGGCGATAAAGAGGCTTTAAGGTACAAAGTTTGGCCCTATGTTATTATTAACATATTTATACAAACTTAAATATATTTAATTATCTATTTGGGCACCTAATTAAACTAATTATAATCATTCTCACTAATATCTACATATACAATATTTCTATAATAGCCCTCATATAATATGATATAATAACAATTAATATACATTATATTTATATAATAAATGGCCTAATAATTATATGTGTGGATCACCACAACCTATAGCACAATGAATTCACCATCAAAACTGTAACAGATGATTAATGACTTCATTGAGCTAAATTTAGGCGATACGGATGTTATATTATATAAATAATAAGTGTAGATATATATTAATCTGAAAGACACATTTGGTTCAAGTTTTTATTGTCATTCATTATATTGGTTTAACAACAATTAGTTCTTATCGGCTAATAAGAATTTCGTGATCACGTCGTTAAAGCCTAAAAATATAAGTAGTCAGTTATTTTCATAAAATGGTTCAGTATACTACTTTTGTTTGATCTTCAATTACTAAGATAATTTTTTTATCAGTCTACAGATAAGAACCTTACGTAGATTAAATATACTTAATAGGAGTTTAAAACTGTTTATTAGACAATGAAACAAATTTTAATAGAAAAATGTTTTATAGTGTAGAGTAGCTTTCTAATTAATTTTTAAGAGAAACAGCCAAATATAGCTTGTTATCGATGTGTCATTCCATCGATTTCTTAAGTTTGAAACCAGTATATAAGCAAGAAATACTCCAGGCTTATTAGAAATAAAAGGGGGAATACTTTATAAATCTTAAAGCTTTGAGAAAAACACTCTAAAGGAATGCAGAAGTAAGAGACTGAAAAGTACACACTTCTAGGAGGGAGGAGAGCGCTTCCCCTTTTTTTCGCCCCCCAAGTTTCCACTTTTTTTTATATTATACATTTTATTTATAAGAAATAAAGATACCTGTATGACTGTCTACGGGTGCAATCATTATCTAATTAAATTATTTGCCACTTTCTTAGAGGAATTTAAAATGTTGACTAGTGATATAAAAAAATGTTCATGTTATCCGTTTAAATTATAGCTAGACTCACCTGTGGAATAATCATTGATATACTGCGAAATTTACAGACAAACTCTTTATAGTCCACACCGTTTCCATACGTGCCTGATAGAAGACTAATTATTCCCACTAACATTATCTGTTTTATGTGTCAACACATTGATAGAGCCGTTTAAATATTTTGTAATTTTCTTAGAATAGCTTTTAAAAAAAGAAAATTTACGCCAATCACAGCCCAGCCGGAACCAATATCATGTTAATTATGAACTTAAAACTTTTTTATTGAGGGTTTTTTTTTTCGAATTTGAAGTTTCCCTCAGTCCAACTCTTTCACACAACGACACTTGCTCTTCCTCGACTTTTTCCCGTCTTCATCCATCAGTCCATGACCGGCCACACTTTTTTCTATTATTATTTCTCCACTATATGTGTTCTTACGGTCCCTCCTAGTCTAGCCTCCGTCGAACCTAGCCGTCTTTGCAGTTCTGAGCAGATATTTCCTTTCAGCAATTATAATTCACCGAATCCAATCTCAATCTCAGCTTTCAGACTCGCACTAAAGAATTGGCAGGATTACATGAAGCTTAAAATCCTTAGCTACTTCACACTTTCCTACAACAGAGTTGGAAATATCGTAGTAGACTGCATATGCATTCCTTATTCCATTAGACATTTCCGATTCAACTTTTCTAGAATTGACTATGATTATTCCTTGGCAGGTGAATTCCATGGTTACTAACAATTCCTCTACTTTGCCGTGTACCTCTGACTTCGAACTCGTTACTCTTCATTTATTGATCTCGTAACTCCTTATGTATTGATTTCCATCACTATTCAGCGATGTTCCTTGTACCATTCAGTTATTGCCCGCTGTAACATTCTAACCGAATAAGCGACATGGACAACGCCATTGGCATAGAGTAATTGCTAATTACACTTCTTGATTTAACTAGTTAGTTTACAATCCTATAAAAGTTTTATTATTTTTTTTTTTGCAAGAAAAAGAGCGTAACATCAATTATTATTAAGCACTTCATATAAATTTTGTTTCAAACTAAATACCTAGTCCTAATAAAAAAAATAAGATTCTTTTAAGTGAAAAAAACAAGTTATTTATATCTCTATAAGGAATTTTTAATAAAAAATACTACTCCTAGTTCAAAAATCACAAAACCTGCGATTAATCGAAAAGTATGGGAGGTAGACCATGCCGTTACAAGAACTTTTGGAAGGATATTTGATGTAGAATCCTTGTGTTTTTTTGCGTGAATTTTTTCAAAACACCCTTTTAGCCTCCTTGAAATTTATTCGGTGTGAGATCAACTTAAAACGCATATTTAGAAAGTTATTTGTTATTATTATTTATGATAAACAGTCGCTTTTTGTGGGAATTAGAAACCCGGAATCCAATAGATCGATGATGAACAATGCGGTTTCGGAAAATCGAAATCTACAATACGAATGTAATTCTTATTTAAAATTAGATGCTAGAAACCAACAATTTTTTGAAGTTTTTCTTGATTTGGAAAGTTCATTTGACTCAGGCTGGAGAAACATAATTCAAGAAGCATTACTTCGAGCTTATCATCGAGATTATCGGGGAACGTATTTTTTTTCTTTTTTTTTTTTCGTTTTTTACTAACAAAACTCTTAGAAATAAGAATTTTAATGTTCGTGCTAGGTTTATCAAATACTTTGAGTTATTGAATGTTTCGCAAGGATCTGACTTAAGCCTGACTCTTTTTCATATTGCTATAAGAATATGCGATATAAGAAAATAATTGGAGGACCTGTAATTCTTAATATAGTGTCAGAAATACCAGTAAACGACGACAATGTGGTGACTATATCTTCCACTCAGCATGGCATCGAACCCGTCCAGCTGGCCAATAGATAGATTGCTGCGAAAAAAAAGAAGATACTTATTGACCAACCTTTTTTTGTGGCCCAGTAATGATGCTGGATGAAAATATTTCAAAATTCCGAGTCAACAACCAATCAAAAAAAAAGCAATGCAGAAAACCAGCACCAACCAGATGACTGAGGCTTCACGCCACCGTTTTGAAGAGAGTTCTTAATAATGGTAGGCTCAAGGGACATGGTCATATAATAATTTCAAGTCCAACCCAAATCAGGTGTTGTACAACAAATCAGTTGTAAAAAATGTACAACAAAAAAATGTCATGCAAATTGCTTTTAAATTTTTCATTCCTAGTTTTATCTCTTAGATATTACTTCATGTCATGCAAATGTGTTTCATTATGTAAATTATAAAGTTCTTTTTTGTAGTTTGTGAATAAAAGTAATTTTAAAAATGATTATTAATTTATAATGGACATCTACCCTTCCGTTCCCACTGCCCCAATTTCGGGGCGGGGATTCTACTTGCCATAACGCAAAAAAAAAAAAAAAAACTCACCCCAAAACACTCCCCTTTTTTTAATAAATGTATGAAAATACCTCTTAAACTATGTATGAAAATACTCTCTTATATATTGATCATTTTCTTATATATTGAACATTCAAATGTCTTATATATTGAACATTTTCCCGACGTTTATCAAATTCCCTTATTTTTCCCCTAATGTTTGTCAAAACTTGAAATGTTTCATATTTTATTCGTTTTATATACTTTTAAATTGTTATTAGAAAGTTTTAAGTATTCCATAGTTACAAAAAAAATAGGTAAATAGTTTTGGCCAGGATTTCATGGCTAATACTCCACTGTGCGCCGAGAGCAGATTATCAAAACTCCTCTAAAAACACCAGGCTAACCAACGGACACCTCTTAGAAGACAAAACTTCACCAAAATGTCAAAGATGCAATACAAATTTAAAAGTCGAACACTTTTAAAAGTTTTAGAAAATTGTACAGGACTGGAATCAGCGAGGATTACAGATCGCCTTGTTGAAGGGATATGCTGCCATGCTGAAGCTGTAACACCAGGATATTCAAAAACCGTAAATTTAAATTTCTTTAAGAAACCAATTTTTACAAATATGTATAAATATTCCAGAATTTAGTATAATCTATTTATATTTATAACTTAAATAGAATTTAGTTCCTCTAGACTTTGTTGTTATACATGGCACTGAAAATTTAATTCAATAAATAAATAGAAATATATTTTTATTTATTCGCTAATTATTAAGTATAATAGATCATAAAACGTCGATCAGCTTATGGGAATTATGTGGCGGTTCAAAATGAACTAGATATTTTAGTAAATATTTTTTTTTTTCAGGATTTACTCTGTAAAGATATTATGTATCTTATTATACGCGATGGCATGGGATGATAATGTGAAAAGGAGATTTTCTATGGTGAGAAAGGGGTAGGGTGAGACTAAGCTCAAAAGAGGATTGGGAAGACGACATTAGGGCGGTGTGTGAGAAGAATGGGTGGGGGCTATCCGAGGGCGCACGGCTATCCTAATAAATAAAGAGCCAACAACGTTTGCATTTAGCAGGAAGATGTTAACTACAAACAATAAGATAAAGAAGGTCATATACCATGGAATTACCTTAACTCACTTAATATAAGGGAATTTCGAGTCTAAAAGTTTTCAATGGTTTTTATCAAGACTGGCATTCAACATTTGGCTTAATTTGGCCATGATTAGCATTTTATTAAAGCTGGATAGCTAGAGAATATAAATAAAAAAATAAATGTTAAAAAATAATTGGCCTAAACAACAAAAAAGATCTTAAAGTCAATTTTTGCAAGTAAGAAGTGAAAATTTTACATACATACATTAACTGCCCTTGTACTTGCATAATTTTGGGACTAAAATTCTTCTTTATTAATAAAATCGCTATCATCAGACTTGGCTCCATCTTTCCATTATAGTTTAAGATAATGTATCCTCTATTATTTTTAATACTTTTTAGGATCCATGATTATGATGATAACACGTTAAAACAATAGGCATATGTAAGGAATATACCTCAGTTTCCACCTCAAATGATATCACCCGTTTCAGTAATTCGCTAAATACACAACATAAATCAACGACACAGCACGCATTTTTCCTAATATAGGTGAATTTGCCTTTGTAATCATTTTTTGTTCTTCCATTAAGTAAAATCAAATCAAAAAGTTCTAACAACTTTTTGCCTGTAGAATTCACTACGAGATCTTTCGATTGCCTGGCTCCCCTTACATTAGAATTTATTAAATTCATTGCGTCTGATAAAACCTGCAATTGAGCTACTCTACCGTTTAAATCACCGATTAAGACAAATAAATACTCTGAGTGTTCGTTAAATACCCGAAACAGTTTATTAAAGTCTGATTCCCAGTTAGTAAAGTTTAGATAAGCCGGTATTGTGTAAACAGGTTTATCCTTTATTGCAATATCCACAATCCAACATTCCGATATTAAACAAAATGAGCAAACGTTGTTTGTGTTTAAGTTCTTTCGCAGTAAAACAATAATTCCTATATTGTATTAGGCTGTAGCTCAATTCCTTTGGAATGAACTCAACCTTTTATTCAATCTCTCAATATAGAATTAGTTTAACTTGAACAATCCTTTAATGCCTTGTGAATTAAGGCTTTATGGAGTGAATAACATTTTTAAATATATAGTTTTGTAAGATCCTATTAATTACTAAGTAGGTTCTGGTAAAAATCACTGGGCCTCATCTCTGAAATTAGTTTTACGTAGAAATTAATGTTCTTATACAGATACACATTTTCAGGTTATAATTTTTTTAATTATCTTATGTTTTAATAAATTAAAAAAATATTACTTGAAGGTTATATGATATTTATCAGTAATAGATTGGACACGTGGCTCGTAGAAGCGATTAGTACAATTAAAAGTAATTTTTTATTTATTTTTAAGGTATAAGATAATTTTAATTATTTTTATTTCATTTTTAGATTCTTGTTGTGGGATATCAATCAAAAGGAACATCGCCAGTCACGAGATCAAAGGTAAGCACATATTCTATCTTATAAGTATTAATCAATATCTATAGTCATCTAATGGGACTTTTTCAATATTGTCGAACCCCGTCCCCATTCACCCGGACTTCAAAACAAAAATTATTGCGAACACATATTTGATCATGTTATAATATGCTCAAGTGGGGTGGGGAGTCACAAGAATGAAGTGGTTAGCTTTGGCTTGGAAAAGTTTGAAATTGGAATGGGAATGCTACATCGGCTCAATCCTTTCAGCAAACTATGAAATTTCCAAGAAAAGTGTCATAAATCAAAAGGTGCTGTTTATGATTGAAATGTTTTATATTTTGTTTTTCTTCAATGAGGAAAATTAAGTCGGTTATTATCGAAAACGATCTTTCACTTTGTGAAAATTTTGATTGGAGGCTTTTGCACTTTTTATTCTGCTTTAAAGCTTTAATTTAACTTTCCGGTCTGATCATCTAAACGATAATTTACAACACCGCAGTGCAGCGATGTTTAGAGTATATTTGTTTTTGTATATGACATCGATGTTAAAGAGAACTTGGTTATTGTTAAAACATCGATTTTAAAAAATATTTGATGTTTTCTAAATTGTCGATGTTAAGAGCATATATATTGATGTTTTTTCGAACTTCCAAACTTCGATGTTTAAACTTATTTGTGTAAAGTTGCTCTCTACTTGTAACATACCTATTTATTACGAACCTTTCATTTAAACTATTTATATTTGTTGAGCCCATCTGTTATAACCTACCTTTTCTACTTTTGCATTTGGGAAAATATCTTGTAATTTAATTATTCTTTCCAGGTATGTTTATTGTTCCTATTTTTATGTAATGTGTTTAAAAGCTCTTTAACAAATGTTTTACTATTTGTTAATTCTTTCCAGAATAATAAAATCTGTTATTGACCCAACCTATCTATCAATCTTACAAATTAAATTACAAGAAGGGAATCATGGATGAGGCTAGATTATACGTCCACGTAGTAAAAAGAGGTGAAGCGGAGTACGAGCTTTCTGGACTGTCTGAAGATAAAGAGCTCTGGTTTGTATTACCTGAGGAGTACAGAAACATGGCGATACATAAGGTACTCATGTCTAAATCAACTATTAAAGCAGCTCTCTCAGCTATCAAACCTATAGATGGCTACCGTAGGGTGGGAATAAAACTAGATGAAAATATTAAGCATGAATACTTCGATGAGGATGGTAATCTGAGTTTCAGGTCCATCCCTCTCGAAGAAAGCCAACCAATATCTGATTCTAGATATCAATTGAGAGAAAAAAATTTAATTGAAAAGATTAATTGGTTAGAAAATAAATTAAAAGGTAATGAATTAGAATTACATGAAGTAGAAAAAAAATTTCTTATCGATAAATTTGATAAAACATGTGATCCGAATGAATGGTTAGGTAGATTTGAAAATGAATGTACAAGACACTGTATAAATTCCGTTGAAAAGAGGATCGAAATTCTTAGGATTTTTGTGACTGGCTCATCGAAGGATTGGTATGAGGCGAACTTAAAGAAGATAGGTTTAAATGACTGGGTTTCTTGGCGTCTTTCCTTCCTAAATGTATTCGTTGATAAGGGTTGGTCAAAAGTGAGAAAAGCTTACAGCTACAGATTTTTAGGTGGTTCCTTGGTTGACTACGCCCTGGTCAAGGAACGATTATGTTTAGAGGTCGAAAGTCAATCAACTGTTATATCTAGAATCAATATGATAGTTATGGGGCTTCCTATTCAGGTACAAGATGAATTGGATAGGGAAAAAATAATTACAATCGATAAACTATATACAGAATTAAGGAAACTTGACGGAACATTCGGCAAAATTAAAAAAACTAATGATCATTTTCAAGTTAATAAACCCTCTGAAAAAACGCGGGATAGAAATGACATAAGAATGATAACGGCCGACCCAGAGAAGAAACCATGTTCCATGTGTGAAGAACTTGGATGGCCTAATCGATATCACCCTGTTAGATATTGTAGGAATAAGAACTTGTACAAAACCAAAAGAGAAGTAAATTTTAGTGAACCAATTACTACTTGTAAGGCAGTTGATGCTTCTCAGTCGTTTATTAAATTGAAGGATGAATGTTTAAACTAGAAAGCCCGGGGAAATTGAATCCGTTGATTAAAATAAATGTCATTATTGATAATAAGTTACGAGTAAAAGCCGTATATGATTGTGGATCAAACGTCAGCTTAATAAATCAGAGAATTGTGGAAATTTTGAGATCAAAATTAATAAATAATAGTACTAAATTTAAAACAATCAATGGATTAAATTTCTCCACTGCCCGGGCAAATATCATTCTAAAAATTGGTAACATTACAGAAAATCTTAGTACCTATGTAGTGAAGAACAACAACTTTTCTTATGATCTCCTACTAGGTCTTGATGCTATAAAGAAATTTAGGTTAATTCAAGATGAAAATTTAAATATTTTTCAAAGGAATGGTAATGAAGTTGTAGACTTAAAAGAAATAGAGGAAAAGAATAAGATGATTAGAAGTAATGATAAAAAGAAGGAATTAAATTTAGATGAAACATTAAATTTAGATGTCACTAAAAAAATAAAAGTTGTAGATCATATACAAGATGAGAGTAAGAGGAACCAAATGTTAACATTATTAAACAAATTTGGCCATCTGTTCGCTAAAAATAAATATGATGTGGGCAGGGTAAAATCAAGAGAAGCTGAAATAAGATTACTTAAGAATGAATATGTTACTTCAAGGGCTTATAAATGTTCAATTTTAGATGAAAAAGAGATAAAGACACAAATTAAGAAACTGTTAGAAGCAAACCTAATTCAAGAATCAGACTCGCCATTTGCATCCCCGGTAACTCTTGCTTACAAAAAAGAAGATGGCCGCAAAACTAGACTTTGCATTGATTTTAGAAATCTCAACAAGCTGATTGTACCAGAATGTTATCCATTTCCGACAATAAATGATGTAATAGATAAGGTCGCAAATTCTAAATATTTTACGGTTATTGATATAAATTCTGCATTTTGGTGTATACCTTTAAAGGAGCAAGATCGTGAGAAAACGTCATTTATAACTAAATTCGGTAAATTTATGTTTAATGTTCTACCTTTTGGTCTAAAGAATGCTCCGGCTATTTTTCAACGAACTTTATCAAGCTTGTTAAGGAGAAATAATATTGATGACTTTTGCGTTAATTATATAGACGATATCCTTCTTTTTTCTAAAACATGGGATGAACACTTAGAACTAATTGAAAAACTTTTAAAAGCCATTGGACAGGAAGGATTCAAGATTAAATTAGAGAAATGTACCTTTGCTGCTAACTCTGTGAAATATCTTGGTCATTTTATACAAGAAAATAAAGTATCGCCGGCAAAAGAAAATTTGGTCGCGATCCAGAATCTTAAAAGGCCATCGGACAAATCAGGTGTTCGCAGTATATTGGGGTCTATTAATTTCTATTTAAAATACATCGAAAATAGCGCAGAGAAATTTGAACCACTTCATAGGTTGTTGAGAAAGAATGTTGAGTTTAAATGGACCGATGAATGTGAAAATAGCTTTAATTTAATAAAGCAATAATTGTGCTCCTCTCCAATTTTGGCAATTTATGATTTCGGAAAAGAAATATACATTGAAGTGGATGCCAGCTTTAAAGGCTTGGGCGCGACGTTGAAACAGCCGCAGGCTGATGGAATTTTGCACCCCGTGGCCTGTTTCTCAAGAAAACTGTCTCCAACTGAAAAAAGAATGGATATCATTCATCTTGAATGTAAGGCTATTAAAGAAGCTATAAATTATTGGCAGTATTATCTGATCGGTCGTCAATTTATAGTCTGCAGTGATCATAAACCTCTGGAGAATCTGAAGACTAAAGCGAGAACTGATGAAATTCTGGGAGATTTGGTAAACTATTTATCACAATTTAACTTTAAAATTATTTATAAAAGAGGGAAAGATAATGTACTCGCAGACTTATTATCTAGAGAACCAGTTCTTGAATATTTTGAAAATGAAGACGCCTTTCCAGTGATTAACTTAGTCCAAATTAATGAAATATTTGATGACCAGAAGAAAAATGCTATTCAACTAAATTTAGACAAACATATTGAAAAACATAATAACATTATATTCAAGAAGTTGAGAGGTAGATCTAGGATATATGTATCTGTTAATTTCGGAATACGACTTATTGATCGAGTTCATAACTACTATGGGCATATTGGGGTAGCTCAGATGAAAGAAATAATAAGGCCATACTATTATTTTAAAAATTTGGATCTTTTAGTGGAATCGTTTTGTAAAAGTTGTTCAACCTGCATGGAAAATAAAGTTCGCAGACATAGACCCATCGGTTTAATGTCGAAATTGGGGCCACCAAAGGAACCTTTTGAGATTATGTCTATTGATTCGGTTGGTGGGTTCGGAAATAACAGATCTCCAAAAAAGTACATGCATATACTAGTTGATCACTTCACTCGCTACGCCTGGATTTCGACCACAACAGGTAAATGCACTAAAGACTTCATTAAATTAATTGATCCAATTGCTAAGAACCATAAAATTAAAATAATTTTAGCTGATCAATATTCTGGCTTCAGATCAGGAGAATTGAAGCGATACCTCAGTAAGATGGATATTACTCTAGTCTTCACATCCATAGATTGTCCTCAATCTAATGGACTTAATGAGAGATTAAACCAGACTCTAGTCAACCGGATTAGATGCAAACTCAACAGTAGCAGTAATAAACGTGCTTGGCCAAGCGTTGCTCAAGAGTGTGTCCAAGATTATAACAAAACAAAACACGGCGCAACCAAGTTTGAACCTGAATATTTACTTCTGGGGAAGAAGTCATCAATTTCTCCATTACCCGTTCACAATCAAGGAGATCTAGAAGAAGACAGAAGGACAGCTTTTCTTAACACAATGAAAAGCTTCTACGCCAACAAGATCAGAGTGGATAGGAACAGAATTGAATTTGATTTCAAGATTGGAGACCTCGTCTACATTGAAAACGGCAATAAACTAAACAGGGGAAAAATGGATAAAGTGAGAATCGGGCCATTTCCGATTATAAGCAGACTATCACAGTCTATGTATGAAGTCGGATGCGGTAAGAAAACATGTGATTACTTCCACAGCAGCAAGTTGTCACTTTATAGGGATGATAAAGTGACCAGGGAGGGGAAGGTGTAAAGTTGCTCTCTACTTGTAACATACCTATTTATTACGAACCTTTCATTTAAACTATTTATATTTGTTGAGCCCATCTGTTATAACCTACCTTTTCTACTTTTGCATTTGGGAAAATATCTTGTAATTTAATTATTCTTTCCAGGTATGTTTATTGTTCCTATTTTTATGTAATGTGTTTAAAAGCTCTTTAACAAATGTTTTACTATTTGTTAATTCTTTCCAGAATAATAAAATCTGTTATTGACCCAACCTATCTATCAATCTTACGTTTGTTTTTGTCATTGATATTAAAAATCACTTTTTATTGTTAAAACATCGATGTTCTTAACATCGATGTTAAAATATATTTGATTTGCAGAATACATCGATGTTTTAAAAAAAAGTTGTTTTTAACATCAAAGTTATGACAAAAACAAATATGTTTTTAAATCGATGTTAAGAGCATATATATTGATGTTTTTTGTCCAAAACATCGATGTTAAAACATATTTATATTTGTCAAAAACATAGATGTTAAAAACAACTTTTTATTGTTAAAACAAGTTTTAACATCAATGAGATAAAGATAATATATATTGATGTTTTTTGTCCAAAACATCGATGTTAAAACATTTTTGTTTTTGCCAAAGTTAAGAGATGTTGTTTTAATTATTGATGTTTTTTGCAAAAACAAATATGTTTTAACAATAAAAAGTTGTTTTTAACATCGATGTTTTAGCTATAATTAAGATGTTTAGGTCCTAACAGTTGAATATTTAATAAATGATTATGTAAAACCAACTATGTAGAAAGCATCGATGTTTTTATATATTAATAATGAAAAATAAGCATGTTTTACACTTATACATCGATTTTAAGTGTTTGGGCAGTAATATATTAATGTTTAAAATATTAGAACATAGAAACATAGAATGTATAAATTAAAAAACATCGATGTTCTTGATTGTAAAAACATCGATGTTTTGCCTTCGATGTCGCATCTCTACACCGCACCGGATATGATGGTATTAAAAAACGGGAAATACTTTGCATTTTTTGTTTTGAAGAATAAAAAATGATGATGAACAATTCAAATAAAATGGGGAAAACACATGAACATTTTTAAAGAACTTAAATTATTAAATAAAAACTATTAGTCACTGCTAAGTGGATGTAATGGATTATAATAGTTTTGGACCTCAATCAATCACCGGTAAACAAATTTGTATGTTTACCGTGTGTTTACGAAAAAGATTTGTTCAAACGGAAATCGCTCTCTGTGATTTGACCTTACTCCGGGATTAAATATAATCCCTTATACCTGGGTAAATTTCATAAATAGGTAAAATTTGATCTGTTTGGTGATCTTAGAAAAACCAGCAAAGAACTTTAAACTTTAGCAGTGAAATGTGCTAACGTACTGATTAAAACAAAAAAAAAAAAAAAAAAAGAAGAAGAAGAAGAAAAGGACTTTACCAGGAGCTTACCGTGTAAGCTTGATATTACTCTTGGATAGCTGATCTAGAGAAAACGTGAGACGGTAATAGGACAATTAGTTCTTAATTACGTTTGGAAAAAAGTTTGAATAGCTTATGCCACTCTTTTGAAAACAACATTGAAAAAAATGAATTATATCAAATGCATATTCGTTTTCACGGTTAAGAATATACCATAATGTGTATATTCGATATTTAATACGATAATAAGGATGTTAAATATGTTTTTTTTGGTTTTGAGGTGTGCTATGTTATCTTAATAATATTTTATGTTTAGCATTAATTCGGTTTTATTGTTCCTCCAATAGTATTATTCACAACGAACTAGTTCTTATATAGCCCTTAGTTATATATTTATATATTATGTAGCGACTCAGCTGCTATGGTCTTGGTTGAATTCCTTTGGAAACCAGTTGAACGACCTTTGATTGAGGCAGAAGCCTGCGGTAAGAGGGAAGGCAAGCAACAGGTGAAACGAGCTTAACTGTCAGCCGTCCTATCCCACGTCTAAACTTAGCTCTTCTCCAGTTGACGTCAAACGTCTAAGCATCAAGAGTTCTTAATAACAACTAATAATTGAAAATATTCAAAAAGAAGGTTTATTACTTATAATGAAGGGTCATCTGCGGTGTAGTGGTTAGCATAGCGAACTACTACACAAGGGTCACGGGTTTGAAACCGTCCCGGTGGCCCTAGGATTTTTTTAAGGAAGTGAAAAATCCTTGAGTATGCCGTTCTTCGGATGGGACGTAACATGGATGTCCCGAGCCTGTACGATGTCAAGAACTGGTTAAAGATCCCTTTCCTCATTGTACCAGGATAGGAAAAATTAACGACTCTCACTGTAGTATCGTCCAATTAACCATAGAGGGACGTTAAACGAAAACAAACTAACAGTGAGTTTATTTTTTCCTCTTATTTCCCTTTATTTTGGGAGGAGATTATAACTGATGAAAAGTAAAAAAAAAAAAAAAAATAATAATTTCACGAAGACTTACTAAAGAAAATTAAATGAAATAATAATATTAAATGAAAAAATAATAATTAGTTGAACAGATAAGTTCATGGGAAAACTTTTTTGAACATTTCTTTTTATTCACAGATTATAATCACAAAGTAAAACCTATAAATAAACTTAATATTCAGTATGCGATGAATCGTGAAATTTAAATGCTTCATTGTTTTAGTTTTTGACTGTAAGCATTTATCTATTAATAGGTATATATTTATGCACTAATATTTTAAAACAAGTATACTCTTAATATGTAATATTATAATTACGTAATATAAGTAATGGTCCATTGATTATTTCTTGATTATGTCCTCTTTAATTTGCTTGGGTGATAAATAGACAAAAGTTTCAGTTATTAATTTTCATAATTTAACTAGCCAACCAAGTACCAACTCAGCTCCTACCCTAGCTTATTATTTTATCCTAGTCTCTATGGAACACTTTCCGCCCTGATGATGGTTTGGTCGATTTATAGAAATTCAAAAAGGGTAGCGGGTAGATTCTTGTTTAAAAACCGCGTGAGGGAAAGAAATTCTGCAGGGACCTAGCTATCCTGCCCACGTAAGCTCTTTTCTTCCTCATTTCAAATATTAAAGGGGGAATACGACCTCATTTTATTATTAGTTTCACCTTACCTACTGGGGAACTGCTAGGGGCGGCTGCTTCCTAGTCCATTTTCGTCAAAACAGCCTGTATGATTGTATTGTGAGGGAAAAGGCCGGGGGTAGCGAGTAAGGCCCGGCACCTGCCCCACAATTTTTGGTTTTTCCATTTTTTTCGCTAATAGTAACCACCTTTTCTTGGCTGTGGTACCGCTGGAATATATTTGCTTTTTTACGATTTCACATGTTATTCTCCTTTTTATAAGGAGAGCCCGAACTATGGTAGCCCATGTGGATTTAGGAATTTTTATACTGCTTCCTAGTCCATCCCCCTCGAATTAGATAGCTTCTTACGTAAGATACATGAATCAATAGAGAGGCTAATGAAAAATTCTTCCTATAAAGTACCTTTAGTTTTGTTTACCTGGAGTGAATAATTTATTATTTATATTATTTATTAGTATATTATTTATTTATTATTTATATACAGGGCGACATGCTACTCGTGCGACAAACTTCACCAGTAGATTCTCCACCATAAAATGAATAAAAAAGTTCATATTGACCATGGTCCGATTCTCAACCGTTTCGGAATAATTTCGCTTTTTATCGATTTTGAATGATATCATGACCTGGCATCTGAAAACCGCGATATCTTTAAATCTGAAAATTTCTCCGAAAAGCTGGAGCACCGTTGGAATCTACATTAATTTTTCAATAATCAAATGGTCATTTCAAAATTTTTGGGTGTTTTATTTCAGCCAGAACAACAAAATAAGTGACGAATTGTATAAATCGGAAAGTGTTTAACATAATCCAGAGTTTCTAATTTTAGTTTCAGAAGGCAGCAAATTTGAGAGAAAATACCTCATTTAATAACGCTTCTAAGGCAATCTTCATTTTTTAATTTGGTGTTTCTAAGACCAAGATATAGATGACAAAAAGAGAAAAAATTATGGTTCAAGGATTGTTAATATTTGAGAATATGCATTTTAAATTTGAAAAAAACTAATACAACTCACCAATATCTTTAAAATAAATTTATTTTTAATCATTTTATTTATGTTCAAATTGGAAGCCGTTCCCTGCAATACAAAACGTGCCTGTTTTCTCATACTCCCAACTGTCACACCAAAAGTGAGAAAACGTCGAAGTTTTTCAGCAGCGGCGAAGATCCTTGCTCTCAAATTGTCTTGTTTGTCACTTCAGTGCGATAGACCAGTACCTTGAGGTATCCACAGACGAAATATTCCATGGGGTTGATATCAAGAGATCTTGGTGGCCATAGAACTGTCCCATCACGGCCGATCTACTTTTCGAATGTTCTGTCAAATACGCCTGAACTATTCTAGAGGAGTTAGGAGACGCACCATCGTGCTGAAAAATTATGTTTCTCTTCAATTGTAAAAGAAGTTCCTCCAGCAAGGTAGGCCGCGTGTTTTCGATAAAATTTAAATAAATTGGGCCAGTTAATCTCGCCGGAAAATCTAAGTAGGGACCGATGAGTACATCTCCAATAACTTCCGCCCAAACACTGATTGAAAAACGCCTTAGGGGATATAGTTTTTCTCTTTTTGTCATCGATATCGTGGTCTTAGAAACACCAAATTAAAAAATGAAGAGCGCGTTAGAAGCGTTATTAAATGAGGTATTTTCCCTCAAATTTGCTGCCTTCTGAAACTAAAATTAGAAACTCTGGATTACGTTAAACACTTTCCGATTTACACAATTTTTCACTTATTTTATTGTTCAGGCTGAAATAAAACACAAAAAAATGGCCCAAAAATTTTGAAATGGCCATTTTTCTATTGAACAATTAATGTAGATTTGAACGGTGCTATCAGCTTTTCGAAGACATTTTCAGATTTAAAGATGTCACTGTTTTCCGATGCAGGGCGTGATATCTTTCAAAATCGATAAAAAGCGAAATTATTCCGAAATGGTTGAGAATCGGACCATGGTCAATATGAACTTTTTTATTCATTTTATGGTGGACAATCTACTGGTGAAGTTTGTCGCACGAGTAGCATGTCACCCTGTATATTATTTATTAAGCCTAGTAAAGAGATATGGTTAAATTTAAAATATGTAAGGATTTAGTGGTCAAATAAAAGAAAAATAAATATTTACCAAACAAAAATTTCATAGTAATATAAATATGCATAATATATCGTTGGAAAGCTTAAAATTTAAGAAATAATAACTTAGATTATAAAGTGGTAGAATATCTCTGCTAAGAAATATTGAGATAACAATTTGCTTTCAGATTATTTAACAAAAACTGTTGGTTTCCATGGCTATTAGTAGTAACTTTCTTAATACTAAATCAAAACTTAAAGAATTAAAATCTTTTTAATTTCCCTTTATAATTAAAAAGAAAACTATTTAGAGATAAGAAGAGAGGATTTTCACGAGAGAAGGCAAAGTGCGTGATGCTCAAAATGTTTAGCGATCGAAAAAAAAAAAAAAAAAAAAAAAAATGGCAATTCGTTCAAACTTCAATCAATCAAATTTACTGTTGTAACGGGTTTTTGAAACTATATATCTTTATTAGATAAAGAAATATTAACTGCCCTTGCCTAGCAAAAATATAAAATCCCCTTCGTTTTCTAAAAAATACTAAAATAAAACAAACTCTAGCGTTCAAAGTTTGAAAATTTAGTTCCAACTTATCATTGGCCGTTATTATGAACCCCTTATATAGATCCTGCAGCACGGTGGTTCGTTTCAGAAATAGTAACCAATATACCATTTCCACCAATTTATCAGGTTCCACGCATATTAGTCCTTAGTACTTAAGCGTATGTTATGAGTAAAATTAAAAATAAATTAGTTAGAAGAACTTAACAGCTACCGTTTCAATGCATGCAGTTCATCAAAAATAGTATAAGAAAAAAATAACATTGTGAATGATTTCCTCTGATCTTGTAAAGACTGGCTAGGTTTTATAATAATTTAGTATAAATTTAATCAACTTTTCCGTTGAATGAGAGCTTAAAATAGGAAATATCCTAACTGATTCTCAGTTTCTCTTGAAATGTAACCGGTGAAAGAATTCAACCCAAGGACTATAGAACGATAGCCTTACGTTTTTGCCTTAAATTGAAGAGTCATTGCTCCGGGTCTTAAAGTAAGTTTCAGTTCTGGCTAAGTTTACATTAATTAAATGTCAACGAATTTTGAAGCAGATTTTTAGTCGAAAGTGAAACGCTGGTTGAACCTGCAGACATTACTGAAATTAGGTTCCGTGATTGATTAATTAATAATATTTATTACGTATAGAATATGAAGAGCACTGCATGAAGCAGTGTACATGTAGACAAGTCCATGGATTGTGCTCTTAGGCGACACATCGGGTCAAATTTCATATGAAATCAAACAGAAGACCATAACCATGAACATTATAGGTTTTGTATTTCGATCATTTTTGGGTATTGCTTATGCATCTTTTCATATTACGTTAGATTCTTCAGCTGTTATTTGTATTCTTTGTTGAACATCGTTTGCCCGGCATTCTTCCTTCATCATTAAATCTTATTATTCAAAATTAAATCTTCAGATTTAAATCACTGCTCAGAAAACCAGTCATTATGATTGCTCTTTGTCGTGTTTCGAATAGATTTAAATATATTTCAAAGCCAAAACTTTTCAACCTTACATTATGTGATTCTTAGAAGAAAAACACATACTGACGTATATATCTTGCTCTATATTGAACAGCTTTGACAAATCATTCAAACATCGGTTATTATAAATTAATTTTTTATTATTTATCTTTTTAAAGCTGGGATTCAGACAAAAACAAAAATATTAAGACTCATATAGTACGTGGCTAACAAAACCCTACAAATTGATTTACATGTGCAATTAGCTCAACAAATAAAAACACTAACTTATTTTTTGAAGAGAACAGATTGAGCTCCGCCGGGAGTCGAACCTTGGTCTTACGTGCGACATGCGCGGTTTGCTAACCACTGCACCATAGAGCTCGCTTCCAAGCGGAGCCAATCCTTCCTCTTCACTGATACCTCTCCCTTCAATCTCGCAAGTTTTGCGAAAATTTACGGGAGGGCCCCTCTTGACAAAAATTGTCCACTTTCCATAAATACTCGAAAAACTTCCGAAATTGAAGGGAGAGGTATCAGTGAAGAGAAAGGATTGGCTCCGCTTGGAAGCGAGCTCTGTGGTGCAGTGGTTAGCATACCGCGCATGTCACGCGGAAGACCCGGGTTCGACTCCCGGCGGTGCACACAAGGGTATTTGGCCCTAAAAGTTGGCCAAAACCCATTTTTTGAAATTTGAAATTTCCGGTAAATAATGACTGGAAGTTCAAGTAGAGGACCTGTTGGATCATATAAGATGATTTTTATCTCTTCCAGGCCCTTAATCCGGCGGCTATTCTAATTCAAATATGACCTTATCCTTTAAATCGTCTGTGCTCATAAATAATGGTCTACAAAATATATTAATTTTCTTTGTTCTTACTGAAGTATCGGCATTATCAAATGATGGATATTTCGAGGCTAGGTTTGTACTTGTTATCCAGATAGTTATAATTTTTTTGTATTCAATACTAGTATCAATATTTTTTTGTTTTTTGGTAGGTATATTTTAGAGGTAAAAATTAAATTTGAAGGTTAAAAAGTTATACTTCTGGGCATTTCTGGGCAACAAATATTTTTTATGATAATGTATAATTATCGTAGATTATGTTTCTTGAAAAAAATTCTGGGAATAGCTGCGGAGACTTATAATTTTTTATTACTAAAATGGCAATTTCATTAAATAATTAAAAAAATTCAATTTTGTCATATTTTCATTTATTTGTATTTTAGGATCTTCAGAAAGAATAACTGTAACCTGACTAGAATTATTTGACATATTTTTAAAGTCAAAACATATTGTAATAACCTAGAGCGATGTGAAAGAGCTAAAACAAAATTATCCATTTTGAGGCATGATTTCCAAGTGACATAGAATGCTTCTTCAAGGAAAAGAAATGTTTTTGAAACAGAAACAAGAAATGGCTAAATGGGACGATATCAATCAAAAGCTCAAGATCTGGTGGACGCTCTGAAAAATCATTTGTTACTTTATAATTTACAACGGATACGGAGAAACTCATCAATGGTATGCTATGACACCATCTGTTCACAAAATTTTAACGAATGGTTTTGAAGTGATAAAAAGTCCTCTGCTTCATATTGGTCTTTTATCTGAGGAAGCAGCAGAAACCCTACATAACTATTTCCGGATTTATAGAGAACATAAGATCAGAACATTTTCCCGGACAGAGTGCAATCTGGATCTATTGACATCAGATCCAGTTATCACAGGTATGAGAAGTTCAAGAAAAAAGGTATCAGGTAAGGAAACTTTAGAAATGTTGTCTCCCCCAACCAACTTAACCGATAGTGGTGATACCGAAAGTTCTTTAAGTGACGAGGAAAGTGAATAATGAATAATTATATTTAATATGCATTTTTAAGAAAGGTTGGTGCGTTTCTTCCTGGGATATAAGTTGTGTTTAGAAGAGGTATTGAACAATTCTTAATGAATTAGGAAAACACATTTTTTTCTTTATCACCATAACTTTGTAAATTCACCTATTCTACACTATTTTCATTTTTTTAAAATAACAGTAATAGATAAATGATAATAAATCTTTAATTAGTTACAAGCATATTTCAGGGTTAAACGTGCATTTCCGTTGAAAACCGGAAGTCGAAATTTTTCACGATCGCAATACTTCCACTTACTATATATTTCATATATAGGTAAGTGAAAGTAATAAATTATTTAAAATAATTTAAAACAAGGTGGTTACCCACAAAAATAGATTAAATTAATATAAAAACACTAACGTTTCTTTACTAGTTTACACGGACCTTTTAACCGGTTACATGAGATATGGCAATAACTGAAATGCCCATAAATAAAAGATATCCTTCGTTAACAAACGAAAGTTTCGTTTTGATTTTTAATCAAATATATCAATCAATTTTTAATTGATTTAAAAAAAAATCACATTGTTTCGTGCTCATACTTCTTTGTAGTAAGCCACCTCTAATTAATTTTAGGAAACTGTTCGTTCAATATTTTAAGGGTTATTGGGAAACTTTTTCTGCCTTTTGATTAACGCACGAATACTTTTCTTCGAATCCCTTTCCAATTATTCTGCTGATAATGAATATTTCTTTTCTGAAGAATAGAAGAATTTTGATTGCAGAATTGTGATAATCTCAACCACCTCTGACAACTAAAGTTCAAATAAACGACGCATGACTATAAATTAATATTTAAAGTTGGTTGAAAGGTTTTAAGACACTCTTTATTTAAGACACGTTTAACGGTCTCTGCATCCCACTCTAACTTTCAAAGCTCTCTGCGTCCAAACTCACTTTGATAGCCAATTAAAAAATAGTACAGGAAAAATAAATAATTTATCAAAAAAAATAAAGTATGTAACATCATGAACCTTTGGTTATTTATAACTTCGTCTTAGGTGTAAGATTTGAGATTTGCAGAGTCTTTCATAATTAAATAAGGTTAATGACCCTGAGAAGGGAGTTAAATGGGGAGGGTTCCAGTAAAACAATTTTCTTAATAGATTACCTATATGTTCCTGAATCCAATGAGACCATTCCCATTACCGTTTGAAATTGTAGGGATTCGGATTTTAAATTTAAACAAGGTAGGCGTTTTTGTTTAATCGTTAAAGTATTTCCATAAATCTGTAGTGACTTGCTATAAAAAATTTAACATATGAATATATCATTGTAAAATTATCTACCATAGTACGTGGGCCAGACCCCCCTACCGTGCACCCCCCCCACATCCCTATAAATTGCATATCGTTGTGTTCCTTGTGATAAAAGATTAAGAAAAAGCCAATGTTCCCAGAAAAAAAAGTGGCCGCACTAACCGAAAATGGCGTTCAAACATGGCGGAATGACGATTTTGATTTTAGTTAGTTTTTTGATTACTGACATTCACCATTATGCTTAATTTCGCCATAACTGGTATTTTATTAAAGCTAGATAGTTCTAGATTCAGAATAAATAAACAAACATTCTAAAATAATTAGTCTTGACAACATAAAATACATTTTAATTCAATTTTGTCAAGTCACTCGCGTAAAAGTTAAAATTCCAAGTTAATTTGTGATTAAACGGCCATCGTTAACGAAAAACACCCTGAAATAAACCATCTGGAGCAATTATTCTTCTTTAGAAATCAGTGGTCAAATTTCAAAATATATCAACTAGTTTCATAGAAAACGGACCTACAAGGCGAAAAGGTGCCGGGGACTCGGGCGCATCCAGTCCTCTGCCACATCGTTCAGTTCTCATACATCATATATTTACAGCGGGCTTAGGATATCATTTTGAATGTATAATCGAGCCTATGTAACTGCAAGTTTTTAATTTACAGAAATAATTAATATTAGCTTTTTTTTTTTTTTTTTTTTTTTTTTTTTTTTTTTTTTTTTTTTTTAAATCTTATTAATAAAGGATATAAATCTGCTAAATAATAATGAATTTGTCGCAGAATGCACATTATCTAAACCTCACTTATATTGACATAAACTGGTTATCATGAAATTAAATAATAATGTTCTCATAGTTATAGTTGGGTTACAGACACCGACTTCTGATCATTCGTGAAATTTGAAATAGATGCATTTTTGCAAAGTATTGATTATTTACAGATTTAAAAACAATCAAAATAAAAAAGATAAATAAAAAGTTCTGTTTGTTCGTTGATATGTAGAAATAATTGGTAATACAATTTAGGAAGTATATACATAACACGATTTAGTAGCTCACAACAATTAATGAATAATATGTACATATATATATATATATATATATATATATATATACAATTAAACCACTACTGGAGAGGAAAACCAACTAAAACATGTAAGTATTCATGCATCTAATGATCTATAATCCACGAAGTTGTGGCCTTTTTCGGTTTCTGGCATATAACTACACATCAAAAAGTTTACTTTCTCTTTTTTTCGAAAAAAGCGTATAGTAATACAAATAAAATGAAATATTTGAAGTTGAAATCGGATTAGTTATTTAGCCAAAGTCCAACATGAAAGATTGGTAATTTTTATCATTTTGGTGAAAACTCATATTCCAACACCTATAACTCGACAATATGTACTCTAAATGAAAAATGTCACAGATAAAAGTTTTAGGACATTAAATTTAGCATAAAATAAGCCCATTTATTTTAAAATTAACTTATTCCTGCGTAGAGATACAAATGAAAAAGTGAAAGTATTTGTAGCGCTTACTTCATTCTTTTAACTATATCTTCTTTCCTTCATATAACTACTCAACAAAAAGTTTTCTTTCTCTTTTTTTGGAAAAAAGGGTATACTAATACAAATAAAATGAAATATTTGAAGTTGAAATCGGATTAGTTATTTAGCCAAATGCGGACATCAATGATCGGTAATTTTAACCATTTTGGTGAAAACTCATATTCCAACGCCTATAATTCGACAATATGTACTCTAAATGAAAAATGTTAGATATACAAGTTTTAGGACATTAAATTTAGCATAAAATAAGCCCACCTAAATAGTTAGTTCTGTGAATATTTTATCATATCCCCTCAGTTTTCACAAAAAGAAGGAATCAAGCGCTACGAATACTTTCACTTTTTCATTTGTATCTCTACGCAGGAATAAGTTAATTTTAAAATAAATGGGCTTATTTTATGCTAAATTTAATGTCCTAAAACTTTTATCTGTGACATTTTTCATTTAGAGTACATATTGTCGAGTTATAGGTGTTGGAATATGAGTTTTCACCAAAATGATAAAAATTACCAATCTTTCATGTTGGACTTTGGCTAAATAACTAATCCGATTTCAACTTCAAATATTTCATTTTATTTGTATTACTATACGCTTTTTTCGAAAAAAAGAGAAAGTAAACTTTTTGATGTGTAGTTATATGCCAGAAACCGAAAAAGGCCACAACTTCGTGGATTATAGATCATTAGATGCATGAATACTTACATGTTTTAGTTGGTTTTCCTCTCCAGTAGTGGTTTAATTTTATATATATATATATATATATATATATATATATATATATATATATATATGTACATATTATTCATTAATTGTTGTGAGCTACTAAATCGTGTTATGTATATACTTCCTAAATTGTATTACCAATTATTTCTACATATCAACGAACAAACAGAACTTTTTATTTATCTTTTTTATTTTGATTGTTTTTAAATCTGTAAATAATCAATACTTTGCAAAAATGCATCTATTTCAAATTTCACGAATGATCAGAAGTCGGTGTCTGTAACCCAACTATAACTATGAGAACATTATTATTTAATTTCATGATAACCAGTTTATGTCAATATAAGTGAGGTTTAGATAATGTGCATTCTGCGACAAATTCATTATTATTTAGCAGATTTATATCCTTTATTAATAAGATTTAAAAAAAAAAAAAAAAAAAAAAAAAAAAAAAAAAAAAAAAAAAAGCTTATATTAATTATTTCTGTAAATTAAAAACTTGCAGTTACATAGGCTCGATTATACATTCAAAATGATATCCTAAGCCCGCTGTAAATATATGATGTATGAGAACTGAACGATGTGGCAGAGGACTGGATGCGCCCGAGTCCCCGGCACCTTTTCGCCTTGTAGGTCCGTTTTCTATGAAACTAGTTGATATATTTTGAAATTTGACCACTGATTTCTAAAGAAGAATAATTGCTCCAGATGGTTTATTTCAGGGTGTTTTTCGTTAACGATGGCCGTTTAATCACAAATTAACTTGGAATTTTAACTTTTACGCGAGTGACTTGACAAAATTGAATTAAAATGTATTTTATGTTGTCAAGACTAATTATTTTAGAATGTTTGTTTATTTATTCTGAATCTAGAACTATCTAGCTTTAATAAAATACCAGTTATGGCGAAATTAAGCATAATGGTGAATGTCAGTAATCAAAAAACTAACTAAAATCAAAATCGTCATTCCGCCATGTTTGAACGCCATTTTCGGTTAGTGCGGCCACTTTTTTTTCTGGGAACATTGGCTTTTTCTTAATCTTTTATCACAAGGAACACAACGATATGCAATTTATAGGGATGTGGGGGGGGGGGGGTGCACGGTAAGGGGGTCTGGCCCACCGTGTACCATATGTGATATATATCGACTGACTAACTGCATATATATATATATATATATATATATATATATATTTATATATATGCCTAATCAGTTAGTAAGCTGCGGTATCTTTCAGCTGCAAAAGGTTATTTTTCACCCATGATCCATAATAACTTTTAAACTGTTAAATCTGTACTAGTGGGAATGGACTCATTGGATTTAAGAGTATAGAATATATTTTAAAAAAATGCATCAATCCACCCCAATTGTAAACTCCCTAAAGGGTTTTTTCATGAAAGTACAATATTTGTTTGGTACTTGTCCATTTTTCTTGTGCTAAATGGTTAACAAAGCCAATGGAAACGTGACTGGCAATTACTATTATTGTAATATATACTAGCAAGTGAAGGATTTTGATTCTAAATGACTAACTTGAAAGCCTTTCATTCCATCAACGGTAAACATAAATATCTGAAGCGTTTGTATTTCCACTGTTACTTTTGGAATATTTTCTATTTATAGTAGTCAAATAATATACCTACCCACGTTATATATACATATAAATATAGACGTTATATATTATATATAAGTAGTCAAATAATATACCTACCCACGTTAGCTTTTTATAATTGAAAAACAACACGACGATAAGTTCAATGTTTTATCTGTCATTGAAAATAGTTCTTATATTTTCAGTATAAAATAATATTATTTTTAAAAAATAAATGATTGAATAACTATTTACAAATACGTTTTTATCACGACTTAATTCCGAGGGAATTTTGAGCCATGACTTAAACATTATTCCATGGATGATGTGGTGAAACGGCAAAGTAAACAAGTGCAACAGGTCATTGGCAACTTAGGTTACAAGGACAAAACTTAGCAGGTCGTTTGTGGACTTAGTTCCCGGCTATTTGCCTCAAGTTTCGTAATGGCATTTGGGCCGTTAAATCATATTGAGGAGACCAAAGTTTACCAATCTTAAATCTCATTTGTTATAACTAGAAGCTGGTTGGGGTTCGATCACAAAAGAAGCATCGATAATATACAGAATACATTATTTATTTGTTCTTATAGTTTATATGAAGGAATAAATATACAGAATTAAATCTAATAACGGGATCGCCTACCGCCATCAAATGCCGCAGTTGGGCTACATCAAAAAACTTCTAAGTGAATACTTTTTATTAAAGTTGAATCAGTCTTTTGTAAAAATTAACCACACTAAAAATGTGGTAAAAGCTATTTACCACCGAAACGCCAAAAATGAATCATTTTGGAAGGTTTCTTCATCATTTTATTATTCATTTCTTGATTTTCTGTATAATCCACCTAACACGAAAAAACTCAAAGTTCTGTAAATTTCGGATTCACCGAATTCAATTAATATTCATCCTACTTGTGAAAAACAAAAATGATTTATTATTATTTTATTAACCCTATGCAATTGGAGATATATATCTCTAGCAATTATTCCTGGAATATTTAAAATTAAAACGACTGAATAGTGTTGGAGAGGATTGTTTTAGTATTGGTCGTTTCTTTTCACACAGAAAAGTCTGCGATAAAGTCACTTAGTACTCCAGCATGATAAACTATTTCCCCTTGGAAAGGTTTCTCCACAGTCAATATCTTAAAGTATATTTTCCTTGTTCACTGGTTTGCACATGACCTTTGTTTGTTTATTTATTCATTTTCTAGGTTTACTAATTAGAACTACGGTTTTTTGAGAATTCTGTTATGATTCTAAGAATCATAGCTAGAATATTGCTATCTTTATTTCTTAGGTTTGGCATTTTAAAATGGCGATATTCCAGGCAGGAACTTAAAACACCTAGCTTTTAATAAGAAAGAATATCATAAAATACATGACCCACGGGTGTTTCCTATTGCAAAGATCGCTGAAAAGAAGCTGGATTAGGCTCTTCAAGTCCGAAATTCTCAACTTAAATTAACTTATTATAGTTCCTAGAGTGCCGAAAATGCAAACAGAATTATAAAAAAAAATTTTTGTTTTCTTAGTTTTTTTTTTTTTTAATATTCAATAAATTCTCAATATAAATCATACTTCATAATTCATTCATTTACCACATTCATACTAATTCGTGATCTCAACCGTCGCACTTTAAACATGACCAAAAAAAATTCATTTTTTTCGGAAAACATAAAAATTCTTGGGAGGAAAATAAAATTCCAACAATAAAATAAAAAAAAATCAGTTAATCAATAGAAATAAAAAAAAATATAGATAAATACATATACGTTTATTATTATGTTATACATAACATCCATATTTCTTTAGAAAGTATCATATCAATTTTTTTACATTAATCAGTATGTGTTTCATAGAAAACTTTTAAATAAAACGACATAATTGCTATGATTTTTCTTCGATTAAAAATTTTGTTACGCGTCAATAATTTACAAGAATATACCAGTAAGGACGTGTTGGATAAGCACGAATAGTGTAGTGCAACTTTTTACGAGTAAAACAAAAACTCGGGCGATAATGACCTAAATGGTCGACTAGTCCTAAGCAAATAAATAAAAAAACATTTTAAATTTGGAAATAAGATAAAATAAAATAAAAAACTTGTTAATATCTCCAACTTTTCCACAGATATGGGCATCCGTTAGTTTTAATGCATTGATTAGACATAAAGCATCTCATGAAGATATAAAGTATGGTTTTATTTTATGATGAAAACGTTCGGTTGTCCAGGTCTTTCATCTAACATCTAGTATTTATTCATAAATTAATAAATTTTATAAATATTATAGGACTCCTTTGAAGTTAATTCTTACTCGTCCATTCGAATAATGATGTTATTCGAATGCTTAATCAAATTTATGAGCTTCATCAATTGTTTTTTATTTACCAATATTATACTTTGTGGGTATCTATAGTAAGGCCTTCTTCACATACTTTTGTTCCTCTTATTGCGCTAAGCTTTTCCTTCATCAATAGTTCTTTAGACTAATTGAAAAAATAATATGTAATATGAATAATTATATTTAAATACTTTATATAAAACATTTCTGATTAATAAATTAGTTTAAAAAATATATGTATATATATATAGAGCTTGTTGTTTTTTTTAATAGCAACAAAAATTGAGCATTTTGATTGAGCATTGCTTAAGTTATTGTAATTCAGTCAATATTATTCTAACAAAGATGGCTTATTTCTACCAGAATTTTATAAATATCTTATAATAAACTTGTAACAATACTGCACTAATAATACCTAGTGATAGTGAGTGATTATGACATTTGTTTGAATGTCATAACATGCCATTATTCTAATAATAAATTACTTAATATTTTCATTTATCATCACAGCTCCTTGAATGAGTTATTTAAAGTAATTTTGATTTACAAAATACATCCAAGGAAAGTTAAGTTTTGTGGCCACTGAATTACCTAATTTTACCGGTACTTTTTAACTTGACTTAATTTTAACTTAAGTAGCTTCTTCTTCAGTTTTTCTTGAGTTTCTTTTTTGTGTCGGATTTCTCTTTAGGTTTCGACTTGCATAGCCTCCCTAGAGCACTAAGCAGCTTGCTGATAGCCCAAAGCAGACTTATTACTACTGCCAATAGGAAGAGTTGAACGTCAATAAGATGGAGCTGTACGAAACTAAGCCATGCTGCTTTAGGTGTGAGTACGTTGGGGTACTTAATGGCGTGCTCCACCCAGTAGGCGGCCTCCTCAGCTGGGCTGTGCCTTCTGTCCCGGAATAGCTTGGACCTCCTCATCGCTTCCTCCTTGTACCTGAAAAGTAAAAATGCATTTCCGTATTATCACAAATCAAAATAAAAACTTTAATTCAACAATAAAAATTTTTATTGTACTTGTAAAAACATGATGCTAAAATTAATTAAAGCAGTTTACGGATTGAAATACGAGTACATATCTTACAAGATAATTTTTATTATAATTTATTGTTTTTTGTCTATGCTTTTAGTTATATGTACTGCCTCTATTATTTTTATTAAAGATCGATATTTGTTAAGGTAAAGATTGACAGAAAATAAATGCATAATATTTGTATATATATATATATATATTTTTTTTTTTTTGTAGTGCAGGCTAGCATACATTTTATTTTTATAAAGAATAATTCTGAGGATGATGGAAACTCAAAAACGACGGGATGATTTAATGTGAAAGGCTGATGTTAAACAAATGTTAAAAATATATTTTGAAGTTATTTGATAATTTATTAATTAATACATTATAATAACGTTGATTTTATTCATATTCCTATGTTTTTCATAACAATAATTGCCTGTCCGTCTGTCCACTGGATGACAGTTGCAACAAGATACCCCTTCCTTTGATTAAGTGAGTTCGTAAATACTTCTTACAAAGGTAGACAGAACTAGCTAAAAACATCATCAAGATGTCTGTCCCCATGCTTGTGGATTCGATCCTCTATGAATTAAATTGTACTATTTTGATCACTGAAAGTGAGATTGGTTAAATGAACAAACTGAACTTCATCGCGTCTGAATTTATAATCCTCAATTTATTTGTTTACATAAAATAAATAATTTCCATTAAAAACACGTTGACAACTTTTTCCAACTAACAGGACGCTATTACTTAGAAACAGTGGTCCTCGTTAAAGGCATATCTAATGAGCATGCTAGGGTTCAACTTGTTTTAAGAACTATCGGATATAACACTTTTCTTTCTTTCTCCTGTATTTGCTTATTGATTTTTTTTCCTTTTTCATATTTATTCTTTTCTGATCTTTTAGGCATAGTGAGAGACAATTAAAATTTCCATATATATAAAATCAATGGTACTTATTTGGTAAAAACAATTTTTTTCCTTCGCCATTTAAGCCCCCTCATTTCTCTGCTTAACCTACCTGATATTAAAGAATATTTGATCCTCTATAAACATGACTTTTTTTTTCGAAATCGTTGGAGCCGTTTTTGAGAAAAAAAAAAAAACACGTAAAATGAGAGGAAATTGGAAAAAATAGAGGAAATGAAATAAAATGCCCCCTCCGTTTGACCAATTTTCATGAAATTTTTGCTGTCACCTGCATACATCCAATACCGCTTATCGTTTTTGAGCTAGCATGTTTGCACTCAGGGGAACCCAAAACGTTGAAAACCATATGTCGATTTTTTTCACGATCGCAATTCTTTCCCTCAGTATATATTTCACATATAGGTAAGTGGAAGTAAAAATAGACAGGTAATTCAAACATTAACAGCTTCCTCTGATATAATGAAAAAAATTTTAAAAAAATTATAGAGAAAAGGAGGTTGTTTTTGTAACAGATTTAAAATAATGTTAGATAGGAAAAAGGTCAAATCAGTTGTGACAGGGATATGTTACGAGGTGTAAATGTTTCCTGAATTACAGTGGACTTAGGTTTGTTCAAAATATTTTTATTTCAACAAAAGCTGACTAAATTATCTATAATCATGAGAAAGATATACAAGTAATATACATGAGTTTAATAAAAATGTAAACATCGAGTTGCAAAAATAAATAAAAAATATATGTAGTTATTACTTAAAACTGGGATAAGGTAAATAATTACAGGTAACTAACATTAATGAAATGTTAAAATGAATTATTTGTGTTTGTTTATATTTTATTATAATTCATGTATTGTATTTTCATATAAAAAGATAGAGGAATCTCCGAAACGTCGGGATGATATCGCGGGTGTAACAAATTAGACATTAATTAGGGTGTGACACAATTAGAAAAGTAAAAGGTTTTTTTTTTCGATACTCTTTTATACTTTACTATCTGTACATAAATATTGTAAGTATAGGAATTTAAATTTTCTTTTGATAGATTTTAATTTTGAATATTTGGATTTGAGTTGCCTTTTTATCTTGCCAATCGGCGATTAAATAGGGAATATTGGTCTTTAAATAAAAATTTCCTCATCATCATTCCCGGAATATTTAAAATTAAAACGACTGAATAGTGTTGGAGAGGATTGTTTTAGAGCTCGTCGTTTCTTTTAACGCAGAAAAGTCTATGATAAAGTCACTTAGTACTCCAGTATGATAACTATTTCCCTTTGAATGATTGTCCCACAGTCAATATCTTAAAGTATATTTTCCTTCTTCAATGCTTTGCACACCATCTTTGTTTGTTTATTTATTCATTTCCTAGGTTTACTAATTAGAACTAGGTGTTATGAGAATCCCCTTTTTATTCTAAGAATCATAGCTAGAATATTGCTATCTTTATTTCTTAGGTTTGGCATTTCGAAATGGCGATATTCCAGGCAGGATCCATAAAACACCTAGCTTTTAATAAGAAAGAATGTCATAAAATATATGGCCCACGGGAGTGTCCTGTTAAAAAGGTTGCTGAAAAGAAGCTGGATTAGGCTCTTCAAGTCCGAAATTCTCAACTTAAATTAATTTATTACATTTCCTAGAGTGCCGAAAATGCAAATAGAATTATAAAAAAAATGTTTCGCTTTCTTAGTTTGTTTATATATAACTATTTGAGTAATAAGCTAATTCTAATAGATTTCAGAAGGTTAAGTGAACGGAGGGGGCATTCAGTTATAAAAGATGAAAATGTTGTTTTATTAACATATATAATATACAATAGGGTATTCAATTGATTTATATTGAGCATTTATTACATTAAATAAATAATAAATGCTCAATATAAATCATACTTCATAATTCATTCATTGTTCCATACTAATTCGTGATCTCAACAGTCGACTTTAAACATGACCAAAAAATTTCATTTTCTCTGAAACGTCGGGATGATAGGTATCGCCGGTATAACAATAGTGACACAATTAGAAATTTAAAAGATTTATTTTTTCGATACTCTTTTATACTTTACTATCTGTACATAAATATTGTAATAATGGGAATTTAAATGTTTCTTTTGAAAAATTTATATTTTGAATATTTGGATTTGAGTTGCCTTTTTATCTTGCCTAACGGCGATTACATAGGGAATATGGGTCTTTAAATAAAAATTTTACTAGGGATTTAATTGTCTGTTCACCAATTAATATATTAAGAAGAAATATTGAATACCCTATTGTATATTATATATGTTAATAAAACAACATTTTCATCTTTTATAACTGAATGCCCCCTCCGTTCACTTAACCTTCTGAAATCTATTAGAATTAGCTTATAACTCAAATTGTTATATATAAAATATCATTCAAATAAGAAAAACGAAAAATAATTATAGTGACTTAGCAAATTCGTTTTTTTAAAAAAAAACGATAACTATATAAATCCAATATACACCTACACAATATGTTTTAAAATACTATTAATATCAAATGTAAAAAATAACAATCAGACATAATGCATTATGCATGGACACAAATAGCTTCTAACCAAACCGTTGCTATATATGAAACAAGAAGCAGCTTAAGAACTCAAACAGTATAGACCATTACCAACAGCGAGACCTTTAACCTTTAACAAGACGTTTGTTAATAGCAAAATTTACGGTGAAAATCCTCCTCCTTTAGATTCTTCATGTTTCCCCGACATTTATTGATTCTATTTTTTACGACTATTGTAATTAGGTTCAAAGAAACGTTGGTTGGCAGAAGCGTTGGTGAATTCCGTACCCTATATGTTTATTCAATAGGTACACCAAGTGTAAGTAATGAAATCCTACTTTACGGATATGGATACAAAAGCCAAACAACTAAAAATCACAGGCTAATAAAAATAGATCTTCACATGACAGAGGTCAGATCCAAATCAACTTGATTAATGGTTTCTAGTGTAGTTGCAAAAATATTTCTGTTTTACATATTATATTTTTATCTATTAAATTTACCTTTTGTTGGACAGAACTTCCTTGATTGTCCAAGCGACAGTCTCCTTAGTAATATTTCTAAACTTGAGCATTCTTCCATAGCCAGCCTCTTCTACCAAGACTAGATTCTTTTCCTGATCGCCGAAGATCGGGATCCCCACAAGAGGAACTCCGAAGTTTACAGACTCTGATATGCTCAAAAATCCTCCATGAGTTATGAATAGTACACAATTTTTGTGTGCTGTGAAAAATTATCATAAGATATTGATGGTTAATCATTATTACAGTATACAGTACAATATTTTAACATTTTATCATAAAATTACATTTCAGTTAAATATAATGATGTACCTAATATGTCCTGCTGGGGGAACCATGAGGACAGCTTGACATTCGGAGGCAATTTCCCAGGATAGTCCGTTTCCCACTTCATGAGGACGTTGTAGGGAAGCTCCTTGAAGACACTCATAAAATCTTCTCTTACATTTTCAGTGGCGACATCTGATACATTCACATTTGATCCAAGAGACATGTAAATAACACCCTGCTTGCTTTGATCCATGTACGTTTGTAAGTCCTGATAAAACCAAAAATTAATCATTAAAAAAGACATTAATGAACATCGATGTTTTAGATCGATATTACCTGTAATAAAAACTCTGAAACTAATATATATATATATAGTAAAAACAGTAACTTAAATGGTTAAGTATTTGAAAACAACTCCCCCCCGGGTATGTGAGGCCCGTCAACCTATTGGTGACTACTCACACATACCGAGCGTGAGTGATGAACCTTCTCCGTGTGTCTTCTCGAGCAATCCCTTGGATCTAGACCAGTTTGTAACTGACCTTGAATCTGAGAAAAAACAAAACAATCTTTTCATAAATTGTCCATCAACCATCCTTTAATTACTCGTAAAAAGCTCCAGTAATAACCCGAGTCTGGTATTGTTAGGGGGAGAGTTAAGAGGAAATGACTTTTCGATTTTTTACTAAGAACTAGAAAACGATTCATCACACGAAAAAAAATTTATTCTCTTTAAAAGAAATTCACATAAAATTTCGTCTCATTGAAAATAATATCGGATGAACCGTTTCCTCAAAATCAACAGACAAAAATTGAGAATTTTCAGGATTTTGTCGGAAATATGAATTACCCTCATTTGTCCAACACCTGCAACTCCAAAGCCGATGTTTCAATTGAAAATGAAAACCTATTCTACAGCCACGAAATCTGCTTAAAGTGAAATCCGTAATTATTAAATTAGCTTACTACTCTGAAGAAATAAAAATAAAACACTTAATGAATTTCTAGCACTTCTTCCTGCTAAGATATTTTTCCGAGATTTACATTTATTTTCAACTATTTTCTAACTAAATATATTCTCGAACTTCTTCCATTATTTTGACTAATTCATAATACTTTGACTAAGTTTCTGCCTAAATAATTATTTCTGAGCAATACTTTTTCATAGCCCCGTATTGAACAAGAAAATGTAAATGAAAATCATGTTCATTTGGAAAAGATTTATGCAAAGAGAGACAACGAATTTTTTTTATTTGACAAATACATTATCAAAAACTGTCATTTCATTATCAGAATAAAATGATTAAGGCATTTTTACTGAGTTCGACATTTTCAGATGTTTTCTAATATTAATTGATGTTTAGTGATTATAAAGGTAAATTAATGACAAGTTACTGGAATATATGGAATACATTTTATTAATGAGATGTCATGAGTCCCTAGGGCAAGTTAGGATACACCAAAAAGTCCAACTGTAATGTAAGATAAGTGAATTAAGAACATAATAAAAGAAATCCTAGATCATTCTGACTCAAAGATATAAAAACAAAACATTTTAATCATTTTTTTTCGTCCAATAAGATAAAAATTTATGATTTTGTATGATGGATAATAGAAATTCAATAAAAGGCAAACTTCAACTAAAATAAATTGAAACCTAAAATACAATTAACCTTCGGTAGGGGCTTCGACTCTCTGATGTTTATTCCTCCGATCTCTTTCTTGTGTGGTGCCGCAGGAGTTGGATATCCCAATGCGAAATGGGAATTGGTGAGGATGATACTCCTGTTGGATACCATCTTGTAGAGCGGAGGCCTGGTCTCCCATCCTGTGTAGTTGAGGAAGGTGTCAGCTACTGCCTGTTGCTTATACAGGTAATAGTAACTAAGGACTGTGAGAGTACTAGTCACGTAGACGTTGTAGAGCCTTTCAAAGAAATTGAAGTCGTTGGTATGGGGGTTCTTGTAGTCCAACTGGTAAGATGGGTTATCAGGAAGTCCAGATAGTTCGTTGACCCAGGCGCAATCTCCTGTTTGCAGACATTTATTACATTAGTGATCTACGGACGAATGGTATTTAAAAATCTAATAGATTAAAAAATACTCATTTTTTTTGGTTAATGTAAAACTAAACTGAGGAATTACTGTAATAATCAGCGATACTGGAGGATCAATTAGGATAAAGCCCGTTTAAATCCAACCCAATATACTTATGTTCATTCATGCTTATTTCAGCATTTCTGAAATAAGCTAATCTGCGCTATTTAAGTGTAGGTAGTATAAAAATCATAAATTTTAATAATGCATTAAATCTATCTTAAACTTATCTGCTTTAGTTTTATGAAGTTTAAACACAAAAAACCTTGAGGTGCCTTTATTATTCAATTATGTAATGACTTGATTTTTCGTTTCCGTGCCAGGTGGTCAACGTAGATGTATTTCATCAAATTTTACTTATGTTAAACGATCGCTAGTATCAAGACAAGAAAGAATAATATTTTGATAATTCAAAATTTATAATATAAAATATGTCTATCGTGAAGTACCATTTAATTATCAAAACGCTTTGTCATTTCTATTCATTTATCGTTTCTCAAATGGATATAAAACAGTTAATGATAATGTATTTTTTTGTGGTTCGAGTATCTCCTGTGCTTCTTTAAGGCGACATTCTTCTCCTTTAATAATACTAAGCAGGTTAAATGTCTAAAAATCCTAAGCAAATAAAAATATAATAAACGGGGGTTTGTTTTTCGCAGCTAAATAATAAAATAAAGAAATAGTCTATATCATTCCAAATAGAAATATAATCAACGACATTCATATATTTTAATAATTTTAATAGGTATAGTGCAAACATTAATTTAAATAAATAAATGAACATGCTTTATGTTTTGACAATTATACACCTAATCTCTGCAGGTTTTCTTGTACTCTAAATAATGGATGAGAGGAAATACGTACATAACATTTTATAAAACATTTTGTTTTAAATGGCTTCTTGGATTCTTAATGTAAAATTTCGTGGTCAACTATATCAAAAAGTAATGAACAATATTTATTTAGTTAACAAATGTACAAAATTTTCCTCTGATAAAACAGTGAGCCGCTAAAACTCTACTGTCAGCTTGTCCTTCTTCTTTAAAAATATTCTATGCAAAAGAATATTTGCTTAGACCTCAAATTATAGTTGTCACCATAAATGTTCTATGTATTATTTGAATGTATGTTTTCAATTAGATTTGTAAATTCAATCTTAGAGTTTTATTAAAAAATAAGGATGATTGTTTAAATGTCACTAAGAATTTCGATATGTTGACAAAATCAAATGTAAACCTACCATAATCGGTTAAAACTTTAGCGTAAGAAAATAATTAAAAAATTTGCTGAAGTTTAATGACAAATCTGAAAAAATTGAATTTCGACTTAAAAATTTTTGAAAATTTATTTTAATGTGTTGGAGGCTTAAAACGTCTATTTGAATGATGTTTATAAATCAGCATCACGCGGTAGCATTTGTTATAACAAAATCTATGGACCATACTATTCAGAAACAATTGGCATTATTCTTCTTTATAAAAGAATTCTATAAATATTATAAAATTTGGAATAAGTTTGGAATAGCTTCAGTATGCAGTAGTTTCTAGTTAAACTTTTAAAAGCCTAAGAAGCAAAAAAAATAAGCTTACGATTTGATAAGAATCATAAAAGAAGGTTTCCGATCTCTCTTTTTTATTTATTTTATTTTTTTATTTTATTAACTTAAGCTTTGTGCTGTATTTCTTACCTAAAGGCATAACTTCTATACCGACTGCTCCAAATTTGTGTATCAGTGGTGAGAGGTACTCTTGTACGAAGTAAGATTCGAACATGACAGCATCGAATTTCTCATTTGAGTGTATCAGCTGCTGGATCTTGGGGTTGCCCAGGAAGTGGGGTGCCAGTCCCAGGAATATCTCATAAAGGGCAATAACTGTTAAGGGTACGCTGATCTCCCCAAACTCTACCCAAGAGAACTGATCTGAACTAGCTGAAATACAAAAATAAATTATATATAAAGATAAAACTGTTTATTACAAATTTAAGTTAAAGAATTCTGCAATACAAAAGTATCATCAATGCCTAAATTTAAAGTTTCAAAACATTAATATTATTTTTAAGGATGGCAAAGACTATTCAAACATTGATCTAAAGCACTTGACACTGAAAACAGTTTAAATGGATAAAATGTAGTTCTTTCATTAAAATCATCACAGCAGTGCAGTTGGAATCTACTCACATATTTTTGGTGCATTGACGGGGATCTGAGTGATGCCTTTAGGCACTTGATCATATTTGACCCCAGTTACGTACACGATCTCGTGTCCTCTCTTGGCCAGTTCTTCAAGAATCGGCCTGAAGACGAATTGGTGAGACTTGGCTGGCATTGGGAAGAAGCCAAGTATCCTGGCCGACTCCGTTGAAGCCGACAGAGCCAGGAAAAGAAGTAAAAGGGCCGTTCCTTTCGTCATTACTGTAATTGGATTATTTAATTAGATAATAATAAACAATTTCAATAAAAATGATCTTCAATTAAATAAATCATTACGGTAGTGAAAGCAAAAATAATTTCATATTAGCAAACGCTTATGGTAAATTTTTACAGAAACAGATAAAAATGAAAACAGACTTGTATAAAAATATTAGTCCCTTTTATATATTTCCTATCCTCAAATCCTATCTACTTTCTTTTCTATTAAAAAAAAACAACAGAAGGTGTTATCTTATCACTTTACCTGAAAGTTTATAGATAAATCCTCTTAGGTAACTATTAAACTATTTAAGTAAACAACAAATAAAAACCAATCATATTTGGGTAATATTTGTTCCTAATTAAAGTGAAAATTCTACATCTAGTTTCCATCAAAAAGAATGTCAATTCTCTACTTACATATTTCGTTTAACGTTCAACGCAACGTTTTAAAATTAGCATTTTTATTTTATATAAATATTTTCGGCAATTTAAAATATTAAACTGGATATTTGATTTTTAAATTATTAAAAATTTATTGCTTTATTAAATTTTATTTTTTAATAAAGCATAATTATTAGGTAAAGTGAACGTAAGGATAAGTTAATTAAGTATCGTAGACGGTTTATTAAATTTTATTTTTAAAAAAAATGACTACTTATTTAAATTTAAATAGTCAGTCTTGCTTGAATTTAAAAATCTAATTTCGGATTTAACATTTGTGAAAGTTGTGTGTTGAGGGCATCGATTTGTTGACATTTAGTTTGGCACTATATAATTGAGAAAATACATGAAGCTGTTAATAATAATTATAAATTAGATAAAAATGATAATTTCAAAACTTTACCATTTCCTCGTTTCTTTCCGTGAAAGATTAAAAAATTAGAACACATTTTTTAGCTATTTTACAGTTTATTGATATCTCTAATTTTCCAGTACTAAAAATTATATGTTGATTCAATGAGTTAACAAGTTAATCTGACTGCATTTATTTTGCCAACAAAATTTCCTAAGACCCAATATTCTTAGGCACTTGATACAACATTGTAAATAATCAGTCAAAATAAAATTTGAATTAAGTTTAATTTAAACTAAATAATTTAATACCATTTCGTTTGAGCTCTATAAAAGGTTGTTAATAAAAAAATATCTACTAGTTGAAAAATCAGAAAAGTATGATAATTCAAAAGAGTGAGAAATTGAGTTCTGCCTTCATTGTTCTTTTTGGTTGAAAATAAAATTTGGAATTGCTAGTATTATATTTTAGTGATGTGATTTATTTTATATTTAATACATATTTTATATATTTATTTTTTGAGCGATATTTATGTACTACGCGTCTATGTATCCTTTATAAATGTTTTATTCACTTGCATTTTACTTATTCAGCTCCACACACTTCCTCATAAATAATTTATAACCGTAAAACTGCACGGGAATAAAGCCATCAATTTAAAAACATTATTGTACTGTATTAATTTTTTTACCCTTTTAATTAAAGTTTCTAGTCACTTTTTATTATTTTTTCACATTCATTAATTATTCTTCTTAATGTATTTCTAATTTCAAGCACATATATTCTGTACGTATTTTCCATATATTGCTTTTTCAACTTGTGTAAATATATATGTGTGTGTGTGTGTGTGTATTTTTACATAATAAATTATTACCTTAATTAATTTTAAATATGTAATTAAATACGCGTAATGTTGCAAAATGGCATGCGTAGGAATAAATGCACTCGTTATAGGGAAACTCCAAGAGAAAAAAAAAAGGATTTATAGATAATTAACCTCTCTGAGTAATTGTATTTTGTTCCTCAGTGGTTGATCTCCCTTTATTTTTCTAGTCGGCTTCACAAATTAATGATATAATTGTAGAATTGCTTTTTGTTGCCGAAGATCTATGAATATATAAAATATAAACGGAAATTTCAATAATAAATAAAATATATTTAAAAATCAGAAAGGATGTTTGGTGTTTAATACGTTATCTCCAAAAATGTTGTGTAACTATCTAAATATCCAAAATTAATACATTACATCTTCTCTTTACCTGCTACCAATTTACAATGATGGGACAGACAATTTAATGGTATACAAGGACGGTTCATTGATTGACGGTGAAAAACCAATATAAAAAGAATTAAAAAAAAAACGATAATATACCTATCAGTGCTAATACCAAAAATTTGAAGATGAAATCTAAATAAAGGTTTAGACCCCCCCCCCTCCTCTATAGAAACTAACAAAAAAAAAACTAGAAAATTATTTCTACATGTGATTTTATTCAGCAATATTCATATCCTATCTAGGAATTTGGGTTTTATTTAAACATCTATTTGTTATATATCAATTAATACATATAAACATCTATTAATACAGATATCTTAAGTATTTTGATCGCTCACCTTCTCTTTACATCACAGTATTAGTTAGGTTGATAAGATGCCCTTTGACTTGTAACCTTCTACAAAACTAACACTCTTCTCGTAATTAATCATTAAATTGTGGTTTCAAACAGTCTAAGTAAAGTACATAGCTGGTAAAAAAAAAAAAAAAAAAATAAAATAAAAAATTATTCCCTTAAAATCGTAGTCCCATCAGAAAATTCCACGATAGATAGATAGATACATTTATTTATAAAATATTTACAATCTACTTATCTTTTAATCACGTATATAGACAATGAACAACAGTTCGTCTGTTGAGGTTATTTATTGTTTTTTGTAAATACATTTATAATATTTATCTATTAACATCGATATGAAACCAATCAATATCTCACAATATTAGTATACATGTATACATATATAAAAGTATACAAAGCTCATTTTAAGATTTTCATTTATAGTACTAGTTAATAATTAAATTCTTTAAATAATTCATTTCTGTATTCTATTGTTTGTTTTAGATATAAATATAATTTTTCTTAATCTGGACCATTTAATAATTTCAATGTTTCGTTTGATTTAATATCTTTTTTTCAAAGAAAATTAACCTAAATTGGGTCAGCACCGAACAAATCGAGATAAAGTGCATTGTATCCTCACCAACGTTTAAATTGCATAATCAGCAATTATTTCTTCTATTAGCCCATTGTTGGTGATTAAGATTAAATAGTTCTCCCCTGGCTTTGAAAATAAGTCAGATATAATGTAATCGGATATAATGTCCTTCTCTGACTCGAAATATAACACTTCAGCATTCAATTTTTTATACATTAAATAGTGTTCGGCATTTCTGGCTCTTTCGGAAAACCTGTCCCTCGCTAGTTGACTCAATCTAGGTAATAGGCCAGTTTTATGCGTTTCCAGCTGATCTAGGAACCCTTCGCCAGAAAATTCTATGCCAACAGAAAATTCCACAATCCGCCACAGACAATGACCCTGAATGTGTCATTCAAGCCATCACTTCGTCTGCATCAACATTACGAAAACGTTCAAAATGATGTCTCTTTCCTTTACACAGTAACCCAGTATGAGGGCCCTTTATTTTTTTATACATTAATACATTTAATTTACAATTATATATTGTTATTTTATTATTTTGTTAGTAGAGTGAATCATTATAATAGTTTTGAAATTATCGCATATTGATCAATGCTCATCAATTTTTGTTATTTTAATGTGACGAAGATGATGCAAGAAGACTGGAAAATGTGATTGGTCGTGCTATTTATATATATAGACTGATAGAAATCAAGATGCTATATATTTATTCTATATAAAATAAATACCGAACAGTTTTATAATAATAAAATATAAAGAGTTCTTTGACTCACCTGTGGATTCGATTTGTAGTAAACAGAGGGAACTCAGAAATCACTCACTCAGGACGGGTCCAGATAGCCGACTGGCATTCCCCACCAGTTGTAACCTTGGCCCCATGCAACGCTGAGGTGTCGTCCACATTCGAATGGATTTTAATAAAACAACTCTTGCCTCAAACTATCACTAAATTCCTTTATCGCTCAATTTATCATTTTTACACTCACTAAAGAGGTTATGGATATTCACAAGTAACATGAACTTGAGTTCATGCCCAATTAACTCACATATAAGCAGTCTGGAAACACATGATTAAATGCCGACTGAGCTTAAAATAAAGACATACTCCCTACAGACAGTGGTTGTTTCTATTTATATATTCATAACTGTCTGGAGGGTGCGAGAACATCGGGAACGTTTTTTTTTCTAATACCTTAAATATTGAGGATCGGATGTGAAAGAACTTTAAAAGTCTTGTGAAGACGTAAAAATAATAATATTATAAATAGTAATACCTTATTGTTCGTACATGACCTATGGACTTTAAATAGGACCTTCACCCTGATGATGAAATGTTAAAGAAAAATAAATTGGAGAAAAAACATTTAAAAAAATCTAAATTAAATACTTAGAATTGTTTTTTTATTGGATTATATCCTATACATCGACTAGGATCTGTTATTCATAAACTAATATATACATACTATAACATAACATCTAAATAAAGAAATTGTATAATTTATTTTTTGCTCACGATCATATTTGTTATTGTAACAAATTTCCTCGTCAAATGTATGCTTTTACAAGTCAATTGTAAGGTTTTCCAAATCAAATATAAACTCTTTCAGGCTTAAACGAATTCCTAAATATTATGGTTTATTTTAATAGTATATAATTAAATAATTATTTTAATTCCATTAGGTAAAGAAATAAATTCTTTAAATCTTAAATTAAATAAAATGATTCTTAAAGAAATTAAAAAACTGTTTTCGATGGATTCTTAGAGACGTAGTTGTACGACTTCAAGGCAGCAGCACATACCAATTTACTGAAATCGCTCATCCGGTTAGAATATTCTTATAAAAAAATAAAATAATATTGGATATAGAATAGAAAGTAGGAGGCTTGAATGGTTTAGTCACGTTGTGGAGAAAGAAAAATAAATAAATGTACCTAAAATGACTATATAATTATGTTTCGAAAGATAGGAGAGGTGGGAAGCCCAGATAGAATTAGAATTCCGAAGAAGCAATTGCAACAAGAAGTATAGTTGATGGTAACTAGGGTGATAGAAAGATGTGACGGAAGCTTTATCACGACATAAAACAATTTAGTTAAAAAAAAAAAAAAAATAAGACCACTTAGGTTTTTATAGAGAACTTTTGGGTCTCCACTTAAACGTTAAATTAAGTGTTACAGCATCAAATCAATATTACTCTTTATCTTACCAAAAATAAAATCCAATTACACTGTATTGTTCCAAATACCATCTATCTGTCCCAATTCAGATGGTAACTATCCTTTGATAACAAATTCCAGACCCATCCGAATCCAGTTATATCCAACCGAGATAATTTGATAATCCTCCAAGCCGAATGAAAAGAACATGGCCTGTCACTTTCTAATTCAGAAATATTATTTGAGTATTGTCCAGGGTCAATTTCTATGCTAACTGTTTACGATTATTTGGTTCTCATCTCTAATTTACCGCCTAGTATTTTTTATTTGTTATGCACTAATTAATTTCAATCAATAATCATCATATGTATTATTTCTCAAGGCCTTTTTTTTGTGGTTACGCCATACTTCCTTAATACTACATCAAATCTAATGAATGAGACATTATTTTAAAGCTTTCCTTAACCGCTACACCGGAAAAATTTACAAATCACTCATTTTGCCTTCGATTGCGAGTTATAAGCGCAAAACCGCGGCTTTTGTGAGAAAAATGGCCGTAGAGATTTCTAAATGGTGCCAATCTTTTTAGGTTTTCAAGGAGGTCATTTTCGACTATATCCATTTTTTCGATTCACCCCTTCGTTTGCGAGTTGTAACCGAAAAACTGCAATTCTCAGCGAACATTTTTAAATGGTCGCTTGGCTTTGTCTAAGGTGCCATTTTTTCAGTTTGTAGAGTCGAACATTTTTGGTTATATATACTTTTCCGATTGCAACCGTCGTTTGTGAGTTACAAGCAAACTCATGTGATTTCAGTCAGTAGAATCAGCGCACTCGCGTTCCGCGAAACCGATATGTGTAAGTATTCCGTCTTCTAACCTCACCTCTTCCCTGTATTACAGGTCACTCATGGCTCCTTTTGTGTCCCAGCTGCAAATTATGTCAAGTGCAAGGGGACGGCCTATGATGCTAAATATACAGGGTGTACTTTAATTATGTGGGATTTAGGTACGTTAGAGTGCCCATGCGGTTATAGTGTTTCGCTTGGGTCAGCTAATGTTATTATATTTAATGTTTAATGAGATATAAAAGTTATTGTAGAGTTTAAAACAAAAAAAGTAACGATATATTAAATTTTTAGAATAAATAAAGAAAATTTTTGTTTATAAATTGAATGTCTAAGTAGATGCAGGAAGTTTGTAACAAAAACTTACGTCTAAGAAATTGGCTGTCATGTTTTCAAAGTTTAAAGATTTCTCATCTCAAAATTCTCATTTGATTTTTTATTTTTAACATAGGTTTTGGTCTTCATGAACTCAATCCTTTAGTGTACCAATATGGGCATGATTAGAAGATAGAGCTTTATGCATGTGGATGTTTCATACCACTTACTTCGCTTAGAGAAATATATTTTAAGTGTGCGTACCATTGGCGGATACAGGAGGGACTGTGGGAACTTCAGCCTTATTGGAAATCTTTTTGTCATTTAAAGATAGAATTTAACTTATCTAAAGGTAAGGGAGTAAGGTTCGAGACAAGTATGCAGAACAAGTAGAATTTTAGTTGTGGGAAAGGAAAATAAAGGTAAAAAAGCTGGTTGCCAGATAAAGGGGAAGGGCTATGGGGCTGCAGCCCCTTTAACAGCTGGCTGATCCGCCTATGGTACATACCTCCTCTCTATATAATTGAAATATCACAGTTAAAATGCAGTTTATATAATCAAAGTATACGTTAAAAGTTAACCGGGAGCATACCCTTTCATCCATAGAGAAGCCCTATTATTAATTTTTTTTTTCTTGAACTTACCTATATATGAAATATATTATAGTAAGTAATATATTGCAATCGTGAAAAATTTAATAATTTTTTACGTTTTTTTCGATTTCCTCAAAAACGGTTCTAACGATTTTGATAAAACTGGGTATTGATCAACCGGAGTGGGCACTATACCATATTTCATAATTTTTTTCCCGATTTTTACGTTTTTTGTCGATTTTCTCAAAAATAGCTTTAAGGATTTTTATTAAACTCGTCATGTTTAATAAGAATCAAGTATTTTTTAATATCGGGCAAGCTTTATCATTAATAAAATGTTCTGAGGCGGCATAAATGGGGAAGGGGCCTTTTTTGTTTTTCTATAAAGTGCCTTTGTTTTTGTTTCTATGGAGAAATCGTCTATCTCTCGTTTCGCCTAAAAATAAGAAATTACTAAATATGAAATATGAAAATAATCAGGTAAACATATACAGGAGTAACAAAGAAAAATATTCTGTCTACTCATAAAATACGTTGAGCCCATGCGGAGTACGCCTTTAATGACAGACGATTATAATTAAAGATGTTCTGTTCATTTAATGGAAATTATTTGTCTCATGGGAACTGTATGAAGTTTTAAACAGCTACATAGAGGATTATAAAATCAGACGACTTGGAGTATTATGCTTGCATTGCCGAATTATCATAAATAAAAACTTTTATTTAATAATAAAAAAAAAAAAAATTGTCTGAAAAATGTATGAATTTAAGGAATGGCGTTTACATTTCCGTAACGTTTACGTTTCTGTAACTTCAACTACATATCTATATTTTCAATCTGGATATATCACTTTTGATCTAGCTACAGGTAGACCACATCGACCTTTGGTACCGAAATAAGATCCACCATTGCGGTTTTATGGCTCTATGCGGACATTGGTACGCCACGTCGCGCTTGGATTGAAATTGAACTTTCTTTCGGAAATAAACCGGATATGCGAGCAGTCGATATCAACATACCTAATCAAGATTAAATTTTAAGAAGACAAAATAATTTTTATTTTATTTAATTTCTTTTCAACGCCTATAAGAATGTTAAAATCTTCGCGCTTTTCATGTTTCTCTCTTCTCTAGTTCTTTCAGGGTCTTAGGCTCTTTTACAAATCCTCTCAGCCTCCTTTTGTTATTAGTCGATTCTTATCTTCTGCAGGTCACCTTGACTTCGAATCATGGCATCTATCTCGGCAAGGGCCTTTTTTATTTTTCGTCTTAAGTCATCCGCTCATTCAGTTACATAAATAATTCATTTTAATTATAAAATATATATAATTGAAAGAAAAACGTGTATAAGATTGTATGTATAATTGTGATGAATAAGACACGCTTTCTTTTATTATCAAGCGTGAAAGTGTGAAATAATTGTAAACTGGCTTTGACTGGCAGTGACAAGGCTGTAAGAAAAGTGTAAAGATTTACAGTATCACAGGTGGTGGGTGACTAGCGGGGCACAGAGTTCACCTATCCGGTTATGTATATAAAGGTTTACTTGCATTTAAGATTTTTTTTATTTTTTTTTTTTATTTACCATATTTAAAAGTTTAAGATAATTTTTTTTCTTTTTTTACATCTTTCTTCCATATTTTTATTTATCTTACTTTTATTTTTTTCTGTTATTTATGATTTAAGTCAATATAGTATGAATGTGCTAATTTATTTCTGTAGTATACATAGATATTTACTTACGATACATTTTATATATGAATAATCTGAGAAAATTATTTTCTAAATGAACAAATATGCATGATTCAGAACCTTGTTTGAATACTTTGTAAATAAAAAAAGTTTAAATTAGTTCATGAATCCATCTAAAATTCATAGCTTTAGTTTTAAACAATTTATAAACTCCTGATTCAAAACTAGCTTTTCAGAGAATGCCAGTAGTTCTATATGCCTGCTGCTATAGGCAAAAATTTCCGCTGGTTAATCAAACTTGTTGACTAGTGCATTAATAAATACCGCACTGCTAAAAGTTAATAGTTTTTTACTTTCACTTACCTATATATGAAATATATAGGAAGTGGAAGTATTGCGATCGTGAAAAATTTCGACTTCCGGTTTTCAACGGAAATACACGTTTTGGGGTCCCCTGAGTCCAATTAACCAAGTCCCGCGAAATGGTCTGTGTGTGTGTGTGTGTGTCTGTGTGTGTGTGTGTGTGTGTGTGTGTGTGTGAACAGACTAGCTCAAAAACTATAAACCGTGCGAACCTGAGATTGGGTATTTAGTGTATGTATATGCCCGCGATGTGACAGCAAAAATTTCATCAAAATTGCTCAAAGGGAGGGGGTACTTTGTTTAATAACTTTTTAAGTTTTTTTCGATTTTCTCAAAAACGGCTCTAACGATTTTGATTAAACTGAGTATTTGATCTATTTATATGCCCGAGATATGACTGTAAAAATTTCATCAAAATTGATCAACCGGAGGGGGGACTTTACTTAATAAATTTTGTATCATTTTCAAGTGTTTTTTTTTATTTACTCAAAAACGGCTTTCACGATTTTGATGAAACTGGGTATTTGATGTATGTATATGCCAAAGATGTGATAGCCAACATTTCATCAAAATTGATCAACCGAAGGGGGGACTTTACTTAATAAATTTTGTATTATTTTCACGTGTTTTTTTTTATTTACTCAAAAACGGTTTTCACGATTTTGATCAAACTGGGTATTTGATGTATGTATATGCCAAAGATTTGATAGCCAACATTTCATCAAAATTGATCAACCGGAGGACGGACTTTACTTAATAAATTTTGTATCATTTTCACGTGTTTTTTTTATTTACTCAAAAACGGTTTTAACGATTTTGATCAAACTTGGTATTTGATGTATTTATATGCCCGAGATATGACTGTAAAAATTTCATCAAAATTGATCTACTGGAGGGGGGACTTTACTTAATAAATTTTGTATCATTTTCACGTGTTTTATTTATTTACTCAAAAACTGTTTTAACGATTTTGATCAAACTTGGTATTTGATGTACTTATATGCCCGAGATATGACTGTAAAAATTTCATCAAAATTGATCTACGGGAGGGGGGACTTTACTTAATAAATTTTGTATCATTTTCACGGGTTTTTTTTTTTTACTCAAAAACGGATTTAACGATTAACAAAAATAAGATATGAATGTAGAAAAATGTGTGACTTTGGGAAATGATATTTAGCAAAACACGTCAATTACTAATCTAAGTAAGTTGGTAAGTGAAAGTTGTGTGTTGCGCGCACGCACCAGATTTTTTACTTTCACTTACCTATATATGAAATATATAGTAAGTGGAAGTATTGCGATCGTGAAAAATTTCGACTTCCGGTTTTCAACGGAAATACACGTTTTGGGACCCCCTGAGTCGAAATAACCAAGTCCCGCGAAATGGTCTGTGTGTGTGTGTGTGTGTGTGTGTGTGTGTGTGAACAGACTAGCTCAAAAACTATAAACCGTGGGAATCTGAAATTAGGTATTTAATGAAGGTGTATATCCGCGATGTGACAGCAAAAATTTCATCAAAATTGCTCAAAGGGAGGGGGTACTTTATTTAATAACTTTTTACGTTTTTTTCGATTTTCTCAAAAACGGCTCTAACGATTTTGATTAAACTGGGTATTTGATCTATTTCTATGCCCGAGATATGACTGTAAAAATTTCATCAAAATTGATTAACCGGAGGGGGGACTTTACTTAATAAATTATGTATCATTTTCACGTGTTTTTTTTATTTACTCAAAAACGGCTTTAAGGATTTTGATCAAACTGGGTATATGATGTATGTATATGCCCGAGATACGACTGTAAAAATTTCATCAAAATTGATCAACCCGAGGGGGGCCTTTACATAATAAATTTTGTATCAATTTCACGTGCACATATTTTTTATTTACTCAAAAACGATTTTGAAGAAACTGGGTATTTGATGTATGTATATACCAAATATGTAAAAGCCAACATTTCATCAAAATTGGTCCAACTGAGGGGGCACTTTATTTCTTGACTTTTTTTCCAATTTTTACCTTTTTTTCGATTATCTCAAAAACGGCTTTAACGATTTTTATCAAATTCGACATGTTTAATGAAAATTAGGTTTTCTTTAATATCAGGTATGCTTTATCATTATTAAAATGTTCTGAGGGGGCTTTTTTTTGGGGGGGGGCCTTTTTTGTTTGTTTGTTTCTTTCTTATAAAGTACCTTTGTTTTTGTTTACATGGAGAAATTAACTGTCTCTCGTTACGCCTAAAAATAAGAAATGGCTAAATATGAGATATGATAAAAATAAAGAAAACATAAAGAGGAGAAAAAAATTAAAAATATTCAGTCAACTCATAAAACTCGTTGAGCCCAAGCATGCGGAGTACGCCTTTAATGACAGACCATTGTTCATAATTAAAGCCGTTCTGTTCATTTGAGAAGTGGCAATTAACAAAACGCATTAATTTCTAATCTAAGTAAGTTGGTAAGTGAAAGTTGTGTGTTGCGAGCACGCACCAGATTTTTTTTTCATTTTTTTATGCTTAAAATTATTTAAAACTCATAACAATTACTTATAACTGCATTTTCAAAAAAATAAAACTTTCCTAAGAAACATTGATTTTTTTAAGACGGATCTTTCTTAAAACGTATAGAACTGATTTTAGGATCGAGATTTTTCGAAATTCAATTAGATGAACAAAGCGTCTATTCAAAATTTAGAGTTATTATTTAAAGCCCCTCAACAAAAAAACACTAACTCCGAAATTACAGGCCACATTAGGTATATCGTGTCCTTCGGTTTTCTTGAAACTTATGATATTTTGTATCTCTCAATATTAGTAATATATTTTTGACTTTCATGTTCAAAATTTAACATTAATTGATGATGATATAGATTAATGTCCTTGATACGGATTCAGGGGATTGTGGATACCCCCAAACCGACATGATGACAACAAGTTTTTAAAAAAAACTATTGCTACATAAAAATGCATATATGGGATTTCAAGGCCCTTTATAATTACTGATATATAAATTTAGGTATATTTGGGTCCCTGAGTCTGTAGGTGATGAAATACATGAGTTGGTATTAGAAATACTGTTGTTAGATTGCTAAAACTCATCCGATACATATTGATACTAGAAGAACACATAGAAATAATTACCTTCACTATACCTCTGTTCAGTAGAAGGTGGAAAAAAAGGTTATTATTTATAGTACCTACATCAATATTTATTATTTAAAAAAAAATGAATTAACTCTCAGCTAAATATTATTATTATATTTAATTTTAAAATTGTTTAATTTAGCTAAAAAAATGTAAACGTTTACATTAAAATATTAATTTCTATTTCGGATTTGCGTTTACGCATACCATTAATATTCATATTATTCCGTCCATTATTATGGAATTTTTATTCGGGATTGGGGTTTTTTTTTTTCTTTTTTTAATTATTACATAAGGTTTTAAATAATTTTTAAATGTGTCAAAGATAGTTTAAGTTTTTTTAAAGAATATGTTTTCTGATCTAAAAAATTTCAAATAAGCGAATTTCAGAAATTTAAAATTTGGTGTTTCAACTTATGCATAGTGATGTTATGAAAAATAAAATTTTAACGACTTTTAAAAAGTTTTGTATGCCTAATCTTGGTTAAATGAATCTAATAATGAAAAAAAATGGGGTAGATTTATTTTTTGTCATCTGACCCCTTAGTGTGTAAGAGGTGCGTTTCCGAAAAAAAGGGCAGTCATTTTTAAATTTATGAATTATATATTTTTTTAGATATAATAACATGGAAATAAAAAGAAACATAAAATTTGTATTATTTCAACTGTAGTGACGAAATGGCTTTATCACTACAGATCCTAAACTCTGGTCTCCTTTCAGAACGAATAAATCTTTCGCCTTTTACTAACCAACCAACTACAGATCCTTCATCCCCCAGTGTCAGTCACCATTCGTATATGGGACGTTCTTTTACAAACCGAACACCTTTCTGACCGACACATTTTAGATTTAACTGAAACTTTTTTTACGGGTTCTAAATCGAAAAAAAAGAGATACGTGTAAGAGGATTTTTTTTTATTTTCGATATTTTGAAAAATAAACAAGATCGAAAATTCGTGAATTTGATGATTTATCGGTAATAGCCTATTTTTCAAAAATTCATAACTCCGGTTCTGTTTAAGCTAAAAAATCTAATTTTTTTTTATTTTGAAGGTAAAAAGACAAGCTTTAAGAAAAAAATACTTTCAAAAGAGATTGTCGAAAAATTCAAATTGTTATTAACAATTTCAATGTTTAAATCGGTTTTTAACAGTGGCCCCACCCATGAATCAACTTTTTACTATTTTTATCGTATTCTGCGTCAAATTTTCTATCGAAAACGATTTTAAAAGCGATGGAGAAGTTATTTTTACTGTAAGAAAAAAATTAATTAATTTAGCGCGGTACGTCACATCCACAAGTGGGTCACATTTTACGGCTCATATTCTTGTTTTACACCGTTTATCTCTTAAATACAAATAATTGTTTCATTGTTTTAATTAAAAAACATATTTTAGTAGCCAAGAAGATGGGAAAAAATAAAAAAATACATAAATAAAAATAAATAAAAAACATTGTTGAAAATGAAATTTTTTTATTAAGATTTCGATAATGCATTAGTTAATAAGAACAATATTTGGAATATAAAAATAAATACAATATTTAAAAATAAGACAATGTTTACATTTTCTGTTTAAAATTTTTTACAATATCCTTTTTTTCGCAAGATGAAAACCGTTTTGCTTCCAATTGCTGTAAAGAAATCGGATTAATACAATGATATTTTAAAGTTTCTTTTATTGTTAAAGCTTTTTGGAAACGTTCGGACTATTTGATGATTTATCGGTAATAGCCTATTTTTCAAAAATTCATAACTCCGGTAAAAAATTAATTGATTTAGCATAAGAATACAAATGAGAAAAAAAACAATTGTCCGAACGTTTCCAAAAAGCTTTAACAATAAAAGGAACTTTAAAATATCATTGTATTAATCCGATTTCTTTACAGCAATTGGAAGCAAAACGATTTTCATCTTGCGAAAAAAAAGGATATTGTAAAAAATTTTAAACAGAAAATGTAAATTTTTGTCCAAATCTGTTCGGTTTGTAAAAGAATGTCCCATATAAGGCTAGTATCATTTTTGGAATAAGATTTCATATAACCTAAATCCTTACACAGAATATACAATAGTTTTTTCTGATTAAAAGTAGTTCAATAGAGCTTTCAGGCTTCTAAAGGATGAAATTTAATAGATTCATAATAAATATAAAATTAGTGAGCCCGCTCAGAAAATGTCTTTATCCGACATTGCCTTCATACTCATTGATTATTGCACGAAATTCTACGAGCTGTATTTAGCCATAAGTGAAGGCTGGGATGTACTGCGAAACCGTTGTCATATATAATAACGAATATTTTTTTTTTAATTTATATCATAGTAAATTATTACTATAATATGAAAAGATGTCATAGTACATACATACTTAGAAGGAGAATCTCTAGAAAGATCTATTGTGAAATTTACTACTCCAATATTCAATTATTAAATTTTATCAAATTTCCAATCGATCCAATCAAGTTCGAACATTTATTTGACCGTCGATACATCTAGTGTCTTATTTTTGTCCTGAAAAATCTTAAATTAAAACATAAGTCCTACTATTCGCTCACTTATTTTATATTAGTTAATTAAAATATAAAGCATTTATACTTTAAACGATTTCTGCTATTATTAAATTACTTGGATTACAAATTTCTAAAAACAGTTGAGCATGTGGTATTCATTTAAGCAAACAAAGGATTCGAACAAATATATTAATTTTTAACAAGAGCAGTTTCACCCGACCAAAAACTATTCTCTTAGAAGTTTGTAGAGAATCAGGAACTGCAGTAGTTGCTGGTCGGGGCACTCACGTTATTAAATTTTAGTTGTAAATATATGGACGTCCACCAGAGTCGCTGTGTGAGGTATATTTGAGGTTCTCTAAATTAATAATTTAATTTTACAATTGATGAAAACAAAAAATTATATATCGAACGTATAACGAAAAACACAGGATCAAATATGTTTTTTTCTGAATAATTTAAGTTTTAAATGAAATAATCTGAATTATATCACTTCAAAAGTTCTTCTTAGGGCTTTAACGTTCCACGATTTTTTTCTTCAGATAACGATTATATTTATCCGCATACATGTAATATAGTTTTTTTTTTTTTTAAACCTAAAGATGGAATTCTACGGAACGACATTTAGCACAGAACCAGTTTCCCACTGTTGCCTATAATAGACGTGGGACAATGTTGCACAAGATTCGATTAATCTCGCATGCGTAATTTGTTGTCCCACGTCGCATGCGCTTTGTCGTACACATGAGTGCAGCATGTGTCTACGGCGATTCCATGCAGGCAACTTTATTTTAGTAAATCATGTCATTTCAAACAGTCGCACACAGGGGATTTGGCCCGAGAACTTGGCCAAAATTATTTCCTTCCATTTTATTATGCAAATACCCTAAAAATGACTTTTCAAAAAATTTATACAGAATCAGAGTTGTTTTTAGGAACAGAAAACATGTCCAAGATTTTTTTACTCGTTAGCTGTAAGGTCAAAAATAAAATAATTTCAGCCGGACCACTGTCTTTAATTTTTGCATGAGTAGTTTCTAGGCAAGCATTTATATTAGACTCTGCCAAATAAGCTGCATACGATTTTCAATATATTAATTTCACCACTTCTCGAGTCATAATTTTTTTCATATCCTTAAATAATTCATCGATTGGATCAAAAATCCTTTAAGGATAAAAATCTGACGAAATCGATTATATTATTAAATAAAATATGACTGAAACTATATGGATAACAAATACAGGCCTTTTCTCAAATTACCCATCAAATTATTCAGTCACCAGCTCAGAACGAACACAGAAAATGAATATGCTGCGAAGGACAATATTAGTCAGCTAGTGCTGAGTCGACGAGAGGGCGAGGGACAGGTTTGGATTAGCCACAGCCACCTGAAGAAGGAGTCAGAGGAGACGAGAATCGCTTAACATGATCTGGCAGGTCCTCTATTTGTACTGGGAGTCATTTTTCATGGATAACTCTAAATTTCATAAAGTGGGTTTTGGCCAGCTTTTCGAGTCCAATACCCCAGTTTACGTCGCCGCAGCTGCCTATTTAGAATAAGAGAGGTTTTTAATACACGTAAGACAGAGATTTGCTAATCTATATACTTATATATCATAAAATAAAACTCAATTAATATTTTATTATTTTATAACTATTCTTGAATCACGGTATGGATTATCTAAATTGTAATTGGAAGATGAGTACTCAATAGCAAAGTAATGGAAACGTATGAAAGGAAAGAATTTTAAATTTTGATCTATATCCCTGGTGATCCATGGGAGGCTGGTAGACAGGGTACTCAAAGATAAGGGGAGCCAACGTACCCAGTCTTTGCAGGTTATACTGACTGTAGATGATCTGAGTATCCGTCCTGTAAGCTCTGCCATTAAAGTATAGTCGAATTTCACTGGAGGATGTCAGTCTCATCTGGATAAGGGTTCTCTTCTTTTCAATACCCACATCGATTGGTACTTCTCTCCAAGACCAAGGGAACTCAGCCCCCGGTATAGAGGATTGTGCTCAGAGTTTAAGGCTCTTTCAATATCTACCGCGAGAAGGTGATTTTTCCAGCCCTCAATTATCTCCTTTTTATTCTTGAAAAGCCAGGTGAGAGTTGGCTCCCGAAACACTTCCGTCATTTCAATTGTCTTCAGGATATGGTGGAGCGGCGAAAACAAGCCATATTTCAGGGTCTCTGGGTGGAAGTTAGTTTTCTTGAGGATCATTCGTAGCCCTTCCTCTCCAGGGCATCGACATCCATTGACTTGATATTGATCCACCAGCTTAAAGTCCGCTTTAAGATAGATATCCTCAGGTCTTGACTACCGAACTCGAGCCTAACGAAGTCTGAATACATTTAATTAAAAAATTGGGAAGTTCGCATCAATAGAAGTGCGTTTGTCTAAAATTATACCAATCTATAAATTAAGATCTGTTTACAAAAACCTCTTTCCACCATTAGGTATAGCAGACCATAAGAAAATTAACCATAAAAAGTAAAGGCTTGACGATAGTTATAAAAATAACATTAAAAATGTTATGAAATTAACTTTATTTCTCATTAAAGAAATCAAATATAAAAATATTAAAGAGAATGACAATATTGATCTTCATTGAAATGGTTCACATGATCACAATCACATCACGCAATACAAAAAAATATGGAAAAACTTTTCCATGTTTTATAATATACATATAAAACATCATAACTCTTCTTTCAATATTAATTCAACCATTAACGCAAAAAAAGGCACATTTATGTACTCTAATATTTATTCGTTTCTACCTAAACTTTCATACTATAGTAAAAATTCGAGTTGATACCGTTTAGCATAGATCACGCCAAAAAATAAAAACATGAGCTCAGGTAGAGAGCGTAAGAAACAAATAAATTTAATATCTGATTAGTTTAAAAAAAAATCGTCCCCTAATGCTTAGCATAACCGTAATACTTATGATGTCAACCTATCATTTTGAAAGCCTAAATATTATCCTGAATATTATTATTGAAAGATACCAATTTAAAAATATATACAATAGGTATATATTATATCTCATTACTGAACTTTTTGTTTAGGTTTCCTCACTATCTTAAGTAAAATATTTTTAGTAGATGTGCAAATAAAATATAGAATATATAACATTACGATTAGTCCAAATGTTATGAAAATATATATATCAATTAGGTGCAATTCGAAGGCAGAGAGTTTCATTGATTTTGGTGTTAGCGCGAATGGATATTTGAGAATGTGTTCCACCCAGTAAACAGCTTCTTCAACCGGTGAATGCCTCCTGTCTTTCATCATATTCGATCTTCGGAGTACTTCTTCCTTGTACCTGAAGAAAGTAAGAAATGAGATCATTATAATCAAATTAGTAATTTTTACTTATTTCTAAAATAATAACTATTAAAATAAAGTAAAGTAACTGTTTAGTTGTGCTTGTGTTTTATTAAAAAATGTTCTAGTATTCATTTAAAATAAAATAACATACAATTTGGAATGATTTGATTAATGTTAAAATCGGTTGATTCGTAACGTTAAAGTAAATTATCAAATATTGGCAATTTAGACAAAATTTTCCCGAAAAGTTCTTAGTGTAATTAATGGCTTTAAGTTAAATAAAAAAATATGAAGCTTTTACCTAATGTTCTTGAAGAGAATTTGGATATATTAGAACTAATTAAAAAAAAATAATTACCCGATATTTGAATAACTCAAATAGCATCAGGACTATTTCTTCTTCTAAAGAACTTTTGAAATCGTTAGGAAATAGCCATTACCAATAGACTGTCCAACTAATTCCCTCAATAACTAATAGACATTAATTGTGATCGTTAGATTCATTATTTGGAAATTAAAAAAAAATATCGCGTGGCAACTCTGATAATCAATCCGATTTATAATTAATCCGACTGAATAAAATTAAATTGTTAATTGGCCTGTGTGGTATAATACATAACAGTGTGCATTTACATGTTAAGTAGAAACCAATTGTTGTAGAAACAATGATAAGTTTTCGAAAGCAAAAAAGTCTAAAAATCTCGCGGTTTTTATTAAGCACTCCCTATGAATATTTCCAGGTTTTAATTTATTCCTCTACACAGGATTCGGATCATTTCAAAAATGAGGGCGTCATTTTACACAACATGCGGTGTTCTACAACATAACATTTTTCAACTGGAGTAGCCTTTTTCCAGTTTCAGGCATGTCAACCATAGGAGCATGATTAATTTCTCCGGTAGAATGGTCAAAACTGCCGATGTTTGAAAATTGATTCAATTACTACTGCTTAACCAATTTGAAGCAAAATATCTCTATCAGAATTTTCATCAAATATTGAATGTGTTGGTGTATATGGAATGAAGTTACCTATTATTTGAAAGAATTTCACGAATAGTCCATGAGGCCGTATCATGAGTGATATTTTTCAATTTCAGCACCCTTCCAATTCCTTGTGACTCCATCATCGCCATGTTCTTGACTTGATCCCCTACTACTGGGACCCCCATAAGTGGAACTCCAAAGTATATGGCTTCTGATAAGCTCAACAATCCTCCCTGTGTTATAAAAAGCAGGCAGTTTTTGTGAGCTAGAAAATAAAATATAAGCTTTTAATTTTTCAGGCAGTTAGTATTTCGAGAAACAATAGCAACAGATTCGAAAACAGCGGCAAGTAAGTAACCTAGATATCGTCAAGAAATCGTTATGTAACTTTGTATAAGGAATGATTTTACCGAGAACTAGTTTTTCATCTTCTAAACGAAAGAGAAGGACGTTAATTACTATTTACAATGTGAGCGCACAGGTGATGTGTCACCGATATGTTGAAAAATGTTTGATCCATTTCCGAGGATTCGTTACAATCCGCTCTAGGAGCCCAAAAAATATTTTAAAATATAATATTTTAAATAATTACTTTCAATTTATTTTACTTTTGTTCTGAATGCATAAAACATGTATTATACAGCCACGATTATATTGCTTAAGGACATTTTATTAGAGTAGGTAGTTCAAATGCATGAATTGTACTAGAAGTAAAGTAGGCCAAATAAACTTTATTAAAGGAAAAGCTAATCGGATTAGTTTCTTGAATCTAGAAACGTCATCAGAAACAATTTTTTATAGAATTAAAAAAAAAATTGAACTCTTTTTTTTCATTCATAAAACATTTAAAACTCCTTAGGATTTTCTCCGAATTCAACGCTATAACATCCGTTAGAAAACTCACTTATCTTTCTAACAATATCAAAAACTTTAAGATGATATGCTTTTATGATATTTATATCTTAGGATGTCGGGGTTGAGCCATTTGGTTTAGTTCACGAAGTGCTAAATTTCCAAAAAGTTAGGATCGGTTGATCTGTTTGAATTTATCACAATCTTTTTGAAAATGGCCGTTTTATTTTATTTATTATTTTTCGTTTTTCTATTTCGATTGTCAAGTTAGTATTTAGCGGGATTTATGAAGTAAAAAAAACGAATATTAACTTTTTTTTAGAATATGAACTTAAAATATAAAAACATTTAAGCCCCTTCACTCCAACGATCTGTAGTACACCTGTTACGAAAAAGTAATACCTAATAGGTAAAACGAAAACCTAGAATCATTAAAAACTTTCAATTTCAATATTTAATATCGTTGGCATACAAGTGAAACACGCAAAGTCACAGATTTAAATTTTTAGATATTTGAAGGGGAAGATTTTTCTAACGTATTCTTGCTTATTATTAAACATACTTTAATGTTTTGATTAAATCTTCGAAGTTTGATCTTTTCGCTTTGATCTTTGTTGATAATAAATTTCTCAGAACTAGTAAACTTTGACTTAATGTGTTTCACTTGCAATCAGACGATGTAAATTTTTTATTTGCCTTAAATTAACAAATAGTTTAAGGGTTACAACACATACAAAATGCATTATTTATGATTTTAGATCCTACAGGTGCAATACACCTTATTTTATGCTTCGATTATTATTTTAGTAACCTTTCAGTTTAAAGATACAACCTCATCATCCTCAGATCAACGTCAGAAACAACAGCCATAGTATTACATCAGTTAAACTGACAATCCTTGTAATCACAAAATAAAAAAATTACAGAAAATTAATAATTCTCTCATTTTATATGTTTGGAGGAAATTCCAGCTTTTGTTGTATCTATTATAACCAAAAATAGCATAAATAAAATAAAAATACAAAGTTAGTTTATTTTTATGTTTGTCCAAACAAAAGCACATTTAATAATATTTCTCTTTGTAAAATTCTTACCATTTAATTTTGTATGAGAGGAATATTAAAACGTCATACTTTACTTAGATATACATAAAAAATCAAAAGGTACGAATTTTACATAGAGAAATATTCTTTAAATTGCATTTCTGCGAAATGTTGAAGTTGGAGTTAGTCATTCTAAAGGCTCTTATATATGTCAGCGAAAAACGTTTTTATAAACAATAAAAATATTATTTTATTTTAAAACAAAAATAAAGTAAGCTTACCTAAGATATCCTGCTGAGGAAACCATTTGGATACTTTAACGTTTGGTGGTATTTCAGTACCTTCCTCCGGATCGTATTTCAACATTACTCTTTGGGGCAGATCTCGAAATACCTCTAAAAATACCCTCATTTGATTCTTGAAGTTTTCTGGGTTTACGTGAGATCCAAGCGACATGTAAATTACTCCATGTGTGCTATCATCCATGAATGTTTGCAGGTCCTATTAATGAAAGTTAATTATTATTATTTTTTTTTATCGTTATATTTAATTTCATTTATCTTTTTATTTAATTTAAATTTCCGAGAAGTTCACAGAATAAATTATAGGCAATAGTCATTGGTTGAAATGTCATTCCAAGATTAAACTGTTGAGAATGAGTTATATTCGAAGAGAGCTTTTACCATTATCCTAATCAATCTTCTTCTTTTATTGGCGCTACTGATGCTTAAGGCGATCCATGACCTGCCCAACCTACAGGTGCCATCTCTTTCAGTCTTGCCCTTGCGAAAAATTAATTCCCAGTTTCCTGAGGTCTCCCAGAGCATTATAATGCTACCTACCTTAGGTCTCACTCCATCAGTGCAGTTATTGGGATATATACTAGACATGCGACATCGATGTCGATGTTTCTGAAACATCGATGTTTTGGGCAAAACATCGATGTTTTTAACATCGATGTTACGTAGCCGATGTTTTCGGACCATCGATGTTTGTGGGCCGATGTTAACATCGATGTTTTTATTAGTAAGCCATTTTTTTTTTTTTTTTTTTTTTTTTTTTATTTTGTAGCGTTAACAAAGTTGTTTTTAACATCGATGTTTTTGACAGAAACTAATATGCTCTTAATATCGATGTTTTAGACAACATCAAATATTATTTAACATCGATATTAAAACAGATTTCTTTTTGCAGAAGACATCGATGTTTTAGACATCAAATATTTAACATTGATGTTTTAACAATAACCAAGTTCTTAATAGCATCGATAAAAAACAAATATGCTCTTAACATAGATGTTTTTAGCTATAACAGAGTTGTTTTTAACATCGATGTTTTTGTCCAAAACATCGATGAGGAAACATATTTGTTTTTGCAGAAAACATCGATGTTTAAAAAAAAGTTGTTTTCAACATCGATGTTTTGGACTAAAAACATCAATTTGTATGCTCTTAACATCGATCTTAAAAACATCGATGAATTAACAATAAAAAGTGGTATTAAACATCAAAGACAAAAAAAAAAAAATATGCTTTAACATTCAATTTTGTGACAAAAAACGCTAATATATATGCTCTTAACATCGATGTTTTAGACAACATCAAATATTTTTTAACATCGATGTTTTAACAATAACCAAGTTATTTTTAACATCGATGTTATATACCAAAACAAATATGCTCTTAACATCGATGTTTTAACTATAACAAAGTTGTTTTTAACATCGATGGTTTTGTCCAAAACATCGATGTTAAATCATATTAGTTTTTGCAGAAAACATCGATGTTGTTTTAAATTTTTTTTTTTAACATTAGTGTTATTGACAAAAACCAAAATGTTTTAACATCAATGTTTTGGACAAAAAACATCAATTTATATGCTCTTAACATCGATGTTTTACAATAAAAAGTGGTTTTTAACATCAACGACAAAAAAAAAATATGTTTTAACATCGATGTTTTAGACAACATGAAATCTTTTTTAACATCGATGTTTTAACAATAACCAAGTTCTTTTAAAACAAGTTCTTTTTGGACAAAACCATCGATGTTAAGAGTATATATGAAAAGAACTTGGTTATTGTTAAAACATCGATGTTAAGAGCATATGTATTGATGTTTTTTGTCCAAACCATCGATGTTAAAACATATTTATATTTGTCAAAAACATCGATGTTTTGGACAAAACAAATCATCGATGTTAAAAGTATATATAAAAAGAATTTGGTTATTGTTAAAACATCGATGTAAAAAAATATTTGATGTTGTCTAATCCATCGACGTTAAAAGCAACTTTTTTAAAAAAATCATCGTTGTTTTAAACATCGATGTTTTTGACAGAAACTAATATGCTCTTAATATCGATGTTTTAACTATCAAGCTGTTTTTAACATTGGTATTTTTGTCCAAAACGTTGATGTTAAAAAAGATTTTTTTTTTGCAGAAAACATCAATGTTTTAAAAAAAGTTGTTTTTAACACGATGTAATGACAAAAGCAAACATGTTTTAACATCGATGTTTTAGACAACATCAAATATTATTTAACATCGATATTAAAACAGATAACTTTTTGCAGAAGACAACGATGTTTTAGACATCAAATATTTAACATCGATGTTTTAACAATAACCAAGTTATTAATAGCATCGATAAAAAACAAATATGCTCTTAACATAGATGTTTTTAGCTATAACAGAGTTGTTTTTAACATCGATGTTTTTGTTCAAAACATCGATGAGGAAACATATTTGTTTTTGCAGAAAACATCGATGTTTAAAAAAAAGTTGTTTTTAACATCGATGTTTTGGACTAAAAACATCCAATGCTCTTAACATCGATCTTAAAAACATCGATGTATTAACAATAAAAAGTGGTATTTAACATCAAAGACTAAAAAAAAAAAATATGTTTTAACATTGAATTTTGTGACAAAAAACGCTAATATATATGCTCTTAACTCAAAACATCGATGTTAAATCATATTAGTTTTTGCAGAAAACATCGATGTTTTTGACAAAAACCAAAAAGGTTTTAACATCGATGTTTTCGGCAAAAACAAATATGATTTAATAACGATGTTTTGGACAAAACCATCGATTTTAAAAAGAATTTGGTTATTGTTAAAACATCAATGTTAAACAAGATTTAATGTTGTCTAAAACATCAATGTTAAACACATATTTGCTTTTTGTCACAAAATTCGATATTAAAACATATATTTTTTTTTTTTTGTCGTTAATGTTAAAAACCACTTTTTATTGTTAAAACATCGATGTTTTTAAGATCGTTGTTAAGAAAATATAAATTGATTGTCTAAAACATTGATGTTAAAACATTTTGGTTTTTGTCAATAACATTAATGTTAAAAAAAAAATTTAAAACAACATCGATGTTCTCTGCAAAAACTAATATGATTTAACATCGATGTTTTGGACTAAACCATCCATGTTAAAAACAACTTTTAAAAAAATTTATTCTTATAGTTAAAACATCGATGTTAAGAGCATATTTGTTTTGGTATATAACATCGATGTTAAAAATAACTTGGTTATTGTTAAAACATCGATGTTAAAAAATATTTGATGTTGTTTAAAACATCGATGTTAAGAGCATATATATATTAGCGTTTTTTGTCACAAAATTCAATGTTAAAACATTTTTTTTTTTTTTTTTTTTTGTCATTGATGTTAAAAACCACTTTTTATTGTTAATTTGATGTTGTTTTAACAACTTTTTATTGTTAATAAATCGATGTTTTTAAGATCGATGTTAAGAGCATACAAATTGATGTTTTTAGTCCAAAACATCGATGAGGAAACATATTTGTTTTTGCAGAAAACATCGATGTTGAAAACAACTTTTTTTTCAACATCGATGTTTTGGTCTAAAAACATCAATTTGTATGCTCTTAACATCGATCTTAAAAACATCGATGTATTAACAATAAAAAGTGGTATTTAACATCAAAGACAAAAAAAAAAAAATATGCTTTAACATTCAATTTTGTGACAAAAAACGCTAATATATATGCTCTTAACATCGATGTTTTAGACAACATCAAATATTTTTTAACATCGATGTTTTAACAATAACCAAGTTATTTTTAACATCGATGTTATATACCAAAACAAATATGCTCTTAACATCGATGTTTTAACTATAGCAAAGTTGTTTTTAACATCGATGGTTTTGTCCAAAACATCGATGTTAAATCATATTAGTTTTTGCAGAAAACATCGATGTTGTTTTAAAATTTTTTTTTTAACATTAGTGTTATTGACAAAAACCAAAATGTTTTAACATCAATGTTTTGGACAAAAAACATCAATTTATATGCTCTTAACATCGATTTTTTAACAATAAAAAGTGGTTTTTAACATCAACGACAAAAAAAAAAATATGTTTTAACATCGATGTTTTAGACAACATGAAATCTTTTTTAACATCGATGTTTTAACAATAACCAAGTTCTTTTAAAACAAGTTCTTTTTGGACAAAACCATCGATGTTAAGAGTATATATGAAAAGAACTTGGTTATTGTTAAAACATCGATGTTAAGAGCATATGTATTGATGTTTTTTGTCCAAACCATCGATGTTAAAACATATTTATATTTGTCAAAAACATCGATGTTTTGGACAAAACAAATCATCGATGTTAAAAGTATATATAAAAAGAATTTGGTTATTGTTAAAACATCGATGTAAAAAAATATTTGATGTTGTCTAATCCATCGACGTTAAAAGCAACTTTTTTAAAAAAATCATTGTTGTTTTAAACATCGATGTTTTTGACAGAAACTAATATGCTCTTAATATCGATGTTTTAACTATCAAGCTGTTTTTAACATTGGTATTTTTGTCCAAAACGTTGATGTTAAAAAAGATTTTTTTTTTGCAGAAAACATCAATGTTTTAAAAAAAGTTGTTTTTAACACGATGTAATGACAAAAGCAAACATGTTTTAACATCGATGTTTTAGACAACATCAAATATTATTTAACATCGATATTAAAACAGATAACTTTTTGCAGAAGACAACGATGTTTTAGACATCAAATATTTAACATCGATGTTTTAACAATAACCAAGTTATTAATAGCATCGATAAAAAACAAATATGCTCTTAACATAGATGTTTTTAGCTATAACAGAGTTGTTTTTAACATCGATGTTTTTGTTCAAAACATCGATCAGGAAACATATTTGTTTTTGCAGAAAACATCATGTTTAAAAAAGAGTTGTTTTTAACATCGATGTTTTGGACTAAAAACATCAAATGCTCTTAACATCGATCTTAAAAACATCGATGTATTAACAATAAAAAGTGGTATTTAACATCAAAGACTAAAAAAAAAAAATATGTTTTAACATTGAATTTTGTGACAAAAAACGCTAATATATATGCTCTTAACTCAAAACATCGATGTTAAATCATATTAGTTTTTGCAGAAAACATCGATGTTTTTGACAAAAACCAAAAAGGTTTTAACATCGATGTTTTCGGCAAAAACAAATATGATTTAACAACGATGTTTTGGACAAAACCATCGATTTTAAAAAGAATTTGGTTATTGTTAAAACATCAATGTTAAACAAGATTTAATGTTGTCTAAAACATCAATGTTAAACACATATTTGCTTTTTGTCACAAAATTCGATATTAAAACATATATTTTTTTTTTTTTTGTCGTTAATGTTAAAAACCACTTTTTATTGTTAAAACATCGATGTTTTTAAGATCGTTGTTAAGAAAATATAAATTGATTGTCTAAAACATTGATGTTAAAACATTTTGGTTTTTGTCAATAACATTAATGTTAAAAAAAAAATTTAAAACAACATCGATGTTCTCTGCAAAAACTAATATGATTTAACATCGATGTTTTGGACTAAACCATCCATGTTAAAAACAACTTTTAAAAAAATTTATTCTTATAGTTAAAACATCGATGTTAAGAGCATATTTGTTTTGGTATATAACATCGATGTTAAAAATAACTTGGTTATTGTTAAAACATCGATGTTAAAAAATATTTGATGTTGTTTAAAACATCGATGTTAAGAGCATATATATATTAGCGTTTTTTTGTCACAAAATTCAATGTTAAAACATTTTTTTTTTTTTTTTTTTTTGTCATTGATGTTAAAAACCACTTTTTATTGTTAATTTGATGTTGTTTTAACAACTTTTTATTGTTAATAAATCGATGTTTTTAAGATCGATGTTAAGAGCATACAAATTGATGTTTTTAGTCCAAAACATCGATGAGGAAACATATTTGTTTTTGCAGAAAACATCGATGTTTAAAAAAAAGTTGTTTTCAACATCGATGTTTTGGTCTAAAAACATCAATTTGTATGCTCTTAACATCGATCTTAAAAACATCGATGTATTAACAATAAAAAGTGGTATTTAACATCAAAGACAAAAAAAAAAAAATATGCTTTAACATTCAATTTTGTGACAAAAAACGCTAATATATATGCTCTTAACATCGATGTTTTAGACAACATCAAATATTTTTTAACATCGATGTTTTAACAATAACCAAGTTATTTTTAACATCGATGTTATATACCAAAACAAATATGCTCTTAACATCGATGTTTTAACTATAGCAAAGTTGTTTTTAACATCGATGGTTTTGTCCAAAACATCGATGTTAAATCATATTAGTTTTTGCAGAAAACATCGATGTTGTTTTAAAATTTTTTTTTTAACATTAGTGTTATTGACAAAAACCAAAATGTTTTAACATCAATGTTTTGGACAAAAAACATCAATTTATATGCTCTTAACATCGATTTTTTAACAATAAAAAGTGGTTTTTAACATCAACGACAAAAAAAAAAATATGTTTTAACATCGATGTTTTAGACAACATGAAATCTTTTTTAACATCGATGTTTTAACAATAACCAAGTTCTTTTAAAACAAGTTCTTTTTGGACAAAACCATCGATGTTAAGAGCATATGTATTGATGTTTTTTGTCCAAACCATCGATGTTAAAACATATTTATATTTGTCAAAAACATCGATGTTTTGGACAAAACAAATCATCGATGTTAAAAGTATATATAAAAAGAATTTGGTTATTGTTAAAACATCGATGTAAAAAAATATTTGATGTTGTCTAATCCATCGACGTTAAAAGCAACTTTTTTAAAAAAATCATTGTTGTTTTAAACATCGATGTTTTTGACAGAAACTAATATGCTCTTAATATCGATGTTTTAACTATCAAGCTGTTTTTAACATTGGTATTTTTGTCCAAAACGTTGATGTTAAAAAAGATTTTTTTTTTGCAGAAAACATCAATGTTTTAAAAAAAGTTGTTTTTAACACGATGTAATGACAAAAGCAAACATGTTTTAACATCGATGTTTTAGACAACATCAAATATTATTTAACATCGATATTAAAACAGATAACTTTTTGCAGAAGACAACGATGTTTTAGACATCAAATATTTAACATCGATGTTTTAACAATAACCAAGTTATTAATAGCATCGATAAAAAACAAATATGCTCTTAACATAGATGTTTTTAGCTATAACAGAGTTGTTTTTAACATCGATGTTTTTGTTCAAAACATCGATCAGGAAACATATTTGTTTTTGCAGAAAACATCATGTTTAAAAAAGAGTTGTTTTTAACATCGATGTTTTGGACTAAAAACATCAAATGCTCTTAACATCGATCTTAAAAACATCGATGTATTAACAATAAAAAGTGGTATTTAACATCAAAGACTAAAAAAAAAAAATATGTTTTAACATTGAATTTTGTGACAAAAAACGCTAATATATATGCTCTTAACTCAAAACATCGATGTTAAATCATATTAGTTTTTGCAGAAAACATCGATGTTTTTGACAAAAACCAAAAAGGTTTTAACATCGATGTTTTCGGCAAAAACAAATATGATTTAACAACGATGTTTTGGACAAAACCATCGATTTTAAAAAGAATTTGGTTATTGTTAAAACATCAATGTTAAACAAGATTTAATGTTGTCTAAAACATCAATGTTAAACACATATTTGCTTTTTGTCACAAAATTCGATATTAAAACATATATTTTTTTTTAGTGTCGTTAATGTTAAAAACCACTTTTTATTGTTAAAACATCGATGTTTTTAAGATCGTTGTTAAGAAAATATAAATTGATTGTCTAAAACATTGATGTTAAAACATTTTGGTTTTTGTCAATAACATTAATGTTAAAAAAAAAATTTAATACAACATCGATGTTCTCTGCAAAAACTAATATGATTTAACATCGATGTTTTGGACTAAACCATCGATGTTAAAAACAACTTTTAAAAAAATTTATTCTTATAGTTAAAACATCGATGTTAAGAGCATATTTGTTTTGGTATATAACATCGATGTTAAAAATAACTTGGTTATTGTTAAAACATCGATGTTAAAAAATATTTGATGTTGTTTAAAACATCGATGTTAAGAGCATATATATATTAGCGTTTTTTGTCACAAAATTCAATGTTAAAACATTTTTTTTTTTTTTGTCATTGATGTTAAAAACCACTTTTTATTGTTAATTTGATGTTGTTTTAACAACTTTTTATTGTTAATAAATCGATGTTTTTAAGATCGATGTTAAGAGCATACAAATTGATGTTTTTAGTCCAAAACATCGATGTTAAAAACAACTTTTTTTTAAACATCGATGTTTAAAACAACGTCGATCTTTTCTGCAAAAACAAAAATGTTTCCTCATCGATGTTTTGGACAAAAACATCGATGTTAAAAACAACTCTGTTATAGTTAAAAACATCTATGTTAAGAGCATATGTATTGATGTTTTTTGTCCAAACCATCGATAGTAAAACATATTTATATTTGTCAAAAACATCGATGTTTTCTGCAAAAACTAATAAAATTTAACATCGATGTTTTAGACAAAACCATCGATATTAAAACAGATAACTTTTTGCAGAAGACAACGATGTTTTAGACATCAAATATTTAACATCGATGTTTTAACAATAACTAAGTTCTTAATAGCATCGATAAAAAACAAATATGCTCTTAACATAGATGTTTTTAGCTATAACAGAGTTGTTTTTAACATCGATGTTTTTGTTCAAAACATCGATGAGGAAACATATTTGTTTTTGCAGAAAACATCGATGTTTAAAAAAAAGTTGTTTTCAACATCGATGTTTTGGACTAAAAACATTAAATGCTCTTAACATCGATCTTAAAAACATCGATGTATTAACAATAAAAAGTGGTATTTAACATCAAAGACTAAAAAAAAAAAAATATGTTTTAACATTGAATTTTGTGACAAAAAACGCTAATATATATGCTCTTAACTCAAAACATCGATGTTAAATCATATTAGTTTTTGCAGAAAACATCAATGTTTTTGACAAAAACCAAAAAGGTTTTAACATCGATGTTTTCGGCAAAAACAAATATGATTTAACATCGATGTTTTGGACAAAACCATCGATTTTAAAAAGAATTTGGTTATTGTTAAAACATCAATGTTAAACAAGATTTAATGTTGTCTAAAACATCAATGTTAAACACATATTTGCTTTTTGTCACAAAATTCGATATTAAAACATATATTTTTTTTTTGTCATTGATGTTAAAAACCACTTTTTATTGTTAATTTGATGTTGTTTTAACCACTTTTTATTGTTAATAAATCGATATTTTTAAGGTCGATGTTAAGAGCATACAAATTGATGTTTTTAGTACAAAACATCGATGTTAAAAACAACTTTTTTTTAAACATCGATGTTTTCTGCAAAAACAAAAATGTTTCCTCATCGATGTTTTGGACAAAAACATCGATGTTAAAAACAACTCTGTTTTAGTTAAAAACATCTATGTTAAGAGCATATTTGTTTTTTTAAATAATATCGATGTTATTAAGAACTTGGTTAGTGTTAAAACATCGATGTTAAATACTTGATGTCGTCTAAAACATCGATGTCTTCTGCAAAAAGAAATATGATTACAATCGATGGTTTTGTCTAAAACATCGATGTTAAATTATATTAGTTTTTGCAGAAAACATCGATGTTTTTGACAAATATAAATATGTTTTAATATCGATGGTTTGGACAAAAAACATCAATACATATGCTCTTAACATCGATGTTTTAACAATAACCAAGTTCTTTTTATATATACTCCTAACATCGATGGTTTTGGCCAAACCATCCAAAACCAAAAAGGTTTTAACATCGATGTTTTCGGCAAAAACAAATATGATTTAACATCGATGTTTTGGACAAAACCATCGATGTTTTGGACAAAACCATCGATGTTAAAAACAACTTTTTATTGTTAATACATCGATTTTTTAAGATCGATCTTAAGAGCATACAACTTGATGTTTTTAGTCTAAAACATCGATGTTAAAAACAACTTTTTTTAAAACATCGATGTTGTATTAAACATCGATGTCTTCTGCAAAAAGAAATATGATTTAACATCGATGGTTTTGTCCACAACATCGATGTTAAATCATATTAGTTTTTGCAGAAAACATCGATGTTTTTGGCAAATACAAATATGTTTTAATATCGATGGTTTGGCCAAAAAACATCAATACATATGCACTTGACATCGATGTTTTAACAATAACCAAGTTCTTTTTATATATACTCTTAACATCGATGGTTTTGGCCAAACCATCCTAAACCAAAAAGGTTTTAACATCGATGTTTTCGGCAAAAACAAATATGATTTAACATCGATGTTTTGGACAAAACCATCGATGTTAAAAACAACTTTTTATTGTTAATACATCGATTTTTTAAGATCGATCTTAAGAGCATACAAATTGATGTTTTTAGTCTAAAACATCGATGTTAAGAGCATATGTATTAGCGTATTTTGTCACAAAATTCAATGTTAAAACATTTTTTTTTTTTTGTGTCATTGATGTTAAATACCACTTTTTATTGTTAATACATCGATGTTTTTAAGATCGATGTCAAGAGCATACAAATTGATGTTTTTAGTTCAAAACATCGATGTTAAAAACAACTTTTTTTTAAACATCGATGTTAAAAACATTTTAATTGTTAAAAACAAACACAAAATTTTTACGCAGAATCGCCGGTAGGACTAAAAGGGACCATGTTCGAAATGAAAGAATACGACAGGAACTCGAGATCGCCCCATTGAAAGAGGTTCTGCAAACCCGCCAATTGAAATGGTTCGGCCATGTAGTTAGGATGGAGGAACATAGGGACCCACTAAAGACGATGGACTATGTTCCGGATGGCTGAAGACCTAGAGGACGCCCAAGAATGTCCTATCTCGAATATATTGATATACCTTGCAGAGGAAGAGGCAAAGATCTCCGACAGGCCAGGAATCTGGCAAGGAACAGAGATGAGTGGAATTCCTGGCTATGCACTCCCCAACGCTGAAAGGCACGAAGGGGATAAGCGAAAGAAGAAGAAGAAGATGTTAAAAATAACTCTGTTATTGTTAAAAACATCGATGTTAATAGTATATTTGTTATTGTATATAACATCGATGTTAAAAAGAACTTGGTTATTGTTAAAACATCGATGTTAAAACCTATTTGTTTTTGCCGAAAACATCGATGTTAAAACATTTTCTTTTTAGTCAAAATCATCGATGTTATTTACAAAAACAAATATACTCTTAACATCGATGTCCTAACTATAACAAAGGTGTTTTTAACATCGATGTTAAAACATTTTCGTTTTTGTCAAAAACATCGATGTAAAATCATATTAGTTTTTGCAGAAAGCATCGATGTTTTTTACAAATATAAATATGTTTTAACATCGATGTTTTCGGCAAAAACTAATATGATTTAACATCGATGTTTTCTGCAAAAACCAATATGCTTTAATATCGATGTTTTGGACAAAACCAATGATGTTAAAACAACATTGTTATAGTCAAAACATCGATGTTAAGGGCATATTTGTTTTTGTATATAACATCGATGTTAAAACGAACTTGGTTATTGTTAAAACATCAATGTTAAAACCTATTTGTTTTTGTCCAAAACATCGAAGTTAAAACATATTTGTTTTTGCAGAAAACATCGATTTTAAAACATTTTCGTTTTTGTCAAAAACATCGATGTTAAAAACAATTTTTTTAAAACACCGATGTTTTCTGCAAAAACAAATATGACTTAACATCGATGTTTTGGACAAATACATCGATGTTAAAAACCACTTTGTTATAGTTAGAACATCGATGTTAAGAGTATATTTGTTTTTGTATATAACATCGATGTTAAAAAGAACTTGGTTATTGTTAAAACATCGATGTTAAAACCTATTTGTTTTTGCCGAAAACATCGATGTTAAAACATTTTCTTTTTAGTCAAAATCATCATGTTATTTACAAAAACAAATATACTCTTAACATCGATGTCCTAACTATAACAAAGGTGTTTTTAACATCGATGTTAAAACATTTTCGTTTTTGTCAAAAACATCGATGTAAAAAACAATTTTTTTAAAACATCGATGTTTTCTGCAAAAACAAATATGATTTAATATCGATGTTTTGGACAAAACCAATGATGTTAAAACAACATTGTTATAGTCAAAACATCGATGTTAAGGGCATATTTGTTTTTGTAAATAACATCGATGTTAAAAAGAACTTGGTTATTGTTAAAACATCGATGTTAAAACCTATCAATGTTTAAAAACAACTTTGTTATAGTTAGAACATCGATGTTAAGAGTATATTTGTTTTTGTATATAACATCGATGTTAATACATTTCCTTTTTAGTCAAAATCATCGATGTTAAAAACAATTTTTTTTTTAAAAAAACATCGTTGTTTTCTGCAAAAACAAATATGATTTAATATCGATGTTTTGGACAAAACCAAAACATCGATGTTAAAAACAACTTTTTTTTAAAACATCGATGTTTTCTACAAAAATAAATATATTTGATGTTGTCCAAAACATCGATGTTAAGAGCATATTTATTGATGTTTTTTGTCCAAAACATCGATGTTAAAACATATTTATATTTGTCAAAAACATCGATGTTAAAAATATTTTTTTATTGTTAAAACATGTTTCAACATCAATGAGATTAAGAGGATATATATTGATGTTTTTTGTCCAAAACAACGTTTTTTACAACATCGATATTGTTTTAATTATTGATTTTTTTATGCAAAAACAGATATGTTTTAACAATAAAAATTTGTTTTTAACATCGATGTTTTAGCTATAAATGTTCGTTTTTTGACCTGTTACACCCAAAACCTTAGCTCGCCTCTTCATATGGCTGGAGTCGATTAATACTGAAAACAGTTGAAAAATAGGCTTACTACTTCATTTCTATGTGAACATTGGTGATTCCGGGTTTAATGGAGAAACTCTGTGACGTGATTCTAAATTTGATAAAATCTTATATGAAAAAACAGTTATTTATTTTACTAAGATTATAGAGAGAAAGGACTTTCTAGAGGTCAAACAGCATAAAGTTTATTATTTATTATTTCCTAAGCCTCCAGCTTTAACACCGATTCCCTTCTTTTAGGAAAACTTCCACATTTAGTAAACGTTGAAGTCATGCAGATGAAGTTACCGATAATTAGGAATTGTTGAATAATTTACTCCAATTTATACAAAAAATGAGGAATGAAATTTCGTAACTAGAAAATTTGAATATTTAATATCCTGCTTTCTTAATATCATACCTCTGAGAATCAATTCTACATTTCAAAAGAAATAAAAAATAACATGATGAAAATTTTAAAAAAGTTCTTGGTTTAAAAGTTATTTCACCATATGTGTTTTTCCAGCTTTTCATTATATTTTGCTGCAAAGTCGTTTATAGTTACTGATAAACTTTATAAAACCTGAAAGTGTTAATTTTTCATTTGGCTGATGGAATTTGCAGTCCTTCAAGTACATTGAAGAATCCGCTCTGTCCCCAATTCAAATTTTCACAAGTATCAATGAAATCAAATTCTTTAATTAATTCAAGAATGATGAATTAATTAATCATTAATTAAGTAATGCATATTTTCGTTTAATTAAAAAATATAAAAGTTTGCAGATAAAATATATTTTTGTAATTACCTCTGGCAATGGCTTTGGTGGTTTAATATTTATTCCACCAATATCTTTTCTATGAGGCGCGGCTGGATAAGGATAAGAGAAGACGTAATCGAAATTAGTGAGGATTAAACTCCTGTTCCTGGCAAGAACGTCGATGGATGGACGACTCTCCCATCCGCTGTAGTTGAAGTAATAATCCATGATCGGCTGCTGGTGATAATGCAGGTAGAAGTAACTGGTTAGGAGCGTTAGAGCATATGCATAGACGTTATACAGTTTTCCAAAGAAGTTCATATCGCTAGACTGGCCAGCTTTGAAGTCAACTTGGTAGGCCGGGTTGTCTAGTAAGCCTGACATTTCGTTTACCCAGGCACAATCGCCTACGACAAAGATACTGAATCAGGACTTTATATAGAAAACACCAAAAAAATTAAATATTTGAATAAAGAACATCTAAAGCTTACATATGGTATAAAACTACATCAAATACAACTGAACAAGATATAGGCCCTATTACTGAAATTTCTATATTAAATTCAGCACTGTATGTGTGTGAACAGACTAGCTCAAAAACTATAAACTGTACAACCTGAAATTGGGTATTTGGTGCTAAAATTTCATCAAAATTGATCCATTGAATAGTCACTTTATTTAATAATTTTGTCTCCTTTTCACGGTTTTTTTTTTGTTTGTTTTTTTTTCTAAAAAACGGCTGTAACTATTTTAATCAAACTGGGTATTTAAATGGATGTGTATGCCCGCGATGTGACAGCCAAAATTTCATATCATGTATTATCATCACTGATGAAATAAAAAAAATATTTTACATTAAAAATTTTTATTTTACTTTAGAGAGTAAATAAGTGATGCTCAAATTAATTAAAACATTTAAGGTGTGCAAAAATATGGTATAAGATAATCTTTCATTAATTACATTTTAGTTTAGAAACTTTTTCGAGTTCCATAATAGATTTCTGAATGTTCGTAAGTGAAAGACCAGATTTTTTTTCAGTTAGAAAGAGACGCTTACGACTCGCTCAAACGGGATATACAAATCCTCAACGGTTCCATAGGTTGAGTTAAGGGTCTCACTCAACATCGCGAAAAATGCCTAGTGAAGATTTCTTAGTCCCACGGTCTACCTTTTATTAAATGAATAAATTTCGAAAAAAATAAAAATACCTCAACAGTAATTAAACCAACACTAAACAAAGACATAAAGTAGTGCTATGTACTCTCCCTTCTCAGTGATGGCGCAGGCATAATAAAGCAGTATTTACTTCATTATCGAGGTTCAAACATTTATTTTGAAATGCATTGTTTTTATAAAAATGGGGTAGTAGTATCATGCTTGTTGTTTTAGGAACTTACAGGTCTAAAATTAACAAAAAAGTACTAATGGATCTCAAATTAGTTCAACACGGTTGTTCAGAATTTAGCCTGGATCATCCAGTCTGTGACACCTTTTATAATTTATATTGTAAAAGTTATCAGAACATTTTCATTCTAATTGTGATTATCATATTGGCTTCCAAGAGGCTTAGTTAATAATTCAAAAATTTCTTAGATGGATATTAACAGAGTAAAAAAATTGAATACTATCCAAAAAAAGAAGACAAAATGGCATTTCTTTTTTTAAATATAATTTAATGTGAGTAGATGCTGTCAAACTGTAATTTAGGATAAACAAGTATCTTACTGATTAAAAAAGGTAAATGTTTAATCATCAATTACAATTTAGTTAATAGCTATCGCTTACCCAAAGTCATCACTTCTATAGCAATTGCATCGAATTTATGAATAAATGCTGACAAATATTCCTGATAGAAATAAGATTCAAACATAACAGCGTCGAACTTTTCATCCGAGTGAATCAATTTCTGTATTTCTTTGTCTCCAAGGGAATATTGGGCCATTAATTTTCCAAATAAATACATAACATTTGTGTATTGGATTGGGCTCATCTCGCTTACCTTCAAGTAGTCGAAGTTTTCTATAAAATCCTGAGCTGAAAAATATTTAACTTTCAAAATATGCAGTTCATACAGATTTTATTTATATATGTTACAAAAGATCAATCTATTTCTATTGGCAGTTGAGTAAAATTATTTTTTATTAATTTTTTAGGTTATTTATATTTTATTAATTATCGAAATACAATATATGCGTCATTCTCACTGAAGTGGGCACTTCTTACGGCGTTTTTATTATAAATTTTATAGTTACAAATAAACATTTTTTCGGTGTAATACTATTCCTTTGGCTAATGTGGCAGAACACCAATTCACGTTAAACGTGATATACATATGACAATAAAAAAATATGGAATGAATTACCAGACCTTTGGGATTAAAAGGATCCCAGCAGTGTTTGCAAGATAGGATTGGTGTCCTTCTCCTTAAATAATTTTTTTTTAAATAATGCCTCTATAAAAAAGACGTATGTGCATACTTTTCACATGGTAAATCGCTTTTTGAAATAAAATTATCGATATTTTTCAGTAGTCTTTAATGTGTCGTTCAAGTCTTATGTTTTCTTTGAGCAACTTAGTATAATGATTGTAAAATTTTGCTTTGTTTTTATTTACCAGTTTCCTTCCAAGTATGTATTGACGAGAGTGTGGGTCTATATTCTCACCAGCGGTTGAACGAGGAGATTTTGTATCATCAAATCAACTCCTGTTTTAAAATGTTTTTTTCTTAACAAATATACATTTAATTCAATCTCACAATTGCTTCCGTTTCAAGTGAATTTCACAAACCAATTTTACTTCCTTTTTTTGGAAAACCAATTTTATATTTTTGATTCCATTCTCCGAATAATTGGATCATTTTCTTGTTTTGATAACGAAATCTTTCAAACACCTCCTCTCTTTGCTTATGTTTTATTGAAGGCATTTTTTTAACTATCGGAAAAAGTGATAAATTTATAGGATAAAGTTTTTTTTCTTTCTTTATTTTTACTTTCACTTATTTTTATTTCTCATTGTTAAGGACTGCTTTCGACGAAAGCTGCAATCCCCGTCACAAACTTCATTCCACTACCATATTTGATTTAAAGTAAGACAGGGGAATGAACGACAGGGGAATGAATCTTTATGGTTTGATAACCGTAGTAAGCGAAAAAAAGATATAAAAATGCCAAAACAAAAGCAGTAATACAAAATCATTATCTTTGAAAAATTAGAAGACACTATATAACTAATACTACGAAAGAAAACTAGAAAAGTATAGAGAACAGGGGAATAAGACCCATTAATCATAAACTCTCAGATTTAAGAAACTATTTGCTTCTGGAGAGCTAGGATTTGTACTGAGGTTAGTTAATCAGTTGGGATTGATAGGGGAGGACCCCTCCCTGCTGACTATATACTTTTTACTAATTTCCCGCCAAAAAAGAATGGTGAGAATTATATTTTACAAATTGACAGGGGAATGAAACCTGTGGGACAGCATAAAAATTAGTTTCTTTCAATTCTAATCCTTTATCATCAAGGATTTGACTGCTTTTTTGGAATTTGTTAGTATTTTGAACAAATTGAATAGAAAAAAGTAGTAAAAAATGATCTGGTAGAGGACATTAAGGGAGAATGAATTTCGACCTATTTATGGTGTTTTTACGGTAGATATATTATGTAACTAAAATAATATCGTATGGGGTCTACTTTTACAACTCGCCTGGTTTAGAAAATTGACGTCAGGGTCCTAAGCTTTTCTTAATCGCTATAAACGGCCTGGGACACAGAAATGCCCTGTAACGTGAAAATGACCCATTTGCTGCCATGCTCAAGTGCATTTGATATTAATTCAAATGCATAAATACACATCATAGTAAACTAAGAGAAAAAAATCGATGGAATTAGATAGATATGGAAATACATGACAACATTGTAATATATACAGAATTCAGAACGGTTATAATACATCGCTGTAACATAAAAATTCTTTCACTTTAGAGATGTCAACTATGAAGATATTATATTAAAAAGAATACTTCTATTGATGACAAGTCACTTGTTACTAGTCGTTTGATAATCCATAAAAATATAGTTCAAGTACGAATAATTCGATTCATAATATTTATATGAACTAGGATCTGACAATCATTGTATAATATATATAATATTAACATGATATAATGAATGCTATGATTATTTTGTAAACTATAATTCTAATCTTACCTACTGCAGTGATTATGTCGTTCTTCGACAAGTCAATTTGCGTAATATTCTTTGGTATTTGCTCGTAAGGGAAAGCGGAAACGTATACAATATCATGACCATTCTTGGCCAATCCTTCTATCACAGATCGAAAGATGAACTGGTGCGAAGGTGTAGGCATAGGGAAAAAACCTAGAATCCTCGCCGAGTCGGCCGCAGCTACAATTACCAGATAAAAAAGCCAGGAAATCATTTTATTTTATGTACGGTGACCTGAAAGCAAATGAGCCGATAAAATTAAATAAACGCATATATATATATATATAAAATTGCTTGAATATATATATATATATATTCAAGCAATTTTTTTATCACCTTGACGGATTTCTTCTATAAATGGTCGCTAGTCTGATTTTCAATTTTCAAAAGCCATTCATTCCCTACTAATGTTGCCTAGTATATGTCAATTATAATAATTATAAGTAGGAAAAAAACTGATTGAAAGAGATGATAAAGTTATTATGGGAAATAAATTCTCGACCTGACCTTAAAAAAAAATGTCCAAAAAGTGATATTTAATTATAACGAGATTGAAAAAACTGGAGGATCAATGAAACTGTAAAAAAAAACATGAAATCATAAAAAAATTGTATAATATCCCCTTTAATTCATTACCATTTTCAGTTGTGAAGTGTAAACATAGAATTATTTTAATAAAGTGAGTGCAGCCTCACTATCATAAATTAGACATAATGCACAACAATTTTAAGTTCTATAACCCAATAGTTAGCTCTAAGATTGAAAATATATCTACATATATCAAAATCTGAAAATTACTTGAATAAAAATGTCAAATAGTGTTTGTTAAAAATAGAAATCACTAACTATATTAGCTATAAATAAACTGAAATAAATGCACAATACAAATTTTAAAAAAACAAAAAAATATTAATGCAATAATTTAACTTGATTTTCACTTCATCATACCTTGCTATTGAGTAGTTTTAAAAAAAACTACTGATTGTCACGCTTAGCGTTGGGCTGAGTGCCATCTACCTACTACGAACGTTATATCTAATCTCATTGCTAAAGTATATTGCTACGATTTAAGAGTATTGTGTAATGTTTGTATGGAGTTATTATCTTTCGATAGTCAATTTGACATGTCACAAGAATTAATCGAAATTATAGTTGTTCAGAGGGAAAAAAAGGCTTATCATCGAAACAATTGTCACAATTGCATAGTATTGAACAATGAATCGTGTGGATGAATGTAAACACTCGACACAGGGGTCGTCACATAACAAATTTCGGGGGGTGCTCCGCTACTTATTTAAAACAAACATAAAAAGACATTTGAATTCATAAACAAAAATACTAATACGATGGAAAACTATATGCATACATTTATTCAAATTAGGTTTTTTAGAAATTTTGACGGGGGATTGATTTTTAATATCTCCTCCACCACCCTAGGACTGGCCCTTTTGAAAAAAAATTCATAATATTAGTCACTTCTTTGAGGTATTTAGTCAAACGAGAAATCAGCTAAAACATTTTATCAACCCTATGGAAAGTATAGATTGTAACAATTGTTTTAGGGGAGCGTAACAGAAAAAATTATTTCACAATTTTTTTTTTCAATTTTTTATTTGGTGAAATGTTTTTTTATCCTAATAAATAAGATATAGGAAAGTATGTTTATAGTTTAATAAAGATACTATTTCCATATTGATAATCCATGATAGCTTAAGTTTCATCATGACATACTTAAACAATTATCTACATACAATAGATTCGCAAGCCTTAAAAAAATCTGGTGCGTGCTCGCAACACACAACTTTCACTTACCAACTTACTTAGATTAGAAATTAATGCGTTTTGTTAATTGCCACTTCTCAAATGAACAGAACGGCATTAATTATGAACAATGGTCTGTCAATAAACCATATCCGTTTTTGAGATAATCGAAAAAAAGGTAAAAATTGGAAAAAAAGTCATGAAATAAAGTGTCCCCTCAGTTGGACCAATTTTGATGAAATGTTGGCTTTTACATATTATGTATATACATACATCAAATACCCAGTTTCTTCAAAATCGTTAAAGCCGTTTTTGAGTAAATAAAAAATATGTACACGTGAAATTGGTACAAAATTTATTAAGTAAAGTCCCCCCTCTGGTTGATCAATTTTGATGAAATTTTTACAGTCGTATCTCGGGCATATACATACATCATATACCCAGTTTGATCGAAATCGTTAAAGCCGTTTTTGAGTAAATAAAAAAAACACGTGAAAATGATACAAAATTTATTAAGTAAAGTCCCCCCTCCGGTTAATCAATTTTGATGAAATTTTTACAGTCATATCTCGGGCATATAAATAGATCAAATACTCAGTTTCATCAAAATCGTTTGAGCCGTTTTTGAGAAAATCGAAAAAAACGTAAAAAGTTATTAAATAAAGTACCCCCTCCCTTTGAGCAATTTTGATGAAATTTTTGCTGTCACATCGCGGGCATAGACCTACACTAAATACCTAATTTCAGGTTCCCACGGTTTATAGTTTTTGAGCTAGTCTGTTCACACACACACACACAGACCATATCGCGGGACTTGGTTATTTCGACTCAGGGGGTCCCAAAACGTGTATTTCCGTTGAAAACCGGAAGTCGAAATTTTTCACGATCGCAATACTTCCACTTACTATATATTTCATATATAAGTAAGTGAAAGTAAAAATAAAACTTAATGGAGATCCAAGAATTTTTGAAAATTCGATTAGTAAAGCATTAACGTATGATTATGGTAAATATCTGGCACTTTTAGTAATTTTATGATTATGGTTAAGTTTAGGCCTGCCTTTTTGATCTGTTAAGGTGACAGACAGTATTGTTTATCCTTAGTTTCCTTGCCAAAACACTTAGGAACTGTAATTTTTTTTTTCAGGCTTACTTTTCGTTAAAAAAAAAATACATTGTACCTAAATAACCGCACAAAAATAGTTAACAAGCACAATCTGATATCCACAGAAAAACAACTACTAATTAGATCCCCTCATGACAGTGAGAAAGCTGCACACCTCCCTAACACTCATGCGTGTTTATAAAATAATATTTCTTCTGTAATCGCAAATTATTATAGGCTTCATAGCAACTTAAATTAAACATAATAATAAGTAATAATTATTTAGCGACTTAAAGAACAATTATATATGTCTTCTTGGTTTTAACTCAGCTTCGAGCTCATTGGAATAAGTCGATAGCAATGGTATTTTAAGTTAATCGTCAAGACACTAAGCTGTTGGTTTGATTTAACTTTCGAAAATAAGCTTTTTCCGATGGAGCCTAATATAAAATCACGATTTTTTGTCTATATCGTCACTATTTTAAATTACAAGCATTTGTAAGAATGAGAAGAGAACTTATTATTTTGAACTTTTTATTTATTGTAATCAAATTTATTTATATGAGGAACAAGATAAAACTGGGTAGTACCAAACCGATAATTTTTTTTATAGATGATCCCTTGTTCCGTTTAGGTGGATTTCACAAATGTCAAACACCTAACTAAATTTCTTTCATGATGTCTAAAGCGTAAAACGTTTTCGATTCTGCGTGTATCTAAAATTTTTTAACTTCTCGGATGGATTAAAAAACTTCTCTACCTTCGATAATAAAGTAGGTAGGAATCAATTTAATAAAAGTATAATTAAACATTTCTATCGAATAATTATGCTGTTTATAATACGAATATATTTTATATTATAAATATGATATAATATTATATTATATATAAAAATAAAAATACGAATATATATTTTTTCTTTATTCGCCTTTATTTAAAAAACAAAAGGTTTGTTAATTGTCAAGCATAATACTTACTAACTTGGTACTTCGAAATAAGAAATTAAATAATTTAAAGCTATCGGTTTTATTATTAATTCAGGTAATCAACAACGAATGTTTATTGCTCAATGAGCAATTTTGCAATCATTTACGGTACCTAAGAATTGCATAAATTACGCTGCGTATCATTTTTTTTCCCTTACAGAATTAAGCCTCACCATACTGCCTGTAACATGAGTTAAAAAGCCAATGTACACTATTAAATAATTCAAGATGGAAATTGAACATTCACGTAAACCTGAAATAGGTCAAGGTCAATAATTTATGTAGAAGCGCGCTATTACATTTATCTTGTTTGTTGTTAATCATTAATATACTTTTAAGAAGTATTGACATTGAAAACAACAGTAATTTTATCTCTGGTGACAAAGATGGCTCAAGAGTATTTTTTGGCTCATATTGCTTAACTGCATTACTAGGCAATAATCATTGCTTAAATTGAAAAAAAAAGGATATATAACATGTAGAAACCAAGCATTTACCGATAGTGTTCTCTTCTTTTACTAATTCATATTTTAATTATTTTTTATTCAAGTTTCTAATTGAACGTTGTTTTATATTATCAATGAGTATATAGTCTAATAAATCGGTGACCGTTTTTTACATTAATTCATTGCAAAATATATCTCAAAAATAAAATTAATTTTTCTCGTGGACAAACCGCTTGACCACAAGATTTGGTGTTTTATTTTCTTTTTGATGATAGCTTTTTTTAAAAATCATTTCAAGCGTATTCGAATACATTCGGAAAAAAATTTAAATTATTTCTCCACCATTAATTAAATTAATTTATAATTGTGATTAATAATCTTCATAGTGTTGCAATATATTCTTCTTATTATGTGTTTTGATAATATTATCTTCTTCATCAAGAAAATTACACTTAACAGCTATTTCTACAAACGAAAAGTTGAACATTTTTGGCCGTAAAATTGATGGATAAATAAATAGTTTAATAACTGAGAGTTAATTATTAATTAATGCCTTCAATCTTAAACAGTGTAAAAGTATATAATGTGAATCTGATAAGACTTCAGGAGAGCGGACCGGGAGCGGAGCGGGAGCAAAACCGATAGTGTGAGTAGGCCCTTATCCTATTATCTCCTTAACTGCCCCTGACTCTAGGAACTTTCAATGTATCAGCCTTATTGTAATCTCGGTTTTTTCTTTTATTAAACGAAAAAAAAATTCACTTCGATTCAGCCGTCTTAGCTTTAGCACGTGTTGTACCTGTTCACCAAATCGAATGCCCTCTCGAAGTATATCTAGACCAATTGTAATGAGGATTGAGAATCACAACTTAAAAAGAATCTGAGTTGCTTTTGCATAGCAAAGACATACCTCATCACTTTTACTGGGAACTTCTAACGATATTTATTGTAATCAATTCTTATTCGGGTTGTTTAATTATTGTACAAATTGAAGTATAAATGTACAATGTGTACATAGTATACAATGTTCATTCCTTAATGAAAAGCGATAGGTTGGTTAGGTTGGTTTATAATAACCAAGAAATTGAGGCAGAGCCAAGGAATAAACCAATAATTCATAATTTATTATAATTATAAATTATTTTCTAATTTAATGTTGCCAAAAGGATTTGACTTGTTTATTGTGTTGTAATAAAGGCGTTATCTTTTGGTACCGGCTTCATCAAACATATTTCCAACGAATATGTACTCTCATGTTAACCATCTTTTTGCCAAATTGAATAGACTGTGGAAAGAGAACGGAATAAATGTTTGGTGTAGGCTGTTGCGTCAGAATAAAACCTTTTGGTCTCCAAAAACTATTTAGTATTATTTAAAGCCTGAATCTGTTTAATTTTTCTAAGTTATAAATTCAGATTTTTCTCGTATATTTTATTATATCTTATTGGACAATGATGCTATTTTGTTTACAATACTTTAATTTTGTTTACATTCGATTATTTCGAAATCGATTATTTTATCTGGTGAAATATGACAAAAAATGTTTTTAAAAGTTGTATGCAATTCTTACCCATCATTAACGACAGCATAAAAATAGTCACACATCTTATTATTACTTCTTAGTTCAAACAAACTGAGATACAGGAAAAAAAGATACATGTACAAGAGTAAAAAAATGTTGACAAATTATACTAACCTTTTTTCTGCAAAAATTATTATAAATAAAAAGAAAATTCAAAGAACGAGTTATCAGTCAGCTGTGCGAGTAACAACTAACTCAGCAGGATGGATTTAACCGAGATAGTTTATTGGATTAAGGATGAATGGTCCCCAGGAACAACTTCGTATCAGCTGAACTAACTGTGTACACAAACACACACACACACACACACACACACACACACACACACACACACACACACACACACACACACACACACACACATATATATATAAATATTTTAAGTACTGAATATACTTTAAGTTTCCAGGCTTTTCAATTCGGGATTCACATATCTTTGTGCATTTGACTTTTATTTTGAAGAGTTCAGAAAGATTAATATTAGTAAAATAGGGAAAAACGCTAGATTTTGGCACAATCGAATTTTTGCTGATATGATATCAGGCACGTAGTAGATATGAGTTAGTGAAATGGAAACCTTTTATTACACTCGATTTAAACTTGGATTTTGACCATAGCAGTGTGATCGGATCAGATAGCTAAGCGGGCATAATATTTATATTTAGAAATCAATTAAGTTACTTAACTGAATAGGTAATTATATTTATTATAGGCATATATTTTGCCCTTTCATCCAAATTTCGAAAAAACCATATAACTAGCTTAAAAAATATATCACTGGTGTTTGGTCAAAAGGGGTTGTCATCGAATGTGAAGCTTAAATAACGATTTACCAACCTATTGAAAATCATTATAAATTCTTTCTGGTCGTATTTATTTATTCTAGAATAATAAATGAAATTATATTCTTTCAACAGAGACTGAAATAAATTATTAATAACGAATAAATTATAGTCACTTAAAAAGACGAGACAGATTTTTTTTTTATGACTTAAGCCCTTTTGCCCAAACATGAATGATTTAACTGCTATGATATTCCGAAGTCACGCTGTAATTTGAAAGCCGTAACAATTGTTTTTAATTTTTTTTCCTGGTAGTACCGCTTTATTTGTAATCTTCTTTATGCAGCTTTTTCTAAATCATTAATACCACGAGGAATGTTTATTTGGTTTTCAATCAAAATTAAAGTTATCCTTTGTAAATGCTGTAAAGCATCAAATAATTTTCCGTTATGAAATAACGTATCATAACTTAATTAAGGACGAGCAATGCAAGCGAGCAACTTTATATGAAACACGATATTCATGAAGTGAAGTGCTGTCGGCTTGGTTTGTATTATTTTCATGCTAAAGACTGAATAATAATTTTATCATATATAAGCGTCACAATCAGAACACAATATAGTGTACTTGTCTCTAATATAACCGTACTGACAAAAAATTTATTAATTAAAACATGGAAGCATAAGTAATATTATATCTTTCTTAGCAATTTTTATGCCCCTTATCAAAAGAGAATGTCACTTGAATGAAAAATAATAATTGAATCGTAAAAAAATTCATCAAATATAACTTAGCTTTATTAATGAATTAGTTATTATTAATAATTTTTTTTTGGGGGGGGGGGTTTAGAACACGTTATTAAGTAAAGCATATAGTTATTATTATTATCTAATGTTTGCAATGATTTCATAACTGTGCATCGAATGTAAGGCAATAGTGGACAAAAATACTAAATTTTTAAAAAAGTAACTTAATCAAACTGTTGTTAAAATGCTATTAATATAAAGTATAGATGAGATTATAAGACCAGAAATAATAACTTATGTAAATATGTAGTAAAAACTCTTTAATAATAGTTATACGAATAGTTAACCCCTAACTACTCACGTCGGGTCATATTGTTCTATTAAAGTTGTGTGTTGCGAGCACGCACCAGATTTTTTTATTTACTCAAAAACGGTTTAAAAGATTTTGATTAAACTGAGTATTTGATGTATTAATATGCCCGAGATATGATTGTAAAAATTTCATCAAAATTGATCGACCGGAGGGGGGACTATACTTAATAAATTTTGTATCATTTTCACGTGTTTTTTTTATTTACTCAAAAACTGTTTTAACGATTTTGATGAAACTGGGTATTTGATGTATGTATATGCCAAAGATGTGATATCCAACATTTCATCAAAATTGTTTAAACGGAGGGGGGGACTTTATATTTTATTACTTTATATTTCATAATTTTTTTCCAAATTTTACTTTTTTTTCGATGATCTCAAAAACGGCTTTAACGATTTTTATCAAATTCGTCATTTTAATGAAAATTAGGTGTTCTTTAATATCTGGTAAGCTTTATCATTATTAAAATGTTCAGAGGGGGATTTTTTTTTTGGGGGGGGGCCTTTTTTGTTTGTTTGTTTCCCATAAAGTACCTTTGTTTTTGTTTATATGGAGAAATGAACTGTCTCTCGTTACGCCTAAAAATAAGAAATGGCTAAATATGAGATATGGTAAAAATAAAGAAAACATAAAGAGGAGAAAAAAATAAAAATATCCAGTCATCTCATAAAACTCGTTGAGCCCACGCATGCGGAGTACGCCTTTAATGACAGACCATTGTTCACAATTAAAGCCGTTCTGTTCATTTGAGAAATGGCAATTAACAAAACGCATTAATTTCTAATCTAAGTAAGTTGGTAAGTGAAAGTTGTGTGTGAATATACTTCACCACTGTTTTTCTTTATTATCATTTCTTTGTTTTTTACATTTTATTTTATTTATTTTTCATGCACCACATTACTATGATGTTTCTTATAATATTAATACAATTTTTCTTTCTCGTAATTTTTAGTTACTTTTTATTATGTAATGCTTACTACTATAATATTGTACTTCTATATTTACTATGCTTAATACTGCATTTTATTTTTAGTTAATATTTTGAATAAATATGTAAATACTATTTGGGTGAAAGTATTTATGTAAAGGTAATTTTGATTGTTAATTTATTTATTTTCTGTATTTGGTCTGTTGGCCTGGAGTAACATTTTTTATTGACTTTGTCCCATAATACAGTGGTTTTTTCTAGTCTATTCTATTCTAATGTATAGTCTTATTATTTCACACTATCAAAAATGTTTACTGCATGTATCATGAAGCACTTCTAAGTGTTTGTTATATACGGTTGGGAAGTAAAGACTTTGCTGCTCACAACGATCGCCGATCACGTAAAAGATATGATGACCCTCTTGACCCCTCTCCAACGATATAGTAGGAGAAGAAGCGATGAAAGAGCACGGCACTTAGAAACAGGTCGAAGTGTTCTTTCGCTGGTTTAGTACATGCCGTGAAAGTACTACATACAGCAGCTATAGTTTGAGTTTAACACACAACATCTAGTTATTTCTTTTTTACAAATACATCGCATAAGTAAATCTATGAGTATGAATATGATGTATTTTTGTAAGTCCTATTATGTATTTCATATAAGAATTTAGAGTAATATTAATTGTACGGAAACAGTAATTTTATAGCAGACAGTAAATGTAAAAATGACATCTACGGTAATTTAAATAGAAACCGCTACAACATCTAATCCTATCTTTTCCAAACTTCCGATCCTTACGGCAATACTGATTACTCTAGTAAGTTCCAAGAGCCAAATACTTTTTCCTGTTGCTGCCATTACCTATAATTTGTATAGATATTACGAGCACACGCAGTGACATTACAAGTACATTTGAGGACCGGGAAATCGGAGAGGGCTGTAATTTGGAAACACCTGTTCATTTCTATCCAAATAAAAAAAAGCTGATCTGCCAGATAAACTCCATCTTATACATTTTACTGACTCCTTGCCATCTCAAGAAAATAAGTTACCGTGATTTTATTTTAGTAAAAAACTATTCTTTGCAGACAATTATTTATATTCTATCATTATTGTAGCATATATGGGTTTTTATAAAATTTAAATAAAAATTTGACCAGTCAGACAGATGTCATCAGAGTTGGGCAGTAGTTAACTACATTTGTAATTTACTACCCAGACAACTACTTGTAGTTTGTAGTTGCCAGTGCAACTACTATTTTGCAATTACCAGTTATGTAGTTGTAGTTTCCAACTACAACTACAGTGGCTGGAAAGAGTAGTTTAATTTTTACAACTACAACTAGTCTATGTAATTGTAATTTAGACCTGCAACTATATTTACTAAGCAACGTCTAATTTAAACACATGTTTTTACGAAGATTTATTTTGTGTTTAGGATTAGTTCAATGATATAAATGAAATACATAACTTTAAATATTTTAATTTTGTAATATAACTATTTGTTACTATGCCAAACAAGTAAAATAAATTACCAATTATTATGCTTCGGTACAAAAAAAAAAAAAAATTTCCGAAGCATTAATTTTGTTAATTGTTTAAATAAACGTTTATGTTCGACAAATATATCTTTTTTAATTTTTTTTATTCACCCTTGTTCCTGAGGTAAACGATATGTGAACAGTCATCGGAAAAAATATTAACATTCGCTCCGAAGTTTTATCAATCCTCTGATACATTTTCTTCTATTCACGTAGTAGTCAAATCCCTCTCTTTCCAATCGTATTATAAGTACGTATAAAGGTATATGTATTAAAAGTACGATACTTTTTGTAACCATGTTGATTATTTGAGTTTATATTGTTCTATTTGAGTGTATATTGTTATTTGATTATTATATTGTTTATATGTATGGTGTGAGGAACAGTCCGCAGTCCTTTTGTAATAAAAAAATCCAAAAGGTTCGGGGATTTACGTAATGATGTTGGCCAGTATGTCGGTGTGTAAGGATTTATCCTGTCTAATGAAAGCTCATGGATAGCAGCCCTCAGATTCCTACCCCTTGGGTTGCTTAATCGTGATCCCCAATATTGGTGCTTAGCTTTGAAATCACCTCCTGCTATAAAGCACCGCCCTAGACTTTGGAAGAAAATGCAAAACATCGAAGATGTCAGCACATATCTTGGCGGACAATACACCGAGGCTAGTGTCATTGTGTAGTGTTTCATGTACAAAATAATGCCTGTAGATTGAATGTCAGGTGTACTAGGTAAATGTAAATGGTTGTGTGAAAATGGTGATCTTATGAGTATAGCTGTACCTCCATGGGCAGTATTGTCGGGGTGGTCCGTCCTGTGTATTACGTATCCAGAAATACCAAATTCAGTTCGTAGTGTCAGGTGAGTTTCAGTTATCAGGGCCACGTCGATTCGTTTTCGATGAAGATATAAGTCAAGTTCAGTTTTGTGTTGTGTCAGTCCGTTGGCGTTCCACAGAAGGATAGACAAAGAGCCCGCAGTCAGCTGATTAGGGGCCATTTGGAGGATACATGGCTTGGGTCATTTGTGCGAGTTGTTGGAGAAGATTAAAAAGGGGTTGCATGAGGGAGTTCAGACCATTAAGTAATTGAAACAATTGAGGAGGGGCTGTAGGGTAATTATCAGCTGAAGGTGGCTGCTGGGGGGATTCCCGTCTCATGCCCGAACATGTTTGATTTTGAGATGATTCGCAGATGGTTCGCTGACCACAACTACAACTACTGTAGTTTGAAAAAAGTAGTTGCATTTTTACAACTAAAACTACTAGTTGTAATTGTAATTATAGACCTAAAACTACAACTACTTTTATTGGTAATGGAGTTTTAATCGATATCAAATATAAATCGATTTCAAGTACTTTTTGCCCAACTCGTGAATATAAAACCTAGTCGGCCACAGCTTTATCTAGGATGAAAACATAACTCTGTCAAGGAACTTAAAATTTAGTTGCTTAAGGCTAAGTGGCCGGACGGTCTAACTCAGAATTAGCGTTGCACCTGATAGGGACGGGATATTGTCGTTGATAAAAATATCGGTGAATTACTACCGATTCTGTAAAAATATCGACAGTTGACATTTTTTAATAAAACAGTAATTTTTATTAGGGTCATTTTATATGAAATAAACTAGTGAATAAATATTTTATTTCAATATTACTGCGTCAGTTCATTCAAAGAACTATTGAAGCATAACTAAATTATTCATACAGTTTAAATATCTCTTATTTTTTTTTTTATTTAGCGAAATTAAAATACAAATCTTCACTGGTTATATGTCCTCCCAGTCCTTAGGTGTACCTTTTATAAGATATGATAATTTTTTTTTTCTTTTTTTCTAATTATTAGCTTTTAGGAAAAAGTATTTTTTGATTTTTTAAGTATTTTAACATTAAATTATAATTATTTTAACACTTATTTGGATTTAAATAATTTTTATTAGTCGAAAATAATAATTAACAATGACAGAAGAACAATATTTTTTTTTTACTTAAATAATTGATTGGCACCTGTCAAGAAAAAAAAGACTAATACCACAATGCATCAGATGCCAACAATACGGGCATACTATATCCTATTGCAACCATGCACCTCGTTGCGTAAGATGTGGCCAAGGTCACGATAGCGCCTCATGCACCAAGCCAAAGGATACCGCAGCTAGATGTGCTAACTGCACCGAAGAACACCCTGCCAACTACCGAGGATGCCAAGTTCTCAAGGACCTAAGAACTCAAAGAAAAGCACGAACCAACCGCTTCCAGCGGTCTTCGCCTCCACCTCCACCTCCGCCTCCGCCCTCGAATTCCGAACATTATCCAACTCTCCAACCACCCAAGCACAGACAGAAGAGTTAAACGCAGAGGCTTGTTCCAGATCATCAGCTGGGACCATCTTCACAGCTGACGGTACAGCGAACCATCTGCGAATCATCTCAAAATCAAACATGTTCGGGCATGAGACGGGAATCCCCCCAGCAGCCACCTTCAGCTGATAATTACCCTACAGCCCCTCCTCAATTGTCTCAATTACTTAATGGTCTGAACTCCCTCATGCAACCCCTTTTTACTCTTCTCCAACAGCTCGCACAAATGACCCAAGCCATGTATCCTCCAAATGGCCCCTAATCAGCTGACTGCGGGCTCTTTGTCTATCCTTCTGTGGAACGCCAACGGACTGACACAACACAAAACTGAACTTGACTTATATCTTCATCGAAAACGAATCGACGTGGCCCTGATAACTGAAACTCACCTGACACCACGAACTAAATTTGGTATTTCTGGATACGTAAGACACAGGACGGACCACCCCGACAACACTGCCCATGGAGGTACAGCTTTACTCATAAGATCACCATTATCACACAACCATTTACATTTACCTAGTACACCTGACATTCAATCTACAGGCATTACTTTGTACATGAAACACTACACAATGACAAAGTTTATGAAATCGAGTATTCATATGCAAGACTATAATCAGCTAATATGCTCAAATGTTCAATGATAATATTCTCCGCACAAATATTTGATACTTCTTATGAAGACCAACTATAATTAACAAAATTTCGCTCTAGAAATCATCATTGTGAAATACAATTAATTTTCGAAAATCCGCCATTGACGCCCCCCCCAAAAAAAAATAAGGGCCAAGAAACACGCCAGCTGACGAGCTAGAATGTTTTTTTTTTATAATGTAACAGTTGAACAATAATGTAAAATATGGCAATGCATTAAGCTGATTACCGTTGAAGCATGTAATAAAATAAATTAATTTTAATATATCAGATAAGCTTGCCACTAAGAAGATATCTTTAGGAAAAATCGACTTTATTGGAATGAAGGTATTGATGTTGGGCCGGGAAGCCTTGCTTACTAGAATGAGAAGAAGCTCTTCCCTAGCAAAGACAGACAGTGGAGCTTTAATAAGAAGAAGCAAAAGGAACAATCCGCTACCAATAGGTTATTTATTTGGCAACAAGAAAAAAAATCTCAGACTTCGGGTCTAAGAGTTTTCTTGAAGTTTTTTATCCATGAAAGTTTTGAATGTTTTATTTCTATCTGAGACCTGGCCGAGGAGAATTTCTTACAAAGTTAATACAAGAGAACACTTCTTGTTTTCTCACAAGCCAGAGATAAGATTAGTTCATGTTTCATTTTCAGCTTTATTATAAAAATAATCCAGGAAGATTATAAACTTAAATATATTTATTTTGTTTGCATCATAAGAAAAAACTTAAAACATTATTCCAAATCAATGTGCTAAATGATGTTATTAATGAAAACAATGAATATTTTTTATCAATTACTTTAAATTACATTAAGAAACTTCATACGAGCTCCTTACATATATTTTTCTTCCAATCAGGAATATATAAGTCATTAATGTTTTTTTTTAATTATCAGTGTTTTATTATTGTTTTGAGGTATGGTGAGTTGAAATATATTGAAATTTGACGTTTTACTTGTGACCAAATATTTGTCACAGAAAATTATAGATAAATAAGTTATCGGTTTTTCGGATACGATCTAATTATCTTTTCTAATCATGATTTATAATTTTACTATCTTTACTTTCACTCATTTATTACTATTGTCTTCAAAGGTGAATGAAAATGGAGCTGTTTACATCATCCAAGTGAATTTTGAAGATAATTGCGCCTCATGTAATATTTTCATTTGTTTGAAATTTTCTAAGGTATTGTCTAAGGAACAAGAAATTGCGCTACGATCACATACTATTGTGTCAACGGTACTCTCTATCTCCATTTTTACAATAGATTGTATTATATTTTCGGATTATGAACTAAACATGGTTAAAATTTTAATTTTTCTTATCAATTGAATTAATTAATTCTAAGATTTTTACAAAAAATACTTTGTTAAAAACCATATTTTATTAAAAATTTTAGAAAATAATACGAAACAGTAAAAATGAACTTTAACTTCACAGAAAGAGGTTTTAGATTTAAAATGTTTTTTTTTTTTTTTTTTTTTTTTTACTAAAACATTTTGAGAAAACATGTAATAGTCCTGCTATGATGATATTGTGGATTATTATGTTGTCAAGTATAATTCCTTCCTTCAGACTTGAAAGATATATTTTTTTTTCCCATCCAAAGATTAAATAATACAATATAAATACACAAACATGTGAGGTATATATTGTATACTAAATATTTATATGTTCAAAAGTTGGTTTGTTTTAAGTCATATTACAAGGAATTCCAGCCGAATTAATTCATGGATCATACATACAATAGAATGTGTAAAGCTGCTGATGTATGCGATTATAGGATTTTTACTTTTATTAATTTAATTTTTGACAAAAGAACCTCCTTCAGAAATTACTTGAACACTAAAATTATATGTTAACCTCTAATTTGACGAGAATATAGACAGCTATGATAACTCAAAGTCAAATTATTAACGTTCGTTTCAACATTCAGCTTTCGTCTTGAAACGTTATTTCATCTTCAAAGATAATTCATAAAATAAAAAATAAAAATATATTAGTACCTTTTGAGTTTCCGTAGATCTTTTCCAATGAGGGATATGATGGAAAAGAAAAACATTAAAACCTTTCCTGGACTGGGACCTGTCTGAGGGAATCTTAGTCACCGTCAATGTCGAGATGTATACTATTCGGACATAAGAGAGATAATGATCTGTCAATTTTAAGATGTTTCTTTAATTTATCACCTTGTTTTGAACGACACAGTATTCAATTCAAAGGTTTATAATTACTTTGCTCAGAGAAGAGAGATTTTTCTTCCAAATCTTGTGATTCTGCTTCTGAAGGCATTCTGTTCGCAGACTTGCATTGTACATGACAAGGGCATATATTGTATTAAGTAAAATTATTTATATGAAGAAAAAAATTAAGCACCGTAATATATTGAAATATGTTGATAAATAACTAAATAAATCATCTAAAGTGGCTAATAAAGTTATTCAGTTGTAGCTTTATTGTGGTATCAGAGCCCCCCAAAACATCCCTTATTGTCAATAGGTTTAAGTCGGACCCTCGAAAATTGTTTCTATACACGTCACTACACTAATACGGGAAAAATGTATAACAATGTTACAACAAAACGACCCAAATATTTTGTGGTTCAGACTCCTCACTAATTCCTATGTTTTGAGCACTGTAATATTCATTATAAATATAATCTATTTTTGTGAGTAACCACCGTGTTTTAAATCATTTTAAATAATTTATTTTTGGAAGAGAAAAGATTGGGCTCCACCGGGAGTCGAACCAGGGTCTTCCGCGTGACATGCGCGGTATGCTAACCACTGCACCAAAGAGCTCAATTGTTTATCTATATTTTTTTCACACTTTCCTGATTTTCTAGGAATTCATCCTCAATGAAAGCTCCATTCGGATAAAATTGGGCAAGTGACAAAAAAGAACTATGTTAATTACGTAGATCCAACATTAAATCCGTAAAAGCATCCATAGGCTGCCATTACTTTTGATAATTTAGTTTTTTATTACTTTTAGTAATGAATAATTTATTTTTTGAAGAGAAAAGGTTGGGCTCCGCCGGGAGTCGAACCCGGGTCTTCCGCGAGACATGCGCGGTATGCTAACCACTGCACCACAGAGCTCGCTTTCAAGCGGAGCCAATCCTTCCTCTTCACTGATACCTCTCCCTAGATCTCGCAAGTTTTGCGAGTATTTACGGGAGGTGGACAATTTTTGGGGATCTCTTGACAATCGTCAATTTAAAATTATTTTATACTATTTTAATCTATTTTTGTGGGTAACCACCGTGTTTTAAATTATTTTAAATAATTTATTTTTTGAAGAGAAAAGATTGAATGATGAGAAAAAAAAAATATTTAAAATAATTTAAAACATTGTTGTTACCCGCAAAAATAGATTAAATTAATATAAAATAATTTAAAATTGACGATCGTCAAGAGATGCATTCGACAAAAATTGTACACCTCCCGAAAATACTCGCAAAACTTACGAGATCTAGGGAGAGGTATCAGGGAAGAGGTAGGATTGGCTCAGCTTGAAAGCGAGCTCTGTGGTGCAGTGGTTAGCATACCGCGCATGTCACGCGGAAGACCCGGTTCGACTCTCGGCGGTGCCCAATCTTTTCTCTTCAAAAAATAAATTATTCATTACAAATAGTTATAAAAAACAAAATTATCAAAAGTAATGCCAGCCTATGGATGCTTTTACGGATTTAATGGTGGATCTAAATAACTAACATAGTTCTTTTTTGTCACTTGCCTAATTTTATCCGAATGGAGCTTTCATTGAGGATGAATTCCTAGAAAATCAGGAAAGTGTAAAAAAAATATAGATAAGCAATTGAGTTCGACAAAAGGTACCACACCAAACATTTAAAACATGAAATTTGACTTAACTGTTTGTTTTTTTTTTCATTCAAATTTATTTTTGTACTGTCAATATCTATGCAGATACATTGACCTGATAATCATGGATTTGTGTTTCTCCGAGTTACCACTTGTTGATTGGTTATTCCTGATCTTCACACATCTCATATTGCTTCCTCTTTGTATAAGTTTGGTATCTATTTGTTTAAATGTATTATGTCTGGTACCTTATGAAAGTTTGTGCATTGAATTGTTCAAAATGTCGAAACTCTTAAAGCTTTTGTGGTTTGGTATTTATTATTAGGTATTTATTCAAAATGAATGCATATGATTCTACGATTTTAACACAATACTGAAGCACATAGGGATGGTGATCCATTTATCCACCAATGATAATAAGAACTGTCTCAGAGGTAGTTGTTCCCATCATAGGGTTAAATATTTCACATCATTAAATAAAATTATCTCCCATAACCATGGGAAAAATGTTTTAATGCCTAAAAATTTCAAACCAAGATAATTTTTTAAGATTATTTACTATATCGAAATACCTATAGTTATAATAAACAATCACCAGAAAGTATTGGAAAAAAAAGATAAGTAAATAAATTACAACATGATATCGGAAGCTAACATTACCAATGTCAATCAGAATAAAGTTGAATATAGTGCTTGATAGAAAGGGCTTGATTTTTATCTTCAAAAATTATCGCATACATTATTTGACATACCTAGAAGGTATCTTTACTATCTGGTTCCATAAGCTCGAAATGTCATTAAGAATTGAAGCGTGGACATGCAAAAGGGTATAAGTGCCTTAGAAAATTTTTACAGACATTATGTGACTTATACCCCCTAGGGTGAACTACATTCAGTGCTTACACCCCTGCCATCTTTCATAGTTCAATGAACTTTTTTCTAACAACAAATTATATCTGAAGAATGGCTTTGGCAAATATAACAATTTGGCAAAAAGAAAATTTTGTTTTATTTTTTTGGCACTTAGACGCTTATGCATTTCCACGCTTCAATTATTTAATATTATAACCATTTGCTGTACCTATGTAGGTTAGCATATTGTATAGCATTAACTTATATATATATATTTGGTTAGCATTACATTATAAATTCTTTTTAAATTCTCATAAAAGATGTCTTATATAACGTAATGTCTTATATAATATAATTATAATTTGTATTTTTTTTTTTTTAGGTGTGAAACCTTAGTTTCATGACTATCTTTCCAGTAAGTACTTAAGTTTTTTTTAAAAAAGAAATAGACTAAGGATCGAAATCTGTATCATACCATTCATATTTAAAAAACAAAGGTATTTAAGTATATGTTCCTCTTACAAAATTTATCAAAATATTGTGATGAAACATTCATTGGCTACTATCAATAGGTATATATAATTCTTTATATATTGGTTTAAAGTTTTCAGAAATGAGTGGTATTGATTTTCCTGTATTTCCTTTTAATCAGCGGTATCCAAAGTGATGGGCTCGACCCCCAAATTTATGAAAGGTAAGAGGGCAAAACTTGGATAAATTTCTGAAAATCGATTTAGTGAGGTCATGATTGACAAGGAAACTCTCAATGATCTGCAGGATAATACCACCTTATAGAAACAAAATAAAAGGAATGTAGTTTAAGAATCACCCTTAAAAGCAAGCTTTATAAAAATTATATAGTTAAGTATATGTAGGGGGGCATGAATTACAATTAAACCATGTAGGGTGGGAGACTTAAAATGAATGTACAACCAATAGATAATATTACTCACCCATTAAAAGTTTTAATTTTTGGCTCACCTGTAAAATTATATGTTTATAGTTAAATTAGCTTTTAAAACAAATATTAAAGTTGGTATTGATTCGTTATATTAAAGTTTTATCACATTGAGCGATTTCATGAGGTGATTCACATAAAAACATGAAATCCACATTGGTAATCTATTAAAGTGGACCCAATACTTATGCAATCGAATTCTTATTATTTCCAGTTTCTGGTTTTTCAAAGCTGCCAAAATTCATTAAAAGAAATGAGAGATAATTTTGAATCGGTGTAAATTTGGCTGTGTTATTATAATGTTATTAGTGGTATTATGAGTAAATATCTCATATTTATTACATGGTGCAAAATGAGTATTATTAATTAAATTAAGAAAAACTTATTTTGTTTCTGAAGGAGTTTCGTTAAAACACAAGTTAAGAGACTTTTTTTAACATTTAACTTAAGAGAGTAGTTTGAAAAAAAGCTTATTTAAAATAATTATGGATCAATATTTATGATGAACATTGCTTCTTCAGTTAATGATTCTTGCACAATAATCCATGCATTTATTTTTTTCACATTCTTGATAAAAAATCAGGATCGTATAACAATGAATCTTGCATATGGATGGATGGATCAGATGGACATCAAACATGTCTTTTGGTTTAGAAGTCTTTTATCATATCAGTGCTAATAAAATTTAACTCTATATAATTTTTTATTTTTAGTAAATTAGTTGCTGTTGGTCATTTTATTAAAATAATTTTTTGTTTATAAATTTTTTAAATTTAATTTATGTATTAATCCAAAAGATCGGAACTGTAACCTTGATAGAGAAGAGCTTATAAGCAATGAATCACCATATAAGAATATTCCTATAATAAGATTTCATGTTAATTTTGTAATTAGCCTCAAGCTGTAATGAGTTACCGAAGAAATGCAAATTAGAAAGTAAGGCATTGATGCCAGATAAATCTTTAAATAATTGTAAATTAATGTATGGAATGCTGAAAACAGGTTCATTTTCCAATTTTTATTATTTATTTTTTTTGAAGTAGTATCAGAAGTATAACTGGTACAAGTATGAGAATCCATACGGGCAAATTATGGGTGGTTTTTAATTAATTATTGTAGCTAAATAATTGTTCATTTCCTAATTGACTAATTTATGAAGTGCTACCAAACATATAACATTAAGATCTTGCTCAAAAAGAGAAATAGCCCAGTGGCAGTTTTTTAAGCTACAATGCCCCTATTTGCCCCTATGTCGTTTTTCACATACTACACACTGAAGAACCTACTTATTCAGTATCATCAAGTTTAGCAAAGTAAAAATAATTTCCTAAATCATACTTAGGACACCATATGACTTTATTTTATGTTGTCAATGAAACATACATTGCTCTTTTCCATTAGTTGGTGTTTCTTAGAGTGTCTAACAAAGATCTTCAATCATAGATAAGTTCTTTACTAAAATAAATAAATAAGACTAAAAAAGTCTTTTAGTCTATTTTTTACATTTACTTCTTAATTTCCATTTTTATTTAGGAATTTTAAAATATTCAACTGTTTTTAATTAATTAATTATTTTATAATAAAAAAAGCTTTTTCAATTTTCTCTCAGGAAAATAGGAAGGTAGTGCATATATTCATCGGGGGAATATTATTTATTAAGTCCTCTGAATATTAAAAAATATGTGTATTGTTTGTACAAAAAAAAATGTGTTTATATATATATATATATATATATATATATATATATATATATATATATATATATATATATATATATAAATTAAATTTAATGGTATTTTTTATTTTTAAATCATTTTATCTGAAGAGAAAAGTTGGCATGACCGGGATTCGATAACGGGTCTCTGCATCGCCATAGCAATACGCTACCAGGACCCGTATGCCAAAATAAAACTTTAAATTTGTTTTTTCTGGTTTTCCCGATAAAAAAAAATGAGGGAGTGGCACTGAACTTAGCAGATTCTTTTTTAACTGTATCGGTCCGGTGCTGGATGTCTGTTTATTGCTTGGCTGTTGAAGCCATTGAAGAATTAAAATTTTAAGGCTTCTATTATATTCCCGCTTTTCTTATCAACAGCCATTTTATTCGAAGAGCTTTTATGAGCTCTGAAATTCCTTTCAAATAATTATTTCTATATAAACTTATTTACGTTCGATTTTTCAATGCATTAGTATTTGATATGTATTAAATTGTATGATATTAAAATTTACGATGTTCAGTACTATACCATGTAAAAATCGAATATTAAATTTTAAAAAAAAAGATAAGGACGTTAGAATAGCCGGAAAATAACAGATCTCTCGTCACCCCCCCCATAAAAAAAATAAAACACTATTAAATTTGTATGCCATTTTATTTATTTATTTTTATTCTTTTTGCATTAGAATTCATTATGTAGGATTGAAATTAGAACTTCGATTTTCAAGTAGGTAGATTGCAATCCACAAACGGGATTATTTTGTAGAATATCTTGCCAGAAGTCTAGTTGGTTAAATAAGTGGATTATTTTTCCTTCCAATGGCTTTATAGCTAGTTGTGTTGGAATAATTTGTGCTATTAATCCGTTTCGATTGCTAAGTGATCAAGTGATTTTTTATCAGGCATGTGAAACACTTTATCATATGATACTATTTAATTTTGTCTTGTGTTAAAGAAAATAGAAAAAAGGATAGAATTTTATTTTGTTTGTTAAATAATTATGTTCAGAAATCGCAAAGAATTATATTAGTCAGTAAGACCTGGAAAAATTATTTATAAATTACCTTTAAGCTTTTGTTATGTTGTTACTTTGCTAGGAGTTGCCTTGACAAACTTCGCGGCTGACATCTCTAATCAAGAAATATTGAGCCCTCTAAATACGCTCACAGCAATAAAGCCTTTAATTGAAGAACCTCAGTCGGCAAAGAGGTCACTTAATTGGTAATATATTTTAAATGAAACAACATTCGTATACTAAGTGAATAGTACTAACATAGAAACGAATTTCTAATTACTTAATCATTTGAGAGTAACTACCAAACATTTATGACTTAACAAAAATCATAAATTGCTGGAAGTTATTAACAAAAACCTTTTCTAAAATGGTTTGTAACAAAAGAGAAATGATAGTTTTAATGCTCCCATTTCTTTACGCTTAGTTCTGCTTCAGTCATACGACATGATATTGTTAGCAAACTTTAATTTTTAACGAAATCCTGGCTCCCATTTTTATATTCCTAATGTTGTAAGTAGGAATAAAAGCTTAGATAATGAATTTTTAGTTAATTATATAATTTTTTAGCTAGATTTTCTTCATTACAAACTCCTTACGATACTTAAGCATAAAAGCGAGACGTGGATCTTTCTTTGTCATGTTGCCTACATTCGCTTGTGTGTGAGAAACTTCCCAGTTACCAGCTCAAGTTAAATTGAAAAAGTATAATCCACGAGGGAAGGAAAGTTTCGGATATATACCTTATCCAATCCGTCACAGTTTTCTGCCACTGTTGTATGTGGAAAAATAAATACAAATGCAGATTTAATTTTCTCTGAATATATGTGGAATAAGATTTGGGGGGTTATAACTTGGCAAATACCGTGCTGAAATTGATTAACTAATCTATTTACCTAATGATCAAATTAGGATGATAATTGCTATTGCTTAGTTGAGTAATTATGGCTGTCGATCCATCATCTTTACTTTATATTTTCTGTTCCACACGGCATTTATGGCAAATTTTTAACGAAGTGTTTAATTTAATATTGAATATCATAGGGCTGTATATCTAGCTTACCCGGAAATACCTCTTTTAGGCAATAAAAACATATACATAGTATAAAAACAACAGGGAGAATGTATTCTCGACACTCGAAAAGGGTTACAATAATATAAATATTGGAATAAAACAGTTGGAAAATTCTGCTATTGTTTTTTAAATATTAACCCCTATCCATCATTTTGAACAAATTATTAAAAGTGTTTGCCAAAAGTAATGAAAAATGTCTTGAATTTATTATGGTTAATGGCTATCGAATCAGATCTATATTAGATATGATAAATGAAATAAATATGCTTAATATTGGAGATATAATGAAAACCTTTAAGAATATTATTAGCAAATATTAAATAGTTATAACTTAAAATTCTTATCTTTTAACGTAAACTTAGACTAATTTCCATTGTGAAGGTGCTGATTTCTAAAATGGCAGCCTAAGAATAACTATTATATCCTATCTAAGGTTATTCGACTACCTATTTAATTTTTAGTTTTTAATTCTTCCAGGATAAAGACCTTTCATGATCTTTTGGCATGCTAGTAACTATTTCGTGACACTGCTTTGTTCCCACAGTCCTTTATATGAATTTAACAATGAAGCTATTGTTAGGACAAGAGTATATACAATTAAACAAGTACCTATAAATTGAGAGAATCTTTGAGTTTACATACAACCATCATTCACTGAAATCTTACGTCAATTAACTTAAGAACTATCCAACTATTAAATGTTTTATTAGTATTAGACATAAGCAAATTAAAAAGTATTAAAAAAAACTGTCGAATTTGAAACGTTAAAGAATAGCCAAAAAAGTTCGAAAATTAATACCTCCTTTTGGATCCGCAATACTGCATATTGGTAGTTTAGTTACTATTTTAAGAATGTTGGTAGTGGGATTGCAAATCTCAGCTCTGCGTAAAATGAGAATGAGATCGAATGCTTGGAACATAATTATCTTGCAATAGATTTTTAAATTCATATGTAGATGCAGATTTACGTTTACAACTCAATTCTTAATATCTTCGTTGATATTCTCTGTCCATTGTTCTCAAGGCTACTACTTAGTCATTGTTAGCATACTACTACGTATAAAATACGTTCAGAATTCATGATGATTTAATAAGGGTTCCTGGTGGTTTGTAAGACGTTTGGTTTGTATTCGTCGTCAATTCTTACTTATTGCATAACATAATATATGTTTGTTTGGTTTTTTTAATATCAAAACTATCATTTTTAGAAATTTGTGTTTTATTTCTAGTTGTCCTTCTCCATATGACCTTTTATCAGCAAATGGCCTCACGTGGTCATAGTTTTTATCACAAAAATATTCAGATTATGATACTAATCGATACCCGCCGGAAGAAGATTTAAATGCCCTAACCGTTATTTATATATTTTAAATAAACATTGTTAATACAACTTAAATAAAACATATACTTGATTGTAAGTAAATCGAAGGTATTTTGTATGTATTTAAGACGGAATTGTTAGATACGATAAGTCACTGGAGACATGTCGAAAAATATTTAGGTATTTATTTTTGCTGAGGAATTTCTTCATATTTCAGTTCCCCTCAGCCACACATTCAAAACTCTTCCTCAAAATCATTCCGTTCATCGCCTCGTTCCGTCGGTCAAAGACCGGTCCTTGATAATACAATAAGCAAACAAATATTTAAGAGTAAAAATAAAAACACTATAAACGAAAATATAATATTATTTTAATAAGAAAATCCATTTAAAAAAATCTATAATAAGCATATCCGGTTGTTAAATCTTTATTAGATTTTATCAGAACTTAAAATTATTTTCAATAAATTAGTTTATTCAAGTAATAGCAAATATAAGGAAGACAAACATGGGTAACTAATTTTGCCTACTACTAGAAGTTGTTAATCTACTTATTGTGAAATAAGGCAAATATAAAATGGATATTTTAAAAGCAATGGTAAATAAATAAATTCAAAAATATATTCATTTATATTTCAAATATTAGTGGTAATTAGGTGACAATATTTTTTAGAAATTCACTAACATTTATTTTTTATATTCACCATTATTTCGTATTTAAATTTCAATATCACAGTTAATAATTAAAAAATAATTTCTTAGGCAATAAATAATTGTATTTTTCATTTTCAGGAACATAATTCAAAAACAATTTTTGTTCACACTTTCGCAAGTGCATCAACCATATAAGTAATTAGTTCATTTTCACTTTTCTAGGGGTTGATTTTGTTATCAAAATCCTGACGAATATCGTGATTAATTTCCATACTAAAATAACAACAGCTAAGAACACAGCAATTATAAACATCATAACGTCTAAGAGATGGAGTTGGATGTACGACATGCTGAGAGCTTTCGGTTTAAGAACATCTGGATACTTTATGACGTGCTCAATCCAGAACACAGCTTCATCAAGAGGTTCCACAGCCCTATCACGGAAGATTTCTGACCTTTTTGCCATTTGATCTTTATACCTGCAAAGTTCCATAATTAATAATTATAGCTTGAAAATGCATTTACTTAAAAATTATTAACCATTACAACTATATTTTACACTGGAAACTTTGATCTGATAATTCTAGCAAGTCCGCAGCTTACAAGTTAAGTTAACTATGAAGGAGTGATATTATTTTTTTTTTTTCGATTATATATCTTGGTTATCACTTCTAACTGCCGAATGTAAAAAAATGTTTTTTTTATTCATATTTGATACGTTGCTAAATGACAGGGCGTGATTTAGTTTAAGATTTTAACTCGGCATTGGAAGAAGATTTTTCCTTCAATAAAATACCGTTTAAAATTTAAAATTAACTCTTGACACGCATTGCAATTCAGTAGAGAAGAGAACTATGTCAAAAAATTTCTAGAAAAATTGTGAAACCCGTCTTTAGACATGCCTTTTAGTAAATGTTTCAGACATGCCAATTATAGCATTTCCTAGACGGATACAGCCTCACCAGATGTAGAAAAATCATTACCTGCTCATAAAAAAGGAATAATAACTCCACCTGAAGCTCAAACGTTATTTCAGGAAACAATGGAGAAATATGCGATATAGGATGTCTTATATACAGATCCATCCAAATTTAAGAACGAAGTGCGCTGCTCTTTTATAATTTGTCCCAATAGCCGAAAACTATTCAAATTGCCTGATGTATGCTCCATATTAATATGGGAGGCGTTGGCGATAAAGGAGGCACTCATACATATTGTGTTATGTGGCAACGGGAAGTAGGATGTGGTATCAGTTTCAATGAGTGCGCTATTGGTCATCGAAAATACCAAGCCCAAATCTTCCCCAATAATAGAATAATAGAAATAAGAGTCGTTTGGTGGGGTGGCGAGATGGCCGGAGTGGGCAAACGCGTTGCCCATGGCAACATATGATTGGGAACAAGAAGATAGGAAGTTCAGAACCCGGAGCCAGGGGAACTTTAATAATACTCGGCATCAATCTCGAAAAAAAAACTTTTGGAGACGTATGGTAGCAGTTAAGGGAGAAAGGAATAGGTGCAATTTTCATATGGACCTCCTCACACTATGGAATAACAGGAAATTAACTAGCAGATCAAGCAGCACTTCTAGCAAGAATTCCATAATCAACGAGGTGACAGTAATAAATAAAATTCTTTTCGATGACATCGTTAAGACAATAATACTTGGAATCTTAATACTTGAAACCAATAAGAAGCCAGACTAATAGAGAAAAAACTGACCTTCGTCGGCTAAGAATAGGGCACTGTGAATTCTCACTCGCAAATTTGCTAAAAGGGCTCGAAGTAGAAAGAACAATACAGCACATACTATAAGATTTTAAATTCTTTAAAAACTAGGGACTTTGAAGAAAATTAGATTTGGATCAACCTTAGAGACAACGGGAAAATATTTAAAAACAATACAATATTTAAAGTATTTCGAATATAAATTTTAAATTTAAATAAATTTTAAATAAGTATTTCAAGTATTCAAGTATTTCATTTTAATATTTAATACAAATAAATAAATAATTCGACATATGGGGGAATTAATTAAACCCAAAGTGTGAGATTGGCCCAAAGTAGGAGAGCGATCTTTCCCATGTATAAATTTGGTAATATTTTATTGAAACAAATCATTAATTTATTGAATGCTTACGTCTTGTTCGATAAAACTTCTTTTACCATTCTTGATACATAATCATAGGTTATTTCTCTAGGCCTCAGTATTTTACCGATCCCTGCTTCTTCAACGAACATGAAATTTTTCTCTTGGTCCCCGAAGAAAGGTATGCCAATAACTGGGACTCCGAAGTGCACAGCTTCTACAAGACTGAGGTAGCCACCGTGGGTGATGAAGAGAACGGTGTTGTTGTGGGCTGGAAACAAAATCATTAAAAATTTTATTTTATAAGGAACATTTAATTATGTCATCTTTAATATAAAGCAACAAACGATTGGTTATTAGACAATATAATTGTAGTAATTGAAGCAAGGAAATGCTAAAGGGTAGTGCCTTTGAGAAAATTTTCCAGAAATGGTATGGCTTATATCCGCTAGGAGAACTGCGTTCGGCGCTTACACACATGCTATCTTTCATACGTACGATGAACTACCTACTTATTAACAACTAAAAATTGGAATAACAAATTGGAAAAAACAAATCTTTATATATATTTTTTGGCACTTATACCCTTATGCATTTCCACGCTTCAATTTATATTAAATATCGTCTGTGCTTATTCGTTTATATGCGTATTGAAGATCGAGAAAAAATATACATTCTTTGTCGCCGGTCTGTATAGAAATATTATTTGCAGAATTAGATCTTGTTCAACGTAAATCCTTTCACAGAATAAACATTTTTATAAGATAGTCAACTTAACATTTAACTGGTGAGGTGGGGTCCAGGAGACCTCAGGCCGTACTAAAAGTTCTAGCAATCGGTATTTCTTTATTGAATCGGCTTCCGCATTATAGACATATCCTGGAAAGACATGCCTCATATTTTACAAGTTTTTTCAGTCAGTTATCATCTGCCGTTATTACTGTAGAGTGCTATTGGGGTCTGACAAACCCCACCTCACCACTAACGTACGGATTTTTTTAAATCTTTTTTTTTCAATTCAAAAGTGAAATGTCGGTAAGCGTGTTATTTTCTTCACTGGATCACCCAAATTTAGCTAAACAAATTTTAGAGGAGTTGAAAAAGCCCAGAGAGGATGATCTGCCCATTTCCGATTTAGAAGATAGTGATAATGATGGCGGGGAAGCTGTGGGAAGCGGGGACCTGAAACAAGTGTTAATGAGGTTGTTCAAAAGATAGAGAGATGTAATATATGAAGAGTCCACTGAAGAAAGGGGGAGAGTCAATTTTTTTCGGAATTGTAGTTATATATATATAATTGTTCGTCTAGTTGAGTAGAACATGTTGGTGAATAGAAATAGTCAGAAAAAATGACAGTCGGTTGGTTGGAAAGAACAAGGGATGGAAAGAACCACGTACTCGGAAGAAAGGGGGAATGTCCTCGCGGAAAAACCTAGAATGGGGGAGAGTCATGTTAGAAGTTATATGGGTTGTGTATTAATATCACCATTTCATCAATAAAACAGGGAAGAAAGGGGGAGCGTCCAGGACTATCCCCCTTTCTTTTATGTCTAGATTGTTTTTTTTTTACTAAAACATTTTTTTTTAGAGCATGTTATGTCTGTTCCGGGCAAATTTATGATTTTGACTCGCTAAACAAAAAGGAAAAGGACATATAAAAAAAATGAAGAAAAATGATAAAAGATACTTAAGTAATTAAAGATCCAAACCTAAAAACTCGATTTTCTCGGAAAGCACTCCAAATGACATCCCTCCTTTCTTCCGTGGACTCTTCATATTTAATTGTTCGTCTAGTTGTGTAGAATATGTTGGTGAAAAGAAATAGTCAGAAAAAATGACTGTCGGTTGGTTGCAAGGGATGGAAAGAACCACGTACTCGGAAGAAAGGGGGAATGTCCTCGCGGAAAAACCTAGAATGGGGGAGAGTCATGTTAGAAGTTATATGGGTTGTGTATTAATATCACCATTTCATCAATAAAACAGGGAAGAAAGGGAGAGCGTCCAGGACTATCCCCCTTTCTTTTATGTCTAGATTGTTTTTTTTACTAAAACATTTTTTTTTAGAGCGTGTTATGTCTGTTCCGTGCAAATTTATGATTTTGACACGCAAAACAAAAAGGAAAAGGACATATAAAAAAATTGAAGAAAAATGATAAAAGATACTTAAGTAATTAAAGCTCCAAACCTAAAAACTGGATTTTCTCGGAAAGCACTCCAAATGACATCCCCCCTTTCTTCCGTGGACTCTTCATATGCCACAGAACTAGAGATAGGAAGACTTCTTCGGTATGCTTGAGGTGCAATAAATATTTTTGTGGTGAGTGTTCAGGTTTGGTGTGTAAATTGATTGAAAAATTGTGAATTGAAAAATGTGTGTATATTGATTTATACTTGCACCATAATTATAAGATGTATTATGTTACCGCTTTAATTACATTACTTTTTACTTTCACTTACCTATATATGAAATATATAGTAAGTGGAAGTATTGCGATCGTGAAAAATTTCGACTTCCGGTTTTCAACGGAAATACACGTTTTGGGACCCCCTGAGTCGAAATAACCAAGTCCCGCGAAATGGTCTGTGTGTGTGTGTGTCTGTGTCTGTGTGTGTGTGTGAACAGACTAGCTCAAAAACTATATACCGTGGGAACCTGAAATTGGGTATTTAGTGTAGGTATATGCCCGCGATGTGACAGCAAAAATTTCATCAAAATTGCTCAAAGGGAGGGGGTACTTTATTTAATAACGTTTTACGTTTTTTTCAATTTTCTCAAAAACGGCTCTAACGATTTTGATTAAACTGAGTATTTGATCTATTTATATGACTTAGATATGACTGTAAAAATTTCATCAAAATTGATTACCCGGAGGGGGGACTTTACTTAATAAATTTTGTATCATTCTCACGTGTTTTTTTTATTTACTCAAAAACGGCTTTAACGATTTTGATCAAACTGGGTATATAATGTATGTATATGCCCGAGATACGACTGTAAAAATTTCATCAAAATTCATTAACCGGAGTGGGGACTTTACTTAATAAATTTTGTACCAAATTCACGTGTACATATTTTTTATTTACTCAAAAACGGCTTTAACGATTTTGAAGAAACTGGGTATTTGATGTATGTATATACCAAATATGTAAAAGCCAACATTTCATCAAAATTGGTCCAACTGATGGGGGCACTTTATTTCATGACTTTTTTTCCAATTTTTACCTTTTTTTCGATTATCTCAAAAACGTCTTTAACGATTTTTATCAAATTCGTCATGTTTAATGAAAATTAGATTTTCTTTAATATCAGGTAAGCTGTATCATTATTAAAATGTTCTGAGGGGTTTTTTTTTGGGGGGGGGCCTTTTTTGTTTGTTTGTTTCTTTCTTATAAAGTACCATTGTTTTTGTTTACATGGAGAAATTAACTGTCTCTCGTTACGACTAAAAATAAGAAATGGCTAAATATGACATATGATAAAAATAAAGAGGAGAAAAAAAGAAAAATATTCAGTCAACTCATAAAACTCGTTGAGCCCACGCATGCGGAGTACGCCTTTAATGACAGACCATTGTTCATAATTAAAGCCGTTCTGTTCATTTGAGAAGTGGCAATTAACAAAACGCATTAATTTCTAATCTAAGTAAGTTGGTAAGTGAAAGTTGTGTGTTGCGAGCACACACCAGATTTTTACAAATACATTAAGCTATAAGCCAGTAAATTTTTAACGCAAATCATTAAGTTTTTGTATGTTATTTTTAAATAATTGAAAAAAAAATTAATTATCAGTGAATAAAATGTTTTTAATGATTAATTTTTTTTTTTTTTTTTTTATAAAAACCTTTCTAAATAGGAATGATAGATAAGGAGTTGTAATAAAGCATATTCTCAGTTGAACGTCTTGGATAAATTTTTTAAAAGAATAAAAAATTAACATAAGTTAGTGTCCCACAGACCCCACCTCACCAGTAGGGTATGTAGATTCCACCTCAGGAGTTAAAGGTTAAAAGGTGTTTCTATAGGATGGAATTTGGTGGGTTGAAATAAAAGTATGCCCCTTTAGAAAATTACTGTGAGGCTATGAGACTACACTATATGAGATATAGAACAATGCCACAATGCAACATTGAACTGCCACAATGTCTGAGCATTAAAAATTACGATTCAAGTTTACCATTAATTACTAAATTAATTGTATACTGTTTAATTGTTTATGAATATCTAAAAATGCCCAGTAAGATAAATATTTGGAATTTTATAATAATTGTTATAATTATTATTTCAATTATATTTTAGTAATAATTATTTAACATAAAAAAATAAACGTACCCAAGACATCTTGCTGTGGGTACCATTTTTCCAAATGAACATTTTTTGGAAGTGTTCCGTCATATTTTGCAAGCTCCCACTTCATAAGAACCCTTTGAGGGACTTCTTCGAAGACCTTCATAAACGCATCGACTAATTTTCTATTTTCAGGATGTGATACATTTACGTTAGATCCGAGTGAGAAGTAAATGACACCATTTGACGCACTATCCATGAAAGTTTGGATCCTCTGTAATGATAAAAGTTTTAGCGGTTCCAATTTGGTTTCTGAGTCTTATATTTATATATATGGGTCTTATAAGTATATAGGCTAAACTTTATATCTGTAAGTTATAATAACAATTTTTGCCAGTTGAACTATCTAAATGTGCTATGGTTGAATTTTGTTTCGCTGAAGAACAAATTAATAAACATTGGCTTATAAATAGAAAAATCCAAAATTCTTGGTACATATTCTTCTCTTCCATCTTAGGTGCATTGAATATATTTAAAAACACAATAGTGCTACGTTAAATCGTTAAATAAAAAAATTAAAAAAACATATGATTTGGAATCCCAGACCGTTTGTTGGAACAAACTAAGCGGTTAGAGCGAACTTTTTGGGTCTTAACTTTTCGAGCCCCATCTACAGCATTCCACGAGATTCTACAACGTTCTAGACCCTCCTTACAACTACATATAAGGAGCGATTGACTGAACACTCTTATTGGAATTTTGAAAGATAAGGCCTAACTGAGGTTATTATTCGATGTATCAAGTAAACTCGAGGTTAAAACCAATAATGAATAAAAAGATATTGGAAAAATGTCACTCTCTTTAGATGGAGAAATGTATACAAAATGCTACGAAGAAATCTGTCTTATTGAAATTCTCTATTTTATTTTACTCAAAAGGTGCCCTTACACGTTCGGTTTTTTCGCTGGTTTGGAATGCCGGTCCGGACCGGTGTTCCAAACCGACGAGAAAAAGAAAAATAATTTAATAAACATTGATATATTTATTTTAGTTACAAGATTAAAAAAATAATTTATTATTACGAATATCCGCCTCTAATATGAATCTGTCATCTTCGTCAACTACAAAAAAAAAAAAAAAAAAAATGCAATTAGCGATGTTTTCATTACATATTATTTAAGTTTATTTTCCTCAATATCGGGACGAACATTGTTCCCGATGGATATTTAAATAATATAATTAAATAAAAGTGATTTTGATTTCTTTTTTTGGTCCGATGGCTCGATATAAATTAAGAAATCCTAGCAGTGCAGTTTAACAACATGAATGTAGAGCATCTCTAGGAACTGCCCGCATTACCTATCGTCGTACCTAAGGACGTATCTGCCTCCGTTCCAGGTTTTTCCCCCACCATTTTCCCCCGATGGCTTGGAACGGTGAAAAAACCGAACGTGTAAGGGCACCTTTATAGTCTGTGTCTTGACTATGAAGCTCAAGTCATATGATTTGTATGTTATAAAGTTATCATTTTTGTAACATGCTCGAATATATATGTTGTGATTATTCGTTTGGCATTGATATTGTTATATTTTCGTTAAATAAATATTTGTTGACCCACAGAAGTGTTAAAATAATAACATATTTAAATATATATAAAATAATGCTACTTTTCATAAAAAATAACGTGGCGTTTTCAAATAATATTATATATAAACTCTATATTTTGAAATCATTTATGAATAAACAACTGACAAAAAATAAGAAATATAAAAAAATACATGAAGATTTATTTTTTTTCTCAGTCAATTATAAAAAAAAAAAAAAAAAAAAAAAAAAAACAGTGAATTAGAATATTAGTAAGGCTACAAATCAATACGTGTAAGTAAAAAAAACAGAATAATCAAGTCATATTGAATTTTAAATCACAATTTATTTCTCTGAAAATCCTTCCTTATGTTTTTAAAAATATTATTTATCTGATTCACGGAGATAAAAATCAAAACCAGTACCAAAAATTAATTTATTTATCTAATTAATACGCTATTTGGAGGTTACTAGCTATAATGTGAGTCACCAATAGTACTAATATAAAAAATAAAAAATAATTTTTTCAGCACTTTTCCTCTCATTATGTACCTAAGGCAATTTTAAAGAGAAGAAAACTTAAAAACAGGTTTCTAATGAAGAGTAATGCTGCGGAGGAAAAATATTGCTACTCATGCGGAGGAAAAATCTTTGGGATTTTCCTTAGTATAATAATTAAATTAATAACATTAACAATCATACCGGAATATCAGTCCTTCTGATAAAGCAATATGGATAAAATTATAATGAATGATAAATTTGATGAAGAAGAAATATATCTGTTAGTTAAAAAAGCGAAATTAACTAAAGAGACTATACATGATGGTAAGGACGGCATAAATAATACATGCAAAAGATGCCAAGGACTCCATCTTTACTTAAGGACTACCAACATTTACTTAAGGAAAAAGACTAAAACTAAACCTATTATACCTTGGGTAAAGGTTTTCTTGGTAGAATTGTAACACCACCAACGTCTTTCCTGTGAGGTGGCTTTGGTCCTGGGTACCCAATGGCGTAGTGGTGATTCACTAAGACGAGACTTCTGTTGGACACCATTTGCATGAACGGTGGTCTGGTCTCATGCCCGGTATAGTTGAAATACCGGTCGACAATCCTTTCCATTTCGTTCATGTAATAGTACCCTCCGATAGTCGTCACAGCAGACACGTACGTACTATACAATCTTTGCCAGAAGTTCATATTTTGAGTCGTCTTCACTTTGAAGTCCAATTGATAGGAAGGGTTGTCAGACAGTCCTGCCAATTCGTTCATCCATGCCGAATCACCTTTAACAGAAAGAAAAATACTAAGTTGGTAAATATTTCGCTACCTTTCGTTGGGTTCATAAAATACAGGATAACCCACTTGTAGATATTCCTTTATTTAAAGCCAAAGGTTGGTAAAACCTTCTTTAGTATTGTAAAGCAAATTTTTTTATATATTTATATTTTGCATTTTTAGTAGATCATTATATAAATTTTATAAAACCAATTAATGTCATGACGAATCCCGGGTCCAGCATTCAATTACTTTAAGGTAATCTCGACTGGGATCTCCTCCCATGCTTTCTCTGGATGACAAAATAACATTCGGTGGGTTGCCTTCAAAATGTTCAGTAGTTCTGATGTAGGTTTATTATTAACACCCTCCCCCCGATATTCCCGAAACACTAGAGATCTTGAAATCCTTGAAAATAAAAAAGCATGATAAGAAAAATGAATTAAGCTAGTGAACATTAATTAATGAACATTATTCATCTTCTAGTAGATAAAAAATCCTCCTGTTGCAGATGAACAGTTCTTCGATTAAGGAGCAAAACCGAACTTATTAATAGGCATATTATTTTTTTGCGAATTTGTCTATTAAAGTGAGATGGTCAGTAAACAATATGAATTAAACCAAATAAGAGAGAAAGATTAACATTCGTTCAAGTAAATAAAAAACAAATTACCTGTGGAACGAAACTATTGAAGTGGGCGTATGCTAAAATCAAATTAAAAAATACTATTACGTTTGATGTTGTGGAATGTATTTTACCGAAAAAAATGTCAAATTTAACAAAATATTTTAGTATTTATTAATACAAAAACCATTTTTCAACTTTAAAAAATATTTTCCAAAAGGCAAAAACCGTCTGGTATTTTAAAACTGCTTGTTTACTTTTACTGAAACGGACCTTGAATTTATTTCTACCCAAAATTAAAGTTATAATTTGCATTTTCCTTTCTGAAATATCCAAATGAAGCACATTGCCCTAAAAAATGAAAGGTACAAGGAGATTATTAAATTTCTTATTTACGAAAGAATTTTGTGTATGGTATGAAGGAAATTCACCCTCAAATTTCAGAGAGCTGATTTCAATTTCCAATGAAAATGTGAATACCAGAAGAGATTTAACACTTTCTCGATAAATATGTATAACTTCCTTTGACCATCCAATCAAATTTCAGTAATTTGGAAATAGGGATTATTCGGATTGCTCATGCTCAGAACCAACCTGCTTTCATCAAATTATTATACAATATAGATATATGAATTTTACGATGGGTTCTTACATCTAACTTCTTATACTTTAATACTTCTACTATCTAAGTACTTATACTATTTTATCGTTTTTGTTTTTCTTGTTAGTTAAATTATTCATACTACAAGATATCCAATGTTTTCATTTATTCCCCTTGAAAAATGTTTACCTTTTTATTTTATTTGCGATATATTTTGTTTATTAAATTCCTTAGTGGAAGAAGGTTTAAACTTACTTAAAAAAAAATGTTCTTTAATAATGTTTACATGTTTTCAGATTTCGTTTAAGAAAACAATAAAATGACAACATCTGATACTTGATTAAATGATTAAACTGAACTTTTGCACTGATCAAAGTATTTGGGATTATGACCTTGCGTCTACTTAGGGATTAGGACGAGTGCAGGACATATGAAAATTATTTTTACATAATTGGCATTGGCGTTTCTCCAACCCTGTTTCCAGCCCGTCCGGTATTTCCCAGTGACAAGGTTTATGGTTTCCTCAAAAATTTCCGAGGGTTGTAAACTAATTTACATGGGATTCTTTTCGGGTTTTTCCAAATTAATTTTACCTGCACCTTATTCCTTATTCGAATAGAAAGAAAAATATGAATAAGGAGATAAAGAAGAGTGAATGTGGCAAAAATTATTCAGGCCACCGGGCACGGTCTAAGGCCTCAGACCACAGGGCCTGCAATACACTCGCAGTGCTCAGACGCTAAAGGGTTAAAAGATAAAATTAAAATTAACGTAAAAAAAAGTTAGGTTTAATGATGGAATCACGGAATATCTTTTTGAGAACCAACCGGGCACAAGTTGTCATCTCGTCACTTAAATTCTGTTAATTTCTTTATTGCTGCTACTTGTGTCTTTTTAAAATGGTTAGTTTCAGCACCTTGCTGGCTCCTTACCAATATTAAACAATTAATTAAACGAAACCATTGAATTTGAAAGCTGAAAGAAAAACGTAATAAATTAAGTTTGACAAAAATTAGCATTAGGCTATGTACTTCAGCAACGATTCGTAACTTGATTATTTCAACATTGCTCTTTTTCCCTTATTCCTTTTTTGTTTGGAACTTATCCTCATACTAATGTTCAAATATACAATAAAAATAATTTTATAATAAAATAGTATTGATTTCTTACCTAACGGCATAATATCGATTCCTATTGCGTTGAACTTGTGTATGAAAGCAGATATGTATTCCTGAACAAAGTAAGACTCAGCCAACACAACGTCGAACTTTTCATCCGAGTGTATCAGTTTTTGTACTCTTGAGCTCTCTAATGTATATGGTATAAAGTGGAAAGAAAATTTGAAAAGATTTTTCAAATCTTCGATGATAGTGACGTCAACTAAATCTGTCACGTTTATAGCACCTAAAAAAAGAGTTAGTTTATCAGTCGAATAAGCTGAATAAGAGAATTAGAAGATATACTTTATAGTCTCAGGACTATGTTTATTTAAGTCATACCAGGGAAATTGGGTAATTCGCCGGAGAGATCCACCTGTACTATCCCGGGTGGGACAGTTCCTTCAAAAGGGTAGCCGGTGTAATAGACCACCTCGTGTCCTCTCCTACCCAGTGCTTCCATGATCGGCCTGTAGACGTAGTGGTGCGACTTAACAGCTAACGGGAAGAAGGCCAAGATCCGAGCGGCTTCGGTGTAGCCCACCAGCAGCAAAGGTATCAACCATATCCAAACTTGCATTGCTCTTGAAATTTCGAACGAAAGAAGAGTATCTAAGATAAATAGTAATCTAAAGTATTAATTAATCTATTATGTTTAATCTATATATTAATATTAATTAATATATTTATCTGAAGTAAAGAGTATCTTAAATGTCTATAATTGATACGTTTGATTGCAATAACTAAAGTGCAGTGTGGTATGCGCCGAATTTAAATATGATGATAGATTAATACAAAGTTGTATTAAATCATGAAGATTTAATACAACTTTGTCGGTCACCCGAATGCAGAGTTGGGCATATTTAAATAAAAATGTAATCATGATTATGACTAGTAATAAAAAATGTGAATATTGATTGTAATCATCATTCACAAATCATTCTTTCACTGGTCGTGGAGTATTCATGAATATAATGTATTCAACAATCATGAATAACCATTATTCATTATTAAATTTTAGTCAGTAATCATGATTAAGAAGAATTCATTATTCATGATTACTGATTACTCAATAATCATGACCAATAGGAATTCATTACTCATGATTACAAATCATCCATTGATCATGAATAATTTATATTCATTAATCATGATTTCAAAAAAATCACATTTCTGAGTCATTAGACCTTTACTAATACCCATTGGAATCAGGGTCTAATTCTTTACTTGTGACATCAAATGCTGTTCAGTTGACTACAACCAGTGCTTAGGACTTGTCCTTGCTCATTAGAACAACTTTTAATAGAGGAATGCATCCTCGTCTTTTAAATTTAAATGAATAATGGTTATGAATATATTATAATCATGATTGATGATTGATGAATATTTGTTATTCATGATTGATGAATATTAGGTATTCATGATTGATGAATATTATATTAATCCTAGCTCATGAATATATTTTATTCATGAATAATGACTAACTGAATTTATCAGTATTCGTTAATCATGAATAACTGAATACCAGTTATTCATTATTCATTTCAAATGAATACGATAAACACTCAATAATGATTGAAAATACACCGCACTGATTATGAATAATGGTTATTCATTATTTATTTGTTTTATGATTACCAATTATTCATATTCATTAATCAGTCACCCATCCAAGTACTAATCACCCTCAACGTTACTTAACTTTGATGTCCTATTGCAAGCGCCTTTGTCCACTCGGCTATCACGGCCCTATAGTAAATGAATATACTAAGCATTATGTAAAGACATATTTCAACTTTTAAATAGCAATAAGTATATATTTTATAAATATATTTTAACAATTAATTGAACCTTAAAAGGTTTGAATACTTCGAGAATTTCACCTGCCTGCCCTCCCTATACGAAATCATGCGGACTCCCTTGATATGGGGGTTAAGATTAGCAGTTGCCGATGAATTTTGAGGAATGAACAGTTAAATTCTATTTGGAGTACCCCCCAAAAAATCCCTCGTGCTATTGTTGACGATGTTCTTTAATTCTTAAAAGGAAATCAGTAAATTTTACAGATCTTGTAAACAATCCACTAAAGCATTATCTAGAAATGGTTTTCAATATGCCGCTAAAAATTCCATTCCATCGCGAAGTTTCTCCAGTTAAATCTGAGAGTAAAGTAAGAGAGATTACAGCTAGATATTACAACCGTGGAAAATGAGACACCGCTGTTGGCGGGATATTTCGATGTAAGCCAATTAGAATTAAAGAGGTGATGCTCCAGACATAAAACATGCTCGATGTGCTAACAGATGACGAACTCTCGAATAATATGTAGATTTGTGTTTTTTGTAATTACTTACTATTAAACTTTTTAATAATTTATAAAATATAATAATATAATATGGTTTAATACAATTACTGTTAGTATAATATTTTACAAAAATCAAATTATATAATTTGATTGATTATGTGTACTTTAGTAATTTCCTAATTTAATTTGCATATCGTATAATAATTAAATACCCAGTTCATTCAAAGGGCAAACAAAAAATGAAATTTTGTTGACCAATCTAATCATGTACCTAATTTAACATAAATATATTTCCCCGCATAAGTTTTATTTCTTTAAAGGGTAATTTTAAATTCATTATTGTTTATTTTTATTCATTCTATACTGCTGGTTGAAAGCTTAGTATTTTAAAGTATTTTATGACACTTAAGAAATATTTAATCTAAATATCCATGTATCTTTTATTCATGATTGTGATGTTGCCAGGTCATATAAAAAAAAAAAAAAATACTCCTGAGACAATCAAAGTGGTTTTCAGAAACTATTTATAATAAAATAATTATGATGAATATCTGAGGGGTATATTTCCAAATTTAGGGGTAAATATAATTCCACTAGATAAATTATATTTTGAAATAACGCAGGATCTTTTATTTTTTAAATCTGAATTTGATAGGTTAAGTTAAAATATGAGTTTGTTTTTTAGAGCATAAGTTTAAGTTTTCAACCAGAAAAAAAATATAATTTAAATTCGTTAGTTTCATGGAATGAAATCATAAATAATTATTGATTTTTTTAATTTATTTTAATTATTTACCTTTTTAAATTTTCGAGACAGTATTTCAAACTGGTTGGAGGATCCCAATTACCAATGCTGCCACATGTTAGGCCACAGCCGAGACTCACTCAATGATCTGCTCCTCCTTCCAACTACCTCTGGCCTTGAGTCATAATCGGTCCTTAACGAAAAGGCTAGTATTACGTAAGTGTGTGTGTGGAGATAAGAAAGAGATCGTTTGATGATATCATCCTAAATGATATAGCATTATTTTTTTTTTCGTCCGTGTATTTGTTTATTAAATTTTCAAGATTATATTTGATTTGTTATTTTAGAAATAAAATTTATTTTGCAATATATACTGAATCCTCTTTGAAAGCATTCAGAATGATTTCGTAAAATATTCCTCTTGCTATCACATTTTCCATTTATAATCATCCAAATATTTTCATAAATACCAGTAGCAACACCTATTTCCAACTTCAAGCTCAAGCAAGCTACCTCTTATGCTTTTCCCGATTCGTAAATAAATAAATGTTTTTGCCCATATAGAATGCTTATAAATATGTATATATTTATAACTACAATGTTATATACCTACATAATTATTTTTCTTCTTTTGACCACTTGTAAAACGAGCGAGTGACAAAGTGATTGACTTGTCCGGGATATGTGCTTGTTGGGCTTGTGGCAAGAGTACCGTACCAGTGACAAGGAAATTCGGGTTGGATTCCCGGCCAAGGACAATATTTTCTCTTCTTAAAAAAATATTTAAAAACTACATAGAATTTTGAAGTTTTTAACGAAATTCCCACCATTGTTTATATAAAAAGAGTTGTATTCACAATCATTACTGTGATATTGTCAATGAAATCTTCACATAACTATTCTTCGGCATCCGGACTTTAATGTTCAGAGGCAAGATGATGAACTGAATATTATTACTAAGCTCAATTTCATTCGGACTACTTAGTTATACACTGAAATAAAAGTTATGTTGAGTATGCGCTATTCAGAAGTTACTCACAAAAATACAAACGCTAAGGACTAACCGACCAACATATTAAATAAAATAAATTTTCTTGTATTAGTTCTCCAATTTTTTAGTAAGTTATATTTTAAATACTGATGGCGAGCCATTTTATTGCGGTATTTAATTTATCTTACATTGGTAATTAATTGATTTCACATGATATTAACTCATGACATATAAATTCTAAGAATAATTTGAAGATCAGGTAATCATTTTTTTTTTTTTTTAAGAAAAGTTTCTTGCTTCTTCTAAAATTATTTGTAGATCCGTTGCATCAAATCTTGGAATACAGTTCTTCGAAACTTGAAAAACTCACATAATTTTACTTAAGAACATAGTTTGACTTATTTTATAGTAGTATTAATGAAATATATTGAGAAATAAAATATCTCCTTACAAATTGGCATAGTTGATTATGTTTCAACTGCAAGTAATTTACTTACAACGTAGGTTACAGTTGAGAAAAAGATGTTAAAAAAATAAAAATACAATTGTTGTTGGAAAGTTTTATTAAATTAAATTTAAGTGAAAGTTTGATTTGAGATTAGTATTTTATTTATAAATCTGTTTCAGTTTATTATATGACAATTTGGCTTCTTTTCTCTTTTACAGGGGTTGATTTTCCTTTGGAACCGTCTTGCATGCTTTGAAAACAAGAGCTAAGAACACACAAATTAAGTACTTATTAAACCATCTATTAATTATTAAACCCTAACATATAAGTTAGAATATAAATTTAACTTATTAAATCCAGGCTAAGAAAAAAAAGAACTAATCCTTTTCCCTGATAAACTCATGAATCTTCAACTTCAAATTAAATCAGTTTCTTTTCACTTTTCCAGTGATAGATTTTCCTTTCGCAATCCTTACAAAAATCGTTATTGACCTCCATACTATGATCACAACAGCCACGAGCACAGCAATTATGAACATCATAACATCTATGAGATGGAGCTGGATGTATGACAAGCTGAGAGCTTTCGTTTTAAGAACATCTGGATACTTTATGACGTGCTCAATCCAGAATACAGCTTCGTCTAGAGGTTCCACAGCTCTGTCACGGAAGATTTTAGACCTCCTTGTCATTTCTTCTTTGTACCTGTGTAAAGTTCAATGATCCAGAATTAGGGTTTGTTTTTTTTTTTAAATCAATTGTCGAAGTAATAAATATATAATTACCCAAAATAGAAATCTTTTTACTTTATATATTACAGTTAAAATTATTGTAATATACGGGGCACAAATAACCTGTTGACCTATTCGTCTTTATGTTTATCTTTCCAACCGATTTCTTATCTTATTGACTAGCATTCAATAAATGCAGAAGTAATTATGTATGAGGAATAATTGTGAAAAGTATAGAACATTTTTCAATAACTTTTTTTTTTTTTCTTCATTTGTGAATCCGTGCATAAATGAAGTTTTGACAATTATCAAATCCACAATTTCTTAAAAAATAATGTATGGGAGCTTTTTTTTTTCCAAAAAGTAAAGAAATAGAAAATTACCTTACGTCTAGATTGCGATTTATACAGAGACGAAGGTTTCTATTGTCGATTTTGTTGCTGGATATTTAATTTATCTAGTTGAAATTATTGTAACAATTTTTCAAAATAAAATCGCTTGTCAAAATACGTTTTTCATTCGAGAATTCATGGCTGTTTCTTTCATTTTCCTGTCAATCCCGGTGGCTAGTCATTTATTTATCTTAATTTAATGAATTTTGAAGTGCAATGTAGACAATGCTCCCGAAATTGGCAGATAGTTTCGTTTTTTAGCTAGATATATTTTTTGTTATTCAAAGTATGCCATAGCATGATAATCAGTAAAGGTCATTATTTTTATTAGTCATAAAACACCCTTTTCTTATTCTTGGATCAGCAGTGCACATAAGGATAACGGTTTATTCAGATAAAGAGTCTGTATCAATATGGATTTGAATAACTTTTTTTTATGCGAAAAATTCTGTTTCACAACGTCAAACAATTAGTAATCTAATCACTAATCACAATACAAATTAGTAACGACGTCACCAAAAATAACTAATTGTGTCAATTTCAATGCTACAATGTTCAAGGCAAGACTAATCTCCTAGTCTCTTGCTCGCTTTTTATATTTATTCTGAGATATAGTTCATTCCCGTCACACCTAAAACATTGTAATTACTTACAAATTACGGATATTTAACAGTTAGTTAATTAATTTTATCTCAGGAGAAAATGTTTTCCAATGCTAGGATTCGAACCCGAGGCTTCCAAATTACTGTTAGGTGGGCTAAACAACAACGCTACCCGTATGCCTGCCTACCTTCTTTCTTTAATAATCCCATGTCCGCAGGCAATGCGGTAAGACCCCTGATTCAAATCCTGAACAAACGTTTCTATTTAGATGAAATTTTTTAAAAATTATAAACTATTAAATTTAATTAGAACATGTTTAACGATAACTGTTCATCGAGTTTAGCCAAGCGTCCAAACCCGATTATTTTGCAGCAAAGTGGCGTGGACATGTGATCAGTAAAGATGGAAAGTAGCATAGTTGATAACCGCAACACGATAGTGATGTGGTAGACTCGGGATCGAATTCGGTCATTTCCATTCATTTAAGGTTACTTACAAAGTATTAAAACAATTAACTATTAAAGATAATAGGAAACGTTTTCTTCAATCAAAGCTTTACTTACTTTTTATTCAATAGAACTTCCTTCACCGTTCTTGATACTATTTCATAGTTTATTTCGGCAGCCGTCAGCATTTTACCGATTCCTGCCTCTTCGACGAAGCGGAAATTCTTCGGTTGGTCTACGAAGAAGGGTATGCCTATAACTGGTACTCCGAAGTGCACAGCTTCTACAAGACTGAGGTAGCCACCGTGAGTAATGAAGAGGACTGTGTTGTTGTGGGCTGGAAAAAAGTGTAGAATCTAGGGTTTAGTATGTATCTGTAGTATCTGTTTTTTTACAGTAACTATTTTGTATTGACACATAACCAATAAAATAGCCGTATGTCTTATAATTGCGTCTAAAATAAACAATATTTTGTAAAAAATATTTTATGATTAAAATAAAAACTACAAATTTATCCCTTAAAGTTCAATGCTAGAGGAGTTATTGCCGTGATGAAGCACTTTTAACTTTCTAATTTCAAGTGAGTACAAAATTGTTCGTAATTGAAAATTAGGTGGAAGTTTTATTGAATCCAATAAATTTTTCACCTAATAAAAACGTTACTACTACTTCACCATTACCGATTCAAATGGTTGTTATATAATATATATTTTTTACTTTTTTTTTTTTTTTTTAATTTTGATTGAAGTTATGAATTATAAAATCATACTATTCATTTAGAGTATATTTTATGAAATTATCTATCAGGTTAGTATTATTATTACTTACACCTGATTGTTGCACAATTGCGATGCTCGTAAATCACAATATGAAAAAAAAATATTACTAACTGTTATTTGAAATTTTATGTTTACTAAAGTTTTCTTATTTCATTTCTAAATTATTTTATACCTTGAATTGTTTCCTGTTTGCCTGTTATTTGCTTTTGAAATGGATAATGTGCTGATTTTTCATAATTCTAATACAAATTAAATATTATTTTTGTAATTGCTGAGTGCCTGACAGACGTTTTTTCATCGTGATAATATTTTAAAGTTTACAGTTCCAAACATAAATAATGTCAGTTTCAAGAATGAAAAGTTAAGTGGTATAGATAGATAATATATATAGGAAGTACCCAAGACGTCTTGCTGCGGATACCATTTTTCTAAATGCACATTTTCCGGTAGATTTCCCTCATATGTTGGCGTCTCCCACTTCATTAGAACACTTTGAGGAAGCTCTTTGAATACCATCATAAATGCATCAACAAAGTGTCTGTTTTGAGGATGTGACACATTTACGTTCGATCCGAGGGAAAAATAAATGACTCCGTTTTCAGCTTCATCCATGAATTTTTGGATTCTCTATAAAGATAATAATGGATACAATGACCTATTTACCTATCTACATATAAATCATTAAAAAAAATAAGGGTTAGTAATAATCATTGGCTTTTATTCTAGTGCATGATAAGGTGTCCCAAATTATTATTTATCATCCATCTGTAAATTAAAAGTTATTTACAGCCACTTCCATTTATTTAGTAAGACAATATTTATATAGCACTTTATCTCCGTATGAAATTATTTGCAGAAAAAAAGGAGGTTGTCGGATTTTTTATTGCCGCAGAAACCATACAGGAAAGTTTACTTCGTAATTTTTTCCTTGATTAGTTTATTTTCTAAATATGTTTATGCATAACTAGAATACATACACTGAAGGTTATAAATAGAAGTTGTGTGAATAATTGAGCATTTCAAGTACCAGACTAGACTAAATATTAAATTTTGTTAAGACAACAAAAATATTTTAGAAATAAATTATAGAAGAGAAGAGAGTTAAGAAGAACAAAAGGCAAGAAACGACGTTCTTTTACTTCTCCTAAGATAATCCTCACAGCAGTGTCTTTTGAAACACTATATCCACGTTTCTCATTTTTTCTAGAATTATTGTTGACACTTAACTTACGAGGGAATTTTTCATGTAATTTTCCATTGGTATATCAAGATTGTAAGATGTTTATCTGACAATGATCCTAGATTAACTTAAGTGAATGTTCAATGAAAACGCTTAACAGTATAATTTAAAATAAAATAAATATCATTAAAGTTATAATTAAAAATCACATATATTCAAATAGATAATTATTTGTCATAGATTTGCCATGCATAGTGGCAACGATGCAATCGAGTACGTGCATTGTATATACATAAGTTAGGAAATGAACAAAAATAGACGATACCATTGGTAGAGGTTTTCTTTGTGTAATAGTAACACCACCGATATCCTTCCTATGTGGTGGCTTCGGCACAGGGTAACCCACGGCGTTGTGGTAATTCATCAAAATGAGACTTCTGTTGGACAACAATTGCATAAAAGGAGGCCTGCTCTCGTGCCCCGTATAATTGAAATAGCGGTCGACCATTCTCTCCATTTGGTTCATGTAGTAGTAGCCCCCGATGGTAGTCACGGCATACACGTACGTATTGTACACTCTCTGCCAGAAGTTCATATTTTGTGTTAGCTGGGCTTTAAAGTCGACTTGATAAGAAGGGTTGTCCGGCAGTCCAGCCAATTCGTTCAACCATCCCGAGTCACCTTCAATCCAAATAATGTGCGGAGTTAGTATAAATTTATTTCATTCTAAAAATACTTTTTATTTACTATTTTCTGTCCTCTGCTATAATATCAGAATAATGCAAAAAAAAAAAAATATAAACAAGTAATTTCAATTTTTTGTTTGTTACTGAATTCTAAATAATATTTCTAAATGAATTTTAAAGCTATTATCGATATTCTTGTTCTTAATCATGTTAATGATTATTAATTAATTGAATTTGAACTTAATACCTATTGGAAAAATAGGTAATAATATATCTATTCGTACAAAATATAAAAGAGGGATGAAAATTTCTTCAGTACTTCACCACCAACCGTTACATTAGTTCTTGTGAAATTTGAAAAAAATCTACAGGTATTTTTAATCATGATTTTTTGTGTTTCTGGACCTATTTTTGAGGGGTTTAGAGACCAATAATTCAAAAACGGGTAGACATATCTCAGTAATATTTCACAATTGTTCTAGTAGATGGGTCATTCTCACCAAAGTGGGCACTTTTTACGGCGTTTTTATTTTAAATTTTATGGTTACAAATAAACTTTTTTTTCGGTGTAATACTATTCCTTAGACTATGAAGCAAGGAGTCGACGTGGAAGAACACCAATTCACGTAAGGATGACTAAAAAAAAATATTAAATTATAGAATGATTAACCAGACCTTTGGATTAAAAAGATCGCAACAGGGTTTGCAAGACAGCATTGATGTCCTCTTTGAATACATTTCGTATAAATAATGCCTCTATAATAAAAGACATAGTGCATACTTTTTACATGGTAAATCGGTTTTGTCGTTCAAGCGTTATGTTTTTTTCGCGCAACACTGCATTATCATTGTACACTCTCGCTTTGTTTTTATTTACTAGTTTCCTTCCACGTATGCATTGAGGAGTGGGTGGGTCTATATTCGCACCAGCAGTTGAACGAGGAGATTTTGTATCATCAAATCAACTCCCAATTCAAAATTTTTTTCTTAACAAATATACATTAGAATTTGTTCTCAGTCGAAATTCACGGAGAGTCATTTCACAAACATCATTTCCTTTTTTTGTCGCCTTATTTTATATTTTTTATTCTCTTTCTCAGAATAATTGGATCATTTCCTTGTTTTGATATCGAAATCGTTCAAACACGTCCTCTCTTGACTTGTATTTTATTGGGGGCATTTTTTTTTTACTATCTGAAAGAGTAATAAGTTTGTTCCAAAAGTTTTTTTTTTTTTTTTCCTTATTATTAAGGACTGATGATGCTTTAAAAAAGTTGAGCAGCAAAAGAAAGCTTCAATCTACGTCGCTATCTTCATTTCCCTGCAGAATTTTATTTACAGTAAGACAGGGGAATGAACGACAGGGGAATGAATTTTTAAGGTTTATTTGATAACCGTTCAAAGGGAAAAAAATATATAATAATGATATTTGAATAACGAAATCTGTGCTACAAAATCTTGTATCTCTCAAAAATTAGAAAAGAAAAACTTGCCTGACCAAAACTATAGAGGACAGGGGAATGAAGACTATTAAACGTAACCTCTCAAGTTTGAGAACTTATTTGCTTCTGGAGAGCTTGGATTTGTACTTAGTTTAAGTTAACAGTTGGGGTTGCTAAGGGAAAGACCCCTTTTTGCTGACTATATATTTTTCACTAATTTCCCGCCTGAATAGTGTGGTGGCAATTTAATTTTAAAAATTGACAGGGGAATGAAAGAAAACCTGTGGGACATCATAAAAATTAGTTTTTTTCAATTCTAATCCTTTATCATCAAGGATTCGACTGCTTTTATGAAATTTTACAGTATTTTAAGCAAATTGAACAGAAAAAAAAATAAAAATTGACCTAGTGTACGGACACGGAACTCTTACTTTGAGCAGAATTAGACCTCGGGACATGACAGGGGAATGAATTTCGACCTTTTTCTGGTGTTTTTAAGATACGTGTGTTATATAATTAAAATAAAGTCGTATGGGGTCTACCTTTACAACTCGCCTGGATTTACAAAATTGATGTCTTAGAGTCCTAAGTTTTTCTAAATCGCTATAAACGGCCTGGGACACAAAAGTGCCCTCTTACGTGAGAATGACCCAGATACAAGTAATACCCATATACTAAATTTCAAGAAAATCCGAGATGGTGAGATTCAAAATGATATATTTTTGTACTACCCTACTACGAAGTTCAAGGCTCGATCATACCTTAATGATGAACCGTAATGAGAAAATGGTTTCTCGAAAAACAATTCATGAAGCAGAGAAACATTTGCCCGTTTACCGTATGCTTGCATCCAACTATCAAATAAGAACCAAAACATCAACATTATTTACATATGTAGGTATTTATGACTTTAAATGGCAATTGAGAATGAAGATTCTTAATCACCAGTATGCAAGCAGAACCAATTTATACCTCTTTGTGAATACAGCAGAAAAAGGATTATAGTTCCAAGAGTGTTTATTATTAACTTATAAATAATTATTCTAAATTCTTTATGATCAAATTGTATATAATTATTCATTCTAATAAGAAAAAGCTGATTGCCATTACTTACCTAAGGACACGATGTCAATTCCTATTGCATTGAACTTGTGAATGAAAGCAGATTGGTATTCCTGAACGAAATATGATTCAAACAATACAGCATCGAACTTTTCATCTGAGTGTATCAGTTTCTGCACCTTTGGGCATTCCAAAATTAGTGGTGTTAACATAAATGAGATACCGAAAAGAGTACCCAAATCCTGGATGATAGTGGTGCCGACTAAATCCATCACATTAAAGGTAGCTATCAAAAACATAAAAATTTTAATCACGTTGACTTTATTAAAAATCTATAATTTATATCATGACTGAATTTATAGGTATTATACAGTGAAGATCGGGTAATTCGCCGGAGAGATCGACCTGTACTATCCCCGGCGGAACAGTTCCTTCAAAAGGGTAGCCGGTGTAATAGACCACCTCGTGTCCTTTCTTTCCCAAAGCCTCCATGATCGGCCTGAAGACGTAGTGGTGGGATTTACCCGCTATCGGGAAGAAGGCCAAAAACCTAGCGGCTTCGGTGTAACCCACCAGCAGCAAAGGCAGCATCCAGAACTTCATTGCTAAGGGTATTCTGCAACATTCAAATCAGGGTATTCTTTAGCATAAATTATATAGAAGTATCTAATGTGGCCGAGTATTGGGATGATTGGGAGGAAATTGGTGCAAGATGGTTTTAAATTTTAAAAAGGCTTTTTTTCCAGTTAATTGCGAACCAATTATGGGGGAGGGAAGTCATATTTGGTCGAATTCAGAAGATACAACAACTAATACGAATGCTCTAGGAGCTGCAGCGGTAACACTTGAAAGTACCTTCTTCATATAATATAGTTCTAGTGAGACAGTAGCATCCATCCATAGTCGCCTCAGGTACCAATCTTCGATCTGGCCCCTTGGAAATTGATGTGTTGCTGAACCTACTTAACCCTTTAACCGGGGAGTTCCCTTTTAAATTACGCATAGTACAACGGGCGTGAGCTCTTTCACTAGGACGTGTATATACGTCCCGCCCGGTGCAATGTAACTTCATATTATTATTTTTTTCATTTATGCTTAAAATAAATGGGAAGGCTGTGAAATATATTCGTTTTCGTTTATTTATATATAAACCACAAAGGAAAACACAAAATGACAAACAAATAGAAAAGAATATCAACAAAAATATAAAAGTATCGAATTAGGAAATTATAAATTTACAGCCTTAACCTATTATAAAGAGTACAAAATATATATATATAAATATAAATTAAATATATTATTATTATAAATATTATAAATTATATATATATATATATATATATATATATATATATGTGTGTGTGAGTATATAATATATATGTATAAATTCACGTCGTTACATGTATCGATGACTAATCACTCTGTTGTACGAAAATATAAGTCCCACCCATTCCAGGGCACAACATATATTTCAAGGACGTATACATACGTCCTGCCCGTTCACGGTAGTGTTTAGGTTGGACGCCTATATACGTCCCGCCCGGTTAAAGGGTTAAAGAGGTTAAGATCTGTGCCACTGACTACGTCAGCGATTCAAATGTGAACTAGAAATCACTAAAATAATTTAAACTCTTAACAGCGGGAATCAGAAGGGAAAAAGGAAGGGGTGTCATTTTGAACCATGCACCTTATCTTTACCCGTTGGCTCCCTAGATCCTACAAAATCTAAGGGTGAGTCTAAACTTTTGACTGGTACTGTATTGAGTGGATTATTAGGTTGTTAATTGCTAATAAATATATAAGTGTACTTTATGAAAAAAATTCAAATTCATAACATTTATATTTAATAATTATTAAATACTTAATTTTTTTGTAATTTGTTTATACTTTAATATATTTCTAACAAAAAATAAAACAATATTACAATAATGATTAAAACCATAATAAAGCTTAAAGGCAAACTACATATCGTGCATCTAACGTGCAATACATATTTTCTTACATACGCTTTCATAGATATTTTTTTAATAGATTTCAAGCAGATAGTAATACAAAAAACAATGCATTTACTTGTATTTTTATATGCTACATGGACATGGCCACATCTTGTATGTATAGGTAAAATTTGATCATGATATGTTATGATAAGTGCCCTTATTGCACCTCGATGTATGCAGAACTAATTTTAATCTGCTTTTAAACTTTAAATTCATGCGATTTTGAAATATGACGTTCTTCTAAGGAGTGGCCTTGGGAAGACATTTAATTCTTGAAATAAAACCTTTACACGATTAAAACTGGTCGATCTTGAAATAGGCTAAAAATCATGACTTAGCTTACCTTACAGTTTACATAAAAAAAACCATATGAATGACCTTGGAAGGGAGAATAGATGTGACAACACCTTACATAACTAGGAAGAAAAATACCTTTGATGGTACTAGGTTTTATTGTGGTTCGCACGATTATACTTTACACAAACATTACTTTACCTCTTTTCTAAATAAGTTAGTAAAAATTACCACATTATGGATTAAGGCAGCTAACAGACCCCACAGCTAACTAGCAATCTTATTTATAAATATGAGAAGCCAAGAGCTTGAACAAAAATAAGGATTAGGAACATTAGAATCAAAGAAGAAATCGATCCTTAAAATTTTCACATTTTTATAGTAATTGGTCTTTTGTGAGTAGGAGAATATATTTCGATGCCCTTAAAGTTGATTAAACTTCAGCATCTGAATTTCCACAATTAATATAAACGCATCAAAAATTCTGCCTTTAAAAGTGAAAGTAGAAGGGCCAAATGTTATATTTTCGATATTCGTGAATTCGTACTATCGTGGGTTGGTCTGCATACATATTATTTATACCACGAAGCGCGCCAATAGAATCGGATACGATTGCGATGTGTTCGATGTTTTGTTCTGTAACATCGAACACATCTGTCATTGTAAAGTATAGTGCGGATGCTATGGCGTTCAATTCGGAGGTGTAAATACTGAAAAGGTGGTGGAGCTTCTTTTTGTGAGTTGATGAAGATGTAACAAATGCGGATGCTGTTGCGATATCTGATTTGGAGCCATCCGTGTAAATCACTATGTGGTTTGGGAGGGAGCGAAGTAGTTGTTGGAATTTGTCATGATATTCGGATGGGGCAGTACTATCTTTACGGAATTTGGATAGGTCTAGATACAGCTTCGGAGGTTGGTAGGTCCAAGGCAGAGTATTTACATCTGGAATGTTGACGGAAATGGTCTTTAATTCATTGACAGCGGATGAAAATCTTTCTGCGACGGGTAGTGTTACATTTGGTTTTTGTTGAAACTTCCTTGAAAGTTTTGGCGCGAAAAGTTATTTGTAGGTTGGATGTAAAGGCTGTAAATATATACGGGACATGTAGTTTGTCTTCTAAATACTAAGGGTGGAAGTCCGGATTCAATGCACAGGCTTAGGATAGGGCTGGTCCTGAAAGCACCTGTTGCGATTCGAATACCAGTATGGTGGACGGCATCGAGCTTTGATAGACATGAAAAACGAGCTGAGCCGTACACAAAACTCCCATAGTCCAGCTTCGAGCAGATAAGGGCCCTGTAAATTTTTAGCATTGTATATCTGTCAGCTCCCCAAGTTGTTCTACAAAGAGCTTTCAGAATTTTCATTTTTTGTGTGCATTTTTCTTTGAGAAAGTTTATGTGACAATTCCAAGACAGTCTTCTATCCAATATGAGCCCTAAAAAACGATGGTTGTCGACAAAATGTAATGTTGTATCTCCTAGGGTAAGCTCCAGTGATATAAGCGTTCGTCTTCTGCGGCTGAAGTGTAAGCATTTTGTTTTTTCTGTGGAAAATTTAAGGCCAGACTATCGGGACCAATCACTCAATCGGTTTAACGCTTCTTGAAGCTTCCTTTTTATGTCTTCAATGTCGTTAGAACGGTATAGAATGGCCAGGTCGTCGACGTACAGCATTACTTTTATCCCCCTTGGCAAATTTTTTCCTAAGTCATTGATCGACAGGGCAAATAGAGTTGTGCTGAGCACACATCCTTGTGGTACTCCATTCTTTTGCTCACTAATTTGGGATAGGGTGCTTCCAATCCGAACCCTGAACGTCCGGTGAGATAGAAATCGCTTTATAAATTTTAAAATATTGCCTGTGAAACCGAGATTTTGTAATTTTTTTAGGATATCATTTCTATTGGAGTGGTCAAATGCTTTGAGCATATCGAAAAAGATAGCTATTGCCTGTTGGTTTTGAATGAAAGTATACTGAATTTCTGTTTCTAGTTGGACGATGTGGTCAATCGTTGATCTACCTTTGCGGAAGCCGCATTGAAAATTTTGTAAGATGTGGTTTTTTTCCAGAGTCCACACTAGCCGTTTGTTGACCATGCGCTCCAATATCTTGCATAAGCAACTGGTCAAAAATATTGGGTGGTAACTGGATGGTTGCCGGTCTTCAGGATTGGGACGATTTCTGACTAGCCAGATTTTAGGGAACTCGCCTCTTTTCCAAACTTCATTATAAAAGTCGAGCAGCCAAATCAAACTATCATGCGGTAGGTGTTTGATCATCGCATAATGAATACCATCTGGGCCTGGTGAGGATCCTTTCAAATGCCTAAGTGTGAATTGGAGTTCCCACATGGAGAAAGGGCGATTATATTCTTTAATATGGCCTTCTGAGTCACCATTAAATGCATCTAAGCAGTGTGTCGGTTCAGAAAATGGTTGATTTGAGGGTGTATTAAATACTTGTGAGTAGTAATCGGCAAATATTCCAGAAACTGTGTCGGGGTCATCAGTAAGTTTTCCATCGTGTGATAAGGTGTATCGGGTGGTCGAGTAGTTTTTATAAACGTTTCTTATTTTATCCCAGACTAAGCTTGCTGGTGTGGAAGAGTTTATTGTTTCAACATAATGTTTCCAGGATTCTGATTTTATATTGCTAACGGTTAGTCGGCAGATGGCTCGTTGTTTTTTATATTCGATCAGATTTGATTGACATGGATTTTTTTGGAATTTTTTAAGAGCTCTACGACTCTTCGAATTGCGATCCTGCATTGCTCGTTAAACCACGGCACGGATGGTCTCTTAGGGGTGCCTTTGGTTTGAGGTATTGTTGATTTTGCCGCCTCCAATATAACGTCCAAGAAAATCTGGCATCCTTTTTCGATACTTAATTGAGATGGCAATGTTTCAGGTGGTCTAGCAAGAGCAGAGTGCCCAGTCAGCTTTATCGAGAATCCATCGAGGCTTCTGGTTTATATGGTGGTTTATATTTTCAAATTTAAGACGGATGGGGAAATGGTCGCTTCCGTAAAGTTCCGGCAGTACTGTCCAATCAATGAGGTTAAATACCGAAGGACTGCACACAGCTAAGTCTATAGACGAGTAACTGCCAAAACTGTGACTTAAAAAAGTTTATTCACCTGTTTTAAGAAGTAAAAGGTTCGAAATGTCAATAAAACTTTCTATTACTCTTCCTCGGGAATTTAAATCTGAAGACCCCCAAAGAGGGCTGTGTCCGTTCATATCACCGACAAGGAGGACCGGTTGGGGTAATTGGGAGTAAATATGGAGTAGATCTTCGGTTTGTATATGTGGGTCTTGGGGTAAGTAGATATTACAAAGTGTGAATGTAATGCCAACGTGTATGGTAATTGCTGTAACCTGGAGTGGTTTATCTATTTCTATTTCTTGTGAATAGACAGAGCTATTAACAGCGATAAGTACTCCCCTTGAGCCATGATCATCGGGGCCATCGGTCCTGTATGTGTTAAATTTTTTTAGCGAGATATTGTCCCTAGCATTAAGGTGGGTTTCTTGTATGCAGATACATAACGGACTCTCATCTTGTATTAAAATTTTCGGGTTGTTAAAGTGGGTTTTTAATCCATTACAGTTCCATTGAATGAGAGTCATTTTGGAAATTAAGTAAGAGAGTGTAAAAGGGATTAAGTTGTAAGAGTCCAAAATCTTTCATTTGATATGAGATAAAAAAATAAATAAATAAATAAAATAAAAAGTAAAAAAGAATAAAGCGTTTACGCATTAATACCCACATACACATGCTTACGAGTAACTGCAGAGACGTAAAAAAACAAACAAATAAGATAAGCATATGCACACATAACCCAGTATGCACATATATACAAGTATACTTACATATATTTGTACTTATAAACACAAACACACATTTACATATATATACGCGTTTAGAAAAGAATATTCTTTTACACCTATACCAGCAAGGAGGTAAAAGAATGAATATAAAAGCAAACGTATGTATATAAAATAGTAAAACGGTAGTTGTAACGTTGTGTATCATCATAGTACTTTATTTTATATTTATTTACTCAATGGATATAATAAGTTTTTACGTTATTTTCTTCGTGCCTTTTTTGTTTGCTTTGGTTTTTACTTTAATAAAACCCTCCTCGTCAGCTGACTGGTGCACATCGTCAAGCGACATGTGCATATCTTGGGTGCCTAAAGAGGGAGTAGGCGGTCTAGATGCAGCAACAGTAGGTGGAGGTCCGTTGCTGTCGACGGTGGGAGTTGAAATGATAGGAGTCACGGCCGTGGAGGTAGTGGCGAGGGAGGGGTTGGGAGGGGTGGGGATGGGAGCCTCGGGCATGGCCGGCGGGGCTCGGGTCTGCGCCGAACTACTTCGGCTTCTCGTCGGAACTCTTCGTACCTACCGGGGCTCACGAGGTTGATTTTGTTACTTTTTATAGGTGTAACAAATTTATTATTATTATTATTATTGATTTCAATATTTTTATTTATATTTATATTTTCGCCAAAAATAAACGGGATGTCGACTTGTGTGCCGATTTCTTTTTTTTCTATTTTATTTGTCTCTTTTACGATGTTCGCGAATGATTTATTGAACATAGTTGGGTATCTTTTTTTGTATATTTTTCGGGCCTCCATTAAGGAGATCTTTTTTGCAATTTGTATAGATTTAATTTCTTTTTGCATTTGGAAGATAGGGCAAGATCGGTCGAGCGCGTGATGGGGCCCATTACAATTAATACACTTCGGCTCGTTATTACATTTGGAGTTTTCCCCATGTCTAGGTTTTCCACATTGTATACAAGTTTGTTTTTTGCATTGCGCAGTGGGATGATAGGAACCTAAACAAGGTCTAGATGCAGCAACAGTAGGTGGAGGTCCGTTGCTGTCGACGGTGGGAGTTGAAATGATAGGTAGGGACGTACGATACCGATCGATATGAGTAAAGTATCGATACTTTCATTTCGATACCGGGTATTTTGGTATCGATACCAAGGATTCAAGTATGAGTACTGGTATCGATACTGACTTTCAGTATCGATACCAGGATAGGAATATTAAGAAAGGATATTAAGTGGCGAAAAGTATTTTCATCAAAGTCAGAAGATGTAGGAACTGTCGGATTAGGATATAAGACATCAGTTTACGGCAAGAGTTGTAATCAGAACTAGAACCCAGTTTGGTACAAGTTCTGAAGAGTGACTCTTGGGCGTGGCCTCTTCCGAGATAAGTACACCCCCAAAAGGGTCCTTTTTAGAGGATCGGGCCTTACTCTGAAGGGCCCCTTACTGAACGGCGCAGGTGCCACTGTTCAGAACTAGTAACCAGAACTGCCACTAAGCGCCAAAATGAAACCATACTTATACATCTCAAACTTTCGAAACTCCTACATAAGGCCTCAACTTATTGAAAAGTAAGATTGAATGTTAGGAAATTAAAATTCAGTGGTGGAAAAAACTTATTTTCAAAAAAACTTTTATTGTTTATATACTGTATAAGAAAAAAATGAAATCAATTGTACATTATGCAGGTGATGAGTATGGACACGACAGTCCGAAACGTCCACCAAATTTAAGAAATGTTAAAAAATATATATTGAAAATATATATTATTGAGACTGTAATGGGATACCATTGTTTCATTATTACGAATAAATCAAAGCAGTCTGACAAGATAATATGAAAAACTTATTTTCTTTTTAATTCAGAACATTTGCGTATTTTTTTCATAACTTTTTTGTAATGCGTATCGGAACCAATATATCGTTAAGTTCAGTTTGATTTCGAGGCGACGAATATAAATTACTTGAATATATTCTAATGTAAAATACTTGAATCAGTACCGATATCGGTTCTGAGTCGACTGTTTTTTTATAAGATTCTCGGAAATGACTGATGGTCATGAAGTTAACAGTGTAAAATTTTATACTTATATATTTGTTTCGTTTTACCGCTGATGAAGACCCCCATTTTGGATCGAAACGGTTAAATAAAGAAAATGTTTTATGGCTAAAATTCCTGACTATCAATCATCCCCGAGTATTTATTAAAATATAAATGTAGTAAGTAAATACAATTTCATTTGACATTAAGTACCATAAAACCAATCTTATAATTAACAACTTATAAAAACCCGAACTTTAATTAATGGTATAATGTAGCTAGTGCTATATTTTATATATATTTTTTTATTAAATATATTTTTATTTATAATATTGTTAGTACTTTATATGAATATCGATACATAGGTATCGATACTTTCCTTTCGATCGATACTTTGGTGGTATCGAATATTTGATCAAAGTACTCAAATGAGTATTGGTATCGATACTTTGTTGGTATCGTATGTCCCTAATGATAGGAGCCACGGCCCTGGAGGTAGTGGCGAGGGAGGGGTTGGGAGGGGTGGGGATGGGAGCCTCGGGCGTGGCCGGCGGGGCTCGGGTCTGCGCCGAACTACTTCGGCTTCTCGTCGGAACTCTTCGTACCTACCGGGGCTCACGAGGTTGAGGGAGGTTGATTTTGTTACTTTTTATAGGTGTAACAAATTTATTATTATTATTATTATTATTATTATTGATTTCAATATTTTTATTTATATTTATATTTTCGTAAACAAGCTTTTAGGAAGAGACTATTTAATTATAGATATAGAATGCAAGGCCTCAAAGTCTCGTATAATTTCAATAATTCACTTAATCGTGCAGGTTACATGCCAAATTTTCGCCTATTCAGGCATCTTCAGGGCTACAACAGTTACACATGGAAGCTAGAAACAGACAGAGTCTTAGAGGATCAGGTAAGTATTGGTGGACTTCTATTGTTTGGTATCCCACTTTAATGGATTTAGGAGCGGTTGGAGTGGGGAATGTGACAATATAACTATGTGTCTTTATTTCGTTACCATTTTTGTTAATTGTTATTCTCACAATATCTTTAATAACATTAATCATTTCTTTTTTGATTTCTTCGATTTCTAAATATTGAAAATCAAATACTTTTATTATACCCTTACTATAATTAAGGCTACTATGGGGTGTCACTTCAATGGGAAATTGCTCTCCGAAATTTTTAATTTTTAATTGGGAATCTGATTGAGTACCCTTAAAGGTCTCTCTATCAGTAAGGATCCGTCTTTTATTTTTTTAATGTTTTTTACTTCTCCTACGAGCCCAGTTATGAATTTATTTATAAAAAAAAGTGAAACCTTTTTAAAATCTTCCTCATCCGTTCTTTTCATTATAAGGAAGGTGGTTCTAATATTATTGTTTTCTCTAATATTGATTTTATCGGGGGGGGGGGGAGGTTTAATTCGGCCCCGATCTTGTCTTCTTCTTTTAGCCACAGGGCTAGTTGCATCGTCTGGTTCATCCATTAGTCAGGAGACCAGGTTGGTTAATTAAATTAATTATAACAATCGAGAGATGAGAAAAATAAAATAAAATAATAATAGGAAAAAAAATAAAAAATAAAAAATCAATAACTGCTATAAATAAAAAAAAGTATAAGAATAAATAAAATAAGACTTCGTAAAAGTATAGAAAAATGGTTAATTTAAAAGAAAATATAGTGAAATAAAGTTAAAGACTTATCGTAGCAGCGCTGAGATCCTTCCTCTCAGGAGTCCAAGCTAATGACCTGTATTTAGTACCGACATGTTTCGGTAATTTTATAAACGCAATTTAGGAAATTCACAGAAAATGACTATCTACATTTATTTATCTTTTTTGTTTGTAATTCTCCATAAGTCATAGAGTATTACAATTATTGCAAAATTTGAAAGTCCTGTAATTTTTGATTTATTATTGTCTTCATTTTTTAAGGGAAAAAATTCTAATTTCATCAATAGTTTCTTTTTTTTTTACATTTTATACATACAAAGTATTAGGTGTATACCAACAAGCACTTAAACAGTTGAAAATTCGTTCGCATGCGCATTAGGCCTTTACTAACAGCCCATTGTTAACAAGTAAGAGTTAATGCGGAAGCGAAAGAGATTTCTATGCGTTTTAATTGTTTTTTGGAACAATCCTAATCAACGGAAACCATTTGTTTCCATGGTAACTAAATTATGTTTTCATATCGACTAAATAAAGAAATCAGCAGTTTTTGTATTTTCACATTGTCCAAGATAAAAATAATAAAAAAATTTAATAGCTCTTTAGTGAGTGAATGCATAGAAATGCACGTAATGCTAAAAATATAAGTTTTTAAAAAATAAGATACAGTATAATCCTTAATAAATATTTTAGTTTAAAACTTGAATTCCATACCTAACAGATCTAATGAAATTAATATGGTTTTTGCAGGAAAAAACATCCATTATAATCTTCGTTGGTTTCTGGAAAGGCTTTAGAGACTAAAATTACAAAAGAAAGATTTAATTTTCGAGTAACCGTAAATACTATTGTAATATCGTAATATCTATCGGTTCTTCCATTCACGATAAACTTATTTAGAAAAACGGTACAAAAAAAAACTCACTTAATGATGAAAGGATTTTTCCTCTTGAAAAATAAATAAATAAATGAGTCTAAAATTACTGAAGACTTCCAACGTTTGCGATAATTATAGTAATCCAGGCCTTATGGATAATAACAAACAAAAATAAGTGAATAAATGTGGATCCCAAAACGCATCGGTTACAGCTCCAAGTGGGTTGGTGGATGAATGTTGTGTGTTGCGAGCATCGCAACAGATTTTTTATGTATAAAATGTATTAATGCCAAATTCTCATTCCGACATATATGCATGTACACAAAAATAGAAAATCTTCTAAATGACATGTTACTGATTACGATTTCATTAGAAAACGGTAGATATTTTAATCAATAGATGGGAAGAGAAGATCCATTTAGAAGAGTATAAGATTTTCTTAATTTCTAGTAAATAAAACATTTTATAGTAGATAAGTGACAATGCAATAGTCCAGAGACATCTTTAATAAAGAAATGACATATATATTTTTTTATATATAGCTTTTTTATATATTTATATTTATTTTTATATATTTTTTTCTACTATATATTTCCATATATATTTTTTTTATATATTTTTGTGTATAGATAAATGGCGATGGAATTCAAAAATGTACAATAGATAACCCTAGAAGATAGACTAAGAGCCCAAAACATAGGGATAATATAATACAGGATAACACATTGGAAGAGATTCCTTTATTTACAGAAAAACCTTATAAAAATTTTAATTTTGATCCGCCTCCTAAAAGATTGTGTTTTATAGAACACGGTAATTATTTCATAAGTTTTAGTGCATTTATTTTCAGTGGTTCCTAGTTTTCGAAGTCGGTTTAATTATTTTTATAAGTTAAAATTAATTAATTTAATTTTTTTTATTAATGGATTCATTACCTGTTTCAAGCAATGGTATTCTGAAATTCGTCTAAGACCCCTTTGCCTAATGGGCGAGCGAAGAACCACTGAATGATAATCTGATCCCCCCTTACCAGATCCGGCCAGCCTTGAATGTTATTCACTATGTCACTGATTGACGGTTACGGTATACGTTATGTCATGAGATTCCGTATAATAATAACGTTTCACCATTTACCATCATGTATACAAAAACTTGAACTATCGATATTGGTTATTTAATTATTTTGAGTTAATAAATAAAAAAATAAAGTTAATTAAAGCATCGTCATTAACTCAAATTACTTATGCCAAAATATAGAAAAAGCAACAACAATAGTTGTGTTAGTGGAAGTATGTCATTTTTATTTACCTAGAAGACAAAATTTTAATTCATTTTTGTCACTGTTGTTTTATTTTTCTTACCTTCATAAAAGTTTTTATTTCAATTCTTTTTATTGTATATTTTTTAATTTTATTATTTATGTACTAGCTGGATTCGTGAGAAGCATGTGGCACTAAGATATTAATCAGATTTTAACTTCTCAGCTTAACATAACAATGAAATAAACGTTTTTTTGCCTCTTCAGCACACCCCCGCTGCCCCCCCCCCCCCCTTCAGTCACCATGCATAACGGGGATTTTATTTTTCTACAGCAGTGTTTAACAGTTAAGGAAGGAATTCCTATTCTGATGTTTTCTTCTCCTCAAAACATTTTCGTGTAATCTTCTTGGTACAATTAAATTACTAAGAATACAGCATAGTTCTTGGAGATTTATTTTTCTACATTCTGATATTGACTAACATTCCTTATGACACACATCACTTAGATAAATGAGTATTACTGAACAAAGACATACTTAAAAGAGTTAAATTTCAATAAAGCGAATAAATAAGTTTCATGGTGTAAGAGAAGATACAGTAACTTTCCCCCTCATTTGTGGAAAAATATAAGCATATTTATAATTATGACTTTATAAGTATACAAAGCATCTCTATTATTAAAGTGCCCACTTTATATGCCTGGTTTTGTTTTGTTGGTAGTTTTAATTACAGTTCATCAGGAGTTTTTCACGGCTATTTCTCTGACACTGGAGCATACATAGACTTTTAAATAGTAAGGGCATGGGATAAGTTTCTATCCATGGAAAGGCTACAAAATTATTGGCCTAGTGCCTGGGGGTAATCCGTGCCTTCTTAAATACAGTAAGTTTTATAAATTTAAAATGCATGGTCCATGAACGTATTCATGGAGTCAAGAAGCCCGCATAGAAACAATATATGTAAATGTCACTATGCTTCACTAAAGATAAGTAAAGTACACATATTGGCAAACAGTAGACTCCCGCTTATCCAACCCCGAGGCGTAAAAACCAAAACAATCAAGAAAACCAATATTATTAGTAATAAATAAATAATAAAAAAAAACCTACATTTCAATCTGTTAAAATCTATCGAACAGCGGCACAATAAAAATGTTAACAAAATTTATGAACAGTGGTTGAAAATTTCACAAAGTTATATGTGGTTTTAAGGATGTTTAAAACATTTTTTCTTTTACGGCGTCCGTCGGTTCATTTGGAAAGTTGGTTAAACCTGAACTAGTTAATAGGGAATCTACTATAATCAGAAAATGTGAGAATGTGATTTTCTAAGGATACATTAAATTTTAAAACCGACCAACCAAATTTACAGCACCTAAGCACGACAGCACCTTATATTTTCTGTAACTTAATGCAATATGAAATTTTCCACGTGTGGCGGATGGAAACCCCAGAAAGTTGCGGTGGAACTTAACTTGGTCTTAATATCCATATCGCAATTCACGAAACCCAATGCGATCCTTTACATAATTACGTTTATGTCGATTTTATTTTGACCTAAAAAGCCAAAAAAGGGGCGGCCATAAAATTGATTGAAACCAAAAAGGCTGTCCCACTAGGATAGAAGGGACAGGTTTTTAGGACCCATCTTATAGTTAATTTATTATTACGAAGGATATTATAATTCTCGATACTAATGGTTTAATTAAAAAATGTTTCTTGGTCGAGTCAATTGAGTTCGCAAATCCTTGATTTGCGTTGGCACAACAATTCATGAATTGTTGACTAAACTTTAGAGCGAAGTACTAAGTATAATATCATTCGTAATAGAAAATTATTCATAAAATGAGTTGCAAAACACTGTAGCTTCTTCTTTAATAGCTTGTAGGAGCATACCTTATGTCAGATGTGCCGTCTATTTTTCAAATAAGTAAACATTAAGTGATAATTAAGTAATTGTTTCTATGTTTTTCCCTGATAACAATTTAAATAAATTAAGAAACTAAAAAAGGATTTAATGGGACCACCTCAGGAAAATACTCTACAAGATGCGTTCTATTAATCTCGGGGTAATCGGTGAACAAACATAGAAAAAAATGCCACATAGGTATCGAATTGAGTAACCTCCTCTTTCGAAGTCGGTAAAAAACGAGACCATGAAGTACTTAGTAAAACATTACAATATATCAATCCTATAAATAATGCTCTTGGGTATATGTTTGTGTACTTCATATTACTATTGAGGAAAAAAAAATTCAAAATCTTATCGTTTGCCGTGATAAAATCATCAAACTTCATCTAAAAAAGAAATCAGTATATTTTCTCTTTTCCATGGATAGATTTCCCTTTCACAATCCTTACAAAAATCTTTATATACGTCCACACAATGGTCACAACAGCAAAGAACAAACCAATTATGAACATCATAACGTCTATGAGATGGAGCTGGATGTATGACATGCTGAGAGCTTTCGGCTTAAGAACATCTGGATACTTTATGACGTGCTCAATCCAGAACACAGCTTCGTCCAGAGGTTCCACGGCTCTGTCACGGAAGATTTTAGACCTTCTATCCATTTCTTCTTTGTACCTACGAAAAATTTAAAGTTTAAATTTAAAATAGTTTCCAAAATTATATTAAATATACCATTTTCAGTAAAATGAAAAGAAAACATTAACCTTTATTTTTTTATAATATCAAATATAAATGTCATGGGGAAAGTAGATAATTAAAATAACACGTCAACTGAGTGCTTCGTCTAAAGTAAACTTACTTCGAACATATAATTTCTCGAACAAAGTAATCCAAGAACAAGGAGCAGTTTACATTTTACGCTGTATTTTTAGGATCCACATACAAGACATGGCTGCCTTTGAATTAGTTCTGATTTTATTATTCATATCTAGAACAATCACACATTGATATTTTTGTTATATACAATTTCTTATAAAGTTATAAACTGATTAAAACAGAGACAGGAAGGGCGCAACTAAATCTAAACGTATGCCCAACCGCAATAACAAAGTACGACATGGAATATACATAAAACATGCTGTATATTCAGCCGCGCTTACCATTGACACGGTAGTTTGCCTACGCCAAATGTAAGTGTAAAGTGCTAACTGGTTCTAACTAGTACAACTGTCACTAACTGTTTGGCGAAATGTTGACCCTTGGATTAGCATTCCTCGGGAAGTTACGTAACATTAATTAGAGGATTCAACCTTGAAATATATAGACCATAATTATATAGTGGCTGATAAACATAAGTGGTAGTAGACTACTCACTTGTCTGAGGCATCAAAAGAAGGAGCAAAATTGTAATAATGTTGTAATTTTAGATTTAAATGACACCTCAATGATAAAGAACTGTTCAATTTATGAACAGACCATAAGCCAAAATAAGCCCATCATTATTTACAGTTTAAACGATTTACTATTTACTGTACGATCTAACAAAAAATTCGAAAAATTCGACAATTTGTTTCATAGTTCCTAATAGGCGTTATCATGATTTTTATGACTCCTTGAAACATTATATGATAAATAAATAAACATTATTTAAAATAAATATTAATTTAATTTTATCATGTGAAATATTTACTGAATTTACTAAAATTTATACTAATTTTCGCAAGCTCTTTGTAAAACGACTTAACGATTGTTCAATTTTATTAATTTTGATTATCGGTTTTAAGTTTTCCTAATCGCTATTATATTTTCTTCGGCTTGATTTATGGATAAACAGCTAATTAAATATTGTATCTTATAAATTTTGCTTACGTTTTATTCGATAGAACTTCTTTCACCATGCTTGAAACATTATCATAGGTAACTTCTGTTAGCCTCAGCATTTTCCCGATTCCCACTTCTTCAACAAAGCGGCAATTCTTTGCTTGGTCTACGAAGAAGGGTATGCCAATGACTGGGACTCCGAAGTGCACAGCTTCTACCAGACTGAGGTAGCCACCATGGGTAATGAAGAGGACGGTGTTGTTGTGGGCTGGAACCAAAATTTAACCAAAGATTTAAAATTAATATAAAAGGTATTTTTTAAATATTAGCTATAGGAATACTGCAGGTGATACTTGTGTTTCTGTTAAAGGTCATAGTTCTCAATGCTCGATAGTAAGTTTGGTTGATTATCCAATATCATCTGATATTTCTACCATAAAATTATAAAGAAACGCGAATTTCCTTGTCATAATTTTCATATTTTTTGGAAATAATAAACCCCTGCTAGCACCCATAACAATAGCACCCTGCTAGGGGTCAGGAGAATCCGCGTCTCCTCCCAGAAGCCAAAAAAATACATTTCACTAAACTAATTCTTTTTTTTTTAGCTAATAATTGTTATCAATATATATTGTAACACTGTAGTGGGTTTAAATAATTTTTATTGGATGAAAATAATAATTCACAATGTCATAAAACAACACAGAATACTCAACAAATAATTAACATAATTACAAAAAATATCCACTCGTACCGACACATTAACACCATATAATACGATCTTCAGAGCAAGACTAATACTATATTCCGTTGCTCCTTATATTTAGTCTGAATCCAAACATTCTAGAAGGTGCTCCAATAGCGTAAAAGCTTCTCGAACAATCAAGAACATTAGAACAGTTCTTGATAGTATAAGAACAGTAACTGTCCCAAAAAAAGTTGAAAACTTTCCAATACAGCTAAAACTTTCCAGTACATAAAGATGGATATAAAGTAGTGAAGGCTGGGGAGGTATGTGAATGGTGCCATATAACCATTACTGATTATATAAAGCATGCGACTGCTCAACTCTTAAGCCTCTTAGGCAGCGATACTTGCTTGACTTAATTGTTGAGAATGACTACAAACTATCATTTGAAAATATCTTGAATATAACCAACTCTGACAAATTACACAAGTTATTTTTATTTCTTACCACTATTATTAAAATTAACCCTTAATAGTTCAGCAATATGTTATTATAAAATTGGAAACTTGTGTTCATCCTGGTTATTTGAATAGGTGAAAAATTATAATTTAGTAAATTATGCGTCTATGAAACATATTAGATGTAAATATTTATCTTTTAACTTTATCATTTATAGTAAAGTTGGAGTAAATAGATTGTATTTACTTAGGAAAGATTTATTTTTATTTATTTAAATCATATGATGTAAATATTATTGTAATAACTAAGCTAGATGTTTTTATTTCGCAGCGAGAGAATTATGGACTATTTATTTATTTTTTTAAAGGATATAACCATTTTGTTTTTGGGGTTTTGGTTTTGTTTTATTTTTTTGTAAATGGTCTCGACTAAACCAAAAAAAAAAAAAAAATGTATTTGTGGTATATTTTTACTCATACATTGTGTATATACTATGTTCATATTTGTAGTATTCTATATTCTCAGTTATGTAAAATCTTTTTATATAACACACGCTATTTATAGACATAACTGTATTTTATACTATATTGTTATATAAATCTGTATAAGACTTTGTCTTTAACAAATAAATAAAAAACAAAACAAAAAAACAATAACCAGAACCTTGTGGTTTTGTTGTATGTTGCAGTCCCCCTCCTCAGAGACATTCCTCCACAAGGGCCTGCTCTCTAGCGACGGAAGGTCTTCCTGCCGCTGCGCATGTTCTTCCTCACTATAATTCCTTGTATATAGCGCTTAGCAATTTTAGTGGACGTTCATGGGCTTTCCTTTAGGATACTGGAAGACCCTACAGATCACATCATTGATCCGCTTCTTTATTACATATGGTTACGGGAGGAAAGGGTTCTTCTCTAACTTTGAGCAGAACCCCCGCTTTCTTCCTTGGTTGTAGAGCCTAACAAGTTGTCCTTTTTCGTATCCATCTTGATTTGCTCTGCTTCCCTTTGGTCTCCGCATCTGGTCACTGTCGAGGTATCTCTTATCTATTTCGATTCGTTATATCGCGACATAAATTTTCTACTAGAGGCATTGACTAATCAACGTCTTCTAACATTCTGTCCCGGTTCTCAGATATCAGCTCATTCTTCGCAGTCGCCTGCCGAACCACCGAGGTAATCAACTCTTAAGCCTTTCCTAACGGTAGTAACAACAATAATAATTAAGTTCCTAAAGAGCCTATCAATAATTTATATATGTATATATATATATATATATATATATATATATATATATATATATATATATATATATCATAATCTGAGTACTAACCTAGGACGTCTTGCTGCGAATACCATTTCTCCAAATGAACATTTTTCGGAAGTTTTCCCTCATAATTAGCCGCTTCCCACTTCATAAGAACACTTTGAGGAATCTCTTCGAAAACTTTCATGAATGCCTTTACCAGATTTCTATTTGCAGGATTTGAAACATTAACGTTAGATCCAAGAGAGAAGTAGACGACACCGTTTACCGCTTCAGCCATGAATTTTTGGAGTTTCTAGAAATATTAATTCATTTAATATTAAACTAACTGTATTTTTATACATATATAAATACATTAAATATGAATACATTTAATATTTATCCAAATGTATTTGTTTTCATATATAATTTAATATGAGTCCAAATAAATTTATTTGAATATATAAATATATTTAATATTTATACCAATGTGTTTATATTCTTATACAAATATCATCATAGAACTATATCAGGGTTCCGACATTATTTAACTTACATGTGATGGCAGTTTCAGCAAAAATGTTATTTTTTGTTATCAAGTATACAAACAGATGTTTTCTCTTTTTCAATAAAATTGTTGACTTCTACCATCCCTTCTGGGAATTTGATTAATTTTTTAGTTACCTTGTGATGAATTCATTTGTACAAGTTGGATGGTATATTTTGCCTCGATATCTAACCTATTTATCTTCAAACGTACTTATGTCCTTGTCAAGAGATAAACTCTCTCTGTATGAGCGTTACCTCTCTTGAATGAATGACTTCATAAAAATATATGATAGCATAAATCATCTTACTAATAATATAAAATAAATGAATACTGTTTCATGATACATAAGGATAAATATGTATTTTTAATCAAATGAATTTTAATTTCAAGCTTAAAACTATATTATTATAACATCAAATCGCAATTCTATCATATTTTCAAAATAACTTGCACAAACACCTTTTTGCAGTTGCAATACTAATATGTTAGGCCAGGGGTATTCAAAGTTTTTTTCGAGCCCTTCGTTATGTTTTAACTGTAATCCTCGCACCCCTAACATGTATGTTATATAACTAGGCATTTCTCTTATAAAAGTATTAATTTTCATGAAATTTCTCAAATTATATCTTTTCCATTTTGTTTCTAAGACAGTCTGGTTAATAATTTTTAAGATCAGTGTGATTTCCATTGCCTATCACGTTTAAGGATGTCTAATACAAAATAACGTGCGCGCAACACACAACTTTCACTTACCAACTTACTTAGATATGAAATTAATGCGTTTTGTTAATGCCACTTCTCAAAGTTATTCATTTTTCTACATTCATTTCTTATTTTTGTTTTTATTTGCTCAGAACATTTGAATAATGATAGCGCTTACCTGATATTAAATAACACCTAATTTTCATTAAATATGACGAATATGATGAAAATCACTAAAGGCGTTTTAGAGATAATTGAAAAATTGGAAAAAAGTTATGAAATAAAGTGCCCCCTCCGTTTGAACAATTTTGATGAAATGTTGGCTATCACATCTTTGGCATATACATACATCAAATACCCAGTATGATCAAAATAGTGAAAGCCGTTTTTGAGTAAATAAAAAAAACACGTGAAAATGATACAAAACTTATTAAGTCCCCCCTCCGGTTGATCAATTTTGATGTAACTTTTACTGTCATATCTCGGGCATATTAATATATCAAATACTCAGTTTAATCAAAATCGTTAGAGCCGTTTTTGAGAAAATCGAAAAAAACGTAAAAAGTTATTAAATAAAGTACCCCCTCCCTTTGAGCAATTTAGATGAAATTTTTGCAGTCACATCGCGGTCATATACATACACTAAATACTTAATTTCACGGTTTATAGTTTTTAAGCTAGTCTGTTGAAAACCGGAAGTCGAAATTTTTCACGATCGCTATAATTCCACTTACTATATATTTCATATAGAGGTAAGTGAAAGTAAAAAAGGAATTTGGAATGGCTCATCAAATCAAAATTACTGAAGAGGAATTGGAGACAACCTATTTAGGTAGATATTTCAGAAAACGAGATGCAGTGAGGGGAGTTATTGAGAAGAAAAGGTAGAAAAGAGAGGCGAAGAGAGTTCGGGAATGCTGAAGGGGTAAGAGATCTGGCAGAGATGGAAGACAGGAGAACCTCATTCATAAGATAAGTTATAAGAATGATATCCATGCTTTGATGTGTTATTGCCGAATAGCCAGAAACGAAGCAAACTATCTATGTAACTATACTATCGAGCACTTGCATTTGTATGTATATATATGTCACGAAATTAATAAAAATATACGATACCATGGATAGAGGTTTCCTAGGTGTGATGGTAACACCACCGATATCCTTCCTATGTGGTGGCTTTGGCACAGGGTAACCCACGGCGTTGTGGTAATTCACCAAAATGAGACTCCTGTTGGACAACAATTGCATAAAAGGAGGCCTGCTCTCGTGCCCCGTATAATTGAAATAGCGGTCGACCATTCTCTCCATTTGGTTCATGTAGTAGTAGCCCCCGATGGTAGTCACGGCATACACGTACGTATTGTACACTCTCTGCCAGAAGTTCATATTTTGTGTTAGCTGGGCTTTGAAGTCGACTTGATAAGAAGGGTTGTCCGGCAGTCCAGCCAATTCGTTCACCCATCCCGAGTCACCTTTAATCCAAATAATTAAGAAAGTCAGTACAAATACCTCTATAATTTGATGTATTTCTTTAATTTGAACAGTACCTTATTTATTAATATATTTAATGCGTAAACTTTAATGCTGAAATAGAATTCGGTGATTTTTTTTTCCCAAATAGAAGGAATACCTACTCTTTTATTTGTTATATACCGCAATACAGTTATATTAACAGTTAAGTAATATTAACAGTTACAGTACAAAATAATTTATTGGTATATATATCATCAGAAATATTATAAGAAGCTATGCTGTTCGACCAATACTCACTATTTTGTTTCAATACATAGAGAATATTTTTATTTATATATTTTTTTTTCAAACAAATCATCCACATTTTGTTTTTTTCTTTTTATTAGAACATTTCTTTAGTCATCATTAGACATACAATAAATTTTAAAAGTTGGTATACATTTATTTTTCATAATGTTCCTAAAACACCAATAATTTAGATTTAATTTTCAAATTTCAAATGTGAATATATTATGTATATATGTAGTTTTCGAGTACTCAAACACATACTTTAAAAAATGTAAACTATCTTTAGCATTTTACAACAATAATACAGAACCTTAGATATTAATTATATGCTTAAGAACATATTAACATAAATGATAAACGCATTTGTGGCGCATATTATGTATTCATGGGGCATGCTGTCAAGTCCTTTTTTTTTTTTTTTTGTAATGCCTACTCTTGCCCACCCTAAAATATCTCACATACAGTTCTGGCAATCTCTTCACTTTTATGTATACATATACATAGATAATTTACGTAGTCTTAAAAATCTTCATACCTATCTTACTTTATGTCTAAGACCTTAGTATGAACGAAATTCAGATCTGCTATAAAAAAGAAAATATGCAAAACCAAGTGAGAAGCTTTTTCACATTTTGAACCTGAAGCCGTATACTTTATAGAACTGTTATGTGAAAAGTTCTATAGGTGAAAAGGGAACTTTTCTTAGGGCTTCTTTGGGTCCAAATGCCTTCCAAATAATAAAGAACTGAGCCCATCGAAGAGCTAATGTGTTTTTATGGAAATCGACAGATGTGTGTTCAGTTTGGGAAGCAAAGAAGGAAATTGAAATATATGAAACTACAGATTTATCTATTTAAATAAAATCATTAAAATAAGATAACATCTCTTGCAAAGTTCTATATTTGTATAAGTTAAGAAAGGTTTGACTTCTTTGGGTCATAAATTCTTAATTGAATATTCCTCTCCGATTTATTTACTAGCTTGCTGTATGATTAGGGTCAATGCCAATCACTGAACAGAGGACTGATACCATACGAACAATAAACGAATTAAAACCGGCGTCTGTTAGCACGGATTCTTTTATACAAAAATCCCTGAAAAGGGACTTAAATATTTGCAGATAGATCGAGGTATGGAGATGATGACGATTTTCAGTGTAGGATGTGAATGATTATTATAATTGTTAAAAATGACTGTATTCAATGAAAGTGTATTTCGTTATTGGTTATTACTTAATATCGGTTTTTATTTCTCTATACAATTTTTCTTCATCTTAAATTATTTAAATTTCGCTATTTTCCGAATTTTCGAATTAAGATCATAGTATTAAAAAAAATCATTACTTACCCAAGGAGACAATATCAATTCCTACAGCATTGAACTTGTGTATAAAAGCTGATAGGTATTCCTGAATTATATAGGACTCGGACAACACTACATCGAACTTTTCATCTGAGTGTATCAATTTCTGCACCTTTGGGCTTTCCAAGATAAATGGTGTTAATAAAACGGATATTCCAAACAGTTGTTTCATACTGTCAACGATACCAGCGTTGATTAAATCCAGGACGTTCACAGTGGCTATAAGACATATTTGAATTAGTAAAGCTAAATTTATTCACTGATTAATCTCCAGAATTCAATATATTAATTTATTACAGTGAAGATCGGGTAATTCGCCGGAGAGATCCACCTGTACTATCCCCGGTGGGACAGTTCCTTCAAAAGGGTAGCCGGTGTAATAGACCACCTCGTGTCCTCTTCTACCCAGTGCTTCCATGATCGGCCTGAAGACGTAGTGGTGGGATTTACCCGCTATCGGGAAGAAGGCCAAGAACCTAGCGGCTTCGGTGTAACCCACCAGCAGCAAAGGCAGCATCCAGAACTTCATTGCTGAGGGTATTCTGCAACACCCAAATTAGAGTATTCTGTAGTCTAAATTAGATAGAAGTATCTAATGTGGCAGAGCATTGGGATGACAGCGAGGAGATTGGTCCAGGATGCTTTAAAGTTTTTAAAAGGTTTTTTTTTCCCTTTTAATTGCGAACCAAAGGAATGTTTCTGAGTTAATAGAAGAAATTAATATAAATTCAATGCTATAAATTTTTATATTCCCCAATAAAAAAATTTTAATTATATATATTTTTATATTCCCCAATATCAATTTCTTGTAGTAATATTGATTAAGTCTTTTTAAATGATAGTATACAATTAATAAGCTACAGAAAATCCCCTTTACCAAATAAAACAAAAATATAAGAAGACAATATAAAAAAATAAATAATAAAACTAAAATAAAATTTCTTATTGTTAGACATTTTAATATTTCATATTATATGTACACCAGTTTTCTTTCTACCTTTTTTTTTTTTTCAACATTGATACTTTTTTTTATATTTATTATTACAATAAACGTAACTGACAGTACAAGCGGTAGGACTGAAAAGGACCCGTTTGGAGGCTTGTATATCTTTGAAGAGCGCGCAGGAGTTTAAAGCTGGGATTTAACAGAACCAATCAAGGCCTTTTTTTACTGAAAAGGACGTGATGAGAGATCGCTTTTATCGCGGTAACATAACTTCCCGAAATAGGCCACGCCTAGAAATGATCTACTTCATTACGTTAAAGAAGTCAGACTGACCAGGAAATAGTATGTTGCCACCCCAATATCTTGTAGGTTGATGTAAGAGGGGGTAGGTATCTCCCATCGGTCTAATAACTATAGAGTATTGCAATTCTGAACATTATTTTTGTCCTTTTAAAATTTACCGACATATGGTAACCTAATTGAATATCGAGTGTAAAATTCACTACACAGATGTCTTCCTAATTACGTGTCCTCTCTGATATTTCTTATGTTATAGAATAGAGTGAAAATGTTCAAAATCAAATCCCGTTGAATTTTCACTAATAATTTCATTGCAAAATATTCCATTTTGAGCATTGGACGCACTCTGCGCGTTTTCGAAGCATGCTAGACGTGTTTCCTCAAATTTGAACTCTAAATGAAAATTCAAGAAGGGGTTCATTGTTACGGTTTCGCTGTATCCTATTCTATAAGAAAAATAAGGTCACACTTTGAAACAAACATTTATCCTTCTGGTTAACTTCTACCGGAAAATGTAAAAGTCTACGATCCTGGATGGCCTAGTGTAATGATTAGACAGTTTAGGGATGGAAGTCATTGCCTTACTTGTGGTCTGGGTTGTGCGATTTAACCGAAAAGATATTGAAGAAGAAACGAGAGCGAAAGATGATTTTATAATAATTTAAAAAAAATATCTGTGGTTTTTACGATGTTGATGAAAAAGATATTGATGAATGGTAGCAAAGTTACAATGACAGAGGTTCTAACGCGATCACAGAAGTAAAATTATTGGAACGTGTAGAGTTATGGAAAATGAAAATGAAAATGAAAAAGATTCAGACAGTGTTTATGAACCAACTGTGGTTATTATCCTGACAAAAACAGCAGCAAACACAGGTAAATTAATGGGTTATTTTAAGAGACTAGCAGAAACATCGCCTAACAAGCTTATTATATCAAAGCGGGTGCGCAATCCGGCTGCTAATTAAGGGGTGCTATAATTAAGTGTATATTGTTAACTAGCCCACGGACACGGTTACTCCGAATTAACAAGGTTTTCTTTAAAAAAAAAAAAAGACTTACCGATGATATGTACTAAATTCCATATCACTTCCTAATATACTAGAATGCAATTTCTTTTAAACAGTAACACATACAACATTTTTAAAAGGCGATAAAAAGTATATATGGCCCTACAACTCAATAATTTCCCGGATGATCTGGATACACTGGATGATAGCTAAATGTGAAGACTCAAAGGTGGGGAGGGAGGACTGTTTAAGTGGCCTGAAACTGTGTCAATAACTATCCCCTCCGAGAATCATTTATCTTTAGATTTTCAACTGCACAACTGGAAAGTGATTCAACCTACAGAAAGAAAAAAAATATTAAAATGAAATAAAAATATTCATAAGATACATAACACAGCAACAATCTGCTTAAGACTAACATTCCGTTAGCCAAAGGCTAGTCAAACCATTCAGCTTGCTCTATTTTAGTGTTCTAATTTTTTTTAGCATTATCTGAACATTACTTACATGTATTTAATTTTTTTTTCCCTTCCTCATTAGAGTCCAGTTAATCAAGACTTTTGGAGGGACCAATATTGAACCTACGTGTTGGAAAGCTTGACATTGTATTAATCTGTTTAATGGATTACGGATAATAAGTAATATATTAATCCAATTTTATAAATATTATAATATATTAAATTAGCTCAACTCTGGATAAGCTCCGAAGGCCTAAACAAGCCAATATTTTCGAACTGTTTTCAGTTTCTGTCCAAAATAGTTTTTAACCCTGTTTTCAAATAAATTTTGTTCTGTGATAAATTAAAGAACATTAAATTTTGTGTAAATGTGATTACTCAATTATCGAATGCTAAATAGCCTAAAAATGACAATAAAAAATAATTGATCTATGAATTTTCTTTATAAAGTCCTATATTAGTTTCTATAAAGTCCTATATTAGTTATTTTAGACAGTATTTATACTGCCTACAATAACTAACAGTATATATACAAATCACGAGATTTCGAATTTTCCGGAACAGGTTTTTAGAACAGTCTTATATTATATCTTATCTTTTTGGTACCACTGCTTCATTTATGCTGAAAATATTTTAAGACTGTACATTGGACTACACCCGCCATGAGAGAGTGCCATGGCAGGGGTAACCCAAAGTTGTCGGAATTGTTATTAGTTTCTGGTTTAAAACTTTAAACTTTTATTTCTATTAAAAACTTTTTACATTTATATAAAAGTTACAACCTGCCCCTAAAAGTGCAATTACTTATATTTCGAAATTATTCGATTTTTTACTTTCACTTACCTATATAAGAAATATATAGTAAGTGGAAGTATTGCGATCGTGCGTGCGTGCTTGAGTGCGTGCGTGCGTGCGTTGTGCGTGCGTGCGTGCGTGCGTGGGTGTGTGTGTGTGTGTGTGTGTGAACAGACTAGCTCAAAAACTATAAACCTGAAATTGGGTATTTAGTGTAGCTTTTTGCCCGCTATGTGGCAGCGAAAATGTCATCAAAATTGCTCAAAGGGAGGGGGTACTTTATTTAATAACTTTTTAGGTTTTTTTCGATTTTCTCAAAAACAGCTCTAACGATTTTGATTAAACTGAGTATTTGATGTACTAATATGCCCGAGATATGACTGTAAAAATTTCATCAAAATTGATAAACCGGAGGGGGGACTTTACTTAATAAATTTTGCATCATTTTCAAGTGTTTTTTTTATTTACTCAAAAACGGCTTGAACTATTTTGATCAAACTGGGTATTTGATGTATTTATATGCCTAAGATGGGATAGCCAACATTTCATCAAAATTGATTATCCGGAGGGAGTACTTTACTTAATAAATTTTGTATCATTTTCACGTGTTTTTTTATTTACTCAAAAACGGCTATAACGATTTTGATCAAACTGGGTATTTGATGTATGTATATGCCATAGATGTAACAGCCAACATTTCATCAAAATTGGTCTAACAGAGGGGGCACTTTATTTTATAACTTTTTTTCCAATTTTTACCTTTTTTTTCGATTATCTCAAAAACGTCTTTAATGATTTTCATCAAAGTCGTCATGTTAAATCAAAATCAAGTCTTCTTCAATATCAGGTGAGCTTTATCATTATTAAAATGTTTTGAGGGGGCTGAAATAGGGAAGGGGCCTTTTGTGTTTTTCTATAAAGTACCTTTGTTTTTGTTTTTATAGAGAAATTATTTGTCTCTCGTTTCGCCTAAAAATAAGAAAGAGCTAAATATGAAATATGAAAAAAATCAAGTAAACATATACAGGAGAAAAAAAGAAAAATATTCCGTCAACTCATAAAAAACGTTGAACCCAAGCATGTGGAGTAAGCCTTTAATGACAGGCCATTGCTTATAATTAAAGCCGTTCTGTTCATTTAATGGAAATAAATTATTTCCATTAAATGAACAGAACGGTAACTAAATGAAATTTTCAGTAATTACATAGACAATTATAAAATCAGACGACTTGGAGTATTATGCTTGCATTGCCGAATTATCTCAAATAAAAACATTTATTTAATAATAAAAGAAATTAGTGTTTGTTATAGAGCAAATGAAAACATAAATAAAAAATGAATGTGGAAAAATGTGGAACTTTGAGAAGTGTCATTAACACAATTTCTAATCTAAATAAGTTAGTAAGTGAAAGTTGTGTGTTGCGCGCACGCACCAGATTTTTAATCTTTGACTTTACTAAATTCAATATTCAGTTAAAATATTTTGGCAGAATTTAATCCACTATAGAAAAAAGTTTTAATTAGAATGGAGAGTTAGAAATTTAAGCCCAATCACATCAACTGAACTTTAAGAAAATTCTCATTTTTTGAATTTTTCTGTCACTTATATAGTTTGAAAAATATAATAAGGGAATGTACCAATTGCAATCATGAAAAATTTCAACTTCCGGTTTTCAACGGATATACAATCCAGTGGTCCAAATAACCAAGTCCCGCGAAATGGACTGTCTGTGAACAGGATAGCTCAAAAACAATAAATCGTACAAACCTGAATATGGTTATTTAATTACGTATATGCCAGCAATGTCACAACAAAAATTACATCACAATCGCTCGAACTTATCTTACTCTTTATTTCGTAAATTTAGTCTCATTTTTATATTTTTTTCGATTTTTCAAAAACGGCTCAAAAATTTTTGATTAAACTCGTCATGTTAAATAAGAATCAAGCATTCTTTTATATCATATAGATTTAAACGATTATTCATCATAATAAATGATTAATCATGGTAATAAATGATACATCATCATAATAAATGATAAATCATCACAGAAATGTTCTGAGGAGGCTTAAATTGCAAAGGAAAAATTTTCGTATCCCTATAAAGTAATGCTACGTAAAACAAATAAAAAACATTTTATAAAAAAATATTAAACCGACTTCGAAACCTAGGAACCAGTAAAAATAAATTCACTGAAAAGTATGAAATAATTACCTTATGATTTTTATGAATTAACAGCAAAATTGAAAATGGTATAAAAAGTGGAAAAATGCAATAAGACGAATAATTTTATTTTGATTTGTACAAATACACATTAATTGTTAATAAAAATTATTAAATTTAAATATTAAATACTATGTTCAACACAACACAATCTTTTTGGAGGCGGCGCCAAATAGAAATGACATGTTTCTGATACAATTCCATTAGGGAAGAGAAGATCCATTTAGAAGATTTTCATTATGTCTAGTGTAAAAAATTTTAAATTTTGCGCCGCCTCCGAAAAGATTGTGTTGTATTGAACATAGTATTTAATATTTAAATTTAATAATTTTTATCAACAATTAGTGAGTATTTTTACAAATCAAAATAAAATTATTCCTCTTATTGCATTTTTCCACTTTTTATACCATTTTCAATTTTGCTGTGTATTCATAAAAATTATAAGGTAATAATTTCATACTTTTCAGTGAATTTATTTTTACTGGTTCCAAGATTTCCAAGTCGGTTTAATATTTTTTTATAAAATGTTTTTTATTTCAAAATTTTTAGTTGGAGAAGATAACAAATATAGAAAACCTTACGTTGGTTTAAAAATTTCTTTGGTAATTGGTCGTTGGTAAAATAAACGTTGGTTTAAAAATTTCGAAATATTTTTACGCTCTACCACGTTTGTCTTTCCCAGGCCTTTTTATTATACAATAATTGTATAAACAGTCACTTTTTCAATTTTATGAATACACACAGAAAATTGGGAAAGCGGTGCGTGTATTATACAACTTTCAACACACTACGCTTTATGATTATAAATGGATTTTTTTTTTTTTTAAAAAAAGATCAATGTTCAATTGGGAAGGGAAAACATAAAATGTTTTTCCACAATGACAATATTTTTCCTTTGCTAAATGTCGTCAGTACTTGTCATTTACGTACAGCATCAGTGTTCCGAGATGTGTTGACTTAAATATACATAAATACATAAATCCGGCCATTTAAGATGAAGTAGATACGACACTGAACAGTCGAGATTTTGGCCGGTTTTAGACAAGATATCGTTAATGGAGAATCGTTGAGGATGGTAATATGACCTGTAGTAAATTTGAAAGTAATTGTTAAATTTTGATTGCTTGAATATCCTTCTGAAAACTATGGCGATATTATACACGACTCCGGTAGGGACCGTTAATATTGCTTTATTTAAATCGATCGTTGGAAAAGTAGATTAAACATCATTGGATAGAAGTCCCAGCAAAAAAGGGGCAACCATAAAATTAATCGATATCAAAAAGACTGCCCCGCTAGGATAGAAGCAACGGGGTTTGGGACTCACATATGGTTAATTTATTATTACGAAGGATATTATTATTCTCCGTATTAGACTACTGACTTAATTCCAAAGGTTGAGTCAATTATGTTCGTAATGAACTCCTTGAACCGCGGGAAGTTCTCCTCGCTCACCAGCTGAGGGAACTCTTGCTCAGTGAGGACGAAAAGTCCCGTGTTTTCCAGCATCCTGGCCCTTATACTATCAAATACAGTGCAGGTCGTGACCACGTGCTCAACACTCTCTGGGACACCACAGGTGGAGCAGTGGGGGTCTATGTTCTGGCCAAGTCGATGGAGATGGGCTCTAAAATTTTGTATGCATACTTTGTCACTTCTTCCTGCAGGAGGAGGTCGAGAGGAACCACCCCCGCTAGAACCTGCACTGCGTCATGTGATGTTGACCTATAAGCTCTGGTGACGCGAAGCAGAGCCGTCCTCTGAGTTGATGCCAGCCTATTCCTCTGTCTCTGGTTGAGGTTTCGCTCTGAATCCTGAACCTACGACAGAGGTATCTGAATCCTTTGTTAAGTTAACTGAAAATGAGCTTTTCCAGGAATTATTGTATTCTTTTTTAATGTGCATAGTCAATAAAAGATAGAAATCAAAATCTAATTTAAATCAATAATAGCTATGATTTTAAATTTAAACAATCCTTCGGGAACTTGAAGAAGTCTTAAATTCTGCTTTAAAACTATTACCAATACTCAGTCTTTCTTGGAATTCCACGAATTTTGTTGTCTTATGATTATGGTGTCAAACCGTCGATTAGATCTAAATTATATGAATACATATCTATCTAATATTAATGCTGATATCGCTACAGAAAACGAAAGCGATATTATATTCTGCTGATATTTATATCTTCATTTAAATCTAATGTTGAAAAATTAGTTAAGGTTATGTATAGGTTTGTTCCAACAAGCACGTAAAACACATCGATAACTAACAGACCGCTCATATTCTCCCCCCCACTCTTTTGATTATGAATTTGATTGGTTGGTTTTCACATTTGATTCATCCAGCAGTAATACAATATTGGGATTTGTTAGTTATCAATTAGTTTTAATAGCTTGTTGGAGCATACCTTATGTTATATATGCCATATGTTTTTCCAATAAGTAAACAATTTGAGCGATAATTAAATAATTATTTTCATGTTTTTTCCCGATAATTTCTTAAATAAATTAGGAACCCCAAAAAGGTTTAAATGGGACCACCTTGGGAAAATACTCTACAAGATGCAAAAGGTTTCGTTCCAATTGGTCTACCCATCTCTGAGTAATCGATGAACATACATAGAAAAAAAAAAAAAAAGTCACATACGTATCGAATTGAGTAACCTCCTCTTTCGTTCGAAGTCGGTTAAAAAAAACAAAAAAAAAACATATGACTGAAAAGAGTTCTAGACTTTTTGGAACAAAGAGATCTAGTAATGCTCGTGCCAGTTCGAGAATATTCTACGCTTGTCTGTTCTAATTCAGACTAAAAATAAGGAGGGATGGTCTGGAGAGTTAGTCTGGCTCTGAAGATCTAATCGTATGGTTGATATTGTGTTATGTGTAGTTGAAAGTTGATACTTGTAGGAACCTTGTTGTTATTTGAGTTATTTACGCCGGAAAGGTGTAAGAGACAAATATTTGAAAATCAAGTTTTATTTTACTAAGAGTCGTAAATAAACCTATGGATTTCCCTTATGATATATTGAAAAAATACAAGAAACTGGTAACAAACAATTTGACTATTGATGAATCATCATAATTGATGAAATTAGGATATTTTAGGATCCTAAAAAAAGTACTTAATAATAAATCGACAAGTATTGAGGTTTTTCTTATATATATATATAATATTCTTTAACTTATGGAGAATAATAAAAATATGTGGAAAAGCTATTTTATGTGAAGTAGCAAGAACGTTTTTATTTTCAATTTCTTGTAAAATAGCTGAAAAATCTGTATAATACTTCTACTTCTTCATGATGATTTGGAGACACTATTAAAAAAAAATAAGGCTGGGGGCACTCAGTATTGTACAAATAATTCAATGTAGTTGACGTTTCGTTCCAGCGATACTGGTCAGTTAATTTTTATTAATTTACAATTGTTAATAATTGAGCTAAATACAGAAGGAACTTCTATCGTTGAAACCCATAATCTGATTCACGGGGTTAGAGCGAAATAGATGAGTACACTTTAAGATCAATGCCCACTTATCTAGGAAAGCTTCCTGAGTAACTCTCCCGACAGCACCTTACTTCTTGAGGTAATCCTTTAAGATATCCCGTAGCTAACTGGAGGATTTCGGTAAAGAACTGCCGCGGGAAGATTTTCTTTCGATTTTAGGATGATATTTTCTTGTACTATTTCTTTTTAAGTCAGCTCAATTGATAGTTTCTCAAAACTGTGTTGGTAATTCTCGCTTATAATTATGGCTCATATTATCATTGTTAGCTACAAAAAGATTATTATACTTCTGAAAAAATACGACATATATTATTTCACAAAGCCTAAAAATCGGTTTTTCATGAAATATAAGCTCTTCTGTCTTGCGCCAATGCCATACAAATTTGGCATAATTTTTACTTTCACTTACCTATATATGAAATATATAGTAAGTGGAAGTATTGCGATCGTGAAAAAATTCGACTTCCGGTTTTCAACGGAAATACACGTTTTGGGGTCCCCTGAGTCGAAATGACCAAGTCCCGCGAAATGGTCTGTGTGTGTGTGTGTGTGTGTGTCTGTGTGTGTGTGTGTGTGTGTGTGTGAACAGACTAGCTCAAAAACTATAAACCGTACGATCCTGAAATTGGGTATTTAGTGTAGGTATATGCCCGCGATGTGACAGCATAAATTTCATCAAAATTACTTAAAGGGAGGGGGTACTTTACTTAATAACTTTTTAGGTTTTTTTCGATTTTCTCAAAAACGGCTCTAACGATTTTGATTAAACTGAGTATTTCATTTATTTATATGCCCAAGATATGACTGTAAAAATTTCATCAAAATTGATTAACCGGAAGGGGGACTTTACTTAATAAATTTTGTAACATTTTCACGTGTTTTTTTTATTTACTCTAAATCGGCTTTAATGATTTTGATCAAACTGGGTATTTGATGTATTTATATGCCCGAGATATGACGGTAAAAGTTTCATCAAAATTGATTAACCGGAGGGGGGACTTTACTTAATAAATTTTGTAACATTTTCACGTGTTTTTTTGATTTTCTCAAAAACGGCTTTAACGATATTGATTAAACTTAGTATTTGATCTATTTATATGCCCGAGATATGTCTGTAAAAATTTCATCAAAATTGATCAACCGCAGGGGGCACTTTACTTAATAAATTTTGTATCATTTTTACATGCTTTTTTTATTTACTCAAAAACGGCTTTCACGATTGTGACCAAACTGGGTATTTGATGTATGTATATGCCAAATATGTGATAGCCAACATTTCATTCATTGATCAACCGAAGGGGGGACTTTACTTAATAAATTTTGTATAATTTTCACGGGGTTTTTTATTTACTCAAAAACGGCTTTAACGATTAATAGAAATAAGATATGAATGTAGAAAAATGTGTAACTCTGGGAAATGATATTTAACAAAACACGTCAATTTCTTATCTAAGTAAGTTGGTAAGTGAAAGTTGTGTGTTGCGCGCACGCACCAGATTTTTTATATATGTTAATTAGTCAGTATATAATTAAAATAATGTTTAAATAAAATTAATAAAAACAGAATTGAATATAAATATGTATGATCGCACAGATGCGTACGTGGTGTAGTATGTTTGTGACTTCTTTCAATAAAATTATTTGAAGTGACAAACGTTGAGCAGTACAGAAATCGTTGTGGTAATATCATTATTTTGGATTAATTTCAAAACATTGGGACATATAAAAGCACGAAGAAAGTATTTCTAAGAAGAGTTCAACCCATCCATAAAGAAAAACAATTTCACGAAATCATTCTGTGCCATCATTATGGGATTTTTTTTGGTTTGTTTTAGAACTTTTCTTTCTAACCTTAATGACAGCCATTGTTTCATTGTTTGATTAACGTTGGTATTAATCTCCTATACCCTAGTTTGATCAAAGTCAATAAAAAAATATGATAACTTCTTTAATTATCAAATCAAGTGTTGATGTTTACATAAGATGAATCCGGTCTTCCCTGTGAGTAAGTTTAATAAGATTATATGATTGCAATCGATGCTGTCCTTATTCCAAAAGAGGTTCTACATGCAGCTATTATTATCTTAAGGAGCTCTCTGTTTGTTAAAATTCATCCATTGTTCGAATATATAAAAAAGAGGCAAGCCCCTCGCTTGGGCATATTTTAGCCAAAGCATCACGAGACAGAGAAAAATCCTTTATTTTAAAAATATACAGTACTGCCCAAATACATCGCGGTTGCTACCCAGACAGCGAGCCAGATCAATGAACAACTGCATGTATATATAACAATAGTAAATTGCTACACTATATTTTATCCTATATGTATTGTAATATAATACTTTTTGTGGATATATATTTTTTTTCCTTTTATATTTTTTACCATTACCTTTTTTTTTTTCCTTTTTTAGTATAATCTTAGTTCCTTTCCTCTTTTTCTCCTCTTCGCTTCCTTTTTTTTTCTTACTATATTTCCCTTTTCAGGGCAATACACTTTTTTTACCTATCGCCTCAATGCTGTCGAACAAAGGATTCCGTGTCAATGTAAAAATTCCATATATCCAACCATATATCCAATAATTATATTTTATGATGTCTTGTTAATAGGTTGAAAGAGAAATGTATACATTCTATGTTATAATTGAATAGACTAACTAAAATAGAGGATCAGATAAGATAATGATCAACATTAGGTACTGATTCTAACCAAAAAAATAACTAAGGCATAAAACAAAATATATAAGTGTATACATAGATATTTATGTTTTTAACCTCTCTTACAAGAAAAGAAAAAAAAATCAAGGTAGACGTAATGAATTCCGTTGCAGTCGAATAACTGCTTTACAAAATATGGAGCAGATGAAGAATAGCTCAAAAGGTTGATGGCTCCATTTTCTCCGGACATTAATTAAAGGTAGCCTAAGACAAAAGGCACACCAGGAAGAGTGGACGAAGAAAGGAGGCAACTACAAAAGCTTGCGGCACAATGAGGTCGCTAAAGGTCGCCCCTGGAGGGTCCTGCAAGAAACTTGGCATAAAAAAGAATATGAGGATAGGGAGAGGGAAAAGGGAACAGGGAGGAAAAAATAAGTAAGAGAAGTAGGGGTAGGCCGGGAGGGTGATAAACGCTCGAGTGGCCCCAACTTGTGAAGAATTTACATAAAAACAAAAGCTCCCAACGCTAGCAAAGGAATGGGACGATAAGTGCCCACAATGCTGACCATAACTTAAAAAGTCAAATGTTACGTAGATATTTAAACGTTTTTGATCCAACAAGCGTGGATAAATGGTTACTGCTTGATGAATTGATGGTGTCTACCAGAGAACTTTGTGCTGATATCATAAAAAGAATAGCCTCAAGTGAATACGAGCTCTTGAATAATATAACCGACTAACTTTTCACCTTTGTTTTTTCTCTCTCTGCCACATTTGCTTTGTAAGTGGTATAGACTCTTGCATTTTTTTAAGCCTTTTTTATATGAATTTTAAAATAGAACCACCCTATAAACAGAGATGAACATTGGTGTGTTTTCCTTTCGTATCAAAGTTCATACAACTTATGTCTAACCAAACACCTTAAGATCTATCATAACCTATGAATCAGTTCCAACCTGAAATAGTCGTTAAATCTAATTCTTAGTGTGAAATACCTATTTCGTGTAGTAAGGTAATGTGTAAAGTTTATGTAAAAAAAAAAACAGCGTCTCAACTAAGTATTGGCAAAAAATACCAGCGATCAAAAATTTTCTAAAAGCAAAAAATACCAGCGATCAAAAATTTTCTAAAAAGCTAAGTTTTTTTTTCATTGAAAATCTCTTACAGAGTTTAAATATAAAAGGGGTAGAAAATTTATGTTGTTACGTCTACAAAGAGGACTAAATTTTAATTAAGTCTGGATACCTAGCATAATATAATATAAAGAGTAACATCACAGACTATTACAAATATTTTATAAGCACTATGATTATTAGCTCTTAATTTAATATTTAAAAAAAAAAATAGATAACCAGCCTAAATTAAAATGCAGTCTTTTTTAGAATAAATTAATTCAATGAATGAATAAATCCGACAATGAATTTATGTATCTCTTTATATTTAAAATCTAAAAGATTTTTTCATTAAACGACGACTAATAGGTATCAAAAAAGAGCTATAATGGATAGACCTTAATTTTATCTCAGGTAACTATTTCGGAGTCCATACTCTGCCCGAAAAGAGATGGATCTTCGATAGATATTAAAGTATATTTTAAAAATTTAGATCATTATGATTGGGTTCGTGAATCACTTATAGCTAATTTTTATATCGAAAAAGAGTCAAACACCTAACGAAAAAAAACAAAACAAAAAAAAAACAAACCAACCAGGGGACGTAAAGGAAAAACAATTTGTTGTCATCGGTTGGAAGTAAATTAAATACCTATTAAGTAGTGTGTGAGTCTGTATAATATTGAACATTTTTTTAATTTCTTTTTTAATCTTGTTTCTCCAAAACTGCTCACCTTAATATTATAATAATTATAGAGACGAAAATTAAAAAAAAACTGTTGAAAATTAGACCTAAAGCGCAAACAATTAAATAATGTATATTTAATTTACTTCCAATTAGGTTATCTCGAGACTTACTAACTTAAATCATCATGTTTTATTAGATTTTTTTTAGAACAAGTTGTATCACTTTTAGTAGAATTTTTTTTCCAGGAAGATTTTTAAGTCTAATACGTAAAAAAATGTGAATTTAGGGGAGTGGATGTGGGCAAGGCGCCTCTTCTACTGGTTGCAACTTTTCTGTTTCTTACTACTACAACCCTTAGGCCTGTTTCACATTATTTCAAAAATTTATAAATTATTTTCCCTATTTGCTGATTTTTTATTAATGGGTCTGGACTACTTTTCTTACACTTTAATTATCTCGAAAACGAAATTTGTTCTAACTTAAAAAATTCAATAGATCATTTCGGAGCTGAATTTTTATTTGAATATTTTTTTTTTAAAATACATTTATAATTTAAGTACAAACCAGATTGTCTAAGTGTACAAAAAAACATTAAAACGTGGGAATATACGTGAAAATGAGGGACAAGTTCCTCTTAGGAGTGGGAACTTTCCTGTTTCTTAGTACTATACCCCTAAAGTTTTAAAACTTCATTATTTCCCCCATTTTCCCCGAGAAGATTGGTGGTGGTAATAAAATCACATACGCAGTGGAACGTGAACTTGCAATAAAAGTTTATATTCTAATTTAAATTTGGGGTAAGCTTCTTGTCCCCTGCCTTACCATTAGCTACGGAAATCAATTCCTACACAAGATCATAATACTCTTTGAAGATGTATAGAATCGTGTCTTGATTTGTATTTGTGCGGGTAAACAAAATGATTGCCGATAATACATTATATACAAACTAGCAAATGTTTATCAAGCCTCCCCTTTATAGCGACATTAATTCTATAAAAAGGAAAGCTACTGCTTACTCAGTTTATCTGGTTCAGCAACCCATCGTACGCATTCTTAGTGACACCTGGCACCTATCTTCTTCCTTTTTATCAGTTGTTTGCTTATCTCGTTATTTTATTTATTTGGGCTATATTCTTCTCGTATAGTGGTTTTTTTTAATAGTTTACAACAACGATGGTTACGAGATTATTGCTGCTAAATACCCTGCTTATGCCACTTCAACATTTCAATAAAAATGAATAAAATTGATGAAACTGTTTTGTTATTACTCCATTCATTTATTTTTTCAAGTTATTTAAAAGTATTCGCATAGGGTATTTCAATATCCTTGAGCTAGGTGTTCCAGCGTGTGCCAGAATATAAACATAAGGCACATAACAGTTTATGGCCGCCATAAAATACGGAAGCACCAAGCAAATCTTCATAATCGTCATATTTCTACATCATGGTTTAAAGTACAAAGGTATATAATATCTACACCTCAAATAGAATCATAAAGAATTAATTTATCATGAAATTATCGGCAATCCTGTTCTCTGGGGACCGTTATCAATTTAATGTGACGCGTGCAAGGCCTGCCAGAGTTACTAGTGCGGTTATATTCGCAGATTTAGAGTTATATTCACTAAATCAGTTGATAATATGGAAATAATTGATATCAATCTTGACAGATTTTAATCATCAAAATTATCTTAAACGTGCTTAATCAAAAATTTTACTAATGAAGCTGAAGGGTGATGATTATAAAGTAGAATATAATATACACAGATTTCTCCGATCTCCTTTATCCTAGCTTTCCGATTGATTCTGCTTACTCCTTAGATTATGATGATTTTTCTTTTCCCGTTTATTAGCAAACAATATTAAATAAACATTATTAGAATTTAAAGCAGTTCCCTTTCATTCAAGACGTTCTTGTTAAAAAAGTTATTGATGAAGCATGAATTGAATTAAAAAGTTTACGATCTTAAAATGATATACTTCTTTCAGCACATTCAGAAAACATTCAAAATTAAAAGTAGCCAATTTTTTTATATTTAGCATTGTTGAAATTATTAATAAGAAAAAATATTAATTTTTTTTAGAACGGAATATTGATATAAGCGGGTGATGCTTTATTGAATAATCCTGCTATAACCCAGGCATGTCCATCTATTCCATTGGGTTGTCAAATCACCCTCTTCAGAAAATCGATGACATGATTTATGAAACTTCAACAATTCGTTACCTTTTCATTGATTATAAGAAGCCATTTTTACATTTTATTAACCCAGTTCGTCCCAAGGGTAGAGATAATATGAATATTTGGCGTTTCTTTCTATTTGTATGTCGATATATAAGTCAATTTATATAATTGGCAAATTTACAAATAATTTTCTTCCGGGAACCCTATAAGTTTTCAAAAATGCACCTCTGGGACTTACTATTATCGTTATTACATTCCTTTAATCAAGATTAGACTGATACATCGATTAAACACAGAAAAAAATCATTATAATATAATGAAAAAAATAATAATACTAATAATGCGCAAACGAATCTCTGGGAAAGAAATAGGTTGTATTCATGTTAGCAAAAGTTCCTATTGGATTGTTATAATTTCTAGATTTTGAACTAAATTTCTAGAGAACAAAAATCAGTTAGATGCTGTTAAACCTAAACATAATGAAATAAAATAAATTAACCTTAATGGTAAAGAAAATAATATGAACATTTTACTATTTGACTACTAGGTGTGTAAATATGAAACCGGAATTTTTCAAATAGCAAATAAGAGTTGATTGTGTAAAAATGATACATACTTTATGCATGATATGCATTTTTCCCACCATTCAGGCAATTTGTGGATTCCCCGCCTATGGTAGTATAGTTATAGGGTAAATAAAGTTACAGGGTAGTATACATGGATAACTATTTATCTACAAAGTACTAATCGAGCATTATGGTCATATGGGATAGAACTACGGGGTTCTGCAAAGCCCTCAAACATCCAAAGAATTCAATCATTCCAGTCCGAGGTATTGAGGAAAATAATAGAAGCACCAAATTCTGTGACAAATTACTTAGTGCACAAGGACCTCAATATCCCAAAAGTCATCAATACAGCCACAGTATTCTACAAGAACTTCCACCAAAGATGAACTTTCAACATGATCTTCTTAGCACCTCAGACTATACCAGGTGTGTAAATATGAAACCGGAATTTTTCAAATAGCAAATAAGAGTTGATTGTGTAAAAATTATACATACTTTTTTATTCGAAGTACTGTCCTTCGCTATCTATGCATTTTTCCCATCATTCAGGCAATTTGTGGATTCCCCGCCAAAATAATGCTTCCTCTTCTGAGTCAAACCAATCACTTAACCAATTTCGTACATTTTCATAAGAAGTGAAGCGCTGGTCAGCTAGTGCGTGTCCCATCGATGCAAATAGGTGGTAATCGGATGGGGCCAAATCTGGTGAATAAGCCGCATGCGGAAGAATTTACCAACCAAACACTTGGATCGTTTCCTTGGTCCGTTTAGCCGAATGTGATGGGGCATTGTCATGGAGCAAGATCACTTTGTGTGTCCTTTCTTGATATTTGGGACTTTTTGGCGCAAATCTTTATTCAAATTTATCATCTGTTGTAGGTAGCGTTCCTTACTTACTGTTTCCCCAGGTTTCAGCAGCTCATAGTAGGTAACACCCATCTGATCACACCAGACACAGAGCATTTTCTTCCTCCCCAAGCGATGCCGATGGTTCACCAGGAGTTACCCAGGATTTTTTACGCTTAGGATTCTCGAAGTAAATTCACTTTCTATCACCAGTCACAATTTGATGAACAAATGACTTTTTTTCTGTAACTGGCGAGCAGCATTTGCCATGAGGTTTTTTGAGCTTCCTGCTGCCTGTCATTCAGTTGGTGAGGTACCCATTTTCCGACCTTCTGGATCTTTTCCATGCCTTTCAAACAAATGGAGACGGTGTCACATGTAATAATTGTCCAACAAACGCTTCCTAATCAGCGTTTTCAAAGTTTTTTTTTGTGGTTTTCCACGGTCCTTGTTTCTTTTATCGAAATCCATCTTTAAATTTTTTTAACCAACCGAAACATTGAGATTTGCCTAGGGCATGCTCCCTGTAAGCTTCAACAAGCATCCTATGTGATAATGCTCAAATTTTTTTCAGAAGGAAACGGAAAATAAATGCTGTCCGCAAATCTTGATTTGTTGGCACAAAAGTCGACATGTTCAACGCCACTAAAAACACGGTTATAGAATGAAACTCATGTTTGTATCAATTGGATCTCTTTATTACATGTAGGCAAAAGCAGATAACGGATTAGTTAGAAGATTATATTGACTGCTAACTCCTATCATTGGCGAATTCCGGTTTCATATTTACACACCTGGTATTTATTTTAAAGATTTAAAATAAATATCTATAAAATGTAATCAACGATTGGGAGTATCAACAAAGCAACTTTGGAAACAAATACCGGTTGGTAAACATTGACTAAATTAAAACAATGCAAAATTTAAGTTTGGGCTTTATAGAAAAAAATAATAATTAAAAGTAGAAATCGCGGCATTCTGCTATACACTGAATCACATTTATTTTTTAGGTACCATTGAAAGGTTAAGTACAATTTTGTTGTTTTAAAAGCTGAAGTAAAACAGTTTTCGATATTTCCCTTAACATTTTTAATACTTTTAATTTTAATAAATTTACATGCCCGAGACTTTTATTTAGGTACTTAAATGTACAATCATACAATGTACAGTATTATTAGCGCTCACTCAGTGAGAATCCTTGACATTGAAAGGAATAGAGGAACTAAATGGAGGCGATAAGGTAAAATGAAAGGGGGAATTGCAATTTAGTTCTTAACTCGGCACCCCTTTTTTGTCTCGGTTTAAACTGCAGCTGGTAGGTGTTAATTGTGTCTATAACTTTATTTTTTATCTCAAGCCTCCTGATAAAACCTTTGTTCATATTTTAGAGCAAAAATGATCTAGTACATATCTAATTTAATGAACCGTATAAATAAATTCATATACATTTTTTTATTCGTCTTCGTTTCTTAAGAATCAACCCAAAAGCAGTTCTTCCCTTTATGGTCTCTTCCCAACCACATTGATACTTTCGAGGTCAATATTTCATAGTCATATAGTCAATATTAGCCTGCAACCATTATAAACCTGCTCAACCATCATTGCTTACATGTCGTCCGGTATTAACTGAGGAACTGTTTTAGGAAGTTCTTTTTCATTATTTACTAATTATATACATATAATAATTATATCAGATCTAACTAAATAATTCAAACATTATTAATGTATACAAATCTTTTAGAATTGAGAACGAATCTGTAAGAATTGTAAATAAGTATTTATGTCAAATTTCTAGTAAAACTGACAAAGTTTGCTAAGTTTTTCTTGTAGTTGTTAGGTATTGATGCAACAACATCAAGAAAATAACGATGTTTTAGTTATAAAACATCGATGTTGATAAAATATGGACCAAAAAACATCGATGTATTTTAATATCCATTTTTCAAACATCAACCTGGTAGGGCCCTAAATTATTTAAAAATCGATGTTTCTTTCCCAGTATAGACATAGTGTAGTATTTCTGTTAAATATTAAAGGAAAAATTGCGATAAAATTTCATTTTTACAAGGTGTAATGCAATTTTCTTTTATACAGGCAAAATATAAAATGTTGACACTTTAAAAATTACTATACGCCCAAGTGTGCTACCAACCAAAAGGTGTAAATAATAATTAACGCTTGCCCACAAAAATAGATGATTAGTCCGGTTTTGGGTGATAGATTATGGTCAATGGTTATTGACTATTTATTATCCATAAAGCCCTCTCCTCCAGTGGTTTCAATTCATCTTGTATTATTGCAACCTGTCAATAATTCATCAATTGCCTCATCATTTGATTTATTTATTCTTTATTTTATAAAAATTAAATGGATCATTATTAAACGTTCTTTTACTTCTCTTAATTTATTGATGACGATTTTATCCATTCGAGGCGTTTTCATGACTATACAAATGCATTTCGGTTAATGCATTTAAATGTTCCCATTAAAAAAATTAATTACATAGATCAATCACTTGACCGTTGAAATTTCATTTCACTATGTTTAATTTATCACACTACAATTTTACAATAATTAATATCATCTTTAATTCATCACCAATTCATACAAATTCATCCAATGCAAAATTCTTTACTTTTGGTTCTCGTAGGTTGTTTAAATTATTTTACAATAACGTTTACTATAATGTTTTACAACTTGTTTTTAAAAATAAATGAGCTATATTAAAATAATTTAAACAATTTATAAGACCCAAAGGTAAAGAATTTTTAAAAACATATTTTATAACTTTCACTGATTGGCTGTTTCACTGAATAATGTCACTGTGAAAGGCGTGAATATAGAAATAAAGTAAAAAAAAAAAATGTTTTGTAACTGTAACTATTTAATATTAATTGATTAATTTTATACCAAGCAGGATTCGCGTAATGCACCGGTAGGCTGGGTGTCGATCAGGGCTGCCTAATCGTGAGCGCTCTGGGAAAAATTTCCTTTGAATGCAATGCCAATGAATGAAAGTTTGGTATTTAAAAGTGACTCTGAAAGCGAACAGATACATTTCTCAGAAGCAGGCCCTTTCGTGATCAGAATGTTCATATCCCTTAAAACTCAACTTTAACAATGCCCCGCTTCGTGGATTCCCAGCGGACAACAAAGTTGCGTCCCTCTGTCCCTCTGAAACACCAGCCCATGTGCTGGGAAAATGCCGCCGTCATGAAAAATTGTCAGACCTCAAGGAATACAGAAAGTATTAGCCTTCGAGGATTTGCTTGGACACAAATCTTATAGTCATCAACAGCTGTCTCCCTCTGAAGTGTAGAACAGTAGGCAGCAAGTATCATCTTATAGCATTTACCGCTACAACTATTCTCCATTTGGGTTATATCTTTATGAAACTGTACTCATCAAAGTGGGAGCGAAGAAAACAAAAAAAAGGAATTTTGAATGACCCTATTGCAACCCTTGTACGATGAAAAGAACTCTTTAATAATGTAATTGTAAGTTTTAGCTCTTTTTTGCCCAACGTTTATTGACACGTGTTTTCAAACACACACAAGTTTTTTTTTCTATTTCATTTAGTTTTTGTTAGAATCCTAGATCTTTGCACTTGAGGTCTCTCAATTTTTTCATGTATTATTTCATTGCTAAAAATGTCGCAGGAAAATAATTTATAACCCAAAATACAAATATTGACTTAATCCAGTGATAAAGATTTCCTGCCTTTAGATTCGTGTTCGGCATTCGACAAAAAAATAAAAAACCAAAATTTCAGTTAAAGGGAAGATTTCGATGCAGAGCAGTCTAATTGGCACCATTTACGATCTTCAAAGCCACATTCTAAATAGTTGGAGATATTAATACCACTTTGGAAATTGAACCCAATTAGCAAGGTGAGAACAACCCAGAACTGACAACTTTCTACAAACACAGGAATAGGTTATAAAATAAAATAAAAAATAAGGTAAAAAAATAAACAAACGATAAGATACCAAGCATATCAATGTAATCTTTACCTTAGAAAAATTATTGTGAAAAATGTCAATGGCTGTTGCACATATGGTATTGTTTTATTTTACCACACCCCCAACCGTTTTCATTACATCAACTACCTCATGTAACCGTGTACCTTCATAAAAAATTGATAAGGTGTACTTATGGTTTATTATAAAACTACTCTTCTAATTTTTTATAAATATAAATTTATGCTTTCAGATTGAACAGTGAACATCAGCGCAGAAGTACTTGGAGCAACAAGGAAAAAGGTAATTATTCTCTTTTTAACAGTTAAAAAGTTTCCTCCTATTCTAAAATGCTTATTTTGTAAATACACCAAATCGCGGGTCGGTATCTAGAGCACGTAATTCCTCTAGACACTATAAATTCTAAAAAATATTTCATGATTTGCACATTGGTATCTATTTATACTGCTAAATATATGTTTTCATTTGAATGAAGTCGATTTGATTAGAAACCTCTTTTTCCATATTTGCTTATAAATCTTTTTCTTATCTAATTTTTCCCTCATCCTAAGATATTTATTAGACACCTTGTCTACACAAATTGCGTTATGTCCGTCGACCAATCGAAGTCGAATAATGCTGGTTATATTCAAATTCGGGATTGATGTTTCCGCGACACTTTTCCAGCCATGATTATGAAATTATTTCAAATGATCAAGGATTTTTTTAGTTAATCCTTCCATCGTAAAATACTTCCATTTAGATTTCCACTACTGCTTTTCAAATCAAGTACGATTTACTTCATATTCTTATAATAAAGGTATCGTGACTAATAACAAGAGTTTAAAGTCAATAATACGTTGATGGACAATCATCAAACCAGTATCATCTTTTTATCATTCCTATGAAAGACAGGACCCCCTTATTGCCTCTAATTGTTCATCAACCAAATTTAAACACTAAGTTAGGTTAAACATAGCACATGTAGAGGGAAATAGTCAAATCCATCCAGATGGATAATAATGATTCAATAAGAAATAATTGAATCATCCGATAATTCAAAGTAAACTATTTATTTTATGATTTATTTCAAAAAGCCGTTATTTATTTTACTAAAACATTAGGTACTCAAATTTGAGTAACTTTCAGTTCGATGATACAAGAAGTTTTTTTTCCCTATTTTTGAAAAATGTTTTTCTGCTCCTAAGAAGGTACTGAATTCAACGGTTAAGGACTCTAAGGTCTTATCACATCATAGAAAATAATGGTATTAGTGATTTTTAGCCTTTTCATTGTAATAAATCTTTCTCCTTTATAATGTTGTGAAGTTAAACAAAAACAGATGATTATTTCTGTTACAACTGAGCATTCCAGACTTTTCTTGGAACCGTTACATAACTCTATTAAGAGGTAGGATGTTGTAAAAAAACCTCGGCAGGACGTTAGGTGATCTTGATACATTACATGTCCTGGATGTGACGAGAATACCATGGGCCTTTCTGGAATGTTCGATTCCGGAATGACATAAAAAACAATGGAATAGGGGCTTAGCTTGTCTTGAACATCGAAGGATTTGGCTACTTTTAAGTCACTAATGGTTAATTTTTAGTAGCGTTGTTGCTAGTTTGAGTTTTATTTGTGTGTATGAAATTAATTTATAATTATACGTAAACAAAATGATTTTAAACCTAACATTTGTGTTACAAATAGTGTAAGGTTTGGTGTATAAAGATCAAAAATGCCAGGCAAACGGTTTGTAGAACTGTTATTAGTGGAACTGAGGAGTGACAGAAAGAAACGGTAAACCAGAAGAGATAGTTCTAAAAGTTTTGAAGGCTCTAGAAAAGGAGACCAGTAAGGCGTTGGAGCTGTCGGGAGCTCCGACACCTCAGGAGTGTCAGGAGGAAGCAGATCGCAACTGATGCACCGGAGATCCAGGGAAACTAAAGAGGGTCCACTCCTAGAGGGCGATATCGACCCGCTGACCACGACCTGGATGACATCGTCAACCGCAAGAGGTAAGCTAAGACTCCGGAGTAACGAAGACTACCTTTAGCCCAAAGATGATGATAGGCTGTCGTCCTCCAGGTGGTGACTCACAACAGCTACAGGAGATGCAGCCAAGGTCTCAACCTATGTGTCACACTCGTCTACAGTTGCTACATAAGAAGAAGATGTAATTATCAGCAGAGACATAATGAACTCTGATTAAAGGTTTTCACCTAAAAGAGCAAGTTGTCATTGTCATTGGGGAGGAGCTGTTCTTGCACAGTCAAGTGGAACTTCCTGCGAGGTGCTAGACATTCGTGGCTGCTCGAATGGACAAAACAACCCACATGGCTCACCCGGATCACTCCGTCTTAATGAATCCAACCAGAAGATTGCAAAACGAGTAGTTGTTGGAAAGGCTCTCGTGATACCTTCTATTACCTTATATCCCTCTTTGTACCATTAACGACTACCCAGTCATGAGGTGCACTAAAAAGGGGAGTTTAGAGCTTCCCCTGGTTCGTCTGACGACTACGAGGTAAGAGCGAAAAACGAAAACCTCGGCAGGATGTTAGAAAATCTTAATCCATTACTATCACATGTATTGCCTTGATCATAAAAATAATTTGTTAACCAATACATTTAATAAATTTCTTTTATAATAGGTTCTAAATGTAAAGTTTATTTAGAATTTTGGTTTAAATATGATAAGTTGGAAACCAGGAAACCTAGATGACAACCAATAAAAGACTGACTCACCTGTAATTTTTTTTTCAATGAATTTTATACACTATCTCTTAAAAAATAACCGGTGGAGAAAGAAAGTGGCAAAGATATCTCTGTTTACGATACTAATATATTTTATAATCAATCAAATGGATTTCTTTACATTTCTTTTTTGCAGGAATGCACGATAGTATTGTTATTTTTTCTATAATATGCTTAAATCTCTAAATATAGTTGTATCTAGTTTTATTGCTTTATTTTGTATCAAGTGGTTACTTAACGATGGTGAACGATCGGCAGTGAACATTTTTTATTATAAGATTTAATTTCAAATATTCAAAATATTCAATCTTCACCAATTGAATCAGTGGAGACTAAGAATAAGTTTTAAAAGAGGAAGGCTAGTAATAGTTTCATTACTATAAGATTTAATTAATTTAATTAAAGATTTATGGTAGCAATAAATTCAAAGTTTCCGGAGATTGAAACAAATACTCATCCAGTGCAAAACTAATAAAAAATGTTTTATGCTAAAATCTCTAAAAATAAAAATGGATTGGTTATAAAAAACCCAAATAAAAACTTATATTCATAATTTACTAGAAATGAATACGAAAGTCGAAAGCTCTGTCCCGAGTTGTCGCATTGTGAAGTTGAACACAGTGGAAATGTCAGATGAACGATAAGCAAGACAAGTATAGAAAGTTTGATACAATGAGTGCTTGACGTAGCCAATGAAATTGTACTACCGTTTAATCAAATTTAAAATGAATCCAAATAAGTCTCGATATACTCAATTGTATCTTTTTCTTCTCTAATCAGAACTCACCTCGATATTTTATTTTATTTCAAATTTTTAAGATGTCACTGCACCTAACCAATTTATTTGGCCGAACTTTTTATTTGTTTTTCCACACGAATTAGCAATATTTATTGTTTGAAAAATTATAGGAACTGTTAAAATTTAGCATTATGAATTAGCATATGCTATTGCCTGAAACATTGGAAGAACAGCCTAACAAACAGTTAAAGTTATGCACTATCAGCCAAGATAAAAACGAAATGAAGGAAAAAAAAGAAACTGCGAATAATAAATAGTGATAATAGATTACGCATATCATAGCAGCGTTTTACTGAATCATCTTTGAATACTGTACCCATTATGCAATTTTTGCATCATAATGAAATCAAACAGGTTGACAACATTTGAAACGATTAAAATTGTCCTCATGCCTATTGAGCTACCATAGCACAATTAACGAATTTCAGGTAGCTTACAAATTCCTATCTTAAGTACCTAACTATAGTTTCGTTATTTTTTTTAGTTCCGTACATTTTTTTAAGCCAAGCTTTTCACATTCACTAAGACAAATGTCTTGAAATTGTTTTCTTTGTACTCGGGAGACCTAAAATGTGCTTTTCCGTTTAAAACCTGAATTTGGCATTCATTCATGGCACCCAATCTTGTAAAGATATGTAATACATCTCAAGAATGGATAATTATTGAAAAAATATTTTAAATATGGAATTCGGGTAATACATTCGTTTCATGAATAAGTGAAAGTAAAAATCATCAATCGACCGATTAATTACAAAATCACTGTCTCGGTGTCACATTAAAAATTAAAATTATTCATTTTCACTTCAGCGGCCAGACATCCATCTCTCAAATATTAGTCCAAGATAACGTACTTAGTCTGTATGAGGAATTTGGTGGTCGCCGATATAAACTGGTGGGCATGTATCTGTTCGGAGTGTGATGTTATGTGTTGTGATTTGTTTTGATTTCATTTCATTTTCCAATTTTTGAGATGTCACAATTAACGTCAGTAATTCTATAAGAGTAATATTTTAAGTAATCTTGATGAAATAAATTTGATTAAGCCAATCTAGTATGTTTGCTTAAAACTGCTGTATCGTTTGCGCAGGTTGTAGTTAATGCTTCGGGATTTGTAGGAATGTCATGGGTGAATATAATAAGGTAAGTATAATAAGGGAGCGTAAGTATAATAATGGATCCCTGGTAAGTATAATAAGGGAGCGTAAGTAAGTATAATAATGATCCCTGCGGAACTCCTGCTAAGATTGGTCGGACTAAAGAAATCTCTGAGCCCTGTCGGATAGAGAAAACTTTGTCAGAGAGGTAGCATTGGAGTCTGAAATAGTATGTGTGGGATGGTACAGTTTTGTGTTTGAAGAGAAGCCTCTGGTGCCAGACTTATTCAAATGCTTAGGTGACACCCAGTAATACGCCTGTAGCGTATTTCTTCTTCTCTAATGCAGCTTGGTTGCCGTCGGTACAGTCCAAACTGGGAGCCACTACAGTTGTAACTCCTTGGTTAACGCCAGCGGGTACTTCTACCTCAATCATAATTTCTAAATGACATAAGATTAGCGTTTGGGTTAAAAGGACTACTTAAGTTATAATTCTCAGTAAAACGACTGAAATTCTTTCAAAAATTTTTGAGAGAAGAAAATTAAACTTTACAATCTCCAAGCACCATATGAGGAATCGTATAGTGCTTAGAAAGGAATCAGAACAGTTAACTTAAATAATATAAAATTATTACGTACAACTTAATTAACTGCGCGAAATTAACCACACGAAAGATCTTTGGAGATAATATAATTGATAATGATATACTGAAGAAATATCTCGTATAAGTAAACTAATAAATACATAGTTGATTTATCGTAAACACTATATGTATAATGAGATAATTATAAAAAAATAGTAACTAAAAAAATAAAATAAATAAAAGGCATAACTAGTAGGCCAAATAAGCACCGAATCTCAAGTATAACCTGAGAATCGCAATCCAAAAAAGGTAGATGCAATACAAAGTAGCGTTGAGTTAGCCAATAAAGGAGCTTGGGCCCAAAGGTCCGGTAAGTTACGGCCCTATAGCACCCCCATCGGAAATTACCTCCTTGATTATTAAACGCCCTCAGGATTTATTGCGACCCAGACTGATCCCTATATAACGCCTTGACCTTTGTGTCTCCTGCCAAGGGTATCCTGTGTAAATTGAAAGCAGCTTGTTTACATAGGAGTTTAAAGCAATATTAGCTTTACACATTATTCTACATTGGCTGCACCATGTGTCCATTCTTTTTACGAATTGGGTCTTCTTACTAAAATTTAAGTCGTTCCAAGGAGCAGGTCGTTTGAACTGATGATCTCTGTACTTATATATAAGAACCAGGAGGCATGTAACTATATAACGCTAAAAATATATATCTTAATTTAAGCAGAGATTATCGAGAACCTGTCTCCACATCATTTCTTTCTTCTTATTTTGACATTAACCGTCAAATACATTTTTTTTTTTTTTTTTTTTTAAGGTCTTGGCTTCTATGTTGCGGATAGCTTATTAGCTTTAGATCTGATTTTTAAAAAAATGTGGTGAAACATATTATATTATCGAAAATGAATCGATTCATCTAAAGAATAAAATCGGTTTTCAGTATTAATAATGTTTATTTGCTAAATTTTACAAATTCCTTTTGGTATATATTGTAAATTTGATCTTCATTTGGTAACCTACCTTGGAGTATTATCTTGGATTCTTGTTTGGAGAAACTTCCCAGTGAAGGCACTCGTACCATGATGCAGGTCTACAGTATCAGGTCTTTTCTACAGAGATGTCTCCGTTTCCTTGTTGGATTCTGTGGCTGTGTGTCTTTGTGACACACATGACATTTGTATCAGAGGGTTAGTATGTACAGGAAGTGAGTTATAAAAAGTTTTGAAATGGTTTTTAATTAAATCATTTACGAATAATATTTAGAGGTCTTTTTTCAATGGTTTGTTGGTAACGTAGAACAGGCAGAGTGTGATATAACGCAGAAATTTAGATTGAAAGATAGTCTGGAGGTTTAATTTTTTGTATGATGCCCATATTTGAGTGTCATATGGGAACGCCCATTGGTCTAAGTAACATATTGTTAAGTGAAACACAAAGCATATGATCGAAAAAAATTCTAGATTTTTTTTGGAATAGTTACTGTTCGTGAATCTTCTTTACATGTCCCTGGACTCGGGAACGAGCTTGATTGTTCTAATTCAAACTAAATAAAAGGAGCAATGGACTGGGGTCTTAGTCTTCCTCTGAAAATCGAGTCGTATGGTTACTTTTGTGTTATTGTGTGATTACTAGTTGATACTTAAGTAATACTGTTAATTATTAGAGTTTGCATTGTTTGTCTGCCATTGAGAATTATTATGTTCATCTAATAAAAATTATTTAAACCCAAAATAGTGCTGCAACTGGTAGCAGAAGTGGAATTAAAAAAAAAAAAAAACTGACATAATCTCCGGCTGAAAATGTGAAAACGGAGAAAAGAGCTATTGACCTACCTTTAAGTAGCGAGAGAAAGAAATTTTTGCGCCAGCTTAAGAAAGGACCGGACTGATGTTTAACGGTAGACATTACAGCTTACAGAACAGCTGGAAGAGTCGGGAATTTTATTGGTTATATTAGCCATTCTCAAAACTTAAAAGAGGCATATTTGTTATCATAGAGCTTATGATCTAAACGACTTGCCTAACTCCACTTAACACATCTCTTAGTAATACCGATTTCAACTAAAAGACCTTTCTCTTCAAATCGATCTTAAAATATTTGTATCTCCATGATCTTCAGAAGAAATCGCTATTGAAGTTACATCTCTATAGCCAAATGCTTTTTTGTAGGAGACCAAAATGGTCTATTGTTTTCACCCATTTTAGAAAATGTTAAATTATAAAAATTATGTCATTTGCAATAATCATTTATTATTATAAAAAGGTTCTTTCTGTAATACCTCCACAGGCCTAATTTCATAACTTACGAAATGACGTTTTCAGTTTTAATTTACTATATATTAATTCAGTTTAATTTACTATATATTAATTTACGAATTGGTTGAATAACCTGCCTTTGATTGACCCAGGTATCCTTGGGAAGGTATCCCAAAATCTGCTTGCAACAACTGATTTCTGGACTCCCTCTCTTGAAACATTGAATAGGGCTTCTCACCGGAGGGTACCCTTTAGTTTCTTGGGAAGGCAGGATGTATTTGGGACCGGAAACTACTAACGAACGAAGATTTTGGAAACCCCGATCTATCAGGGAAAAACGAAACTATTCAAAACATTAGAGACACACAATACAACCCTGAATACCAAAATAAATATGACTCAACTCAGTACCTTCATAAAGAAAAACAACATTGTGAAAATAAGATTGTGTTCTCTACTTCGAATATTGAAGGAAAATGAACTCCGAATAACTTTGGGTTATTCAAATGTATGTTTTGGACTGCTCATTGGTGTGTCGTGTCTGCATATCAGGAAATCTATTTCATATATTATGGAGATGTCAACACTATAAACAATTAAGAATAAAGTATAATCTGGTCACCGTTAATCCTGAAGTGAATTCCACCACAGGAATATAATGTAATATAATAAGTTGAGCGTTGTCTACAACATTAAGCATTCAGCCTAAAAGTTCGATTTAAGAGCTAATCTAAGAGCCTCTTTATCATTTTAACAGGAAATTTTTAAGTTTTCTTTCATCTGTGTTAAGCAAAATGATACTATTAATTATTACTTTACCTATATCTTATATATTACATCTTACATCATTATATCTATATTACATTACACTCGCTACCTCTTTTTGAACGCCTTAGTGATATGTAAAAAACAAATGTATTATTGTTACAATTGTCGGGAAATCTAAAAATAAGATTAATGAGTTGGGAAATAAGATGCTAAATGGTTTATATTTATTTATTTGTTCTAAATGCTAAGCTGTGAGAGCGATGTCTTGCTCGGTAGCGGTAGGGAGCGCTGGAGCCCCTAGGGCTGGAGTGCCTCAGGACCAACAGCTCCCTTGGGCCGCATCCAAGGTAATTTCCCCTTATTGCCGCCTCTCCCTCTCCCTTTTTTCCCCATAATTTTCCTTATATAACATCAGCTCTTCTTCCCAGTGCTTTAGGCATCGGGAAAGATGATGGTCGTAATAACGAAAATATATGGTTGATCCGCATTTACAGCAGCACATTAAATTGATTTTTCTTTTTTATATTTACTATTATAAAAAAAAAAAAAAAATGTTATTTCTGTGTTTGCAAGATCTAATATTTTCAGTCATTCAATCAATCTTATTGTCAGGTCAAGAGAAATGACCAGACATGTTTTGTTAGATTGTCGGGGAGGGGGGTCCATAGGGTCCATAATTTTTGTTTAAAATAAATTCACCTGTTTCATATATTAACTAATATAATAAAAAATGAAAAGATAAAAAATACATTACAAGAATATAGAAAGCAATATCAGGGCATCAGTGATTTTTAGATTGATACTTGATAAGTTACCACATCACCTGTATTACTTGATCATAAGGTTTTTTTTTACAGATACGATGTCCTTTAACGCACGAATATTATTAACTATAGGCCAGTATTTATCAAGATGGGAAATAACTGCAAAATTTAAGGAAGGGGCACTTTATTTTACAAAGCTTATCACATTTTTAAGCTTAATAATTCTTATTAATAACATTATTTAATATAAGATAGGCTTTATCGTTATAGAAATGTTATTCTTATGGAGCTTATGTGGCGAAGGAAAATTTATTGTTGTAAAATACATTTGATTTTGCATTTATGGCGAAATAAACTGCTTCTCATTATGCTTAGTAATAGAAAAGTAAGTTCTAATTTTCTACCAACCGTAAATACCCCTTATATCGATTCCCATTCACGATATATTTACATAAATCGGAAAAAACAAAACAAAAAAATTCCTTTATTTATGAAATTAGGATTTTATTTTCCCTCTTAAATAAACAATAATCAATCGAAAATTACTGAAAAGTGTTTCAATTATGGTTTGTACCTTATGGAGAATAAAAGAAAAAAAAAAAAAAAGAAATAAATACCTAGATATGGACAAAGCAATTTTCTGAGAAAGTTCTAAGTTGCGTTATCAGAAATTTAAAAACATGCCTGTTTCTTCTTTTTGTAGGTTGGTAAGTGAAAGTTGTGTGTTGCGCGTATCGAACCAGATTTTTACCTCTCATTTTTAAAATTTAAGATATGATGCGACTGAATAGGAGCTGGAGCATACCTGAAACAAGACCGGGATGATGTACTGCTGGGCACTATTTTCCTTCATGCCTAAAATACTGGCATAACATGGTGTTTATATCTCATTTGCTGATCATCTTAGTTCTGATAGGTGCAAATAAAAGTATGAAATTATGTTATTCACTCTTGAAACAGTTTACTTTTAAGTAACCAGTAACTTCTAAAGTAACACCTTATATATCACTTCATATGACCAGAATTCTGTTTTAATGAAATCGATCATTTTGAAATGGGGTAGACACGATCTCCGACACGAAGCCGAAATTCATCAACAATAATTATCTGAAATGCTATGTTATTTTGAATATCTTTGTTAAATACAATTGCTGTTTTCTAACTATTTTTACATCCATAAGGCACATGTAATATTAACGACCCTTATTTCATATAAGTGCTTGTAAATATTATTCTTCTTTCATAAATTATTTAATCTTGGATAGTTTCTGTTCATCTGCTTGCATTATCTTCCTGATATTGCAATTATCCTCTTGATAGTAGTATAATTGCTATTAATCCAATAGCTTACTATCTAATAATTGCATTGATATGCTGTGCTCAATGCTAATCCGAAATGAATCCTGATTCTAATGAACCTTTATTAATCTGATGACGCTTTTTAAGTTTTCTCTATTTTATTTTCTCACAGATAAAATTCATTTCATTATGATTTTTATCTTTAATTAATTTCCCTTTCAGTACGCATACTATTTTAACGTAAATATACGTATTCAGGTGTAATCAATAACTATTCTGGGTGTAGTCAGTTCTTTAGATTTTTATTTCTCTTAATTCAATTAGTTAAACATATTGGAACATTTAAGTATATTCTATATTATTCGGTTCATTCCATATGCTCCTATTTCTTATACAAGCTGTTGAAAAGTCTAAGCGCAGAAATATAACCATTTACCATATAAAGTAAGTGAAATCCTTCAAGTTAGGAAACCTAATCGGAACGCCTATAATGATGCTCATTTATAAAATGATGGTAATGAGAACTTCTATATGCAGCAGAATATTTGCTCAAACACATTAAAAAGTTAATAAAGGTTCCAGAATGGGATATTACTTAAACAATGGTTTATAATTCGTCCCCTTGTAAGGAGAAAACCTCGGAAATTCATAAAAAGTTTAGAGTATCAACTGGGAGTTAATTTATTGCTAAGGGTCATATTAACTTTTACGATAATATTCCTAACAATAAAAATCAACTTTTTAACAACTTAACCCCTCTTACCGCCTACTAGGAGTTTTTCTTTTTTATGAACCTGTGAATTTTCATTATGAGATGCATTTCTTAGTGTAGAGATTGAAAAAGTTTTTTTAAGGCTATAGTTCTGTTTTCTCTGGGAATAAGTGGTGAAGTCGAATTTTTCTAGAAGTTCAGTGCACGACTATTAAATTTTAAACTTTATTGATATAAAATCAGGGTCTAATCTAATAAAAAATACTTCTCATTAGCCACTTAAACCATTTTTAGCTGAGTTCGAATTAACCTCTCGTACAGCAGGATGACAGATTTACAGTTTAATAACCGTACTTTTTCATACCATTCACTTCGGTACCATTGATAAGTACATATTAAAATACACTTCTAGTTTTCCTGTTCAAATCAAAGTTCTTCAATTTTACTGTAAAGAATGGGATAATTTTTCTGCCATTGAATATTCTAATGTATTATGAATTTTAGAACTTTTTTTTTTTGCCATTATTAAGAGGGAATATAAGTTATTAATAAAGATCGGAATTCCGTGCAGTAAAAACTTCAAAACGTGCAAAAACATGCAATAAAAATGTATTGCTTGAAAATCAGGCATTAAATTATTTTTTGAACAAAAAAATAAGTAGCGGAGAATAAATTAAAATAGAAACTCTTTTATTTTTACAGATTATTTTTATAATACTGGTTTTGGTATAGATTTTGGTAAAATTACTGAATTTTGGATCTTTTTTTTAATACTATTGATATATTATTGAAACGAATTTCGGTAAAAAAATCGGAACATATAGTATTAAATTAAAACAATAACAGTAAGATGTGGAATACGGAGTAAAATGCTCGTTAATGAGCTGTAAATACATATATTAGAAATAGGAAGATCTTAAAAAGGAATGATTATGGAATCACTAGATCTATTGATCTAGCATCAATGCAATACCCGGTGCGTAGGCTTATTTTTAAATCACTTTTGTGACACGCCCTACCCCTGTTACCATTCTAGGGTTAAAAAATAATAGATAATTACTTGTGCTACAGCGGGTATCAATTTCCACTCACATCCAATTTTTTTATCACAAGATTAACAGAACACTATACAACCGTCCCTTTTTAGTTCAGGATATTTTTCAATCCATCCCGCAGTTTTCGAAGACACACTTGCTCCCATTTTATACATTTTTAGTTACAATATACTCGACAGAAGCTAGTTTGATACTGACAGAACGATGGAAATTGAGAAACAAAATTCAAACATCCAGGAACCCCTGAACTCTCAATTCTGGGAAATAGGAGGTTTGTGTTGGTTTAGATCTCCCAAGTTCCCTTTATTTTTTTTTTCTATTCACATTTACTTTTTCACTATTGTTTTGATATTTATTAAAGAAAATTACAATTTGTAATATTTTTTCTTAAAAATATCAAATGATGCAATTTCGTGCAATAATACTTCAAAACGCGCAATTTCTTGTGGTAAACCATAAAACGTGCAATTTGTGCAGCATAGAATTTCATTAAAACATCCCATTAGGCTTGATTCGGATAAGTATCTTGAGTTCGCTCTATTCTGACTTTACAGAAAAAAAGCACATGCACGGGAATCCGATCTTTAGTTATTAACAAGAGGGAAGCAACAACAAATAATAATAATAAATAAATAAAATATACTTAAAAACTTACAAATGTTCGAATTTTGGACTTAAACATTATGAAAATTATTTTTACTTTCTTCTTCACGATGCTTTGAACATGCTGAATAAATTCTTAAATATTATGGTTTATTTATGTTTTTAAAATAATTTTGCCTCATATCGAAGAAATATAATAAATTAAATATATATCTTTATAAATATGAAAATCTCGTGTCCCGATGTTTGTCGGGGGTAATATCAGAAACTACTCAACCGATCTTTATAAAATTTGGCTCATTGTGTGTATTTTCGTCCAACCTAAAAGATAGGATAGTTTTTATCTTGATTATTGACATCAATATTTCTTTTATTGCGAATTAAATGATATTTATACTACAATTGAGTGTGATTATTTGCAAGTTTCACAAATTTCCAACAGTTAGCGGTGTAAGTTGATTTATTGACACTTTATTTATTTATTTATTACACCCTTCCTTGCCTTGAAGGCCAAACGAGTTTGGCAGTGGTGACATAACCTAATGAGTACGTCACTCCTGCAAGTAAACTTAAATGTCATTTCAACTGTTCATATTACATTTCCTGCCTTCCTTCTTCAGGGTTGCCTTCCTCTTCCTACCCTTCGGGATAAATTGAAATGATCATATCCAACAGCAGCTTTCCACCCGTACACAAAGGCCTTGTAGTACGGGTAGTTGGCTGATGTAACGAGCTCAGGAAATTCTTTTTCAGTTAGGATGTACAGTCCAGTTTCTCTTCGGAGTTTGGTTCTTAGTGCCTCATAGGCGGTGCAGGAAGTGATTATATGTTCGGCGGTTTCAGGAACGCCGCAACTAGGGCGCAAGGGGTCAATGTCAAGGCCATGCATGTGGAGCTTGGCACGAAATCCGCCATGCCCTGTGAGGAATTGGGATATCCAGTAGTCCGGGAGGACCCAATTGGCTTCTAGACGTGACCGGACGGTGGGGAAATACTTTCGAAGAGTAGCTCCTTTAGGACTTGTCACCCACCGCCGGTTCCACTCTTCTATAGTGTCCTCCCGGATAATATTTCTCCAATGCCGCGGATCCTCATCAATCCTCATCCGGATATTTGCTGGAAGAGCCGCTGAGCCTTCTCTCTTCGCCTCGAATTTCAAAACGTCTTCTCGCAGGAGGAGATCGAGAGGTATCCCTCCTGCTAATACTTGCACCGCCTCATGGGACACTGATTTGTAGGCCCTGGTGACTCGTAGCAGAGCTAAGCGCTGAATTGTCGCCAGCTTGTTCTTCTGTCGGTGTGAGAGATTCCTATACCAAGCAGGAAAGGCGTATCTCAGTATACCTAATATGACGCCCTGATAAATTGTCATGGTAGCTGGGTATCTGAGGCCCCATAAAGCACCTGCTACGCGGTTAAGTCCGTTTAACGTTAGGGTTACCCTATTGCTCAAATTATCCAAATGAGGTGTCATGTCGAAGTTTCTTCGTATCTTCACTCCTAGATAAGTGACTACCTCACTCAGATGGATTCTTTCATCTTGCACGTTTAAGATAATAGAGTTCGCCCTACACGTCTTACCACGCAGCAGGATAGCCTGGGTCTTTGCTGCAGCCATCCTCATCTTCTTTCTCTCACACCATTCTCCAACCAGATTGGCGCAACGTTCGGCTTCTTGTTTTAGCATAGCTCTGCTATCGGCCGCCACCACGACTGTTAAGTCATCGACGTACGCAATTGCGGGGAACCACTGTTCTTCGAGAACTCCTAGAATTTCATCGAAGACAAGCTTCCATAGGGCAGGTCCCAGAACAGAGCCCTGTGGACAGCCCCTCTCAATGATGTCCTCATATTCGTAGAAGCAACCCCTTATCTTCACGTGGCGTTCATGGAGGTAGCTTCTCATCAGGTCATATAGGTTACTAGGAGCCTCGTACTTCTGCAGTTGCTGCAGCACACATGGCCACCAGACACTATCGAAGGCGGATGATATGTCAAAGAGAAGTAACATAACATATCTTTCCGCCTTCTCAATCACGTCATGACGTACTCGCAGCAGAGCATCAGCGGTCCCCCTTCCTTTCGTGTATCCGAACTGCCGTGGATGGCTTGCTCTCCGTAGCGCAGGCTGTAGGCTCTTTAGTACCAGGTTTTCCAATACCTTGCTCATGACTGGTAGGAGACAAATAGGCCGATAAGACTTAGCCATTTGCTTGTCCTTGCCTCCTCCTTTGTATATAAGTCTAACATCGGCAGTTTTCCATTGTTTCGGAAAATATCCCCTATCTAAACAGTCATTGAAGATAGACAAAAGCAAATCTTCGATCAAAGGGATACTATTTTTAAGAATTGCCGAGTCAATGGCATCTAAACCTGGTGCACGTCCTGGCTTCTGCCTCTCCATGGCAGTTCGTAGATCCCATGGTGGGCACAGGTCTGTTCCAGGAGGATACATTGTGGTGCGTCTAACAAATGCATCAGCTTCATTGTCTTGGGATGGGTTATCTCTGGGGTATGTGACCTGAAAGAAGATCTTTGCCGATTCTTCTGGGTTGGTTGCCTGGGTATTACCATGTTTAAGAGCTGCTACCATCTGTAAGGGAGTTAGCTTGCCCAGAGCCACTCTATATGGGATACCCCAGGGGTTCTTTGCCGACTCCTCCTCAATTAAGTTGTTCCAAGATCTACGCTTTTGTGACCGCACCTCATTTCGATACATCCTGGCTTTTGACCTGTACTCGTTCCGAAGTGCAGTACGCCTCTCGTCGCATCTGCACCTCTGGTACGAACGCCGGGCCTTATAGAGATCTCTTTTCATCACTGTTAAAGCCGGCGTCCACCATGGGACAGGTCGAGCCCTCGCCTTTCGGTGCTGGAGGGATTCTTCAGCAGCGTTACGGATGATATCAGTAAGCCTGGAAACCCTGTAGTCAAGATCATCCGTACAGTCCGTCTCCGCCGCATCCCAATCTTCATCAATAAGTTTCCCCTCCAGCGTTGCTCGAAAGGCATTCCACTCTCCCCTGCGCGTAACGTAACCCATGTCAATGCCGTGGGAACAATCCACATTCTGCACTACCCCAAACGAAATCGCATTGTGGTCGGAGCTCGTCTCAGACCTGAGAGTCCAATCGACAATGTATCTGATCAGTGTTGGAGAAGCCATGGTCACGTCAATCCAGCTCTGCCCACGTGGACCCGAAAATGTAGTTGTGGCAGAGGGATCATTGACAACTACCTACTGGCTCCTCGCAACGAACTCGCTCAGTTTAACACCTCTCAGATTTGTTCGATTAGACCCCCAGAGCGTGCTCCAGGAATTGGTGTCCGAACAGAGAATCACATTCCTCACGATTAGACCCCCAGACCGTGCTCCAGGAATTGGTGTCCGAACAGAGAATCACATTCCTCACGTTTCCAGTGATTGCTTCCATGGCAGATATACCCTCCTCTATGTTTCCTCCGTCAGGTAAGTAAACCGAGGCCAGAGTAAATGTTAAACCGCCCCATCTGACGTAACACGCCACGCTATCCGCCATGGTTAACTGCTCAAGACACATCACGTCAAGATTAGGATTGTTGATAACTATAGCCGCCCTAGGCCTCCTCTCACCACTGCTTAGGGCCACCACTCTCGACGTGAGACCAAATCCCACGACATTGTTCCCACGACAGTTTGGTTCCTGAATCGCCATGATGTCGTACCGGTGGGTCATTGCTCGTAACTCATCTGCAACAATTCGCCTACGGCCCATATTGAGCTGGAGGATGGTGATCCTATTCATAATATGTTTTCTTTGCCACATCCTTAGACCACATTACGTGTACGGGACACTCCCTACTCCCCGCTTTATGCATCCTCTCAGACAATGGAGCATTTACCCTTTCACAGTTAATGCAGTTAGGACCAGCAAGCTGCTGTTTCTTAGGGCAATCCTTGAGTAGGTGGCCGCAAGCTCCGCACCAAATGCATACAGCCGCGTCTACCTTACATGTAGCCTTGGTGTGCCCATAGCCTTGGCACTTCATACAACGTGGGGCATCAATGTAGTCCTTAAATACAATTGACCACAATCCTCCTTCCAAGGTACCCATCTCCAAGAGCAGAAATCGAACAGTAGGGTGCACCTCCAGGTTTGCTGTTGGCTGTAGTGTTGCCTACAGGCACCTTAGCTGCCTAGCTTCCTGATTGATATGGTTTTCCTGTATTTTCCTAGCGGCTGCTCTTTCTTTCCTCCTAGCTCTCTTGCTTTTAACTGCCTCAAAGGGTTCGCCAACCGAAGAAGGGCCAGCCACATCAATTCCTATGCAAGCCGTCATTTGGGAACCCTTCGGAGGCGGGTCATTATTTACAGGAAATGTAGAAACCACACCTGTAGCCGCCAGTGCTTCGATTATTTTCGGTACAGTTGTATCCACAATCATCCTCGTCAACATATTTTTAATATTTGTTGAAGACAGCGTTTCTTCAACTGCTTGTTGAACAAGTGCTGATACCCCTCCAGACGAACCTGTCTTCTTTGATTTATTTTCTAATATTTCAACCATCTTGACCAGTTTCTTTATTTCGTTATTTCTGTAACTCCTATCATGGACATTTATCCTTTCATTTGTGTTACCCATAAATATACGAATGTCCTCTTGTATACGGATGGCCTTAGGAAGGACGTTATCAGCTTCAGAATCTTCTACAGTAAACGTTTTTCCTGAAGTTATCCTAAAGGTAAGTTGATAAGTTATCAATGATAACCTTATAACCTCCAATTAAATTTTGGAAATTTTTATAATTTTTTACCACCCCCCCCCCTCCTGGCTACCGCGACCAACGTTTTCAATGCGATCTCTTGTTAGTTCTCGCGAACTAAAATTTTAAAAACCGTAATTAATACGGCTTTTTTTTCGCGACTAGTTACCTCTCGCATAGGTAATTAGTCCAAAAATCTTTATTAGGTAAGACTATAGATAAGGGCGGGGGGGAGGGTTTTCCCCGACGCCACCAGGAACCACCACCGTTATGGTTTAAGGTTTTAGGTAACTAGCAATAATCTATTTTTTTTTTAATTTGCAGTATGCTGTTATTTTTTAAAAATATTCAATGTCTCACAACACATTTAGTCCTTATATATATAAAAATCTCGTGTCCCAATGTTTGTCTCTCTATTTCTCAGAAACTACTCAACCGATTTTAATGAAATTTGGCTCAATGTATATAGTTTTGGCCAACTTACCGGACCGGATAGTTTTTAACTTGATTAGTGATCAAAATAATTCTTATATAGCGAATTATTGCAAATACAGTAGGTCGTGTTTCGATTTATTAACATGGCGTCATATGTCGATTTCATAATGTTTTGTTTATAAGTATGCTATTGTAATACAGGTTATCATTATTATAATTTTGTATTGCGTTATGTGAGTGCAGTTATTTTTCCTATATTATTATTTTCCACAGACAAATAGTAATACAAATCTTTTTATTTATTGTTAATTTTAATTAAAGAATAAATAAATCAAGAAAAGGTTACAATAAATACTCAAATGTGTAGGTACTTTTTCTTCCTTTTCCTTTTTTATTTGTATTTAAATTAAATTACTAGCTAAGCGCTGAAACGCTTTTTTGGGCCCACCCTGATATCAACTTTTAGTATAGTAAATGCATTTTAATAATTTAAATTAGGCTATTATTTGAAATAATACTCTATAAATGTTGTAACATTGATTTATTGACACAACACTTCATTTTCTTTCGATATTTAGGGAGGGTAAGCATAAATCTATTTTTTCCGGCTTGGACTATGAAAATCCGTGTTTTTCAATTTGACAATTATGTGTCGCCTTTTTACTTGTGGGGAAACATCGAATCTATTTGTTTTAGCAAAAGACAGGTTAACCAAAATCATTGTGAACCTCTTAATATAATCTCCTGATACGATATGTTATATTATGAATTTAAATTGCATTATGGCAAAAGATTAGTTTGGTACATTTTTGCCAAATGTGTATTGTGATTGTACAAAGCCCTTTACCAATTATATTCTTCATTAGTTCCTTTTTACATGTGTCATTCATTAATACATTTTGGTCAAATATACGATGTAAACAATAAAAACTTTAACCCATCTAAATTTTTACCAAACAATTTTAAATTAGGCGTGATTTGCCATTTTAAATCCCGTTGGTTTTTAGATTAGCTGAAACGTTTTTATGTTTATCAGTGAATTTTGATTTGTCTCTAAAAAAGAATTGGATATTACTAATTCGACGCATCATAGCTTCTGAGCCACAGCAACGTGTGGCAGAGTCTGCTCGTATTATATAAATATATTAATTCCTTCATATTAATGAAAGCCGAAATGTTTAAGTTTATTAAGTTTATTCTACAAATGGTATCAATATAATTCTAAATATGCATGAGCGATCATAATTCCTATCTATTAAATTTATATTCAGGGTCCTAAAAAACCTATTGAGTTTATTATATATAGATTGTTATATATATATAGATAGATTATATTATATATAGATTGTTTCGAATTAAATTTCAGTTGTAACAGTAAATATCATGCTACTACAATAACTAAGGACAGAGTTCCAATGTAGACTTTTTTTTTTTTTTAAATTTGTAAACTTAAATGTGTTATAAGTGGAATACGGTGTATATGCAACGACGCCCCGGAGTCCTCCAGTTAATGGAACGGCGACATTAACAAATGCTCCACTTCCTTAAAGCGGGATTTTCAAAAGCACCACAATCCATTGTGTCAAAACCCTCTACTTCTTCCCGCCTTTCACGTCGTTATATTAATCAAAACAGATATTACTTATTGTGCAAAACACAGAATGATTTATTTATTATACAGGGATTAAAATCGGTTCGGAATTACCTGAATATTCATCAAGCTATAGCCAATGCTGCAAAGACTTATTCCAGGGAAACGCAATGGAGATGAATTAATTCCAAAAATATAGAAGATAAATATATCTAAGTGTCAATACCCAATATCCCCCCCCCCCCAAAATAAATAAAAATAAAGAGCAAGATGGCTAAGGAGATAACAAGTAATACATTTTATTAAAAAATAACTTTGCAACGATTTCAAATTCCTATTGATTTTAGTTTGCTAATATACTAAATATACTAAAAATTATATTAAATTATATTTATTAATATACTAAAAATTACGTTTGCAACTGAAATTTAATTCGATACAAGTGACGTTTATTAGGTTTTTTAGGACGCTGAATATAAATTTAATAAAGGATTTATGATCGCTCATGCGTATTTAGAATTCTATTGATACCATTCTATCTTAAGCTTTCCGGTGTTCATTAATATGAAGGAATATTATTACATAATTGAGGGTCTATTTTTCAAAAAGGTTACTATATTTAATTTCTGTGGGGAAAGGGTCGGTTATATAATTATTATAATTCTTCGAGTGAACAGCTGTGCGATATACTGTTAACGCGTATAGTAAAAACTCTCTTTAAATTTATCAGGAGAAAGAAAAATTCAGGAAAATATTAGGTCTTGATTGTTGTTTGACCTAGTTAGGACCTGGACAGTTTGGTGATATGCATTAGGTCTTGGTAATCGGTGATGCCGCACATAGTATCATGGTTGTCAGCAAGAATACTATTAAATCTACGCTCTCATCTAAGCCATTGAGATCCAGAACTGGTGCTCAAGGTAAGAGGATTGTAACTAATAATAAAGTTAATGGACTCTACTGCTCAATCAAACAAACTACTACTCTAGGTAAAAAGGTTATACATATTAACAAAAGTAAATTACCTTCGCAGCCTGTTATACTAGCTAGCTTAAGCAAAGGCAATGAATGGATTGGGGTAATCAGAAGAAATTCATCGACTCCTAGGCTTGAGCCAACTGTGAGTTAGATTTAGCTAACTAAATAGACAACATAGCTTCGAATTTGTGAACCCATTCAGCGTCTTGAACGTTAAGAAGAAACCCAATACTATACTACAGAAGCTGGAAGATTCAATCTCTACCAAACCACCACCGATCTATGTTAAAGCCGTTATTAATTTTGCTCATTAAAAAAGTACGACCTCATTAAAAAAGTAGGGGTAAGAAAATTTACTCTAAAATCTAACTGAAATAATACCGTTGTCGTGCCAATTGATTCAGATGCTTATAGGAAAACTGTCTTACTTAACTGCAAAAAACTCTCAATTCCACACATCAGCTGCAGAGATCACCCGGCCTTCTACAGAGGCTGCATCGTTCGCAAAGAAGTGAAACAGCTCCGACGACAGCCAACACCCAGAAGTCCAAGTTTCTATGCAGAATCTGAGGAATTGCGAAAGGAAGAAGGGACGCTCAATAAAGCTGTTGCGCAGCTAAAATCTCTTCTGTCACCGCCTCAACAAACACAACCTGACGTTACAACTTTAACACCTTCACACATCGTACCAACACTCATAACTCCGACATATACCACACTATTACGCAATGCTGTTTCCTATAGCACAACCCAACCTGACATAAATACACAACTACCTGACTCCATTAGTGAATTCATAAATCTTGTCACTCCTTTGATTTCAATACTCACCATCTTAACGCAACTCCTCTTGCCTATGCTTAACATCATGAGTGAGATAAAAACTGTTTTATCGAACTCAAATGGAGTACTTTCTCACAGAAATGAGCTAGAAGTATTTTTAAACAATTACGACATAGAAGTAGCATTAATAACTGAGACGCACCTGTCACGCAACATTAAATTACTTATTCCAACTTAAACACTTTCAGAACTGACCACTCTTCGAACAGTACCAAAGGTGGCTCTCCGATTCTGGTTAAAAAATACATTAGTCACTACTTTAACTCATCTGAAGTAAGTGAATGCGAACAGTGCACCTCGATTGTTTTAAAGTCTTTTCCTTTGAGTTTTCTGTTTCTGCTGCTTGTTGTCCGCTTGGTATCAACTTCATTCATTCCAAATCTTACAATCTCTGTTCAAAACTTTGGGTAGTAAGTTCATCTGTGGTGGGAGTTTTAACGCCAAAAATCAAGTATGGGGTAGTAGAATGACTAATTTCCGAGGAAGGGCTCTCCATAATGCTATACTCTCGACCAATTGTACAGCCATTTCTCCTGCTTCTCCAACTTACTGGCCCACTGATCTAAACAGAATCAGATATTTTGGATTTTTCTATTTGTAAGGGGCTTAAACAGCTAAAAATTAAACTGATCTTTCCTCTGACCATTCCCCGCTAATGCTATCAATTGATATTAAACTCAATTGACCAACTGATCAATTGATACAAAACTCCACAACCGACTCTTACCCCTGGTTATGTTTAATTGGAAAAGGTTCAAGACCATATTGAATGGATCGATTCCTTTAAACACTACTTTGAGGCCACCAGAAGATTAATTAGAGTCATTGAAAACGAAGCTGTTTCACGGAATTTAAAAAAAAAAAAAAAATAATTTTAACATAAATATTTGTATGTGTACATGTATAAATATATATCTTCTTTGTATTTAGCCCGATATCTACTTATGACGAATAAAATATGTGTGAAAACATAAGAGGATGTTCATTTAAAAATTTACTCTCAATTTCTTGTTTTTCGTTTAACAATGCTGTCCAATCCTTAACTCGCGCCATACAACAAGCAGCCTGGAACTTTTCCTCCTGTCCCGCAAAATAGAGTACTGAGATTAATAGCTAATATCAGGCGATTCCAGAGTCAATAAGGTATCTCTTACAACCGAAACGAAGAACTCGGAAGAAATAGCAGCAGACTTTCTGATAAGCTGCTATTAAATAGACTAGCACAGGAATTGCTGAATGAATTAAAGATAGTAAAAAATGAAAATTTTATGTCTCCTAAGTAGTTTTGATGTGGAGGATAACAAAATGTTTGTTGGACCATCGAGAAACATCCCATCCTATTCGGTATCGTGACGGCTCGTGGGCCAAGTCAGATGCACGTAAAACTGAATTGTTTGCAAATCAATGCAAAGGAGTATATCAAAATTATTTTTAAAGGGATAACAGAAACTAAACAAAAATCATAATACAACAAATAAATAAAATAATAAAACAAATAAATAAAGCATAATATTTAAGAATTTTTTCAAGGCTGAAAAAGTTATCAATTCATTTGACAAAGTTACATTTGACATTGGCAAGATTACAAAAGACACGGAAAATCTATAATTAAATAAACAACTACTTTCTACAATTAAAAATAATGTTATTGAATAATTCATAATCAAAGATGAGCAAGAGAACAAACGTGAATCTAGAGGTTAATGGATTACTCAATATGAATCTTAATCTCTCTAACATATAAATTTCTTTTTTTAATTTTTATATTGAAAAATCATTTAAATGAGAGATTAAAATATTGTATAATTTGTTATTGTTTTCTTTTGTGAGTTTTATTTTCAGTATTTTCTTGTTGACCATCCAGAAGAAGAGTTCACGGAAAAAACTCTAGATTTTTTTTAATAATATTTAAATTTAGTAGGGTAGTGAGCCAGCTGAGCCTTTTAATATTTTTCTCACAGAATATTATTTTTTGCAATTAAAACTACTCTATTAGAAGAAATAGAAAAATGAATAAAAAAAAAAAAAAAAAAAAAAAACACTTATGCATAACTTTACGAGTAATTTTAAAACTTTTGTCTCTTTTAAACATTGTTTTCCAAAATATGGATAAGGAATAAGGTAATTGGACCACAGGAAATATTTTCGATTAAACAACAAAGCAACCATTCGTAATTGTGTCCTTATAAGAAATGGGTTTACGACACATTAATATTGTAACGTGAAACAAAAGAGTTTGAATTGAAAAGAGTTCAGGTGCAAACAGCTCTTGTATATGATCTTGATTGTTCTTCCATGCTTTTGTATTGTAGCGGCCAAAACGGTTTTCTTATATATTTTCTCATTTTATGAATCAGTTTATTTTATTTTTTTATTTTATCATTCACCATGCAATATTGCATTGATAAATAATAAAATGTGCATAATATCACAACAGTTATATATGTACCTAGCAATTCAATGCAGACTTAGGCGTTGTTATCATCTTTAGGAACGAAAATTAAGTGAAATGACTTAAAAAATAGATAAGTGTTTATATATAAAGGTAAAAAAGGTTTCAATTTTTATTTTGTAGAATTTATTTAAACAGATAGATATAAATAGTAATACGAACAATAAATGAACCAAAAGTACTTAAAACCACAACTATAGGAATAATTTCGAAAACGAAACTAACATTCACTCACTTACTGAATTAGCTCTAGTAAACTAATGAACATTTAAATGAACAAAAGAATTTTATATTACTTACTTTTAAAAAATATTTTCAAAGATTGCATTCCAATCGCACTTCGTAAACGCCCAATATCTAAAATCTACAAACAGTTGTCATTCGAAAACGTATTTAATTATTTAACAGGTTCGATTGAAGTAAATCTTTTAATTTTATTATTAAAATAGATAATAAAATATGTTATTTCGATTTTTCATTCCATAAATTTTTAGTACGAATCTTATAACATTAAATTGCTTTGAATAAATTTGAGATAGTGAAAGATTTAAATACATCCAATTCCTTACTTTTTGAAGAAACAACGAATCGAATGAACGGAAATGAACGGAATAATATAGGCAAGCCTTTTGAATTTTTACTGTTTATACGAAAAACCAACACTAAACAATTTAATTTCTTTGAAAGCACCGATAAATCTTATATAGAATTTTTAATATCTTTTTCTTTTTTTTTTTTACTCCATTCGTAAATCTGCGCCTGTCAACATGTCGACAATCAGCGGATTTGATCGCTGTCTTAGTATTTAACTTACTGAATTATTAAGCATCTAATATCTAACTCTCTGAATTATTAAACATCACTTAATTATTTATTAGGACAATGAATAATTCTTTTAGATCATATTAGCAATAGATAATTAAAGATGGCTTCAGTTCTGTTATTAGATACTTATCATTTATTCAATACCTAAAATCTTACTGAATACTAATCGAGCCCTTCACTTGCTCGAGAGCGAATATTTTATTGATTTGTGTTACAGTATGATTAAATTGGCAATATATATAATTTCTATATAATACTATATAATTTCTTTTTTCCATGTTCATAAACTTTATTGCTATGATTAGTGTCTGGACATAAGAAGTCTAAATCAAACTATTGTGTTTTTATTCCTCTCTGCACTGAATTCTGAAACATAGAAATATTTGTTTTCTATCTAATTGCACTAGACAGATTATTGCATGTAATAGGTATTCTATTGAATAGAATTTTTAAATAAAATACATTGATGCATTCCTTATTCCTGTGTCGTTATAATATCTCTAAAATTATACCATACCTGAGCACATTAAACAACAGACTTTGTATGAACAGAATAAAATCTACAGAAGCAGATAAAGTGATTGCAGTAGTCCGTATATCTTAAGAAAAAAAATATATATTTTTGCTAAGATGAAACATACTACTATACTTGCATCAATATATTTAATAATAAGTGGCTTATTAAAAAACAGACTATTGAACAGCGTTCGAAAAATTGTTTTCATCCGTGTTCAGCATGGAACAGGATCCAATCAACAAATACAAAGCCCTGGCACAGGGTAACTGAGCTAGGGAAAGAAAAAAGAAGACATGGGTAAATATTGATTTTATTCCTTATTTATATGCTATCTTTACAAAAATAATCAGCTAAAACAAATAGGAATGATAGTAAAGTAATTCAATTTTCTTTTTGTTTAAAATACAACATTTCATAACTTTTAATTACTGATATTTGCGTTTTGCACATATATTAAATAGGTACATGCCTAATGTAATCTATACATATTAATGTACCTGTACATAAATTAATTTTTTTTCTCTTTTATCGTTTACTTTCGGCTATAAGGTTTCTTTTCACCGGCCAGGGAAAAAAGTAGGAAATCAATACCAGTGTGAATTATTCGCTTTCATAACAGTTTTTATAAACTAAACTTTTGTAGCTAGTCTTGCCCCTGGTAAGCAGGTTTTCTAGTACAGACATGCCTCCAGGTATACCGCTATCTGTGGACCCTCACAATGAAGGGGCATTTAATCTTGAGTCATGGACCTCGAAATGTTTCTGTTTTTTCCTCTGAATTACCTCTTCTGTCATTAGAATTCACTGCGTTTCTACCTAGTGACGTATTATTTGTAGTAACATTACAGCTTCCATAAATTATGTATTTTTTAAAATATTTCTTTTCCTAGTACATCTATGTTTTTTTCAAATTCATAAGTTATTTTAGGCATTCGGAGACATGCTAGTTTTTTATGATGTTTACAAAATGGGATCGCATTCATACCTAAGATATGCATCCAGGAAAAAAAATCTGAAATATCAAAAATAATTAATTTATCAATATTTGTGTTCTACTTCAATTTTGGGAATATCATGTTTCCGGTTAGCACAATTACAGCAATGAAAGTCATTTGAAACAATTAAATAGTCACATTATTGTCTCACAATAGTCTTTTGGCGTTTACAAATGTTTTAATTTTTATTTTTATTTAACTATTAATACTTCTTGGCTGTGATTTATGAAACAATTCGTTGTTTTGAAGTTCCTGTCATTGAGTTGATAACTTTTTTTCGCGATTTCTGGGAACATAATAAGTATAATGTTCAATTTGAATATATTTTTTTAATCTGTATCCCAAATGTTCTTGAATCTTATAAATCGATTTGTATAAACATTTAAAAGAGTCATTGAGCATGTACTTATTCATAGTTCTCGATTGCTGTATACACTATCCTAGATATTTTAATAGATTTTTTTTTTTTGAAATTTCTCTATATTTTCAAAAGATCAAAAAGATCCAGATTTTTAATTATCTGCAATGGATAATTAATGTTCCTGCTGTATTTGTGATACTAACTGATTGTGAACTTAACCTAACAAATAGGACAACATTTTGGAAGGGCCTTAAATCCCATTACTTTCACGCTTTGAACTCGCTAATACATCAAGGGATCGATAGACCTCCGACCTCATCTGTAAATGGTATTATTTCCTTTGGAATTTCGGCCTCCACTGCGAGATAAAAGGAATTTAAATTGCATTTGAAACTGTCCAATTTGCCTTCCAATGCGTAAAAGGCCAAGGAAAAGGATGGCGGTTGAATTCTCAAACGTAAAAGCGAAAGCTCTTTGAAAGTGTTACAGATGAAAGCGGAGTGGGATAAGAAAAAAGAAGCGGTTCTTAAGAGCCAGGATAGCCTTCTCTTTATCTAAGGCTTATTCCAGGATTTAGATTATTATAGCCAATTTCAAATTAAATATAAATTTTAATTATACCTCTTTTCTATTTATTAAAATAAATAAGAGAAGAAGTATATCCTTTTTGATAACTGAATTCTATCAATGACTTGATTATGAAACGTGGTTACCCACAAAAAAATAATTAAATATTAAAAATTGGCTAGTTTTGAATGGATCCTGCTATTTAAGCGAATTTTCCTCCCGACGTATAAATTCGAAAAATATTTGCGAGATGGGGCGATGAGGATCGGTGAGGAGAAGAGATTGACTCGATTTAGTTGCGAATAATGATTTGGCTTGGGTTCGTCTACCAGCGGAGGGCAGTATTTTCTCTTCTAACATAAAATATTGAAAATCATAGAAACAATTATAAATTCTGATTACCCATAAGAAAATGATTAATTGATATGTAAATATTAAAAATAGACGAAATAACAATACGTCTTGCTATTTGGACGAACAGTACACTCCCTGTGCTAATCCGAAAAAGGTGAAGTAGGGGAGAGCAAGGGAAGAGTATTAGTAAAGAGAAGGGATACACTTGGTTTGGATGCTCTAGGTGGCGCAGTTCGACTACCGACCAAGTCCAATCTTTTGTCTAAAAAAATCTGGTGCGTGCGCGCAACACACAACTTTCACTTACCAACTTACTTAGATTAGAAATTGACGTGTTTTGCTAATTATCATTTCCCAAAGTCACATATTTTTCTACATTCATATCTTATTTTTGTTAATCGTTAAAGCCGTTTTTGAGTAAATAAAAAAACCCGTGAAAATGATACAAAATTTATTAAGTAAAGTCCCCCCTCCCGTAGATCAATTTTGATGAAATTTTTACAGTCATATCTCGGGCATATAAATACATCAAATACCAAGTTTGATCAAAATCGTTAAAACCGTTTTTGAGTAAATAAAAAAAACATGTGAAAATGATACAAAATTTATTAAGTAAAGTCCCCCCTCCCGTAGATCAATTTTGATGAAATTTTTACAGTCACATTTCGGGCATATAAATACATCAAATACCAAGTTTGATCAAAATCGTTAAAACCGTTTTTGAGTAAATAAAAAAAACACGTGAAAATGATACAAAATTTATTAAGTAAAGTCCCCCCTCCGGTTAATCAATTTTGATGAAATTTTTACAGTCATATTTCGGGCATATAAATCGATCAAATACTCAGTTTAATCAAAATCGTTAGAGCCGTTTTTGAGAAAATCGAAGAAAACTTAAAAAGTTATTAAATAAAGTACCCCCTCCCTTTGAGCAATTTTGATGAAATTTTCGCTGTCACATCGCGGGCATATACCTACACTAAATACCCAATTTCAGGTTCCGACGGTTTATAGTTTTTGAGAAAATTTTCACGATCGCAATACTTCCACTTACTATATATTTCATATATAGGTAAGTGAAAGTAAAAATAAAATATTATTAAATATTCTTAACTCGATATAATTAGCCTGTTTTAGCACTTGGCAGCTGATTTTTAACACAGATAAAGTAGCTCAGTTTTTTTTTAATTTTTCCAGATAAAAAAATAAAAAGACATAGACATCCTTACTTTATTTTTTGCCATAAAATTTTCCCTTTATAGATCCTTACATAAAAAATATTGATAACAGGTGTTGGTATAAAAAAGTATTATACACAATATTGAATTCTTGACAGCTCAAATTGAAAACGCGTAAAGAAAATCTGAATTTTTATTTTTTTAGAATAAACCCTAACTAAAATAATGATTACGTTTCTATAGTTAATAAGCGATGAGTAATGTTGGTACCTAGTCAGCATCTCGATTTTAGTTGGAAGAGATATTGTACCCAATGAAAGTCAGGAAAACATATATTTTTTTAAAGATGTTTTTTAATATTTTCGAGATTTTTTATTTGGCACAGTTTCAATGGTAAGGCAACGAACTGATGTGCTCAAGGTACGTAAGTTTGAATCTGACTTTTACAGGATAAAATTTCTATCCTGCCAAAGATCGTTTCAGTGGCAGAGAGGCCTGCTTGTGATCACCCAACAATAGACGTGATAAAGTTGGTACTCTTGATTGAAAAATATATGTGAAAAATCTGGTAACCAGACGATGCACTGAACCCACTACTCTCCATGGGTTGTATTGGTAGAGGTTATTCCACTTATAAAATTAAAGACCATAAAATAATCTATAGAACTCCCTCTTTTAACATCGAACATAAATTTAAGAAAAGTGTTATTGATTTATTCATTTATATAGAAATAAAAAACTCAATAAAAAATATTTGTAAAACATTCTGTATTTTATTAAGTGAAAATCTCGTGAATCGGAGGCATAAATATCAAAGGCGATTTGACATGGAATGACCCTTTGTCACAATAATATTTTCAATGCGCAAAAATATAATAATATTTGCGCATTTTGCTTATATAAATGGAGTTACGATGAATTCCACGTTGAGAAGGGATTATAACGCCAAGGATGTAGAAAGGAAGGAAAAAAGGGGGGATTTCATCTCAGGATTTCACTATCCTTTCAATATGTAAAAGCGGATTCCATAAGATCCGAGTATGGCTAACCCAGGCAGGCCTCACTGAATGAATGGTTTTACTAGCTCAGAGGTTATCATTCCCCTTCTCCGGTCTCTCAGGAAAGATCCGAATTTTAATCGGGAAAAGCTAACGTAATAAAATTATTAACTCAGCATTTTACAAAATTTAAAAACCTCTTAAAATAAATTAAGTTTACTTTCTTTGAAGTAGACATTTCATTTTTAGAGCACCCTCCTCACTCCAGGCATTTTTCCCTAATTTCTTTTATTGTCTTTCGTCTTCACAAAACCACGATGGAGAAGCAAAAATATAGATGTATAAATTTTTAAAAATTAGTTTATAAAACTTAATTGCGAATTAAAGTAATAAAACAGAAGAAAATTCTTTTGTATCTCCCGCCATTGAAAATATTAACCTTATATTTTCTTTAAGGGTTGGCACTAAAACCATTCTATACGCGTTCAAAAAATCTTTTTTTTTTTTTTTTTTTTAATGTTACTTGCATATAGAATAAAATTAAAATTAAAATTTTAAACATTATTAGGGCTTGGTTCGCAGACCGTTAGCCCGGAGTTGGCCATGACCTTACTTCTAATAGATCATTTACTGTTCTTAGATTACTTGCATATAAAAGTAAGTATATTCTCCCTACATATTTATTTGTAAAATCCTAAAAAGTCAATCAGGACTTATATCTAGCTATACACGAAGTAGCAGTATTTTTTCTTATAAAATAGCTTTATAAAATAAAATGGTCCTCCAAGCCGAATATTTTTTTTTAATTAATTAATTTCATTTATATTTATTATTATCATAAATAAATATAGTAAAGAAGGTGATATTCATAAACAATATTCATTTGAATCAATTTGACTACATTGCTTCATCTAAATAATAATCATAGTTTTATTCCCCAGCTCAATACAAAAGGGTTTTTAATTTTTTTTCTTAAATATTATAATTAACTTATCCGTAAGTATATTTAAAATATTTGAATTCGAATGATTTTTGAAATCCTTAATGGTCGCTCCTTTTGAGTTTGAATATTTTAGTTACGAGTATTAAAATTGTTACTGGTTCTCATAAATAACTAGAACTATAATTGTTTACTCTTTAATTTGTTACTACTCAAGCTATTAGCTTGAAAAAATTGACTTTTCTTATTACCATTCCGCTCATATATTGACTTGGGAGCTATATTTCAAAATACAACCGGATAATTCGATTTCAAGGATATATTAAACCCCAGCAACGGATCTGATCAATACAAATGACGAAACAAGAGAGAGGACATTTCTTCTTTCCGCTAATCAAAAAGCAAATCTAGTGGAGTACAATTAATCTGCAATGTAGATCCTTCCTCCCTGATGGATTTTGCTTTGGACTTGAGTTGACCGGCGTCCATCAATCACCTCCTGGATAAACAGCTCTGATCGAATATCGATATGCCCCTTAATCGATGTTTAAGACTTTTCTCACTCTATTTTTTATCCCTTAGTTATCGTTGATTTAAATATACTGTAAAACATATATAATTATAATGAATTTGTTTATTGTTGAAAAAATTAAAACCACACCACGGGGCCAACTCTTGGATTAAAATATTAGATCATTATGCGGGCTAGTTATTGATGTTTTGGAATGAAAATTACAATAATGTAAAATCTAAGAAAACGAGCCCTTAAGTTCACGAGGATTCGCTTAAACAAAAAATTTCTGAGAAGTATCTTTATTTGGTTAACTATACGAGATATTACTTCTATTAGACTCCACCCTGATATAAAAATGCTATATAAATTTAAAAAAATAAATAAAAAATATATATATGTAATACTTGTAAAGCATTAACTTTGCCTTAGCACAAGCCTTTGGTTATAGAAATTCTAATACAAATAAAACGTGTTGTAGAAATACAAATTAAACGTAAAAGTATTTTTAATGCTACTATAAAAATTTTGTAAAGTACATGGGACATTATTATTATATACAACTAACTAATTAGGTCGGTAGGTGCTCGGAAAGATTGATCTTTAATATAAACAAATGGAATAACCTGGATGATTTGTAGTCGAAAATTAATTATATTTCACGAAAATGTACCCCTATTTCTATGAAGAAGCAAGATTTTGAATATTAATAAATGCTATTTTTTCAATTCAATGCTATACAACAGTTTTTTCAGAGTAGATATTGTCAAGTTACAGGCGTTGGAACAAAAGTTTCCTCCAAAATGGTAAAAAGTTTCGATATTATATGTTCGTTTTTGGCCAAAACACTAAACCCATTTTAACTTCAAATATGTCATTCTATTTGAAAAAGTATAGTAGTTTATGGCAGGGAAAAAGCAATGCTTTGTAATCTGAGCCTGTGAGTGATATGCAAGAAAGCGAAAAAAATAGATCAAAATGTTCACCTTTTACTCATTCCACAGGAGTGGGCTAAGTTTAAATTTAAGGCGATCGTTTTACACAGAAGTGTGGATACTTAATCAACAAATGATTTTAAATCAGACTCTTTTTTGGCCCTAATGCCATCGACTAAAATTATCTACTTATTTACTTTTTGTTTCATTTTTAGATTTTTAGATTTAGAAGAAATTGGACAAACAAGTTTCTGTCTTTTTTTAAGGGTACTTTTTTCCAATGTCACAAGTGGACCATGTCATTCCTCGTCGAAGGTTAGTCCCAGATTATATGAATATGAAGTGAACTTCTTAATGTTTTTCTTAAAACAAACAGTGTCTTATGGTCACTGAAACAAAGTAAAGCGGCTCGATTGGATGAGATTAGTAAAGATTTCTATGACTCTAGCCTGGATTCATTATTTATTTAATAGTTTAACATGGCATTACAGAAGGAGGATATGCCAATGTCAAGGACAAGCTTGCTGATAAAATTGATTGCTGATTATTTTTCTGAAAATAAACTCACTATTAACCCAGGTAAAACTAAAGAAATAATTTTCGCATATCACCCCAGCACAGCATATATGTCATAAATAGTCAATATTTTAAGTACAAAAATTACGTTCTTGAATGTGTGGAGAGCTATAATAATCTACGTATTGGAATTTCGAGTACTTGCAGGTTTTCCCAAGCAAAGAAGCATATTAAAAATAACACCAGGTATGCTGCATCAAGTGTAATAAGCATGTCGATTTAAAAGGGACATTTTGAAAACTAAGAAGATTTTGAAGCGATCGCACGCTCAACTCCGATGTATGGAGCGGAAATTGCGCACCATTGTACGCGGTGTAGAATTTTTCCAAACGTAATTTTACAAGAAAGTTTGTTTGTTTGTTTAACGTCCTTTTATGCTACTAAGGCTAATTGGACGATGCTACAGTGGGAGTTTTTTACTCCCATTAAAAAATCCCAGGGCCGCCGCGGGTGGCGAACCCACGACCTTTAGTATTGTAGGTTGCCATGCTAACCACTACACCACAGGTGACCGCTTACAAGAAAGTTTTCCATTAGCTTTATACACTAACTAAATCCCTGAAAGAACTGCCGGAGAAGTTTACTAACCATTGTTTAACCAATGTACCCAAATACAAATAAAGATTTAATTTCATTTCTAATTGAATCATATCTAATGTTTACAATAATAACTTTTACTCTATAACAATGAACGTATATTTATAATTATGATAACCTAATTAAATGTGTTTTAATGAAAATTAAAAAAATCAAAATTTTTAGCTCTAGACAGTATCGAACCACTCGAATATTCTAAATGAATCCAATCAAACTAAATACTCGATATAAAAGAGATGCCAAGCAAAGGGAGAAATAGTAGGTGATTGAAAGGAAGCTTGTTAATGGAACTTTGTTGGGGAAAAAACTTACCAACGTTGGACGGGGTTCCGACTTTCCTCATCCGCGATATGCCAATTAGAGTCAAAACCAAAGCTCCTGCACTAGTTGTGGCAGCATGATCAAAAGGTTTGCCCTTATACCTTTATCATATATCAATGATATCGGAACTTTGACAATCAGATTTGCGACATTGACGATGAGAATTCAACAAATGTTGATTTATTAAGTTTATCCTTATGTAATTTTTTTCCTGTGAGATTCAATGAGATGGCCTTCTATACAACGAGTTGTTGACTTATTTGAAGAAGCTAAGTTTTAATTTAAGTTAGAAATTAATAGTGAGTTGGGCAGATTATTATATTACAGTTAGGAATTAAGAAGATTATTAAGAAGGAGTTTATTAAGGTTATTAATTGTGAAGAATGCAAAATAATGAAAACAAAATCATTAATGTTTTGTTAACTGTTAAGGCCTTTTTATACGATTAAGTTTTTGGAAAGAAATTCAGTACAAAGCGTTGCTTCACTTTTCGACCGCCTGGGGGCTTTCATAAACTATTTATACCTGTTAAGACGGCTTTGTTTTTGAACGATCTTACGATCCACTTAAAAAGTGAACTGTATTTCCATATTTGAAAATTGTTAAAAAACTCCTCCGTCTAAAAAGATCTATTTCTGCCACTGTGATTTCCCCTAGTGTTCAAAAAGCAGAGCAATTTCTTTCCGAAAACTTAGCCTATAATAATGACAACTTGCTTTTAAATGTGACCTAGCGAAACGAACAAGTAACTTAAATCTTATATGACTTAGCGAAACGAACAAGTAACTTAAATTAACAAATATATATATACATACACATAAATTATATACAAATTTATTTGTTTGTCCAGTTTTAAGAAAGTTCATGTCTAAAATTTGATTCCCATTTTATAATAATTTAGTTAACTATTAGATATAAACTATAACGATTTAAAATTCTTTAAAGCACATAATACACATGGATAGAGGGTCAGTGGGAACCCCCTATGAAGTAGTTTACCCTCTTAAATGCAATTGGAATGGAAGAGTCATGTAGGCTAAATGCCATTGGGTCCGTTCCATTATACTCTCCTTTTGCTCCAATGAGGAGGCTAACCATACTGACCTATTAAAGTGAATTCTCACTGTGTCCCACGAAGCAACCCTTGTAATGTTTTTGTATATATATTCCTCAGGAGAAAAAAATGTACCGAACATCTAGAAAGTATCCATTACATGTAACTTTTCTAACTTCATTGCGTTTCATTGCTTTTCAGACCTAATTTAAAAACTGATAGGTAAATCGATAGGTCAATGGAAAAACCAACACATGAAGTTGGTATATTCCTTATAATATTCCTTCTGATATCTATCACAGAACCAATCAGAAGGATGGAGCTGACAACGGCAGGTGTCTAGCCCATTTATACCACTTAATAGGGTGTTACTTATGAACTAGGTGTCTTTCGGACCTGTGTGTGCTAAAAGAAAGAGTAGCTCGGATGACGCCCCTTATTGAACAAGTTACTTCGTTACTTGAACCTACTATTAGCGAGTTGATATGGAATCCCTGAACTGTTCATTCCTGAAATGGCTCAGCGGGTCTCCGTATGAGGATTGATGAGAATCACCGAAATTGGAGAAAGATTATCCGGGAGGATGCTATAAAATATATACAGGGTGACAAGTTTATCTAGGGTGACAAGTTGCTAAAGGAGCTACTGTTCGAAAGTAGTTCCCCTTCGTCAGATCACGTCAAGAAGCAAAATGGTTCCTCCCCAACTATTTGATCTCACAACTCACAGGGCATGGCGGATTTCACGCTAAGCTCCATCTGCATGGCCTTGACATCGGACACTTATGCCCAGCGTTCCTGAGACCGCCAATTATGTTTTCACTTCCTGCACCCTATATGAGACATTGAGAACGATGCTACAAAGTGAAATTGAGCTCTAACCCAGTTGTAGTGTGTAAATAGACCCCTTTATATTTAAAACTCATTTAATGTTTATAAATTTGTAAAACTATCGCATTAGAAAGGCGGGGATCTACCTGAAATCGAAAAAATTGGCAAGGGGTCAACGGGACAAAATGTTTGCTCAGGTTTGATATGACCATCTCTAACCGAACGAGAGTATCCGCCGCTCATTGCATCAATAACTCAGGTTTTTTTTTCCTTTGTGTACGGATGGAAAGATCATTATGACACCACTTCCGTTTAGCCTTTATGTTTTACTCATTACCCTGGTTTTGGATAAGCATGTCTAGATCGATCTTTTAATATATGGATAAAATGAATTACTGTATATAAATAAGCTATTCAAATTTCGTCGCCACACATAGAGGATCAAAAGTTCTTTAATTAAATATACTACGCAATATTCAATAATTTTTCATCAAGAAACATCGCTTTAATAAAACAGTATTAATTTTTGTTTTACGCTGTTAAATTAGGGTAATTTTATCAGGGTTATTAGTTTTTTTGTTTTTTTTTTCACAACGTTTCTGTCTTTTTTTTTCCGGGAATTCCTCCACTGTCCGTACACTTAGCTCCTCCCTTTCGCTCGAGAGTCGTAATGAAAAAAGTTCCTGAACTACCCTCCCTAAGAGAAGAGTTTCCACTTGACTAAGTATACATAGCTTTCCACTTAGCCCTTGGAGGATTTCTTTCTTTTGAAAGGCCTCCTCCGCCCCTTATTACAGCTGATTAAGTTCCTACGAAATAGCACTGCAGTCAAATCTAAATTCGATTCTCCAATTTTATTTGAGATGTCAAGTTTCTGCTTTAATTAGCAATATACACACTCAATTACATATAATTAATTTTCGGATTATGTCCAATGGCCCCGGTAAATTGGCTTATGCCAGAATGGGTTCATTGTTGGCTTTGGAATTCTTCAAATTGAAAATGTCGAATTATCGTCTGGAAAATATTTAGGGATCCTCTTTTCATTGCACTGATTGAACTCCTATACAAGGTATTACAAGTACAGGGTGCAATAATCAATATATATTATAAAGCAAAGTGTACAATGTACGTGCCGAAAAGGCTCAGAAACAACTCCACATACGATTAAGAGATTTATGTCAGCGTGTAACTGTATGTCCCCTAACGGAGAAGAAGGTTTCCGTTTTTCTCTTAAGGATGTGGAATTGAAGAGAAAAGGACTGGAATTTTAAGCCTCTCGCAACATGTAATTAGCCTACCTGAGAATGACAAGAGTTTATGAATGAAAAATTTAGTTCAAGCTGCAGACTACCAGGAAGCGCTAGGGTGTGTTTCACTCAATGTTTATTGTTCATTCATTTCGTTATATTTGTAAAGGTTATATATTTTGTCAGCTGTTCTTTTTAAATTAATTAAAAATCAAGCGAAAATAATTAGTTTCACCTTTTCTTTTAAAATAAATTAATGATTTTACATATCTGCAATCAATTGGAAAACCGACTGGATACTTTACAAAATCAATTTTCTCATAAGAAGATTAATTGATAAACACATTACATTTAATCAATATCTAATATGTACTTAAGTAAATTTAATGCAATATGATTGAGCGAATAAAAAAAGACATAAAACAAAATAGAAGAGCTGAATAGACTGATTATAAACCGAAAATAACAAGTTTGAAGTGTTCTTATTGTATGTAGTTATGAAAAATGGTTTTATTACTATGTATGATGAGCATTCCAGTTGACAAAATGATGAATTGACTCCAATAATACAATTTTTTCAATAAGATTTTATCACCGCTCATAGTTCAGGATAAAAAGAAATATGATGAAAAAATTGATTGCCCTCATCATATTTTGGTTTTCACTTACAATTAGTAACAGTAGCAAGATTGGAGAAGTGCAGAGTTCGGCCAAAGTAGGGTGGGGATATATTAAGGGAGGTTGAACTGGAAGAAAGATCTTACAAAAAAAGCTTTTATGAATCTTCGGTATTTTCTAAACTTCTGGATCTAACGGGACCAACACAGTAGTCGGCGCTTAAGATGTACTCCAAATATATTTTTTTTTAACTAATAATCTAATAACTTAATATCTGCTGACTGCTTGGAATGGCCTTATAGGATTCATAATCACAGAAACCATCAAAAACGATGCATGGCTCGACAAAGTTGCAGCAAAATGAATTGTTCATCCACCATTTTCAACACCCTACAAAGTATATAGGGTTCCTTATTTGGGCGGAAACTGCAGATCTCGAATCTTAATATCGACATAAAGTTAACATTTTCAAGAAAGTGCTAATTTTGTTCTATATTTCCTTTAATTTTGAAGTTTTTCTGTTATTAAAACTGCCTCACAACTACCGGAGCGAAGCCGGGCACCCTAGCTAGTTATTTATAAATAAAAAAGAAAACTTAAAGAAGACGAGAAAAGAAATGCTAGGCGGTGAAGAACAATATGACTACCTGTTATACAAAGATAACCTGGGAGGGATAATGCAGGCACGGTCCCAATGGACAGATATGGGGGGTTGATTAAACCCACCCCTCCGAAATAAAATTATTAGTGGAATAAGACTCCTGATATGTATGACCGTCCATTTTTTTCTCGTTTACTACTTAAATACTGCTACTTTTAAACAAAACGATAGACCGTTGGAAACGCCTCAACGAGTTCTATAAGTGAAAAGCAGCAAAACAGTTTAGATACAATTACTTTCCAAGTCCGTAGAGGCGGAATCATGATATCAGAGTTTGAGAGGCTATCTAGTTTTTTCCCGTTTACTAGTTAAATATAGCTGCTTTTTGACAAAATGATAGACCGTTTCAACGAGCTCTAGATGTACAATGCAACGAAAACGTTTTGAAACAATCACTCTTCGAGTACAGGCGGACGGGCAAAAGGCATCCGATATTGTATTGTATGACAACCCATTTTTTTCTGATTTACCACTTAAATACAGCTGTTTTTAAAAAGAGTTCTAAGAGAAGAAAGCGACAAAACAATTTAGACAAAATTACTCTCCAAGTGGATAGAGGCGGGGAAAAGATGTTGGTTGTTTGCCGCCTTACGACGCAACACAAACGTTCTAATCCTGACGGTTCTACATTGACTGGAAACATTTTGAGGCTAAATGAGTTGTTCCTTGAGATCTATTCTTGCTGTTAGCAAGTAGCCGCAGTCTCATTTAATGGTTGAAAACAGCTAAAATCCGAAAATACCACGTAAGTGGGGGAAAAGCCAAAAACCGGGGACAGGCCTCGGAATACCATTATTTCATTCCTAAAAAAATGGCAGCTGCTAAAATTCTTTTTCTAATCTAAGCTATAAAAAATCAATAGTCATTCTTAGACAAGCGTGAAGTTTGGAAATTCCAGTTGTGACTTGGTGAGGGAAGGAGATTTCCTTTGCTCAAATTGAAATGTAACCATTAAATTTTTAGTTTATATGAGTAATGCCCTACTTAGGACGACTAAATAGGGCTTTCTGGGACTAAGTAAGTGCTTTCTGATTTGTATTATCGACTAAGTTAGTCGACAGTATAAATCAGAAAGAATAATTAGAGGTTTTTAAATGGAACGAACGAAGGTGAGGAGGCTTCAGAAACGGGACAGCGTTTGGCCTTTTCTGAGAATATGACTTTTGGATTTCTTGAATAGAGTGTAATATTTCCAATATCCTAACGTGATCCGATCTTTGACTCATTGCTGTGGACCAGGGTATCTTTTATAACAGATTTTTTTTTGTTTGTATCTTTGGAGAATTTAATATTTATTTTTCATTACTATGACACCAGGAAGCTTTATTAGCTTGTGGATGCTACTTGAAAGTGATCCGAGCTTACTTTTTGACAAGGTCTAGGACTAATGTTGTAATCCTTCGTGCTGTCCTATATGCCGTTGTGAGCTTAGAATTCCGTATTCTAAGATTCACTGGGCGCTTTTTCAAGATATGAAATTATTAATTATTGCTCAGAATATAAAGGCTGCAAAATGTCAACTATTGATTATATATGATGAAACTATGTTTTTAATGTGATATGTGATATTACGCGTTTGTTTATCGGAATCGTTTAATCAGCTTTCAAATGGAATTATATTTTAGTATATGCATCCATATTTTCTTGTCCTAGAAAACTATTACAATCACACGATTTTGGGGTTATAATGTACCCCAAATAGGTTATGTTAAACCAGAGGAAATGAAGTCGTAACAATGGAAACAATGAAAAATGTTATTTTAATTTTTTTTGTGTTTTCGACCTAAAAATATATAAGAACCTACTCTAATCTTATTTGGCTTAAATATCCAATATCTGTTTAAAAAAATCACAGCCGATGACCTGATAAATAAGACAGGATATTACGAAATTTAAGGCATCTTAAGAACTTTAATGTCAATGGAGTTTCATCAAGTCATTTTTAGGTATAATTTTTAAAAGTGATATAAACATTTAAGTTAACGTTATAAAGTGGCCCTTTACAGGAGACTGAAGCACAAAGAAGACATTAGTAGCCACTTCACACCTTGGAGTGGGTAGGCACTTGGGAACGGAAACCCTTTCCTTCATAGTTCCCTAGGGCCTGGGCAACTGATCTCTCAAGATACTCCAGGGTAGATCTCGAGTCTCTTGAATGCCTCCCAAAAGACATCATTTTCTAAACTAGCATAGTTAGGCTAAATATAGTTGTTTGTTTTAAATATTTTAAAGAATATATAAAACTTTCAACCTTTTTACATGTTTTTTGTTTTAATGCCTACTATTTTCTCCATCGTTCTGTTACTATTTTCCAAATCTCTTAATCAGGAACCTACATTTTCTTTTTTAAAAGAAGTTATACTTAAAAATCTGGTGCGATGCGTGCAACACACAACTTTCACTTACTAACTTACTTTGATTAGAAATTGACGTGTTTTTTTAAATGCCATTTCTCAAAGTCACACATTTTTCTGCATACTTATTTTTGTTTTTATTCGCTCCTTAAACTACAATACTTTTTTTAATAACCAAATACAAGTTTTTACTGGTCATAATTCGGCAATGCAAACAAGCAAGCATAATACTCCAAGTCGTCTTATTATATAATTCTCTAAATAGTTGTTGAAAACTTCATATAAGTATTTACCATGAAACAAATAATTTCCATAAAATCGACAGAACGTCTTTAATTATAAACAATGTTCTGTCATTAAAGACGTACTGCGCATGCGAGGGCTCAATGTTGAAGGAAAGTTTTTCTTTTTTTCTCCTATATATGTTTACTTAATTTTTTCATATTTCATATTTAGCCATTTTTTATTTTTAGGCGAAACAAAAGACAGCTAATTTCTCTATATAAACAAAATAAAAGATGCTTTATGGGAAAACAAAAAAGGCCCCTTCCCCATTTAAGCCCCCTCAGAATATTTTAATTATGATAAAGCTTGTCTTATATTAAAGAATACTTTATTCTCGTTAAACATGACGAGTTTAATCAAAATCATTAATGCTATTTTTGAGAAAATCGGAAAAAACGTAAAAATAGGAAAAAATAGTTATTAAATAAAGGTCCCCCTCCGTTTTATCAATTTTTGCTTCCACATTACGAGCATATACATACAACAAATACCCTATTTCAGGTTCGTACGGTTCATTGTTTTTGAGCTAGTCTGTTCACACTCAGACACACACACACCATTTCACGGGGTTTGGTTATTTGGACTCAGGGGACCACAAAACGTGTATTTCCGTTGAAAACCGGAAGTCGAAATTGTTCACGATCGCAATACTTTACCTTGCTATATATTTCATATATACACTTACTAACAAAAGTCTCTGCACACCCTCCAGCTTTTTTTTTATTTTACCTAAAGATAGGTTACGAGCCAGATATTGGCAATGAAACTCACACATTTTTTACATAATTTAATCTATTTTAATTAACAATAATCAAATTTAGTAAAATTTATTTAACTTATAATTTATGAGGAAAATTACATGAAATTTCAGAATATTGATGCGCCAAAAGTCTCTGCACACACCATTTTTCTTCAACTTGAAGCTTAATTATTGATACCAAATCAACTTTAATAGGTAGTCGTTCCTACCTTATTTCTTATCACTTCTCATATTCTATTTGGCATGGTGTGAACTAGTTTTTTGTAGTTTCTGGAGTAATTTTGCCCCACAATTCCTTTAGCAATCTTTTTAAGTGGTCTTTGTTCTTTATTTTAATTTTTACTTTCTGACGGCCTAGTTGATCCCACAGATGTTGTATTGGATTAAGATTAGGAGATTAGGGAGGTGTTTTAAGTTGCGGTGGAGCATTGTAGAGCAACTATTCTTGAACTTTCCGCGCTGTCGTTATCTTGTTGAAAAATGAATTTTTCCTGGAGATCAAACTTCATTAAACTTTCCGGTTAATTACTCCTCAAAATATTTATACAAACGTGTTGGTCCATTATTCCATCGATAAATTTCAAATTACCAACTCCAGCAGCACACATACACCCCCAAACCAAAAACTTTCCCTCCACCATGTTTCACAATACCAACTATGTTTTTTTCCAGGGGCTCTTTGTTAGGTTTTCTCAAAACTTTCCCCCTTCCATTTGATCCATGAATGTAAAATTTACTCTCGTCAATAAATAAAACACGTTCCCAGAACTATAAGGGCTTGTTTACATGTTCCTTTGCGAACTGCAGTTTCAATATCCGGTTCGTTTACTAATGAATGGCTTACACCTAGGCTTACGCACATTATAGCCAGCTTTCTTTAGGGTTCTTCTAATCGCTTGTGCAGATACACCAATCTTGTAATTTTCTTACACCATACCTGCTAAATTTAGAGCACTCGTGTGGGGTTCTTCGGCCAAAGTCCTTATAATAGCCCTCTTGTGGTGAGCTTGGAGTACGGGGGGCGGCCAGAGCGGTATCTACTTTCCATTGTACCCAGTTTTTCATACCGTTTTAGAACATACCTTACCGTATTATAGCCCCTGTTGACGATTTGTCCTATTTACCTGTATGAGTTTCCTTAAATTTACAATTTGGTCGGGAATCGGAGTTAGAACCTCCATTTTTTATCACACTCTTAACTGTTTGGGCCCAAATTAACACTGGCAAGTTAGGATTAGCCGGAGGATGAATGGGATAATGTGCAAACTGTATATATATCGTATCTTGGCTAATTCCACTGCGTGCAGAGACTTTTGGCGCATCAATATTTTGACATTTTATGTAATTTTCCTCATAAATTAAAAGTTAAATAAATTATATTAAATGTAATTGCTGGTCATTAAAATAGATTAAATTATGTAAAAAATATGTGAGTTTCGTTGCCGATATCTGGCTCATAAGGTATCTTTAGGTAAAATAAAAAAAAAGCTTGAGGGTGTGCAGAGACTTTTGTTAGTAAGTGTAGGTACAGTACCAGTCAAACGTTTAGACTCACCCTTAGATTTTGTAAAATAAATAAGTAACAACATTTTATTTATTGGACAACGTAACAACTATAATTTTATTTTTAATTTATTTATAAATAGCTTTAATATCCCGGTTTCACCCACGGAATTTTGAAAATAATGACAAAAACCATGGGTCCAAAAAAGTTCCTTAGGACAGAAATGAGATTTTTTTTACTCCAACGGTTGATTCCTAAAAAATCTAATGTAAAGCGAGATCATAACGATTTTTATAACAATAAAGAATATGCCCAGAGATTGGCTGTTATGCAATTTTAATGTGACAGATGTTCGCACCTGGTAAGAAAGAACTACCAAGCGAAATTCGGAGAATTTAGGACAAACGGTATGTATTTCTATAAAGAACAGACAAAAAAACAAACTAACAGATTCTTTATTTATATAGATTGTATTCGAAACAATCATATAATTTTTGAAATGTTATCTCTTGAGTTACAATTATTTCTTTAAACTTGAAGATTGTGAATTAAATACAAGTGAGTCTAAACATTTTACCGGTACTGTAAGTGAAAGTAAAAATGTTTCAAGCAGGCTTCCAAGAAGATAAACTTGATTTAATTAATATTGATTTAATTTTTTATGTTTCTCTCTTCCTGATGACATTACATTAATTATTTCCTGTGTTAGATCTAAATTCTTACCTATGGTATCATCTTCTTTATTGTACTTCGTCATTCATCCTTTTTATATTTTGCTGATATCATTGTAATATTTTATGTATTATATTTATTAATTGTATATTTCTGTTATTATCCGTTTTTTATTATTTCAGGTTATTTATACATTCAACATCAATTCAAATTGTCCTCTTTCTGTATATTCTGTATCTGTATATTTCTCTTCAACATAGTCAATCCCATTATGTCCAAAATGACCCAAGTGGTTGTTGAATCGCCCATGTTAGGTACAAATAAATACCAATAATCAGAAAAAAAAAGTTATGAAAAATTAAAATTTAATATTTGTAAAAAATCCTAATTTAAAAATACCTCGCTGGAAGGGAGAATGGCTTGAAATAAATAGATATGTGGCTGATACATACCCGATTGAAATCCAATCTATTTTTATAATATTAATGGAAAAAATTAACAATATCAATTTTTTTTTTAACAATTCATCCAAAATAATTAATGGAGTTGGCTAATTATGGAGAATCAGGTACTGTTTAGCATTTCGGAGGAGTTCATTCACATTCACCGCAGAAGCGATAGCTAATGTCAAAGTTCTAAACTTGATAGCACATTCCGAAAACGGGCGCAACAATCCATTTATTCATTTCATGGGGATGAAGTTTGATTAAATTGACTGACGTGCTCTGAAATACAGGCCATTCTAATCAGAAATAAGACAATTAGCAGAGTGGGAGAAGGATCGGATGAGACTAGAAAATTGGTCGAAAATGAACCACATGTTGCAGGAAATCATGCTGTGCCGATGGAGAATGGGGCACAGCCAGTTTACGCATGAGTATTATTTAAGACGCCACGAAACGCCCAATTCCGGAGATTGTGATAACATCTAACGTATGGCATTTTCTAATAGAATCCCACATAAAAGAAAAAAAAATAGAGAAACAGGCCTGTTAACACAATTAAGGAAATTCTTGAAAAGAATGAAAAGAAAGAAAGAAAGAATTGATCAGTACACAGAATGGAAATCGTCATTAGACAACAATGGTCCTCCAGGGTAGGTAGTAGAGGGTATTCGTAGAGAAAGAGAAAAAATACAGATATTTATAAATTTATAAAAAGCGATTTTACAAAATATCTCAAAAGAATTATATTGTGTTAAAATGTCCATTACACTCCAAAATCAAATTATTATTTTCTAAAAGCATTTATTTGCTCATTTAATGATCAAATGTAGCCTAAGGAAAAGTAAATAATTTTCCCATAGCTAGAGAAAAAAAAAACATACAAAAATAAATGAGAAAATTCCTGCTATTTCAGAACCATCTCTTTAGTTTTTTGTGATGGCCGTTCACTCGGGAATATGGCGGTACCATCAGGAGGAAGAACAATGTTGCCTGACACACAGGCCGGTAAATCATTTATCACCAGAAGAAATAGGATGGTCTGCTTCCTCCCTCTGTACACCTCCTTACAAAGAAATGCCCGGGCTAAGGCGAAGTGTTTTTTCTCCCTTATCATTCCTTCATTTTCGCAGACAGGTGTCAAGATTTGTTTCCTAATACATATATATTCAGGATCTCCCTCTATTCTATTATTTAGACAAGAATTATTGTAGTAGTGAATAAACGATGGCATAGATGGACTTTGAATAGGTAATCTCAATTATTTTAATATAATTGTCAGCTTCATCACCCTTAATCGGAAACGGCTAATCTTTTTCGGTTGTCGCGACGGTCGCAATCATAGTCTATCAAGCACGGACAGACGCCTCCCTCCAACTGAACCAACATTCGAACACTTTAAAGATAGTAAAATAGAAATATAAAAATAATAAGATGTGAAATGAAAATAGAAAAGATAGACGGAATAAGTAAAATATGTATTATACTAGAAATATGTATTTATGGTGAAAATATGTAAATTAAAATGACTTTAAACGAATCGAAATTATATGAAACGTTGAAATAGAGCTCTCTACTGAAAATTTTAAGCTCAGAAAATAAATTTAAATCCGTTCCATAGTGATCTGTAAACAAATAACTAAATATTGAGTACATATAATAAAAGTATGTATTTATTTGTTAATATTATCACCAGATTAATGTATTTTATGAAATTATTTAATTATTAAAATACCTCAAGAAGTTGGCTTAATCTACTGCTGAGAATTTCTTTCTATCAATTTCTATTTCATGAATAGCATTGGTTAAAAATAAAGTTGTATACCTTGAATACAAGACACTCTCCCCTCTTAATGGAACACACAACTTTCACTTACCAACTTACTTAGATTAGAAATTGAAGAGTTTTGTAAATTGTTCAAAGTCACACATTTTTCTACATTCATTTCTTATTTTTGTTTTTATTTGCTCTCTAAAGTACACCTCATTTTTTTATTATTAAATAAAAGTTTTTACTTGTGATAATTCGGCAATGCAAGCATAATACTCCAAGTCATCTGATTTTATAATTCTCTATGTAGTTGTTGGAAACTTCATTTAGTTACCGTGAAACAAGTAATCCCATTAATTATCAACAATGTTCTGTCATTAAAGGCGTACCCCGCATGCGTGGACTCAACGTGTTTTAGAATATTTTTCTTTTTTTCTCCTCTATATGTCTACTTGATTTTTTTCATATTTCATATTTATCTATTTCTTATTTTTAGGCGTAACGAGGGACAGTAAATTTCTCCATATAAACAAAAAAAGGTACTTTATAAGACAACTAAAAATGCCCCTTCACCATTTAAGCCCCCTTTAGAACATTTAAATAGTGACAAAGCTTACCTGATATTAAAGAAGACCTACTTTTCATTAAAAATGACGAATTTGATAAAAATCATTAAAGCCGTTTTTGAGAAAATCGAAAAAAAGGTAAAAACTGGAAAAAAGTTATGTAATAAAATAAAGTAATAAAAGTGCCCAATAGTATAAATAAAGTAATAAAAATGCCCGATAGTATAAATAAAGTTATAAAAGTGCCCGATAGTATAAATAAAGTAATAAAAGTGTAATAAAGTATCGTAATTAAGTGTCCTCTCCGTTTGACCACTTTTAATGAAATGTTGGCTGTCACATCTTTGGTATATACATACAACAAATACCCAGTTTGATCAAAATCGTTAAAGCCGTTTTTGAGTAAATAAAAAAAACACGTGAAAATGATACAAAATTTATTAAGTAAAGTGCCCCCTCCGGTAGACCAATTTTGATGAAATTTTTGCAGACATATCTTGGCATATAAATACATCAAATACATAGTTTTATCAAAATCCTTAGAGCCGTTTTTAAGAAAATAAAAAAAAACGTAAAAAGTTTTTAAATAAAATACCCCCTCCCTCTCTTTTAAATAAAATGCCCTCCCTTTGAGCAATTTTGATGAAATTTTTGCTGTCACATCGCGGGCATATACATACACTAAATACCCAATTTCTAGGTCGCATAGTTTATAGTTTTTGAGCGAGCCTGTTCACACACACAGACCATTTCGCAGGACTTGGTTATTAGGACTAAGGGGACCCCAAAACGTGTATTTCCGTTGAAAACAGGAAGTCGAAATTTTTCACGATCGCAATACTTTTCCTTACAATATATTTCGTATATGGTCTAGTGAATGTAAAAAAGGAAAGACTTCAAGGAAAAATAGGTAATTATGCAATGAAACTCTACGACAACTATTAAATTTGCTACGCTGTTCTTTAGTATTAAATATTAAACTTTTGAATATACTTAGATCATGATGGGGCTGGTGAAGTGGGGCATTGTGTATATTTTGCCGTCAGTGAGATGAGAAGCGATCTATATAGTAGCCCGAAATATGCCCTCTCCTCTTACACTAGAGCCTATTATATGGACCCTTTTGAGCAGCTCTCAACTGCTCGGAATTTTGCCCTCATGGTAATAGAGAAGCCTAAGCATTCCTTGTTATCAATCATAATATAGAGGTTCGTCTCATCAACATCGACAAATTTTAATACATGTTAATTAGGATCATGTGAGGGGAAGAGACAGAGAGAGTCAGAAAGAGAGAGAAAGAACTAAATGCTAAACGTACCTAATTGGATAGTAATTTCGACACCAATAATTTTCCAAATTCTAAAATATATTCATTTCCTACTTGGTTTCAACATAAGTAGCTCTTTGCAAAAGTGGACTGTAGTTGCACTACATGATTCAGTGATATTGTTTTCGACATTTAAGCTGATTTTATTCCCTTTGAGGTCCTACTATTTGTGCTTGATAATTATGTCCCCTTTTTACTAAATTTTCATATCCATGTTCCATTGTCAGTATTCTATAAAATAGGCGAAAATTCGGCTCTTAATAATAAGCAAAACTTATTCCAGAGACTTTTGAGGCCAAATCATTCATACCAATAATCCTGATAGTCTCCTTCAGCTCACTTATTTAGTAATATCTCTAAACTTTGTTTACATAAAAAATTAAAAATAAAATAAACTGATTCCGAATCAACAGCGTTCTGTATTGTGGTAGGCATGCCAGTAATGTGCACCATTCTGTATTTTAATTTTGACTGACTGTAAGTCGATCGAATTCTATAGACTGGAGAAAAATAGTAGGACGCTATGCTTCTCCTATAGCGTTTGGTGGCCGAGCGATCTCAAGCAGTTCCAAAAATCACTAAAGTTGTTTAACAGCTAACTGTAAAATAATGACAATCAATGAAAATTCTTTTGTTAGATTAAAACTATTTTGAACATTTGAAATCGAGCAGTTGGGATATTTGGTTTGAATTCTGGATAAATAAATTACTGGATATCAAACTTTGATGACATGTCTACAATTGCGCTTTAATTATATTAATCATTTATTTTAAATTAGGTTTGCAAAAAAAAAAAATCAAATAAAACGTAAATATAGTATATGTATGTATATATTAGAGGACATGAGGACGGGACTCGTTGATGTCAATATTGGAAGGAAAGCATTGGACTATACCTGGCTTTCAAATAAATGAAGAATTCAATAATCTAGGGAATATTACATTTCTTCCCGGTTATTGTTTCAATTCTATCCGGTTTCCGATCATAAATACGATATATTTATCCTGTTGAGTATATAAAAAAATTGCCATTTAATTTTTAAATCATAAAAATTCTTACTTTACCTGTAATAATAATTTTTATAGATACATTTAAGAGATCTCTTACTGACTAAATCGACTTTCAATAGATTTAAGAGTAGATCAATTTAATTTTCAACATCCTTAGAGGTGATAATTCGTCATTCGAACTAAAAAGTTCTTAACATTAAACTAATAATGTTTATCTGGTGTATCCTTAATTTTTTTAAGATGGAAGAGTTGAAAAAGTGCATTTTTTCCAATTATCATTCAAAAATGGTTAAATAAGAAAGTAATTTATTTAGAAGCATGAAAAGTTCAGTTTAAAGATTTTCCTTTTCGAAATCGGCAAAAATGAAAGTGTTTAATGTGTGTATTAGTTTATATTGTTAAATTATTAAGAAATCTAGCCAATAAGTTCCTGAACCTTAATTAAGTATAACTTATATGTAATATATATACCATAGCAAGCCAATCCCGGCTTCTGGCTTTCATATCAAATTTCACGAACAGAAAAACAGACTTATTAATGACATGGTCACGACTGAATGCATTATAGGAGGTGAATAAAAAGAAGATGGATTAGGGACCTCCTCTCCAGAAACATGAAATGTAATACAATATATAGTTTATAGTAGGGAAGATATGCTGCTGGGCACTATCTTCCTTCATGCCTGAAAATGCTGTTTAACAGCAGTTTATATCTCATTTGCTGATTGTGGCTTTATTGTGACAGATGCAAATAAAGTACTAAGTTTGACAAAAAAATTATATTTACATACAACAATAGTGAAAATCTTTAATAATCATTTAGCCAAAATTTTAGGTAGGTTCTTTTCAAAATGAGGTAACGAGTTCCAGAGCGCAATTCGGTTAAATAAACTAAGTTCTCTAGGTCAAAATGAGATATAAGAGATTGTCAAGTAGAAAGAATATCTGAAAGTCATACAAAAACAGTTCCACCTTCCTTTGCCCACGGATATTGTTCCCCAGAAAATAGGAGAAACTCCGCCATGGAGTCCCATTCATTAAGACTAAAAAGGTTTCCAAAGAATATCTTACTCGAAATAAGATTTAGATACCATAAAATAACCGAAAAATAATTTGCTAATTATGAATTGATTTTCATCGGCTGATCTAAGTATGAAGCAGTGTGGGATATTGAATATATATTCAATATATATTGAAACGGTGTAGATGGCATAATGATCCGAACTAGTATAGACAAATGGAGGTTGAATAACATAAATTCTATTTTCCCTAGCGATTTAAACACAATTTAGTATCTTTAAAAAACATAAAGAAACAAAGTATCGCTGTGTTAATTTTAAGAAAAAAATAAATAAGATAAACTGCTAACAGAAGCGAGTTCTTTTCAATCTTTTAGAAACTAGGCTTCAAAAATTAAGAGCCTAATTCTTTTACAATTCAATTATTATTTAACGTTGCTCTCCATAATATTAATATTTTTAAACATTTAAATGAATTTTTCAAGTTATTTCAATTTAAATAAATTTTTGTAACTGTATTCAAGAAACTCAATCAATTGTTCCAGAGATGAACGATGGTAACAATTGATATAAATTGATAGAATGTAACATATAAAAATACAATAATAAAATACAATAAATTGATAGAATGTAACATATAAAAATACAAGAACAAAAAAAATGTATTTTTTTAAGTTAGTGATTGGTGTTTGGTCGTTTGGTCTGTAATGGTTATTCCCGACTACATACAACTACACAACATAGTCCTAATAATTTTAAATTATGGGAAAACGTTGTTGAATACAAAAATCCTCTTGAAGTTCCAAAAGACCATTAATGAAAGTAAAGACCATTCATGAGTAGTGTTTTCCTTTGGGAACTGTTTTGCATCATGGCTTTTCCTAATGAAGATAAGTGAGCAAAATTAAGGCCAGGGCTGTGAATTATGGAGTGGAAAATATGGAAGTTGTATTCCCAGGTTAATAAATTATCTTTTAAAGGGACTACCTCATTATTTGTAACATTTTGAAAGAACAAACAAATATTTACTGCATATATTTTTTTTTATTAAATAAAAAATATATGTATATGTACATATATAACTAAAACAAGATTTGACAGTGATAAATTAAGAAGATTATATTATAATAATCATGGTTCTAGTTTAACATCGTTAAGAGCATCAACTTCTATTATAATTAGTGTAAACGTGCCCTTTCATCATTTATTTAAAATATCTCTCAAATAAATTTAATTAAAATTATAATCGCACGTATTTTTTTCTAGGTCAGACTACCAGCGTTATTTTTCTTTTTAACTTCTTGATTTACAATTATTGATTTTTAATTATTTTACAAATGAGATTGGTTTGTACATGTTTCCAGTTTCCTCTATCCTTAATATTTTAAAATCTTCTGTAAACTATTTCATCACCAGTTCGAAATAATATTAATTGTAAAAATATACCTAATAATTATTTATAATCATGTCATTATTTCCTTCATCATTCTGACATGTTATTATTTCATATTACCGCCATCTCATTCGCTGATTGTCCGCATTTTGCTGACAGGTGCGAATTAATAATTAAAGTAAAAAAAAAATTATAATCATTAATTAAAAATTAACATAATTATATTAAATGAATTTTATAAATATCGCTTTAAGAATAGTATTTTTTTTAAATTGACAATACTGAATTCCCACATTTTTCATACTTTTCTCTTGATTGCAAGATAATTATTTTATTAAATTTACAGTGTTAAAGTAACATTGAAGAATTTCGGAGGAAAGTTTTGTCCATCAATATGTGGATTTTTCTCGAGGAACAAACTGAATGTTGATAATTTGGATGATAAATGAGACAACTTTTTTCGAACCTTTTAACAACTAACTGTTAATAACTATTAACAAAGATCAAGTTAGACAAGCTGGTACCTAGAAAATAATTATATATACATTTGTTGGATATTTTAGAAAAATATGCTTAATCGGTTTCGTTGCCATTTAAAATTATTTCGAACTGGAAATTAAAAAGAAAATGAAGAGTTTAAAGTTTTAACCATAAATGAAACTCAGAAAATGTACATACCAATGTCTTTGCAGAACGATCTTAAAGGTTTCAAAAATGAAATAACTCTAATCTTATGACCTAGCTAAGCTTACACTCAATTATAAATTAAATAGAGTTTTATGCGCAATGCTTTTCCCCCTAATACTTCTACATAACTTCAAAATTGTATCCATCTCTAATTTAAATATTTAAATAGTTCGAATGTAAGAGAGCAAATTGGAATATTTTATCGGGGCAAGGACGTTTTTTTTGGGTTAAATAACGTTAAACTGTTATAGTCATCAACACCAACTTGGTTTGGTGATCAAATTTCTGAGTATATATCATGTGATTTTAAAAAGTTGACGAGAACTGCTAAAGTTTTATTATTGGAATATTTTTTTGTCTCCAAGGGTAGTGGTATAAGGCCAAAGAAATTACAGAGAGAATTGTATATTATATGGTGTATTTTATTAATTTTAATCCACAAAAGTATAAAATATTTCATGTTGGCAATCGTTTCAGTTTGGTTCTATATTGATCGCTAGCTTTACAAATATTAATACCAGGGCCTGCCTCATGTATAAAGCGTGCGTTGTGATTCATGCCCCGTCACAAAGTATATTGGACCTTGATATATCTATGCCGTTGCAGAAAACTCACAGTATATTGAGTTGTTACAAATGGGAAGCCCTATTGCATGCCTGATGGTTTTTATATCAAGAAAAATATGATCCCTCCGGTTATTGGGACAAATTTTATTCTTTATTTCCCAGGCTTTTCAACTGTCACTTTATATAACGTTATATTGCTTCAATGGTGATATACATATAGTCAAATGCAGAAACATATTTAATCATTTCAAGAGCTATATAATTTTGGAGAAAAATAGTTTTCATTTTCAGTATTTGATTATGAATTATGATTCTTAAAATTCTGAAATCATTTTTAAAATCTTTCAGGGAGATTTATTTAGAGATTGATAAGAGATCTATTAGAAAATGTCTTGCCAAAAGAAAATTGTCAAAGGCAGCCGTAATAAGGAAATTTATCTGAAAATTCTGAAATTAAAAGACTTCAATGCTTCAAAGATCCAAAAAATGAACATTGAATCTTATTTAGGCGTTTTTTAATATTCATTACTTCAGGGTATATTATATTCTCTCTCTCAGATTTATTTTATGGATGTAATTAAACTCTAGGATATTGTATAAAGATAATTGTACCTGACCTTTGAATTCAAATTATTTTTCTGTTTAATATAAAAATTTTTTATTTACTTATGTTTCAATGTATACAACCTATATAGGTGAGTGAATTATAAATTACATATTACAGTACATAACTAATATATACTATAATATATACTATATATAATAGTATATATACTATATAATATATACTAATAAGTAAAGTTCATAACTAATAATTATGGAACTTATAATGACTCGCTTGGACTCGCTTAGACCTTGAAGAAGGTGATAAATAGATTTGCTGAGAATACAACGCAAAGATATCTTGGTAAGATAACTCAAATACAGTAAATACTTCATTAGTTCGCACTTGCCCCGTTCCGACCTTTGATAGTATTACATAATTGTATTATTTATTCCTCCCGCTATTTAATTAAATACAATTACTTGTTACCTACAATCATTCGATAAATTCCCTAGCCCCTTAAAAATCTTAAATAAAATTAAAAACATTATATAATTTATATATATATATATATATATATATATATATATATATATATATATATATATATATATATATATGTATCAATCTATACAATAGAAATATAACACCCTAATAATTCTAATCGTGTTTAATAGATTTCATTTTAATGCATATATAATATATTTTGACGTAAAAACAAAGGAGTTGTTTATTACTGTTGCGTTGGGACAGTTGGACACAGTACTCGAATTTCCTGGAACGGTACAGACATTAATAAGTGATCACATGTCTGTATAGTTCGAGGTCTTTCTGGGTGTTTCCATAGCAGAACATATGGAAGTTTGAAATATATTCGCGGCTTAGTCTTACCTTGAACAGCGAAGTATACTCTTACTTTTGGGTCACTATTCTGCTAGTTAATATTTTTACTTTCGCTTACCTATATATGAAATATATGGTAAGGTAAGTATTGCGATCGTGAAAAATTTCGACTTCCGGTTTTCAACGGAAATACAAGTTTTGAGGTCCCCATATCCAAGTACCGTGAAATGGTCTGTGTGTGAACAGACTAGCTCAAAAACTATAAGCCGTACAAAACTGAAATTGGGTATTTGGTGTATGAATATGCCCGCGATGTGACAGCGAAAATTTCATCAGAATTGGTCAAACGGAGGGGGTACTTTATTCAATGAATTTTTTCTATTTTTTAAGTTTCTCCCGATTTTCTCAAAAACGGCTCTAACGATTTTGCTTAAACTCGGTATTTGGTCTATGTATATGCCTGCGATGCGACAGTCAAAATTTCATCAAAATTTATTAATTGAAGAGGGCACTTTACTTAATAAATGTTCTTCCATTTTCACGTGTTTTTTTTTTATTTACTCAAAAACGGCTATAGTAATTTTGATCAAACTTGATATTTGATGTGTGTACATGGCCGCGATGCGACAGCCGATATTTCATCTAAATTGGTTAAACGGAGGAGGCACTTTATTTAATAAATGTTGTCTCATTATCATGTATTTTTTTTTATTTATTAATAAAAAGATTAATTTTACTTAAGAGAGTAAATACATGATGTTCAAATTTTTTGAAGCATCGCAGGTGTGTGAAAATATGGTATAAGGTAATAGTCTATAATTAATATAGATATATTTAAGTCTTGAAACTTTTGTTCCATAATATATTTTTGAAAGCAATATAAAGCGATTTTAGAGGAACAGTAATCGTTCTCGATTTCCAGAAAGGCATTAGAGACAAACTTTACAACGAGACGTAAATACACCTATCGATTCACCTTCATGATGTATTTAAAAAGACCAACTCGTTGTAAAAAACAAGCAAGCAGTAAAAAAAACTCGACTGTTGATGAAATTAGTCCCTTCAAAAATAAATTAGCAATAATGAATCGAAAAGTGCTGAGAATTTCCAAAGTTTGCTATACAGATACTCTATAACTTATGGAGATATAAAAATTTAAGTATATAAAAGTGGAATAATGTGTGAAGTTGAGGAATGGCATTTACATATTATCGAAACACGTTGATTTCTAATCTAAGTAAGTTAAAGTGTTAGTAGAAAGTGAAATTTGTGTGTTGCGCGCATCGAACCAGATTTTTTAACGTTGTTACTAATTGGGTTTCTCAAAGTATGTTTAACATTTTTTATTTATTGTAATTTAAGTAAATAAAGTTATTGATACCCATATCACTGTTATACTTTGTACAGTACGTTCCTATAATAAGTTCTAAGTATAGTTGTAACGTAAGTAAATGCACTTTTTGATTTTTCTCACTTATCTTGCTCGCTCTAACGTTCTAGAGACATTGACTCAGATGAAATATATGGAAGCTATGGTTTCTTATGAAATCAAATACACATGGTTTAGATTAATTAGAAAATTTGTAAATATTCAGCTAAGGTTACAATACGTTACACTATTCACAGGGTAAACATATGTTTTTTATTAAATCATTATTATTGAAATTTAATGTCTCTATATATAAGAAGAAATCTATATAAACTCTATATTAAGGGAGATAAAACATCTTGAGGAAATACCAAACTCAATGAATTATCTGATCTTTCACTAAAAACTTATTAACTTGTCGCTCCCACCTTTCATGAACGTCACATCTAAAAAAAAAAAAAGATTCTATAAACTCGGTTTGCAGCGAAAGCTTAAAAACAATCATAACTCGAAATAGCTGGTTTTTGAGATATTTCGTTGTTGAAATGAGTATGAAGTAATGCATGCAACTCGCAAACAAGCATAGTAAGTAATTATTAATTAGACTGCCTCCATAGATGAAGTCGATACCGTCATAAACTCCCCGAACCATTAGTTAAATGGTTGTAAACAGAATGCCTGGAGTTTGGGAAGAGCGTAATGATTACGTGTCCCACTTGAGGGGGAGATGCTACGGGGCCTAGTTCTAACATGGTCACCAGGCAAACTTCCTCCTTTGCGTGAAGGTCTTCCTTCGGCTAGCTACGATACTATTCATGTCGTACTCTGAGGGAGCAGAATAAGTACACAGATTACACATTTCTTAGACTTCTCTATGGAATTATGTATAATAAGATGCCATGTTAGGCTCTAAGCTATTCCTAACAAGCCTATTAACCGTAGCTGGATGGTATTCTGGTTGTAATATTCTACTGCTGATTTGAGTGTACACAAAACAATTTGTTTCATAAACAACTTGTTGACGTTTAAAGGCAGATTTAGGTCCCGCCCAGTATCAACTTTTTTTGGGGTGCATGAATTAGTAGTACTTTTGGATTTCGCATGTAGATTTCGCTCCGCAGCCATTTTTTTGTGGAGAGGTTATGTGCGACTCGATTTATAAGTTATTTGTCTCCTATTAAAACTTCATCATTTCCTTATATTGGTTTTTATGACTTCTAAGTATTATAACTTACACGAGGAAAAGTTTTTTGGGTATAATTAAGATAGAAATATCTAACGAGAACCAGACATCGCACAGGCTCAGAACCACTATTTCACTCAACAAAGCCTTGTTTACTCCCTCCAAATTCCTTAGGCCACTTGGCGGGCTACGAAACGGGACCTTCAATGTAGTTATAGACTACATAGGCTAACCACCAGACCACAGTTAACACACGGCCTCTTAGATGCATCTGGAAAAAAAGTAAAAAATATTAAATTGTTACCTAAATCTAAGTTGCCTTTCAATGACCATGAATAGTAGTAGGTGTAATGTATAGGTAATGCCATTCATTTAAGCTAATTAAATATCCACATTTAAAGAATAAAGCGTAGAAATAAATCTATACATATATACTGAAAATGAATAATTAAATTTTATAAATTTGATATTTTTTATTGATGAAAATTTAATATAAATATAATGTAGCCTATTTTTTTCTTTTATGTATACTGAGTGTATCTCACAAAATTTAAAAAAAAATCGAAGAAATACATAGGGCACAAGTAATGCTCCATTTCCCACTTTTGGTCTATCTCATCAGCTGTGAGATCGCTGACACTGCAGAAACAAAGCTGCACTTTGCTCTTGTTATAAACTTTTGGAGTAGGGGAGAGCGGGGTTGGTTGGCATATGGGGTAGGTTGGCCATCGGCTTATAGTTTCCGTCACACCTATCGTGAATGCCCCACCATTGTACCATGTGACCCGCTCGACCTCGGGAGTCTTGTCCTGAGTTTTCAATCCGATGCTAACAGTGTAGAAAAGAGGAGACTTCATTAATTGATTTTACAACATCTAAGTAAATTTTTATATTTTCAGTCAATTTGGTTTAAAGGCAAGACAAAATATTTGACTCCGATTCTGTTTATATAGCCCCGAACTCCTTTGAAAAACCTAACCTTTCGACTAACCAGTTTCTTGTTTGATTGTTCTCCCCTGTCCTGGCAGCCATCTTTCATATGATCTCTCTTGTGGGGTTAGTTGGCTCTCTTTAGCTGGGGTTCGTTTGAGCAGTAGCAATTCACAAAAGCAAGGTAAACATAAACAAAGATGAAACAACCAATTGTCTTTAGTTCCAGCAAGGAGGATGAGAACAATTTTTCTTATGCAGAAAGTAACGACAGTCTAAACTTCTATCTTCTTTTATTGTCATTCTATTTTTCCTTAAAAGCTGTTAAAAACCAATTCATAATTATAATACCATTATAGTGCAGCTTTTAATAAAAATAATATCTGTCAGGCAGTACTTGAATGAGATGGCTAAACAACCCCACCTTCTAGGCCAACCTGCCCCACATAGGGGGTTAATTAGCATACTCTGGATAGACGAATTCTTCAATTTTCTATGATCTTAGTATTAAATATTATGTGGTGAAAAAAATAGTTGAAGTACTCTAATACTTGGAGTTTACAGTGGTATCAGCCCTATTGGGATTATATTAACAGGAACGACTCAACAATCAAAAAATGAAAACTGTTGCCAACCAACCCCGCTCTCCCCTACATTATCAATAGAGAAATTTAAGTTATTGTCTTAGACACATACATGATAACCCTTTCCATTTCAATCGTAACCCAACCAGGCATGAATTAATTTGTAGTTTTTTAAAAATTTATATGAAGGGTCAGGTGGATGAAGTTAATCAGAGATATTTTTGGAGAAACTATATTACCCTTATAGTTAAAAAAGGTAAGTTATTTATTTTTAATATCTTCGTCTTCCAGTCTCTTAAACTTAATACTAAGCCTCAAAACTCAGAAGATATAGGAGTCAAGTGATAATATACATGCGTCCTCTAATGGATAAAGGTGACATAAGCACTTATAACTTTTATCTATTGGCTTCCCTCGTTTACCTCAGTTGTATATGATATCAATGTAAAGAGTGAACAGTAAACCTACCGCTTTTACGCCTTATAGTGTTTTTACTTTCACTAGATGTATAATAATTTTAAATTTAACTTTAAAAATTATAAAATGACGTTGGATAAATAAACAAACAAAATTAATATTGATAAAGATTCCATAACATCTGAAGAAAAGAATAATGTAAATTCAGCAACAGGGCCGGAAGGGATGTATTTTTTCTCTGATTTAACTCAAAATTATATCATACGTGCATACATCGACCAAACCTCCACTTCTCTCCCAGCTGCCACCTCGGCAGCTTCTTCAATCCCATCCCGGGTTCCCACCCCATCTCCCCCCTCAACCACTAAACCTTCCGGGCAGAACTCTGCCAAAAATCTTGAAGCGCCCACGGAACCGAAGGTCTTACCTTCGGAAAAAGGGTCCGCTAATGAAATTAACTCTCCCCACGGTCACCAAGCTGACCCCAGGGCGAGTGGACATTAGTTAAAGAAAGACGGTCAAGAAGTAAATCTCGAACTAGAGCATCCAGTCGAAATTCGAGCAAAGAAAAAATGGAGACAAATTAAAATAAAAATGAATATTTTATTATAATTCATTATTAAAAATTATAATTTTTATCAAGTTTACTATTTAATTAATAGGTACTATTACTATTTTAAAAATCCAATATTTTATATACTTTTTATCAATATTTATATAAATCTATTCTTCTATATTAATTTTATTTTTCTTATTAATTTATCTTATTATATCCTATTACTCTCACCTCATAATATGACCTTTTTAAATAAAATTATCCAATGGAACTGCAATGGTTTAATTAACAAACAAGAAGAATTGAAACTAATAATTAACAAATATCAACCTATAGCAATCTGCATCCAAGAAAGTAAGTTACTCCCAAACAAAAAATTTAACATGAAGCAATACAATATCTATAGAAATGACTTTGAAAATAGTAATAGGGCTTCTGGAGGTGTCCTTATTGCAGTTCATAAGAGCCTAGTGTCAGAGTTAGTAATAACAAATACTCCTTTGCAAGCAATCGTCGTAAAAGTTTTTCTGAAGTTCCCCGTTTTTCTCTGCAATATTTATATTCCACCACAAAATTTTGCAGAGAGAGATTTACTTAATCTTTTGAACATTCTTCTCTCACCCTATTTATGTATGAGTGATATCAATGGTCACCATACTTCCTGGGGGTCCTCATACTGCTCTTCGCGGGGGAACATTATTCGAAGAATTATTGATTCTACTGACGCGATTATTTTAAACACGGGAGATCCAACATATTTAAGTCCGGCCTACAATACTTTCTCTTCCATTGGCCTTAGCTGGTGTTCGCCTAGTATCTTCACTCATTTAAATTGGCAAGTCTCCATAGATCAATTTTCTAGCGACCATTTCCCAATAATTATCAGTCTCCCTTATGACAATACACAACAGACAAAACACCCCAGATGGATCACGGAAAAAACTGACTGGGCAGCATTTAAAAGTCATATAAATATTAATGAATCGGACATATCACCATCAAATACGAGCACTGAAATAAACAATCAAATTTCTTCAGCAGTTTTGACAGCAGCAAATATGTTTATTCCCAAAACATCTACTAAAATTAAAAACAAAAATGTTCCCTGGTACGACAGTGAATGTAAAATAGCTATAAAGAAAAGAAGAAAAGCTCTAAAAATTTTTCAAAAAGAACCAACTCTATCCAATCTAATAGAATACAAAAAATACCGGTCAATGTCACGCAGAATAATAAAAAACAAGAAGAAGCGATCTTGGGAACAATTTTTAAATTCAATCACGACTGATACCTCGCCTAGGTTGTTTTGGAAAAAAATCCATAGTATCACAGGTAACTATATAGACCACCAACCAACACTTCTAATAGACGAAAATGTAGAAACCGATCAGAAACTATTAGCCGAACATTTCGCAGAATTCTATTCTAATAACCACTCCGCCCTACCACACTTAACGCAAGAAAATACTGAATTAGATACCATAGATATTCAATCAGATAATGCTTACAACCTTCGTTTCACCAAAGCCGAACTTTTAACCTGCATAAAGGAGCTGAAATCTTCAACCCCAGGAGTAGACGAGATCCACAATGACATGTTAAAGAATCTACCAAGTCACGCTTTGGGGGCGCTTCTTGCTCTTTACAATCATGTTTGGTGTACAGGAGATTTCCCAAGCATCTGGAGGAAAGCGATTATTATCCCTATTCTAAAACCGGGTAAAAATAAATTACTTCCATCTAGCTACCGACCGATATCACTGACCAGCTGTATGTGTAAACTTCTGGAAAAAATGGTTTTCAAACGATTAACATGGGTATTCGAGAAAAATAACCTAATTTCAGAAGCCCAAAGTGGGTTCAGAACAGGACGCTCCACTTTAGATAATCTAGTTACACTAGAGCACGAATTACTAGATTGCTTCTCTGAAAAGAAAGAGTGCGTAGGCATCTTCTTTGACATAGAAAAGGCCTATGATAACTTAAATCCAAATCTCGTGCTGCAACAACTCAATGAATGGGGATTTAAAGGCCGCCTTCTTATACTAATCCAAAACTTTCTACGGGAACGCACCTTCCAAGTTAGAGTGGGCAGTCATCTATCGTCAGTAAAAACACTTAACACTGGAATACCTCAGGGAAGCGTCTTAAGCTGTGCTCTTTTTGCTATCGCAATCAATAAAGTTACATCTATGATTCCCAAACCTATCAGATCCTTCCTATTTGTTGATGATTTGGCCTTGCAACTCCCCTTCCAAAATCAAAACTGGATGAAACAAATTATACGAAATTGCCTTTTGAATTTAGAAACTTGATCCACACACTCTGGCTTACGATTTTCAACAGAAAAGACAAAATGCGTTATTTTCTCAAAACGCAGGTCACCAACTTCACCTCCAGAATTGATCTTCAGAGGAATACAACTAAAATTTGAGCAAAAAGTTAAATTCTTGGGTTTGATAATTAACTATAAACTTGACTGGAGATGTTTAAATGGCTGAAAGAAGAGTCCGTAAAGAGATTAAATATACTGAAGGTCCTAGCTGGATGCTCGTGGGGAGCCGACAGATCCAGCATGTTAAAAGTATATACTTGCCTAATTAGATCAAAATTGGATTACGGCAGCTTTGTCTATTCTTCGACTAATCTTAAGCTTCTTTCCACATTGGACTCAGTCCATCACGCGGGTCTCCGTCTTGCAACCGGCGCCTTCAGAACTAGCCCTGTGAACAGTCTATGTGTGGAAGCAGGCTTGGCTCCACTGGCTGTCAAGAGACACCAACTCGCTTGCGGATACATCGGAAGACTACAATTCAACGACAAGAATCCAGCTTGGAAACATGTTTTTCAACCAAATACCAGAAAATATACAGAAAACCGTAGACTGCAGGCCCCACTAGGAATAAGAGCAAGAAGATATATCGAAGAAATCAAGAATTTTCAAATAAGCAACGATGAATATCATTACCCACCATGGACTGTAAACCTACCACTAATAGACTTGTCGCTCAATAAATATAAGAAAAATGCTACCCCGGAATACACCTATGTTTTAGAATACCAAAAAATTTTAGATAAATATCACAACAGCAAACACCTATATACAGATGGGTCAAAAATAAATAGTAACGTTGGGTGTTCTATAATTTTTAACTCTGAAACCATCCAATACAGGCTTCCGTACACAACTAGTAATTTCATTGCGGAATGTTATGCAATCAGTGCAGCCCTATATCATGTAATCCTGAGTCACGGGCAAAACTTTACTATATTCACGGATTTCCTATACGCAATAATGGCCTTAACAAACATGTACTCTAACGACCAGATAATTAAAAGAGCCCATGCCCATTTCTTGACATTAAATGACCTTAACAAAAATGTAGTTCTAGTCTGGGTACCATCGCATGTGGGAATTAAAGGAAACGAGGCGGCGGACCAAGCAGCTAAGGAAGCGGCATTATCATCATCATTAGAAGTGAGGAATATTTACTCTCTGACCGACCCATCGAATCATCAGAAACGGCAAGCGCAGATGACATGGGTCCAGCTATGGGATAGAACGGATGAACAAAATAAATTGAAAAAAATCAAATCCGAAATAAAACCCTGGAGGAGCCCTTACCGCAGCATCAGAAGAGAGGAGGTGGTAGTAGCAAGATTGAGAATTGGGCACACGCGCCTTACTCATGGACACCTTATAGAAAGAGACGCCTCCCCAAAATGTGTAACGTGCGGAGTAGAGCTGACAATCAGCCACATCATAGAAGACTGCCCCCGTCATGCAACAGATTTTCAATGTTTGGGAACAGAACGTAAGCTCCAAACGATTCTGGGTGATAATGTTATAAATATAGACAAAGTAATTAAAATTTTGAAAGATAAAAATTTATTTAATAAAATATAAATTTCAATTATAAAATAGTACTTACCTAAAAGAAAGAGGACACTAATAACCTAAGATGTTGGGTGTCCATAAGCAATAAAACCTAACCTAACCTAACCTCGACCAAACCTACATGGCTGAAAATAAAGTCATAAACTTGAAGGAAAAACTCGAATTAGTAAAAGCAAAGCATTTTATGAAGCCTGGTTGTTCTATGAAAAAATCACATAACATGAAATAAAAACTAATTACTTAATAATATTTATTATGTTCGTTAAGGACTTTGCGGTCCAGTAGGATGTATCGTACTGTTTTTTCTATTTTGCATATTACGCATGCTGAAGGTTCCGAACTTTTTTAACAAACATGCGGGTGAGAATTCAATGTGTTCTATTCTTATTTGACAAAGGACGGTTTCTTCTCTAAGTGATTTTCTTGAATCGAGGTGGTTAATTTGATTGGGTTTCTCTTTATATCCTTTAGTTTGGCATCTTGATGATCCCATTTGGAATATCATTTTTTATAAATTTCTAGTTGAATCTTTTTAATGGAATTATCAAGAGGAATAGTATTGACTCTTTTTACCAAGTTGATTTTCGTAATTTTCTATCTACGGCTTCATTTCCAGTGAACCCGCAGTGTGAGGGGGCACGTATGAAACTTATATTACTACCGTCTCTCTTAATTGCCATCAAAAGTTTCATATATCTAATGTAAAGAAATTTTAGGGCCTGGTATATTTAATGGCCAACCGTCCAACGTAGAGTCCTTTACCACAACCCAATTCCCGTTACTACGTGAATTGGTTAGTTTAAGTGCTTCCCTTGTTGCTAAGGTTTTTCCAGTGATATCGAGCTTATGCCTGGGAATTTGAATACATTTTTGACGTTTTGATGGGGTGTAAAAGAGCAACCCACATCATTCTCAACTTTGGATGCGCCAGTTGGACGTTGTACTTCGCATATTTTCACATTGCTTCCAGTAATAATTGTTGAGTTTCAGCTTCAATTATTGTTCATTTTTTACAAGTAGCCAAAGACTTTCTTATGTGCGGTGTGTTAGGTATCCATCGAGAAAACGCTATATCTGGAATATTTTTCAATTTCAATATTAGGGTGCCTAATTTATGTAGAGATTAGGAATTGATTGATTCAATTTTGATCGCCCACCGCCGCCACATATATTACACATAACACAATAATTCACAAAAAAAAAAGTGCATTAAAAAAGGTGAAAAAAGGAGCAGGTAATTTCATTTCTCAGATAATGAGATAATCACCTTTATCCAATTGACAAAATAATTATTCTAATTTCAAAATTGCCTTCAACATAATTAATATTCATTCAGAATATTCATATAAAAGTATTCTATCGATTAAGTTCTTTTTTGTTCATTCTCAAAATTTTGTTCGTAATAAGTTCTATAGATTTTATTATTGACAATGAGTAAAAGTAGAATTACAGAAAATAGCGCGTCACTCGTGGTGGTAATTTAGAAACAATAGATAATTTAAACAAAATTGATTTTTAAAAATCAAAGGTTGACTGATGTAAAAATTCAAAAAATTATAATGACGAGTGAAGCCCATTAAGTTACGAACGAGTAGTCTAGAGGCAACTGACTGCAATGAATTTTAAGTAAATGTTAAATGTTTTTCAAACGCTTAAAAGCTGGACGGCATTCAGGTAGAATAATTAAATTTCAGCGGTGAAGTGCTGTGGAATGCGTTTGTTATACGAGCTTATTCTCCTCACATGAAATTCTTTTGTAATATGAAAATATAAAGATAAGTGAAAGCAAAAATTAAAGGGCTTCATTTCACTTATTATTAGTCTATATATTATTATCACATTACTCTCTATCTATATATTATTATCAAATCGGCAATTACTAGAAAATAATAAAACCACCTTTTTATCGTAAGATCGATTTGTTTTAAAATTTTACTTAGGCATAAAACTTAAAAGTAATGTTAAAGTTTTAATTTTATTATAAGGGACAATTGAAATTTTTATGACAACCGTATATTAATGATCGATTAATGCTTTGAGCAGGTTTCATCAGTTTGTCCAGATTCACTAGTAATTTTGCTTTCAAAGCAGGCAATCATTTTAATGGAACCGACTAACCTAATGGAGTAGCCGTTGATGGTACATTAACTCAACCATTCTGAGAACAATGGTAAAACAATTTCTGCGAGAAAGCACAGACTAAATGCATTATGTATTAAAAAGGTTGAATATAATATAATAATATTTAAGAACCCGTTTACATACCTTATACTATTTTATTCATTAATTCGTTCCCCATTCATCATCAAATTCAAATGACAAATTTTGAGGATCCGAATATATTACGTATTTTATACCTTATATTATAATTATTTATGTTACAAAACTGGATAAGTTGTCATATACTAATTATAGATTGTTAACATTATATATGCTTTATCTATCTTATTATGATTTTATCTATAGAAGTGACCTTAGTTGCGTTTTATGCATTGAAATATTAGTATAAATTCTAATTATTAATTTATAATTACTTAATTAGATTAGATTATTTCTAGGGTCTCAGGAATTTTTAAAATAGCTGTTGGTGACAAAACCTCCAGTTCATTGTTGAAAACCTCTGAAGTTTTTTAAAGACGGTGCCTGTGGTGATGGAAGCCTCCAGTGAGTCAACATTGACTTTAGCTGTGTGTATTCTAGAATACTGAACTTGAAAAAATAGCAGAACTATCTTTCCGCTTTTCAAATCTTTTATGAGCCCATTTCTATTAGACATTATAAACTTATCGTAATAATAAAAAAAAAAAGTGATGAAAATTATAGGTTATGAAGATTGATTGTTACATAGATGGTATTCTGCCCCATTATTATATTATATAATATAATATAAGATTTCTTCCAGTAAGTGTGGGTATTTCTTCGACAATTGAAAACCGCTTTACCCCGTACATAGTATTCCAGAACAATAATTGAAGTAATTGAGCGAGAGAGAGAGAGAGAGAGATAGAGAGACATAGAGAGAGAGAGAGAGAGAGAGAGAGAGAGAGAGAGAGAGAGAGAGAGAGAGAGGGAGAGAGAGAGAGAGATGAGAGAGAGAGAGAGAGTGATAGAGAGAGAGAGAGAGAGAGAGAGAGAGAGAGAGAGAGAGGGAAAGAGAGAGAGAGAGAGTTTATTTAGTTCAGGAAAACAAGCAATAATTGTCAAATGGAAAATGAAAACTCTTACCTTATAAAGATGAAATAATTGTCATCCTTATTTTTTGGATACTATATAAGCACACGCTTGACTGTCATTTTTTAAATAAATAAGTTATTGAAATAAATTCTTGAATTTTTATACACTAATTAATTTATGAGCAAAATACATAAATACCCACTTTGTGCGGTTAATAAAGAAAAAATAAATATTGGACTGCCTGAAAGTGTTGAAACTTTAGCTTAAATTAAAGTAATTTAGTTTTGATGTTTTCAATTAATAGAGAGTAAGAAGGCGTGCTCTAAAATGAGATGAAATAAAGGTAGGTTTTTGAATAGATAGCTTTTTTGTTTTTTATTCCCCTAAAAAGCTGTTTTATATATTTATATACTTTAAGCTTGCACTTTTACTTATTACTCTTCTCTCTTCCAAGCTATCTAATTATTTTTGTTTTAAAGGTTTTTGTGTTGATCTTATGTATTTTACTTTTGCTAGATGGGTTTTTATGCTTTCATTTATCAAACGTTGCAAAAACTAATTAACGACCACTACGAATAAATAAAAATCTGGTGCGTGCGCGCAACACACAACTTTCACTTACCAACTTACTTAAATTAGAATATGATGTTTTGTTAATTGCCACTTCTCAAAGACACATTTTTCCACATTCATTTCTTATTTTTGTTTTTATTTGCTCTATAAAAAACACTAATTTGTTTACTATTAAATAAAAGTTTTTACTTGTGGTAATTCGGCAATGCAAGCATAATACTCCAAGTCGTCTGAGTTTATAATTCTGTATGTAGTTGTTGAAAACTTATTTGTTTATTGTTATTAAGGCGTACTCCGCATGCGTGTGCTCAACGTGTTTTATGAGTTGACTGAATATTTTTCTTTTTTTCTCCTCTATATGTTTACTTGATTTTTATCATATCTCATATTTAGCCATTTCTTATTTTTAGGAGAAACGAGAGACAGATAATTTCTCCATTTAAACAAATACAAAGGTACTTTATAGGAAAACAAAAAAGGCCCCTTCCCCATTTAAACCCCGTCAGAACATTTTAATAATAAAGCTTACCTGATATTAAAGAAAACCTAATTTTCAGTAAACACGACGAATTTGATGAAAATCTTTAAAGCCGTTTTGAGATAATCGAAAAAAGGTAAAAATTGGTAAAAAAGTTATAAAATAAAGTGCCCCCTCAGTTTGACCAATTTTAATGAAATGTTGTGTATCACATCTTTGGCATATACATACATCAAATACCCAGTTTTACTTTTAGGAATATGCTTAATAATCCAAATCATTAAAGGATTATTTCTTACCAATACATCAATTATTATTAAAATTATTTTTTATTTGATTGATTAGAAAAAAATTCCAAGCTGTTCTCTTTCTCTTCATCTCATTGGGTGACTTGGATTGACTGTTCATTCTTTGATGTTTTTTTTTTATTGACGATGGAAGATACGTTGCGTTTTTTTTTCATTATATATATATATATATATATATATATATATATATATATATATATATATATGCATATATATATATATATATATATATATATATATATGTGTATATAATGTGTGTGTGTGAGTGTATAATACATAGCAACTTTTTGTTTTTTTGTTATTGTTTGTTTCTTAAACGTCACTTTATGCTCCCATGACTAGTCAGACGATGTTACAGTGAGAATCATAAATTCGGCCTATGCATCTATAATAAGGATAAGGATTTTCAACTTCAATTGAGTACCTGAAATTTCACAGGCCCGGGACCTCCAATTTACATGCCATCCTTCGGAAAAAACGGCACCTAGTGAGCTACGAACCCGCAACCTTCAGTATTGTAGTTAGCTATGCTAAGCACTACACCACAGGTGTCCCCTCCTTTTTTTTTTTTTTTTTAAATCTCTCTATTCAATTAATAAAAGAATCAATACGAATTTATCATATTCCGTTTTATGTAAGAACCCGTAAGGAATTATTGGTAGAATAGTAGAGAAATGGGTTCCCTATTTTCTGCCTCCTTTTTATCTCTTATAAACTCTTTTTTGTTTTCTCTCCGACTTTCAACACACAACAGAAAATTCTAGATTAACTCCAACCATCCAAGACCTTACTGACTGAAGACATCAAGGAAGGAGAGGTACGACAAAGAGATGAGCCAGGAGGAGCAGTGAGCTATGAGGCGAGGGCAATAATTCTCCTTTAGGCCGAAGGCTAATTGCCCGCTGCCCGCTGGGATTCCTCCGCCACGCTTTAATATCTCCGTCCCTAATACCCTCTCTGTTCATTACCCTCCTCTCTCTCTTCATCTTTGTCACGGGGAATAATCTCTTTGGGGAGTGCGCTCCTGTTTAAGCCATACTACTTCAGGGTACCCTAATACTTTAAGGTAGTTGAATAAAAAACAATTTCGCGTTTATTCTACAAAATTAGATTATATGAATTGGAAATTTATATATATATTTTTTAATTAAGGATTCATTAAAATGTTCTGAAAGAAGTATATTTGTTTCAAAACCCTTTTTACATGTCTGTAGAAGTTATTAATATTTCACCTTTCCCTGAGCTCCAATAATAAACTGAAAAATGGATGGTGTTAAAGGGCGGATTCACACTATCGCTCCGCTCCCGCTCCACTCCCGGTCCGCTCAAATATTCTAAAGAGAAATAGACAGAGAATTCCACTATCGGTACCGCTCCGGTCTCGCTCCGCTCCAGGTCCGGTCTCACTGGCAAAATATTCTAGAGAGGAATAGAGAGAGGTTAATCACAATATTGGTCCAGGTCCGGCCTCGCTCCGCTCCCGCTCCACTCTCGCTCCACTCCCTCTCCACTCTCCTAAAGTCTTTTCATATTCACATTATATAATTTTACACCGTTCACGATCGAAGCCATTAATAATCGAAACCGTCTGTATTTGGACTTTAATTAATAATTAAGTTTCAGTTATTAAAGTATTTATTTATTCATCAATTTTACTGCCAAAAAAGTTCAACTTTAAAATATATACCATATGTATATATATATATAATTATAAATTAATTTAATTAATGGTGAAGAAATAATTTAAATTTATTTCCGAATGTATTCGAATACGCTTGAAATGATAAAAAAAAAATCTGGTGCGTGCGCGCAACACACAACTTTCACTTACCAACTTACTTAGATAAGAAATTAATGCGTTTTGTTAATGCCACTTCTCAAAGTTACACATTTTCCACATTAATTTCTTATTTTTGTTTTCATTTGCTCTATTAACCCCTCAGAACATTTTAATAATGATAACGCTTACCTGATATTAAATAACACTCAATTTTCATTAAACATGACGAATATGAAGAAAATCGTTAAAGCCGTTTTTGAGATAATCTAAAAATTAGAAAAAAAGTTATGAAATAAAGTGTTCCCTTCGGTTGATCAATCTTGATGAAATGTTGGCTATCACATCTTCGGCATATACATACATAAATACCCAGTTTGATCAAAATCGTGAAAGCCGTTTTTGAGTAAATTAAAAAAAACACGTGAAATTGATACAAAATTTATTAAGTAAAGTCCCCCTTCCGGTTGATCAATTTTGATGAAATGTTGGCTATCACATCTTTGGCATATACATACATCAAATACCCAGTTTGATCAAAATCGTGAAAACCGTTTTTGAGTAAATAAAAAAAAAAACACTTGAAAATGATACAAAATTTATTAAGTAAAGTCCCCCTTCCTGTTGATCAATTTCGATGAAATTTTTACAGTCATATCTCGGGAATATTAATACATCAAATACCAAGTTTGATCAAAATCGTTAAAACCGTTTTTGAGTAAATAAAAAAAACAAGTAAAAATGATTCAAAATTTATTAAGTGAACTCCCCCGTACGGTTGATCAATTTTGATGAAATTTTTACAGTCGTATCTCGGGCATATAAATAGATCAAATACTCAGTTTAATCAAAATCGTTAGAGCCGTTTTTGAGAAAATCGAAAAAAACCTAAAAAGTTATTAAATAAAGTACCCCCTCCCTTTGAGCAAATTTGATGAAATTTTTGCTGTCACATCGCGGGCATATACATACTCTAAATACCCAATCTCAGGTTCACACGGTTTATAGTTTTTGAGCTAGTCTGTTCACACACACACACACAAACACACACACACACAGACACACACACACACACAGACCCGTGTGGAGTTGTTAGTCTCCTATCGGGCGCCTCCCCAGGTGGCGGATAGGGGGATATTCACCAGATATGGTGAGTACCGGGGAAAACCCCGGGGTTACCCAAAAATCCAGGCGCGACAGTTCCTAGAATAGGCGGCTCCCTGGTCAGCGTCTGTTCCTCAGGCTAGAGGCGGCTGTTTTACACCTGGCAGAAGGTATAAAATGCAGAATAAAATCGATGTTATGGTTGAGGAGAAGATTAGTCTTACGGTGCAGGGGCTCGGAACCCCAGTACCGGCGTCGGAAGAGGTTGCGAGAGCGGGACCCCCGGCGTCGTCATCAAGCCTCCGCAATGAAATAATGATAGCTGCAGTGGATGAAAACTCAGGTGCAACTTTAGAGTTTTGTCAGGAGGAATGGAAAAAACTCGTCAAAGAAGTGGATGATCTACAAGTATACATCCAGACAAAGACGAATGTTCATGGTAAAATAAAGGAGAGTGTCTGCAGAATCCAGAACCATCTCATGTTACTGGAAAGCAAAAGTATGGTACGAGAAGAGGCATCAAAGAACTTGGCAAATGCCGGTACCCAGACCACGAAACCAACAAATAAAGACACGCCCATTACGAAGAAGCAGCAAAACAACCATCCCCAAGAGGAGGGTTTACGAAGAAATGAGCTTCCAAGAGTGGTTGCGCCTAGAAGACAGGCCATCGCACCGACTAATAGAGAAACAGCGGAGCAACCACATATGATAGCCTCTACTACCGTGTCGGGGGAAAAATGGCAAGCTGTCACTAAAAACAAGAAGGGCCGAAGAAGGCGCTCCCGCCCAAAACCACCAAGGCCGGATGCCATCATAATTAAAATTGGGGAATCCAGTACGTATGCAGATACCCTTCGTAAAGTTCGAGCTGATCCATCTTTGCAAGATATGAGCTCAAATATTTCCAGGATTCGAAAAAACCAGTCAGGAAATCTGCTGATACAGTTGGGCCGAAAATCGAGTGAGGCGCTGGAAAACATGAAGCGAACCCTAGAGGAAGCGCTTGGACCAGATACCCAAATTAGAGGATGGACAGAGGAGTCACTGATTGAAATCAGGGACCTGGATGCCCTTACAACGAAAGAAGAAGTTGTCGAGGCTCTCACTACTCTACTTGATGGGGAGCAAATTCAGATAAATGCAGTGCGTTCGCTTCGGTCGGCATATGCTGGAACAAAGACAGCGGTTATTACTTTACCGGTCTTGCTTGCTAGAAAGGCAATAAGCATAGGAAGAATTAGAGTAGGCTTGGTGGTCAGTCGAATACGTGAAAAGATTCAACCGCAGCGATGCTTCCGGTGCTGGGATTTCGGACATATGGCCAGACAGTGTAAAGGGCCAGATAGAACTAGGTGTTGTCGCAAGTGTTGCGTAGAGGGTCACAAAGCCTCGGACTGTTCAAAGAGTCCAATCTGCGCTCTATGTGATGGCAAAGGCAATAATGACCATCCATGCGGTGGAAGCAAATGTCCGGCACTACATCGTGCCTTAGATGTACAAAGAAGGCTTAAAAATCGCTTCACATGAGAATTCTCCAACTCAATCTTAACCACTGTGAAGCCGCACAGGATCTCCTCTGGCAAACTGTGAGAGACCTCAGAGTAGATGTCGCTATCTTGAGTGAGCAATATAGGAATTTGGATAACGACTCTTGGGTATCGGATGTCACAGGAAGAACCGCCATATGGGCATGTGGACGAAATTTTATAGAAGAAACAGCAAAAGCCCCTACAACTGGTTTTGTCTGGGCTAAGATAGATCATCTGTACCTGTACAGCTGCTATGCTCCTCCTAACATTACATTCGATGATTTTGAATATTTGCTAGATAGCATAGTGCGAGACGCCAGAGGGCACAGACCGCTAGTTATTGCTGGAGACTTCAATGCTTGGGCGACCGAGTGGGGCAGTAAATGGACCAATCGTCGTGGAGAAGCCCTATTGGAAGCTTTTGCCCAGATGGATGACCTAATACTGGCAAATACTGGGTCGGAGCCTACATTCGTCAAGGATGGCAGGTCCTCTATTATCGACCTGACTTTCGTTAGTGACTCCCTACACCCTACTACCAGTTGGGAGGTCTGTGACCTGTATACGCATAGCGACCATCAGGCTATACTGACCATAATGGGTGACAGAAAAGCACTAACACATATGAGGCGTGAGAAAGGTACTGTCCGCTGGAAAACTAGGACTTTTGATAGAGAGTCCTTCGAAGTAATGATGGCCGCACCTTGTGAGCTGTCAGGCACAGCGGAGGATAAGGCAAGCAAGCTAATATCTCTAATCAGTACAGCGTGTGACGCATCGATGGCTCGTAGTAACTCACGTGTGGGTGGAACTCCTGTCTACTGGTGGAACGACCATATCGCAGACCTCCGTAAACGGTGTCACGCATCAAGGAGGAAGTATCAGCGATCAAGAGGCAGCACTGAGTTTCAAGCACTACAGGAGGAATTCCAAGCAGTGAGGCGCGAATTACGGCATGCAATCAAGAGGAGTAAAAGGCAATGTTGGAAGGAACTCTGCGAAGAGGTGAACGAAGATCCATGGGGAAGACCTTACAGAGCGGTCATGAAGAAGTTAGCGAGGAGTTCTAAAATAGCACCTACATGCCCAGTTGCTATAGAGAAAATTGTTGCTACACTCTTTCCGAAACAAGAAGAACTTCCGCAGACTGGGCCGATACAGGCAGTCGACGTTCCAGCCGTAACGGCTGACGAACTCAGCGATATCTGTACAAACCTTCAGAAAAGGAAAGCTCCAGGGTCTGACGGTATCCCAAACTTGGCACTCAAGGCAGCTATGGAGATCAGACCAGATGTTTTTCAGAAAGTATTCAGTTCTTGTTTAAATGAGGGATCTTTTCCGAGAAATTGGAAAAGACAGTACCTAGTGCTGATTCCGAAAGGCAAGGGAAATCAATCGGACCCTTCTGATTATCGACCGATATGTCTGTTGGACACAGCTGGCAAAGCCCTGGAGAAAATCATTGCCAACAGGATACAAGAGACCACCGAAGGAGCAGAAGGCCTATCAAGGAACCAATTCGGTTTCAGGAAAGGAAGATCTACTACGGACGCTATCACTATGGTAATCGAAACGGCTCAGAAGGCTATTGCGGGAAAGCGGTGGAGGAGAGGCGCGAAGTGCTACTGTGCCGTCATCACACTGGATGTGAGGAATGCCTTCAACTCAGCGAGATGGAGTTGCATTCTAGACGCTCTGCAGGAAATGGGCGTACCCATGTACCTCAGAAACATTGTAAGAGACTATTTCAAGGACAGAACCTTGATATGTTCAACTGAGAACGGGCCTAGAAGGTTCCAGTTAACCGGCGGCGTTCCCCAAGGCTCAGTCCTTGGGCCTCTGCTATGGAACGTCATGTACGATAGGGTTCTCAGACTCAGACTACCCGAGGGAGCTAAAATAGTAGGCTTTGCGGATGACATAGCAGTAGTGGTTGAAGCTAAATACATAGATGAAGTGACCTTGAAAGCTAATCAGAGCATTTCATTGATCCGCGATTGGCTAGCTTCTGTGGGGCTCCAATTAGCAGACAATAAAACCGAGGCCCTACTAATTAGTAGCCGTAAAAGAAGGGAGGAAATCGTACTGAGAGTCGGTACGCAAGAGATCCGGTCCCAGCGTTCCCTGAGATACCTAGGGGTTATCATTGATGAAAGGCTGCGGTTCAAGGATCATATCCAGCGAGTATGCGATAAGGCAGCTAGAGTTGCCACAACGCTAGCTCGACTTATGCCCAACATAGGAGGACCCAAGAACAGTCGGAGACTGTTAATATCGACCGTAGTCACTTCCATTTTGCTCTATGCTGCCGCAGTATGGGAAAGTGCCTTGGATACGCTAGCCTACAGGAGACCCATGGTCTCAATTTATCGTGGGAGTGCAATGAGGGTTATCAGTGCATTCCGAACAGTTTCCTACGAAGCAGCATGTGTAGTGGCCAGGATGCCACCAATAGAGCTGATCGCAGAAGAAAGAAAGCGCTCATATAAAAGAATCAACCCTATTCCCAGGACAGAGGAAAAGAAGGAAACAATCGAGAGATGGCAACAGCTCTGGGACAGGACGCAGAACGGAAGATGGACACATAGGTTGATTCCTTGTATTCAGCCTTGGCTTGATAGGAAACACGGGGAAGTTGATTATTATTTGACACAAATGCTCACAGGACATGGCTGCTTTCGGGCCTACCAATTGAGATTCAAGCTGGACACTACAGCGGAATGCCCAGAGTGTCCAACAAGTGAAGAGAGTGTGGAACATGTATTCTTTTGCTGTCCCCGATTTAGTGAGGACAGGAAGGAATTCCGACAGGTCAGCGGATCGGAACCAACTGTCGGTAACATAGTCAGCTTAATGCTACATTCTGAAGAGAACTGGCTCGCGGGCCAACGCCTTGCGGCTCAGGTTATGAAGCAACTGAGGAAGGAAGAAAAGGAGAGGCGTGCCTAAAGAAGAGGTAGCCTAGAACAATGGGGTGGCACACAGCCACTCCCCCCTCCATGAAGTAATGCCTAACGGTGGTCCCGTGGAGGGTGGGAAACAGGTGTAGGGAGGTGGTTTTAGTGGGTAGAAATCCCACACACGGACAGGTACGGGCCTATCCGCGTCTTTTGAAGATTTCCACCTACCCGCGTAAAAAAAAAAAAAAAAAAAAAAAAAAAAAAAAAAAAAAAAAAAAAAAAAAAAAAAAAAAAACACACCCACACAGACCATTTCGCGGGACTTGGTTAATTGGACTCAGGGGACCCCAAAACGTGTATTTCCGTTGAAAACCGGAAGTCGAAATTTTTCACGATCGCAATACTTCCACTTACTATATATTTCATATATAGGTAAGTGAAAGTAAAAATCTGGTGCGTGCGTGCAACACACAACTTTCACTTACCAACTTACTTAGATAAGAAATTGATGTGTTTTGTTAAATATCATTTCCCAAAGTCACACATTTTTCTACATTCATATCTTATTTTTATTAATCGTTAAAGCCGTTTTTGAGTAAATAAAAAACCCCGTGAAAATGATACAAAATTTATTAAGTAAAGTCCCCCCTTCGGTTGATCAATTTTGATGAAATTTTTACAGACATAGCTCGGGCATATAAATAGATCAAATACTAAGTTTAATCAAAATCGTTAGAGCCGTTTTTGAGAAAATCAAAAAAACACGTGAAAATGTTACAAAATTTATTACGTAAAGTCCACCCTCCGGTTAATCAATTTTGATGAAATTTTTACAGTTATATCTCGGGCATATAAATACATCAAATACCCAGTTTGATCAAAATCGTTAAAGCCGATTTAGAGTGAATAAAAAAAAAAACACGTGAAAATGTTACAAAATTTATTAAGTAAAGTCCCCCCTCCGGTTAATCAATTTTGATGAAATTTTTACAGTCATATCTCGGGCATATAAATAGATCAAATACTCAGTTTAATCAAAATCGTTAGAGCCGTTTTTGAGAAAATCGAAAAAAACCTAAAAAGTTATTAAGTAAAGTACCCCCTCCCTTTAAGTAATTTTGATGAAATTTATGCTGTCACATCGCGGGCATATACCTACACTAAATACCCAATTTCAGGATCGCACGGTTTATAGTTTTTGAGCTAGTCTGTTCACACACACACACACACACACACACACACACACACACACACACACACACACACACACACAGACACACACACACACACACAGACCATTTCGCGGGACTTGGTTATTTCGACTCAGGGGACCCCAAAACGTGTATTTCCGTTGAAAACCGGAAGTCGAAATTTTTTACGATCGCAATACTTCCACTTACTATATATTTCATATATAGAGGTAAGTGAAAGTAAAAAAAAAATCACCAACAATACGCGCGGTTTTTCGACGTGAAAAATTCATGTTATGTTTGAGATATATTTTGCTATGAATTAATGTACTCGTAAAAAATGGTCACCGATTTATTTATTGACTACATACTCATTGCTACTATAAAATAACGTTTAATTTGAAACGAATAAAAATGTATATTATATATATTATATATAATATATATTATTTATAATTTATATTATATTATAGTATATTATGAAAAATGTCAGATCATTAACAAAAAAATATATTAAAGCAAAAAATAATTAAAATATTAATCAGGAAAAGAAGAGAACACAATCGGTAAATTTGTAGCATTTACCGATTTCAACTTGAAATTTTCAAGCGTATTCGAATACATTCCGAAAAAAATTTAAATTATTTCTTCACCATTAATTAAATTAATGTATAATTATTATTAATAATTATCATTGTGTTGCAATATATTCTTCTTATTATATGTTTTGATAATATTATCTTCTTCATCAAGAAAAGTACACTTACCAGCTATTTCTACAAACGAAAAATTGATTTTTTTTTTGGCCGTAAAATTGAAGAATAAATGAATACTTAAATAACTGAAAGTTAATCATTAATTAAAATCCGAATAAAGACAACTTCGATTATTAATGGCTTTAATAGCTTAAACCTTTCAAAATTGAACGGTGTAAAATTATATAGTTTGAATATGGTAAGACATTAGGAGAGCGGACCGGGAGTGGAGCGGGAGCGGAGCGCTAGTGTGAATGGGGTAGAGCGAGAGCGGACCGGGAGCGGAGCGAGAGTGGAGCGGGCGCGAAACCGATAGTGTGAATAGGCCCTAAGCGCGCAATAGTGGAAAAAGGTTTATTAAGAAATTGGATGTCTCTAGGATTCAGAAAGAGATATCCTGTTTGCGCAACGCTCTAGTTATTTAGTTGAGAATGTATATCGGACCCGATGAATAGAATAATTTAAAAAAGATAATTTGCTACTATAAGATAATTAAGAATATGCTACTAAATGAATGTAGCTCAATATTTCCAGTTTCGGGGGAAACAAAAAACCGATTAAAAAATTCAATTTTGAAGTTATATAAAAATATTTTTGTTGCCAAAAGAAAAAGTATGGTATTTATGATTCTTGGAAGTATCTCTTTCTTGCCAAAAAAGAAAGTTTTAATGTATTTTCAAATGTACTATATTAAATGATAGTTTATGTTCGGATGTTATCCTAATAATCAACAATTTACAATAGATAGATAAATTGATTGTAACAATAATGATGTTCACATAGCAAGGATATTTTTGAGTTGTTGCAATGGGGAATTTTTTTTAAAACGTACACAAAAATAAATATTAGATGAAAGTCAACTGAGGGACTAAAGATGGATCGGGAACATCTTCTGAATGAAAGAAAGCATCACGTGGGAGGCTCTTGAGTGAGTAGTTATTTCTGTTAGAGGCAGAACCACAATTGGCCCACACTCAAAGAGATAGCACCAGACAAAGGCAGTAAGCGGCTTTTTATCAAGTTCCATTTCCCATATCAAGAAAAGTGCCATGAAAGTAGTTTCCAAAAAAAATAATTAATTAACTACGATGACTAGAAAAACCAAATTGAAGAGGAAGTTAAGGCTAGGGTAAACCTTCTTTCCCAAAAATTAAAAACTAGAATTTACAAAACTACAATTCTTCCAGCATGACCGTAATAGTCTATAACATAGTCAATGACATTAAGGGATGAGTAACTCGTTAAGGTTTTTGAAATTAATGCACAGCGGAGAACATTTGGGCCGGAGAAGGATGATTCAACAGAAGAACTCAGACGGCTTAGAAAATGCAGAATTGTGTGAAGTTCACTCGGTTAATATAATCAAAGTTATATCTGCGTGTCTGTTAAAATAGGCTTGCAAAATTGCGACTCTTAGTCACGAACGAATAACAAGTGGTTTGCCAACTGGAAAACATCTAAGAGGTTGAACGCGTTGAAGGTGGGAGGCTTCTGTGAGGTCCAACGGGGAGAGTTGGATAGAGGTATGTAGGAAGAAATTGGTTGTGTTGGCATCGAGCCTTAGGGTTAAAGCCTTTATTTAAATATCATTATATTTGAATATTAAATCCTAATGTTATATTTTTTATTAGGATGGTATGTTATTACGATTATTAATTTCTCTGAAATGGAAAACTCAATTATTGAAGAGAAAATGGTTGCAAATATAAAACGCTTTTCTCGGAAGGACCAGTAATAATGTTAAAACCTCTCTTTGAGGATTGCCATTTCACTCCGATAATCATAAAATTGATTCCATCTTGTCGAGAGGGTACACTATGCTAACTCAATGAATTCAAACTGTTAATTGAAGAGCTTAGTGGATGTTAAGAATATTAGCTTTAATGCTGCTAGTTTGCTATTTGTTTCTGCCGTTTTTTTTTAATTGTTGAATTGCTCGGCCGTTTTTTTTTTTTTCTGATGTATCATGGTTATGTTTTTCGAAAAAAAAGAAACATTATATGCTTGAAAAAGAAGACATATTCAACAACTTAGTTTTTTTTTTTTTTAATTTCAAATAACATATTCATCCCATAAGCTTCTCAATTGTTAGAAATATGTTATGAAATCGCCAGAATAGATTATAAAGTATCGGCAACTTTGTGACATTTTAAAGAAAAAACGAATTAAGCTCATATTCTAACACCTTTTTAATTTGAAAAAGGCTACTGCAAATGAAAAATGTTACACAGTTTATAAGAGTTTATAAAAGTTTATACAAGAGTTTATAAACTTCAAATTCGGTATGAAAAGAGCTCTTTAATTTTAAAATTAGCTCACTTCAATGTAGAGAAACAAATTAATTTTTGGATCTAGAGGCCTAAAATCGGCGAAATATTTCGATTTCAAAAAGATATTTCTCGAAAATTTCACAAAAAGAAGACTTACCAAGCAGATAAGTCGTGGTGCGAATACTATCAAATCTTTCTTTAGGTTTCAAATCAGGAGCAATCTAATTTATAAAGATCGTTTTATGAAACTTTTTGCTGAAACGTTTCATATAGTGCTGATAGTTTCTAGTTACAAGCGTCGGGATATGAGTTTCCACCAAAATGGTAAATATAACCCGTTTTTTATATTCGAATTTGGCTAAACCACGAAACCGACTTTAACTTCAAACCTGTCATTCTATTCCGAATATATGTATACTCTATTAGGGTAAAGAGAAAGCAATACAGTGAGATCCATGATTTGTTAGAAACCGAAAAACAACAAAAAAAAATCTGGTGCGTGCGCGCAACACACAACTTTCACTTACCAACTTAATTAGATTAGAAATTGACGTGTTTTGATAAATATCATTTCCCAAAGTCACACATTTTTCTACATTCATATCTTATTTTTGTTAATCCTTAAAGCCGTTTTTGAGTAAATAAAAAAAAAACCGTGAAAATGATACAAAATTTATTAAGTAAAGTCCCCCCTCCCGTAGATCAATTTTGATGAAATTTTTACAGTCATATCTCGGGCATATAAATACATCAAATACCAAGTTTGATCAAAATCGTTAAAACCGTTTTTGAGTAAATAAAAAAAACATGTGAAAATGATACAAAATTTATTAAGTAAAGTCCCCCCTCCCGTAGATCAATTTTGATGACATTTTTACAGTCATATCTCGGGCATATAAATACATCAAATACCAAGTTTGATCAAAATCGTTAAAACCGTTTTTGAGTAAATAAAAAAAACATGTGAAAATGATACAAAATTTATTAAGTAAAGTCCCCCCTCCCGTGGATCAATTTTGATGAAATTTTTACAGTCATATCTCGGGCATATAAATACATCAAATACCAAGTTTGATCAAAATCGTTAAAACCGTTTTTGAGTAAATAAAAAAAACATGTGAAAATGATACAAAATTTATTAAGTAAAGTCCCCCCTCCCGTAGATCAATTTTGATGAAATTTTTACAGTCATATCTCGGGCATATAAATACATCAAATACCAAGTTTGATCAAAATCGTTAAAACCGTTTTTGAGTAAATAAAAAAAACACGTGAAAATGATACAAAATTTTTAAGTAAAGTCCCCCTTCCGGTTAATGAATTTTGATGAAATTTTTACAGTCATATTTCAGTCATATAAATAGATCAAATACTCAGTTTAATCAAAATCGTTAGAGCCGTTTTTGAGAAAATCGAAAAAAACGTAAAAAGTTATTAAATAAAGTACCCCCTCCCTTTGAGCAATTTTGATGAAATTTTTGCTGTCACATCGCGGGCATATACCTACACTAAATACCCAATTTCATGTTCCCACGGTTTATAGTTTTTGAGCTAGTCTGTTCACATACACACACACACACACACACACACACAGACCATTTCGCGGGACTTGGTTATTTCGACTCAGGGGGTCCCAAAACGTGTATTTCCGTTGAAAACCGGAAGTCGAAAATTTTCACGATCGCAATACTTCCACTTACTATATAGGTAAGTGAAAGTAAAACGTGCCCCGCTTTAACGTTTTAATTAGTTTCTCTTTACAGGACTGAGCTAATTTTAAAATTAAAGAGCTCGAGTTACATAGCATTTGATGTTTAACGACTTTTTTTGGAAAGTTTTAATTTGGATTAGCCCATTTCAAATTAATTTTTCCGCCAAATTGGCAAAGATTGCTGATACTTAGTAATCGGTTTTGGCCTAACAACTTAACAGGCTTTTATTTTTTAGTAACTCATTCGATGCGGAATTGTATGCTCTTCTATTTAAGGAACATTTTCGCTGCGATCAATGGTTATCGGGTTATTAAAAAAATCTGAAGAAAATTAAAAAATTTCTATTTTTTTTGCCTGTTAAATTTTATGGCAACCGATCTGCGGTGCAGACTTTGGTGTTTATGGTCTTTGAAATGAGTAATTTCTGCTTACAAGATCGAAACTTTCTTTGAATGAGACAATTCTTTGGCCCTCAACTCCAGGACCAATATATCCGTGTTTGTTGGTTAGAAGAGAAAATATTCAGTGTAACATAGATATTATAAAAATTAATAAAAAAAAATCATCTGTCGGCCACGCCAAAATGAAAATGACAAACAAAATATTTATCAGAGCTAGAGGCGAAAATACGAAGCTAGAGGTCAAAAATACGAAACACTGTTCAACGTTGTCTACCGTATTCTATTGGCCTCGCGCCACCCATTTCCGGGGAAAATTTATTTAATATATTTTTTTTTTTTTTTTGGTTCCTCTTTTTATTAAATTAAGCAGAAGCTAAAGTATAAAATTAAAAAAAAATATTAATATTGAATATATAAAAATATAATAAAACCCAAAAATTTACAAGCCACTGAATTCTGCCATCCGCGGCCCACTAGGCATGCATCCGGCGGGCCCAAGAATGTACACAAAAGACGGTACCGGTGCATGAGTATAGACCAAAATGTGCTATGGATTCTGTGTTTAATTCAAATCCATGACCTCACTACTCCCCGTGTCGCTTTGTGGTTATTGTGTTTTTTCCCATTAGATGTTTTTGGTTTTTGTTTTTTAATAGCGCACCGTTTGAAAAATCAGGATTTTTCATTATAACAACCTTTCTATTTTCTCATTAAGGTCAAATGAATCTCATTAATATATACGATTTAAAATTGCAGTAAGAAAAAAATATTAAAACTACTTTTTACTTACTTATTTCGATTAGTTTATTTACTCCTATTTTCGTCATTAACTTAATAACTTATTAATTAAGTAATACTTATAATGTCTGATTTTTAATAAAGCAAGTTATTCAATATCTTATTAATGAACCTAACATGACGAATTCTAGAGTAGGTAGATAATTAAGAATAGATTATAAATTCAAACTAGAGTTGCAACTCCATCCAAAGAGTTTTTTTTATATTTTGTAATTTTTTTTCCCACAGTTCAAAGCATTTACCCAAGCACTCGCTTTAGCTATAATCATAATCTTCTTCTAAACATCGTTTTATAAAAGAGACCAGTTAATATTCATGAGAAAAGAGATATTATTAAAGGAATAGGAACCATCCGACCTTATCTCTATTTTGTGCTTGTGTATTTTCCTTAAAACTTCATTTCTTCCCATCTCCAAAAAAACAAAACTATAATTTATTTTCCTTTTTCAGGAAGAGAAGACGTTAATTAATCTGTATCTGTTGTTAAGAATTCAACAGGTAGTTTTATACTTAGATGATAATGTGGCAATATATAATTGTAAATTCTAGTGGTAACAAATAATATTACCAGGTATTGGTACACCTCCCTACTTTTGTCAGATAAAAACCATAACATAATCTCATAAAATCCAAATTTTTATCAAACAGTAAAGGAAGTCAAATTCGCGTCCAGATAAAGGTAAATTAACAAAATTACGTTATTTATTATTTTTGACTGACGGTTCGACCCACATTTACGGGCTGACTACCATCTCCTTGTAATTTAAATTAACTATGAGTTCAAAATGGAACGGAAGGTCGCACATTGCTTCGAGTACCGTAAAACGAGGTGACTTTGTGACTAATGGGGTGACTTTGTGACAAGCCTATTTTCCTACAATTTTTGAATTTCCTTCCTTAAAAAGAATCAGGTTAGGCAATTCAGTGTACTTGTTTGTTGGTCAGTAATGTGCTGCACCCTACTGGCCACATATAACTTCTTTCATTCCATTTATCATAGTGCTTTATTTCAAATTTTCAAGTAAATGAAAACAATGAAGCATATATGAAATAAAGCACCATGGTAAATGGAATGAAAGAAGTTATATGTGACCAGTAGGTTGCAGCACATTACTGACCAACTGACAAGTACACTAAATTGCCTAACCTGATTCTTTTGAAGGAGGGAAATTCAAAAACTGCAGAAAAATAGGCTTGTCACAAAGTCACCCCATTAGTCACATAGTCACCTCATTTTACGGTATATGGAGTTTTTGGACAAAAATCTTTTGACAATGGAATATTACAGGAAATGCTAAGCTGATTACGAATATACCTCATGTGCGGGGTCGGAAATTATATTTGACCAAGTTAGGGCCAAAAAAAAGGCAAATCATGGTTTTGGCAAAGTATCTTAAATTTAAGGGAAATTAGAGAATCATTATCGGTTAGTTGAACAAAATTTATTTTTAATAAGATAATTAACCAAACTCTACATATCAAACACAAAAGATACTTTCTTCATCGACTTATAAAAATAATATTTTACATAATAAAATAATTTTTTTAAATATGGACCTAAGAGAAATCTAAATAAAAAGCTGAATCTTCTGGCTCAATGGCGAAAATTTCCATTTTAAATTATTTATATAAGTTTAGTTAATTTTAAACTATGTTATAATTAATTCAAATAAAATTGAACATTAATTTAATTTTAATAAGAAAATTATAACTAAAAGTTCTGATCGGTGAACAAATCAAAAATTGTTTCTATCAGCTTATTTCTAATAAATGAGACAAAACGGCATTTTTTTTATAGCTGGGAGGCGCAGAAATCCACTTTTTAAAGAGTTATCGAATTTTAAAAATTTAAAACAGTTCCAAAATTAAATGAGAGTGTTATTTTTAATTGAAAAGTCAAATATTACTTTAATAGGATAATGCAGTGAACGCAATTTCTAAATACAAATTAAATATATGTAAGGAAAAAATAGTAGCTACATTGATTTTATAAATTTATTCTTTTAATTAGGTCTTACTTTAAAATTATTGACATTGGTCAATTTACTGTAGTAAAAACTAAATTTTTTTATTGAATTGTGTGTAAAAAGGTATCTAATTAGAACGGCTAATCTAATTGTTGTAGATGCGAATTGATTTTCCAGCAAGCGCTGAGTGCCTTATTTCATTTGAAAAACAATTGTCAAAGTTAGAAGCGCAGGTTATCGCAGATTATCTTTATATATTCTTATTCTAATTAAGTATTAAAAAAATGAAAGAGGTGTTTTGCGGACATTTTGAAATATTTCACTTTAATGTTAGTAGAACATCGAGAGAGACAAACATTTTTCTTACCTTTGGCCATATTTTACAAAATAATTTCGACTTTCACTTAAAATAAAGTTCACAGTATACCTCATCTAAACAGAAAGAAGACTAAATGAAAAGATTACGACAAAGCCAATGTTTACATTTGTATTTACCTTTGATCTAAAATCCCTTCGAAACATTTGTTAATTTTAATAGCAATTGAGTTAACAAATATATTTAAATATTATAATTAATGATCATTTACATCTTTAGGAACATTTTAAATTCAAATTCAAGAAAAAAATAAAATCTTGTTTTTTCGATTTTTGTCCATTGATCGCAGCATTGTGCGTCGGACCTATGTAAATAAAAAAATTAATTATTAAATCTATATTTTATCTGACCGCAACTCTGACTGGCCTTGGCTTGAATATTCATACGGCGAACCTTCAATCTATCTATTAAAAATTATAATGAAAAGAAATATCCATAAATTTAATCTATAATCTTCGTATTATAACGTTAAACGAAAACAAAAGACAAAAAATATGTTTCTATACTCATTGTTGAAGGGGGGATTAAGAGGGTATCCTTTTCAATACAATTTCCCCGTCGTGTCCTGCATTTTCCTGGCAATGAGCATGGGTGGATCCAGGAAGGGGATCACGGGTTCATGACCCCTCTCAAATATTTTGGCTTTGGCTCTCTACATATTGTTGTAAAGCGATGCTTCCATTTTCAAATTAAATAATTTGATAAATCTACACAGTTTATTTTGATAATAATGAGTTAATCATATCAAGAAATCATTTTACAATTATTAAAGTTGTATTAAATTCTTCTCTGATAGTTACATCGATTATATTATAATAACCGGAATCCAGTCGTATTATTAAGATTTTGTAATCAATAAAATCTTATTCTTGAAAGGCTTGATCACTCCGGGAACCACACAATAGGTAACTGAATTCTCGGAATTTATTATCAAAGGGGGTAGATATTATAAAACGTCATTGAAATGAAACCGGTGTTTGGTGTGTCAGGAATGTATTGCCTTTTATAGCCACTATTGTGAATTGAGCAAGAATTTCAATGGTTGGGGTTTTATATAAGTAACGGTACATGAAGTTAGAAACTGTGCTACCATGGAAGGCGGAAGATTCTTCATACTATCAACAATATCGATCCCGGCGGTCACAGATAGCTTTCGAGATAAATGGGTGGATGTCGTTAATGCCTAGCCGCTGAGATACTCCTCAAGACTAATGTTCCAGCTTGAGGTGATGAACCTTCTACCAATCGATAACCCATGGGAAAACATGTGTATATAAATGACCTATATGTGATTTAATTAATATTTACACGACGACTCGATTATATGTTTTGGCAAAAAAGTTTAGCGAATTAAAAACTTTTTTTTTATTCTTTCCTTATTTCAAATTTTTATAATGTGAAAAACAAACAAAAAAAATCTAATAATAAAGTAAAAAAATAATACCTCTTTGCATTATATATTTGTAAATATGTAATACAGTTAAAGCATAAAAATATAAAGAGTATAGGAATAGGTCAAGTATTATTTAAAAATCAATGCCAAACGTTCACCACAAAAATATTGCACTTGAAAAACTCAAGATATCATCTTATCTCTGTTACTTGGGCATAACATTTCTTTTTTTGGTCGTTCATTCTTCTCGTCAAATGCTCTTCCATTGGTCTCTATCAAAAGAAAATCTTTCCATCAGGGCTTTAAAAAAAATTCTTCTCTGCGAAAGAAAAATATGGTGACATTCTTACGTGTATAAAGAGCGAGAAATGATGCTAATAATTACCGCCGTGTTAATTTTTGCCCTTAAATTGAACTGCTATAAATCAGAAACAACTTGTTCTCCAACATTTCTCACCCAGAAGGTGAATTTTGAAAAGGAAAATTTTGGAAAAATACGAACACGGATGGAGTCGGTCGGAGTCGGAAGTCCGGTCCATCATACCCCAATAAAGGCGGATGATAAATAACTAGAAAAACTTGTCAAGAAGAAAATTTGGATTCCTAGTACTTTTTGTAGGTTACATTAACCTCATAGGGTATATTAATATTAGCCTCTGTATAAAGGGACGTTAAACAAACAAACAATATACCTAAATTAAAGGTGATAGAAATAATTTTTTTTTTCATTTCTATAGTTCTCAATCTATTTTATAAAAGTAATAAGCAAATTAAAATCATTTTCCATTATATTTAATTCATCATTATGATGAATTATAATTGATATTATTCATTTTTATAAAAAATTTCCAGAGAGGAATAGCATGAGGGCAGTTGCTGAACTAGAGCCAGTATTCTACAGAGGGCGGTATTCATAGGCTGACGCCAGGAGGTCGCCTTGCAATCTGAGGCGTCAATAGATGCGAGGCTCGTACTGAATACACAGGGCTACCCCTATTATCGCCTGCTTCAGGACTCCTATTGCTGTGGACACTGAGTATTTGCATAATTAAGCCAATCAGTAAACCGAAAATATATCTATAAATATATAATGAAAAGAAAGGGGAGGCCTAGGTGGTGATCAAAACGAATAGAATAAATTCAATTATAAAATTATTTTTACTAAACGACAAAATTTTGGTTTTCATTAGAAATCTAATTCGAAACCACATGAATATTGATATAACCATAGGTAAATTTTGAATTTTTTTATTACTCTATGTCTACTGGAAGATAAATAAGGTTCTGAAGCATTAAAAATTCTTATTTCTTAGACAATACAAAATCTGGCGAGATGTGCGCAACTCGCAACTTTTACCGATCCTCAAAGAGCAAAAAACAACGTATTTTGTTACATTGTTTACCAGGTGTGTAAATATGAAACCGGAATTTGCCAATGATAGGAGTTAGCAGTCAATATAATCTTCTAACTAATCCGTCGGTGGTGTTATCTGCTTTTGCCTACATGTAATAAAGAGATCCAGTTGATACCAACATCAGTTTCATTCTATAACCGTGTTTTTAGTGGCGTTGAACATGTCGACTTTTGTGCCAACAAATCAAGATTTTCAGACAGCATTTATTTTCCGTTTCCTTCTGAAAAAAATTGGTGCATTATCACATAGGATGCTTGTTGAAGCTTACGGGGAGCATGCCCTAAGCAAATATCAATGTTTCGATTGGTTCAAAAAATTTAAAGATGGATTTCGATAAAAGAAACTAAGACCGTGGAAAACAAAAAAAAAAAAAAAAATTTGAAAACGCTGATTCGGAAGCGTTTGTCGGACAATTATTACATGTGACAACGTCTCCATTTGTTTGAAAGGCATGGAAAAGATCCAGAAGGTCGGAAAATGTGTACCTCACCAACTGAATGACAGGCAGCAGGAAGCTCGAAAAACCTCATGGCAAATGCTGCTCGCCAGGTACAGAAAAAAAGTCATTTCTTCATCAAATTGTGACTGATGATGAAAAGTGAATTTACTTCGAGAATCCTAAGCGTAAAAAATCCTGGGTAACTCCTGGTGAACCATCGGCATCGCCTGGGGAGGAAGAAAATGCTCTGTGTCTGGTGTGATCAGATGGGTGTTACCTACTATGAGCTGCTGAAACCTGGGGAAACTGTTAATACGGAACGCTACCTACAACAGATGATAAATTTGAATAAAGATTTGCGCCAAAAAGTCCCAAATATCAAGAAAGGACACACAAAGTGATCTTGCTCCATGACAATGCCCCATCACATTCGGCTAAACGGACCAAGGAAACGATCCAAGTGTTTGGTTGGTAAATTCTTCCGAATGCGATTACCACCTATTTGCATCGATGGGACACGCACTAGCTGAGCAGCGCTTCACTTCTTATGAAAATGTACGAAATTGGTTAAGTGATTGGTTTCACTCAGAAGAGGAAGCATTATTTTGGCGGGGAATCCACAAATTGCCTGAATGATGGGAAAAATGCATAGATAGCGAAGGACAGTACTTCGAATATAAAAGTATGTATCATTTTTACACAATCGACTCTTATTTGCTATTTGAAAAATTCCGGTTTCATATTTACACACCTGGTACATTATTGTTGACATTTTTCCGTTTTTTTCGAATTTTTATTATTTATTTATTTATTGATCAAGGTTACCAGTATTTCCTATCTAAGGCGCTCTACCTCGATTCTGCTTCTGTTAGAAGTCTACCAGCATAAGTCACGGGATGCTCCTTTCTCCTTCCGGAGCTAACACCTACTAGTGTACTAACGTACTCGCTTGCATCGGTTGTATTGTTGAGCATCTTTGTGAAATATCGGAATGCGAGCATGGGCTCCTCTTTCAGACGCTCCATGCACTTTAGGACGATCCTCCATCAATAGTGTCACTATCACTGTCTTTTCTTTCTTTTAATAAATCATTAAGGGGAACAAAGTACTCCGCCAACTCGGGTACTAATCGTCTGTAGTAAACGAGAGTCCCCAATATTCTACGTATTTCTTTTACATCTTTGGGGACGGCCATTTTTCTGATCGCCTTTCAATTTACTCGCTTCCGGTTTAACTCCTTTCCTAGAGATAGTGCCTACTAGACTACTATCCAAGGAGCTAGAATGTGGCTGAGGATGATTCTCTTCAATCTGCACACTTAGGCAGCTATCAGTGCTTCCCCCGAAATGACCACATTTTCTTCCACTGAAGTCTATTCTTTCCATAAGGCGATCCATCCTTCAAGAAGTGGATCAGCTCCCCGATTTTTACTGCTAATCGCTCAAGGTCCGAAATTGTTTCCCTCAAATCCTGACATGCAGCTACTCTAAACTTCATCTATTTCATGGCATGTACCGCTGCCAAAGTCTCTCATGGCAGTGAGGGTATCTCTGGCACATTCAACACTGGCGATCTTAATACTCCTTCAGCCTTTTTATCACTTTTCCAACAGTCAACTTTTGAACCGAAAAAAACAAAAACAAAAAAACGGACCCCGCACACTCATTTTCCCGGTTAATTCATACGTTTTTTCTCGTTCTTGAAAACGCATTAATGAAAAGCTACTTTGTTTTGTTTCTTCTTTAATTGAATATGTTAATAGTGTAACACTCCCTTTAAATTATTACTGATAGTATAAGAATCGATACCCTTGCTCATATTTGACCCAAAATATGTTGATGGGGGTCATCAACAGTGTAAGTTCATTTAACGATTCGCTTAGACGTAAGAGGGGCAGAGTACACTCATTACACATTCATTGCAGTAGCTTTAGCCTTGCTAATGACCTCATTTAGGGTGATAATTATAGTTCCCTCCCAGAACACTTCCCTGAACAAGTTTATAGGCTAAGGCTAACTTTGTTGCTAGATCTCAATCTAGATAACAGCTGATAAGAACATTTTGAAATGACTACAAAATAATGTGCCATATCGAGGGATCGAGGGATTTATTTATTTACTATCATTAAGCCCGGTAGCAAGGGTTATTCTTAGGAGCACAATCACGAAAAAATAAATCAGCTGTGCAAATAATTAGATCTTTTTTTTCATGAGAACAAAAATAGTCCATTATTTAGGTTTGTTTCTTCATCATTTTATTTCTGACCTTTCCTCTTATTTCACGTATACATATCTATTTTTTTTTTTTTTTTACTCAGCATATTCTTTTTTATAGGAAAAGAATGTTTACAAAGTCTTTGGCGATTTTTTCGAACCGTTCACCTTTATCAACACGATCTATGTTATAATTTTTTTCTCTACAGATGTAACTGCGCATTCGTTTTGTCGGCTTTTTCTATGTAAATATTGAAAAAAATTGAATTAATATGTTAAGATGTAAAACAGTAAGATAAGGTTTCGTAAAATTACGTAGATATTAGAATGAGGATTCTTTTATTTAACGTCACTTTATGCTGCTATAGCTAAGCTAACCATGCTAAATGGGGAGTCCTAAATTTTGGGTACACAGATATAATTAGGATAAGAATCTTTCGCGGGAACCTGACATCGAACAGTCTCGGTACCTCCATTTTACCTCCCTTCCGAAGGCCAAGGAGATTTTACTCACATTTAGAAATTTTTGGACCACCTCCCAATCTATGAACCAAGGACTTAGGTATGGTAGTTGGCTATCCAAACGACAACCCCACAGGTGACCGCTTTGATCTATTTTTGTTTTAACTCCGGAAGTTATTAATTACTTGACCGACTAAATTACACTCAAATTTTAGTTAAATATTTAAACACAAAAAGTCAAAGAAAAAATCGGGGACCCATATAATCAAGATTCTACTTCATTTGTATATGTATCTATGTATTCATTTTCATTTCTACATATACAATATTATTTTTTATGATATATAAACTAATTCATGATGAACTTTTTTTTAATTTATATTATTTTGTTTTTCGGTAAAAATTATTTCAACAATTAACAACCCATAGATAATTTTCAGCTTGCTTATGTTTCCTAAAAAATGCTTTACATAGGTTGTTTTTATCATATGGAGGTATATATCTCAAATGGGTTGTGTCAGTGAAGGTGTATTACCAAGAAATAATGTTAAGATAAACAGAAAAACACAAAATAAAAGCAACGTTGACAGCTCTATGATAGGTTTGCCAAACAGAACAAGGTTTCTTCACTTAGTCCACACCTTCTGACATTTATATTTTACATTTTTTTTTCAATATTGTAACACTTCTGTGGGTTAAAAAATATTTATGCAACAAAAATGTACAATAGACAGTTACAAAAATTATAACTTTATAGCACACATCTCATATGGCGTGAGCTTCACTGTCAAGACACAGACTCAGACTGTTCAGTCAATCGCTCCTTATATATAGTTGTAAGGAGGGTCTAGAACATTGTAGAATCTCGTAGAAGCTGGTGGAACGCCGCACAGTGGTCCAACCTGGGAAAAAAACTCATAAATGAAAGTAGCCCAAAACTAATTTTTTCTTGGTTTTCGAATACTTAGATACTTGTAGAACAATGGAAAGAATATATTTTTTTAACTAGTTCAAAATTAAAATGTGTGTGTACCAGTAAAATTGAACTTTTTAATTATTGAAAAAATCATTATTTTCTACCAACATAAAAAAAAATTTCTAGTCTGTAGAAGATTAACAATAAAATATTCCCCAATACATCGGGAGTGTGTCATCTATATTAGCACTGTTATGGACTAAACATCTTTAAATAATATTAATAGTTAGAGAAGAATTTAATTTTCGAAATCGTTGCTGAGATAAGTATGATTTTTTGACTTAGTTGGTTTATAAAACGCTTGCGTTATGTTGCGTTAGGGTCGCAATGGTTTAATAAATAATTAACAAAAAATTGTTTTATTTTGTATTCTTAATAATCAAATGGGGCCCGGTGTGGCAGTGCGGTAAAGCACCGTACTTCCATGCCGGAGCTGCGGGTTCGAGTCCCGTCCTGGGTGGTGCTATTCTTTCGTAGGAGAAGTATCACCCAGTGCCATGGGCGTTAGAAAAAAAAAAAAAAAAAAAAAAAAAAAAAACAATCAAATAAACTACAACTAGTTTATTAACTACAACCTTACAAGTAGGTTGTTTGAAGTTGCACAGTTTGCTTATAGTGTATGGTGATCCTTTGCACTAGAGCTCTCACACCTGAAAATTGAGGCGGTACATTTATTTCAGTTTGATGCTGTTATTGTTGCAAGTTTTTTGAACTCCATTATTAACCGCGCAAATTGCAGGGATAAATGAAGAATTAATTATGAGATTAAAAACAGTACTAGATGTGATTTGCTCTCTGTACCCGATGGATACTGCAGCATTTCGCAAGTAAGCAGCGGAAACGGCTGAGATGGCAGTGACTCGGTACCCCAGGTACTATCTCCCATCGACCGTCCACAAAATTCTTTTCCATGTAGCAGACATGATTGATCACGCAGCTCTTTGTATCGGTTCCCTGTCAGAAGAGGCTCATGGAGAGTAGGAACAAATATTATAAGCAGTACAGGGAACATCATTCCAGGAAGATATCTCGAGACGCAACAAATGAAGATGTTTACCACCAATTATTTGTAATAAGTGACCCATATATTACGGATATAAGACCAGTATACAAGTATAAAAAGAAAAAAAGAGCTAACCGAGGAAGCATAAAATTTATTTAAACAAGATTAAATAATTATATCCTATTTGTATTATTGGCCATAAAAATGTTAAAAAAAAAAAGCTATTCAAATTTATATTTTTCACGTCAAATTTTAACTTGATCTGATGCTCTGATTTCGTTGATATTGTTTTCATTAGATTCGGCTCCTCAAAAAACATATAAGACTATATCAAACACGAATTTTTGATATTTTTGACCTCAAATTTGGACTTGATCTGGTGGTCCTATTGCACTTTCTTTGCACTGATTTTGATTTCATTAGATTCGGCGGGAAACGGGTTCATTGGAAACGGGTGGTTCCAAGCCGCTAGCAAAGTAATTATAATAGATGTTAGGTTTTTTCCCATTTTCAGCTTTTTTGGACCACTGTGCGCCGTAGGTGGAGCTCGAACAGTATAGATCCAAACAGTTCGCTCCAACCGTTTTCTTTGTTCCAACAAACGATCTGGGATTTCAAATCATATGTTCTAACGATTTAACATTACAAAATATAGGTAGGTACTTCACGTATTCAAAAATTTTTAATCTGTTTTCTAAGCATCTGAGAGTTATTCCATAATTAAATGGATAAATAATTTTCAACTCATATCACCAATACACACCTAGAGTTGAACAATGGTTATAGAAATAAACACAATCTACAACAGTATCCATAGATCTGATCAATAAGTCAAATTTCAGATTGTTCCTACAGTATGGACATTATGAAAAGAAACTATGTAGTTGTTGAGTTTTTTAAATGGTCATCTCTGACAACTACATTTTTTAATATGTCTTGCCTCATAATTTACGTATTTTATATCTAATCGACATTATAAAATAATCCTTGTGCTCGAGGAAGGTGGGAATGGAAGATAGAGTTAGTTCGGGGGAGAATAACTTGTCAGGTGTTGGGAGAGGTTCCATTTGGCTGGAGGAATGATGAGTTGGGTGCTAGATGTGGTCCCATATTTCTTGTTGGAAGCAGTGATATACTGCTTAACTCTCACCTTACGCGAACAAGGTGCTCCGAGATGGAGAAGTTGGAGAATACGTCTTGGCTAGGCATTAGTAATAATTTCGGGGCGAAGTTTTTGTACTTTGTACTAATATTTAAAACTTTCGTAAAATTGTTGCAAACACATTTGTGAGTTTATCTTCAAGACTTGAATAAATGTTATGTTTTATAAAAATAATGATTCAATTATAACAGTAATTTGGGCTTAAATAATTTTTATTTACGAAAAATTATAATTAACAATGTCAGACAAACAATAAAAGCTCAAATTAATAACAATGTATACAAAATGTAACTAATAGTGACACAAAAGTAATCATATGCTTCGATGTACAGAGCTTCTATGCCCTAGTTCATTATATTTAGTCCGAAATCGAACATTTCAGACCAAGAATATGTACTAATACAGTTATGTAACAGTTCTAACAAAAAATCTAGAGCTCTTTTCAATGTAGCTCACAAAATCATATGATTCTGTTCCAAATTATAGAATAACATATTATAGTTACAAACTATTTATCCATTTTAATAATCCTTATTTCGTGACACTTTCTGTGTGTGGTTAATTGGTTTCAAAAAATTGTAAGTAGATGTTGGCTTTCTTTATTTTTTTATTGAATTTGAAATAGTTAACTTAGTTAATAATAATGATTGCATCCGGCTACAGAAATACTTGACTCCGACTAGACACACTAATGTAAGTTAAGTGTTTTTAATTGTATAAAATAATGTTGTCATGACGATTAACTATGATGTAAGTACTCTGAACATTTTTAAAAATATTCCTGTAATTCTCTGGATGGATTTACATTATACAGTTAGTTATTTATCCCTTCAAATACTTTGAGTCTATTTTCTCTTCTTTCTTTTTCACTTTCACTTACCTATATATGAAATATATAGTAAGTGGAAGTACTGCGATCGTGAAAAATTTCGACTTCCGGTTTTCAACGGAAATACACGTTTTGTGGTTCCCTGAGTCCAAATAACCAAGTCCCGCGAAATGGTTTGTGTGTGTGTGTTTGTGTGTCTGTGTGCGTCTGAACAGACTAGCTCAAAAACTATAAACCGTGCGAACCTGAAATTGGGTATTTAGTGTATGCATATGCCCGCGATCTGACAGCAAAAATTTCATCAAAATTGCTCAAAGGGAGGGGGTACTTTATTTAATAACTTTTTACGTTTTTTTTTCGATTTTCTCAAAAACGGCTCTAACGATTTTGATTAAACTGAGTATTTGATGTATTAATATGCCTGAGATATGACTGTAAAAATTTCATCAAAATTGATCAACAAGAGGGGGGACTTTACTTAATAAATTTTGTATCATTTTCACGTGTTTTTTTTTATTTACTCAAAAACGGTTTTAACGATTTTGATCAAACTGGGTATTTGATGTATGTATATGCCAAAGATGTGAAACCCAACATTTCATCAAAATTGATCAACCGGAGAGGGGGCTTTACTTAATAAAGTTTGTATAATTTTCACGTGTTTTTTTTTTTATTTACTCCAAAACGGTTTTAACGATTTTGATCAAACTGGGTATTTGATGTATGTATATGCCAAAGATGTGATACCTATCATTTCATCAAAATTGATCAACCGGAGGGGGGACTTTACTTAATAAACTTTGTACCATTTTCATGTGTTTTTTTTATTTACTCAAAAATGGCTTTAACCATTTTTATCAAATTCTTCGTGTTTAATGAAAATTAGGCGTTCTTTAATATCAGGTAAGCTTTATCATTATTAAAATGTTCTGAGGGGGCTTAAATGGGGTTGGGGCCTTTTTGTTTGTTTGTTTTTTTTTGTTTCCTATAAAGTACCTTTGTTTTTGTTTATATGGAAAAATTAACCGTCTCCCGTTACGCCTAAAAATAAGAAATGGCTAAATATAAGATATGATAAAAATAAAGAAAACATACAGATGAGGAAAAAGAAAAATATTCAGTCAATTCATAAAACTTTTTGAGCCCGCGCATGCGGAGTACGCCTTTAATGACAGACCATTGTTCAGAATTAAAGCCGTTCTGTTCATATGAGAAGTGGCAATTAATAAAACGCATTAATTTCTAATCTAAGTAAGTTGGTAAGTGAAAGTTGTGTGTTGCGAGCACGCACCAGATTTTTTCAATTTCCATCCGAAATTCCATCTGTTCGGGGTAAACTACATAATTTTTTTAGTATCATATCGTAAGTATCGGTGTCGGTATTGACGAGTATCGACTCTTTTCTTCAGATAATATCGAGTATCGATACCTCAGGAAAAGTAGCGTTTCAGAGAAGTATCGATACCTAATCCTAACCTGCCTTGTGAAGAGGTGATAACTATGGGATCTCCTAACGCTGAAACGTAACTACTTCGAATTGACCAGTATTAATATTAATTAACAGTATAGTATTAACCCTGGGAAGAAGGGGCTTTTGGAAAATGCTTCGACTATAAGTTGAAGTAGTTAAGGTATTACTTCAATATGTTGCTAAGTTCAGATGTTACAATAAAATGTATATTTTTCCTCATTTTAAAGGTAGTGTAAATGTTTAAGATTTAACCTTACATAATATTATTTTAAAAAAAGAAATGAGGAAAATAATACACATTCTGTTACTCTATGGTATTCTTCAGAATATTCAGCATAAAGAAAATTCCAGTATAATGGAGGCTGAAAATATTCAGGTTTTTTACCAGAAGGGTGAAAATATTCAGATGACATTCAAGGAATGTAAATTAACTATGCCAGGTTAAAACGACAAAAAGGATTAGGTATTTATTTCACCCGTAGTATCCATGGCTTAATGCGTGCATATATAAAACGATACAGGCCAGCAATTGTTTTTAATTGCTTTTATCAACTAAGTTATGTACTTCAAAAGTGTGTATAACATATACCTACGATGTAAGCAAGTAAATATTATCGGCTCAATTTAAATAATAACATGTGAGTGTTAAATAAAGCCATTTTCGTGTCTCAAAAATCATTGGTATCGTCCACTGAGTGGTGAACGTTTCGGACAATTTACAGTGCATTAAAAAATAATCGAACAGAAACCTAAATAGGAAAAGGGACAAATTTGTGAAAATCATAATTACATAATTACCTAAATAGGAAAAGGGACAAATTTGTGAAAATCATAATTACATAATTACCTAAATAGGAAAAGGGACAAATTTGTGAAAATCATAATTACATAATTAGCTAAATAGGAAAAGGGACAAATTTGTGAAAATCATAATTACACATAATATTTTAAATCAATATAAATATGACAAATATAATAAATGATTTCAAACATATGCAAGAATAGCTATCAAATTATAAAATTGATGATCGTATCGTAGTCAAGCCTTCAACATGGAAGCATACTTTTGAGTCCCTGTTATGTCTTTGCTTGTTTGAGTAGTTTGAGATCTGTTACTAATTTGAGTTCTTATTTAAACCCACATAGTTGTTAAAATAAAACACATAAATATCATATAATTAATAACTGAACAAAGTAATTAGCTTAATTAATAATTAAGTTGAGTAATTAGCTTACCTTTCAATAGTAACGAACACATTAAACATATATCAGATTTTTAGCGGTTTATTTCTTGGTCTAAAATATTCAAAAACGTATAGAGCTACTTTTATCAATAGAATATCTGCTCTAGCTGTTTAAAATAAACTTTTCCACGGCTCAATCCCTCGACTTAAAGGACAATTCCCTTTCGTTATCAAATAACACATTCATCAAATCGAATCGTTCCTGAAAGCCGGAAAGGATATGTATATTACGTTATACCGTAATATATGCAGTGTAGCGATTAATCACACCGAGACAGAGGGAATTATCACTGTATATAAGCTAGCTAGAGATTTACAGGGTTCGATATAGTTGGTTCGTATTAATTTAGTCTCCCTTGCCTAACAAGGACCGCCCGTATTAGCCTAGTTGCTGACAGTAGCCAAACCGGCCCACAACTAACCAATTAGACGGTCAGCTAGTTAATAGGTAATTACCAAACCCAACTTCTCTACTACCAGATAATATTTACTATGTCTAGCCATATAAGGTATATAATATTTCTGGTATCCGGTGACTGTTATCATTCATCTAGTTTGTGTGAGTCGCGTTGACAACCTTCCTTAGTTTTAGTTCGTTCTTTATATGCGATTGACCATACTTTTTTTTTAAACTCTGAAAAACTTAAAAAAAAACTTCAATAATGGCCGTTTCGCATGATTTTAAATAATTCATTTAACTAAAGTAAAACTGTAAAGAAAGTTCCTTGAATTTTTGTTGATTAATATTTTTTTTTAGAAAGACGTTTAAAAAAAGGTACCTAAAAATTTTGAAGAAAAATCTTTTTTCCCAGAATAATTATTTGTCGAAGACTATCTCTACGAAACCTGATAAGACAGGAAAATCTGGTGCGACCTGTGTTAGGTCTATCTTTAAAACAATGTTTCACGTACTTAATCTGTGGGATGAATCGGTATTTTAGTTTATGAATTTAGAACTTTCTTTCTAAGTATAAATAATAAATAATATGTATTAAAAATTAAGAAAGGATTTTTATTTTTTTGTACTGTTTTTAAAATTCATGGACAAATTAAGAAATAATATAAAAAGTAATGAAGATTAATGACACACAATTAGTTATAACTTAAAAATTAAGTGATGTAGTTACCTGTTATTTTTCGATGAGTAAATAGACACCTGAAATCCATTCATTCACACAGAATGTTATAAAAATTGACTATGAAAAAATTAAAATTTTGCTTATTAAAGTCATTTCTATTTTGTAGCAAGCCCAAAACAAACTCTAATATTTAATCTCCATTTAATCCCCTAATAGGCTAATCGTTCATTTTGAGCAGAAATAAGAAATTGATTGTTGAGGAACGTGTGCCCGATTGTTTTTTGAAATTTTATTTCGGGTTTTGAAAATTTGGAGGTTTAGGGATTCATTTACTAGCTGCCCGTGGGTTGTGAATTCTTAGTGTTACTGTATCAATATCGGTACATGTATGTGTATATATATATATATATATTTTTTTTTTTTTTTTTTTTTTTTTTATTTATATAATAATGAGTTGAAAGGGGAGGGTATCGTATGCTGCTCAAATTATCAGCTTTTTATTTCGCATTTTTTGTACTAGTTTTTTTCGCGCACGAATGAGGCAATAATTCTTATAACCTATTATAAATAAATAAAAATTTTAAAAGTTTTTTTCTTTTTTGGTTTGGAAAAACGAAGAATTGGACGGTTTAATAGAGCTACGAAGCATCAATTCCGCATGGGGAATAAAGATTAATTATTCGTAACGACTGTTAATTATTGGTAACAGATATTTCAAAATGCTAGCATAGCTTTACAGCAGTATAGAGACAGTTTTTTCTCAGTTCAACTATAATTTAGCGAGAGAATAAAATGTAAGATTCTTTTCAAGTTGATATCCTTAATCCATAATCCTTAATCCAGTTCACGAATAGTCTAGTTTTCCTTAGTAGCACTAAAGTGTGTAAACATACTTGAATCAGAAATTTTATGGTTCATTGTGAAATGTGAGATTGCATCAACTCCAGATAAATTTGGGTAATTAGAAAACGAAATCAAAAATTAAAATGGTCATCTATTTACCTTTGACCACGGTATTTATGTGTACGTAATCAGACTGATAATTTGAGCGGCATATGATACGCCCCCCCCCCCTTCCCATCACTATTCATTGCGTGCAAAACCCGTTCTGTAATGATATGGCAACCGTATCTGGGACACGGTAAATTTAACATTTCTAACATAGAGGAAATTGTCGCAGTGGCCAAGAGCCGATAAAAGGGATACTGGAGCTAAGGCCTATCAATTAGATGATGTGGTGGTGTGGTGATAGGGGTGCGGGGGCAGATAAAGGCGATGATTGATGGGCCTAGGCTGGAGCCGGGCCAGGTCATCCCCTGTCGATTCCGTCATCTTCAGGGAGAGGATTGGCTGTTATCCTTCCTGTCTCTTCTAGGAGCGTCCAATCGGAACCTGGTGGTAGATCGGACTTATCTACTAGACTAAAAATGTTTTTTTTTTTTTTTTGTTTTTTAATTCTTGGTATTTTCACAATAGAGGTTAGGAATTTCTCGTGAGAATATATATTTTTTGTGTTCAATGTGAAAAAATAAATAACCAATATATTAATGAATTATGCTTGGTTACGGCAATTGAAATAAATTTCTGGCGTTTTCAATCAGGATTCGATTCTCGGTCAGTAAAATTTAATATTTATTGTGAGATGAAATTATGATTCTTCCTCTTAGCAATAAAACAATAATCAATCGGATATTACTGAAGCCATTCAAGTTTTGCAATAATTATAATATTCTATACCTAATAGAGAATAGCAAAAAAAAAAAAATCTGGTGCGTGCGCGCAACACACAACTTTCACTTACCAACTTACTTTGATTAGAAATTGACGTGTTTTGCTAAATATCGTTTCCAAAAGTCACACATTTTTCTACATTCATATCTTATTTTTGTTAATCGTTAAAGCCGTTTTTGAGTAAATAAAAAAAACCCGTGAAAATTATACAAAATTTATTGAGTAAAGTCCCCCCTCCCGTAGATCAATTTTGATGAATTTTTTACAGTCATATCTCGGGCATATAAATACATCAAATACCAAGTTTGATCAAAATCGTTAAAACCGTTTTTGAGTAAATAAAAAAAACACGTAAAAATGATACAAAATTTATTAAGTAAAGTCCCCCCTCCGGTTGATCAATTGTGATGAAATGTTGGTTATCACATCTTTGGCTTATAAATACATCAAATACCAAGTTTGATCAAAATCGTTAAAACCGTTTTTGAGTAAATAAAAAAAAACATGTGAAAATGATACAAAATTTATTAAGTAAAGTCCCCCCTCCGGTTGATCAAATTTGATGAAATTTTCACAGTCATATTACAGGCATAAAAATAGATCAAATACTCAGTTTAATCAAAATCGTTAGAGCCGTTTTTGAGAAAATCGAAAAAAACTTAAAAAGTTATTAAATAAAGTACCCCCTCCCTTTGAGCAAATTTGATGAAATTTTTGCTGTCACATCGCGGGCTTATACATACTCTAAATACCCCATTTTAGGTTTGCACGATTTATAGTTTTTGAGCTAGTCTGTTCACACACACACACAGACACACAGACACACAGACACACACACAGACCATTTCGCGGGACTTGGTTATTTTGACTCAGGGGACCCCAAAACGTGTATTTCTGTTGAAAACCGGAAATCGAAAATTTTCACGATCGCAATACTTACACTCATTCATTACTTAAGTGAAAGTAAAAAAAATGTAAGGTAAGCTAAAGTGAATTTATCAATTTTATAATTTTTTAAATTATTGCATTTACACAATTATCAAAATCGCCTGTTTCTCCCCCAATTAGGTAGGTAAGTGAAAGTTGGGTGTTGCGTTCATGGCACCATATTTTTTTCTTTTTGAATGCCTCGTGTGATTATATATTTTTTTCAATAAATAAACTGACCAAAATAATTATTATTAAAAATTTTCTTAAAATTTTGAGGATATTAATTTTTTGTGTTGAAAGCTAAAAGAACACTTTTATTATCATATATTAATGATTAATTCAATGTAGGGAATAATTCTCATTAATTTCACATCACATTAATTTCATTAAACAAAACACATTCAGACTATCAAACGAATCATGAAAAATCCGGATCGTACTTTATTTACTCCATGCAAGACACCGTCACTTACTATATATTTAAAATATATGTGCGTAAATTTATTTCCATAAAAGAAACAAGAAGACACCCACTAAGTATTGATTAAGATAGAAGTGCAAAATTTCAACATAAAATTTCAGAATGTTATAATCAGAAAAAAACAAACAATAACAAAAAATCAGTATATTACCTATCGGTTCCTGGACCCGTTACCATTAAGGAAAACGAAACGGTTCGTCGTTTCTTGGAGACTAAAATATATGAAGAAAAAAGATAAAATCTATAAAGCATTGGAGCTCGTCTAGTCGCAGGATCCGTCAAGGGTAAATAGCATTTGTGTAGCCGACTGAGATTTGGACTGATTCCAAAATAAAATGAAATAGGAAAATTCCAAAATATTTCGTTAGACTTGAGTAATGGCAATAATAAAAAATGAGTTTCCTTATTAGTGTAAATTTCATTTATGAAATAAGACTTTAAATAAGAAATAACGCAATAATTACAAAACAATATTATAATTACAAAATTATAATTACACTACGTAGTTGCAATATTTTTATGGTTTGCACCTACAAATGTTAATACAACCAACCGACATAGAAGTTCATAGAATTCATTCATTCATAGAAGTTCATTCAAGTTCAAGACATAGAAGCTTTCCCCGGTAGAATGATATGGAAGTGTACAATACGAACTGCACCTCTTCTTTATCACTGTTCCACCTGATTATAGGCCGCGTTTTCTCATTAATTGATCACAACCATATTAATTCCGTAGATACCTGGAAAGAGTTCAGAGCATATGCTGGTTTCAATGTTCACATTTCACCACATTTCCCAGAAGTTCGTAATTTTCAGTGGCCAATTAATTCATTTTTCATACCCTGCAGGGTATAGGAAACTAAACAAAAATTAAATAAATAAATAAAATTAAATAATTTATTTTTCACATAGAATTACGTCAACCGCTTATCTACTTATCTATAGTAAAAATTAACTAATGTCACCAGGGTTGTTGGTTTATTTGTATAATAAAGTTTGTCCAGTAGAGGCATCGTCACTAATCGGTATATTTAATAGTTCAGTCAGCTTCAGTACGGCACCAACATCGGAATCAGAATTCACAAATGGGTGACATTACTGATGTTCGGTGTATCACTATTCATAAAGAACCTTTAATTATTTCTGTTATTCTAAATAAAATTATTCACAAACAGTTACTGTAATTTATTTTTTAAAGTTTAGGCCTTCAAATAGAAATAACCAAAACTAACCAATGATTCTTAATGGAGGTTTCAATGTTAAGAAAAAGACATATATTACTGTTTTTTTAAAATAAAAATAAAAATTAAATATGATCATTTCTTCACTCAATCTATACAAGATATCGTACAATAATTGATGCTGTCTTCTCTAGGAATTAAGGTAATTTCCATAACCAAGTTCATGTTTCAGAAATCTTTAGTTATCAAAAACCATTTTTATCATATTTTCATTTTAATAAAATTGTATACACCCATGACATACCAGAAGGTAATGAGACATTGACCGCTACTTACGCAGACGATACAGCAATACTAACAAAACATCAAGACCCGTCACATGCTTCACTAAACTTACAAAACCACTTACAGAAATTAAACGATTGGTGCAAATTGTGGAAAATTAGACTTAATCACGACAAATCACAACATATAACTTTTACTCTTCGGAAAAATACTTGCCCACCAATTTATATCGAAAATGTCCAAATTCCCCAAACAGACACAATACAATACCTCGGACTAACCCTCGATAGAAGGATGACATGGGGCCCGCACGTTAAAATGAAAAGGGAAACTCTAAACAAACGACTAAAGCTACTTTTCCCACTTTTTTCTAAATCCTCAAAATTAAGACTGAGACAAAAACTAAATACGTACACATACTTACTTAAACCCATATGGATATACTGTTCACAGATTTACGGGATTGCTAAAAAAATACATTTACAAAAACTTCAGACCTTTCAGTCAAAATTATTACGACTCATTTCAAAAGCACCTTGGTACGTGACTAATCAAACCTTACATACTGACTTCCACATGCCAACAGTCGACCAGCACATCAAAACTCTTTATAAACGCTTCCACACTAACCTACACGGACATATAAACCTACTGATAAGAGATATGGCCACAGATGAAATGCCTGTGAATGTGAGGAGGAGATTAAAAAGGCGTTGGATGAGAGATCTCCTTCTTTAACGGACATGAATAACTGAATCAAGCCAGGGAAGAGGTACTGTTGGGTGCCATCCTTCCCCATGCCTGACATGTCATCATCTGCAACTGTATACGGCCATCGAATCTGCTGATTGTCTATCTAATGCTGACAGGCGCGGATAAACGAATGAAGTGAAAAAAAAAAAAAAATAAAAAAAAATAAAATAATTGAATTGATTTGTTTAATAATATTATATGCAAGATAATGTAAGATGTATGTGAATTTATGTAAAAATTATGTAAATAAATACTGTAAATACTTTTGTACTACTATATTTTTTTACTTAGCTCAAAGTTAGTTTCACTTAATCAGAGGTTAAAATCTACACGCGCTTACTTTTTTATTTATATAAATTATCATTTGATTTAGCACTGATACTTGGAACAAAACATGATTAAAGCAATTCGATGCATTGATAGAAGTGAAGCAGAGTTGGGCAAATTGTAATCTGAATAATGATTCATGAATATGAATAATTGGTAATCATAAAACAAATGAAAAATGAATAACCATTATTCATAATCAGTACGGAGTATTTTTAATGATTATTGAGTGTTTATGGTATTCATTTGAAATGAATAATGAATAACTGGTATTTAGTTATTCATTATTCATTTCAAATGAATACCATAAACACTCAATAATCATTAAAAATACTCCGTACTGATTATGAATAATGGTTATTCATTTTTAATTTGTTTTATGATTACCAATTATTCATATTCACAAATCATTATTCTGAAAGACGTAGGAGACGAATCCTACAGATATTGGCGGGGAAACAGCCTAAATTGAAATGCAATGATTAACCGAGCAGAAAACCACCGTTCGATATTGGAGCAGTGACAGGGATGTTAGACACGACCCAGATACTGACACATCTTCTAGAATGTCGTTCCCTCTGATATCGTGCCGAATATTCGATAGTGGTGAGGAAATCACACCGACAAATGAAGGCGATTATTTGACAATTCTTGGACTAACTTGTTTTAGTATTTATCTTGAGGGAAACTCATTTAGGTACTTAAAAAGCAGAAAAAATAAAAACGATGCTTCCGTGTTTTGCGTGTTACGAATTAACCTTGGAAAATAGAGGTGGGAGGTAAGAAGAGAATATTTGTTTCGTGATGAACAAGCAAGGTACGGTTACGACCGTCATGTCTATCATAAACAGAGCTGCTAGTAACCAAGATAATGAATCTTCTCTTCCCACTCTGGTTAGAATAAATATGTTGGTGTGCATCACAAACCCTCCCCCAAACCCCTTAATCTAGAATTTCCCTGTAGGAGTAAAATACGTATAGTTTTTATGTTTTCATAACATAAAAGTATTAACACTATAAATTATGATTTTCATAATTTTTAATTTACTTAGTTTACCTTTGCATTATTAAATTGGGACCCCTGGTAGTAAATACTGTAAGTGGAACTTACCTGTCCCATGATGACTTGCCCATTATAATGACATATTAGAGTGCAAGCACTTACGGGAAAAAAATAATTTTTATCTTCTGCACGTTTAGCCTGATCGGGAATTTCCCTTTGCGAGAATAAAAAAAAAATTAATCATGTCCCGTACGATTACGAAGCTCCACCAGCTTCTGTAATGGTGAAATAGAAAAAAATAAACTAAACCTTAAAAAATCATAAAGAAACATTATGAAAATTTCTAAAGAAAAACTGAAAATATGCTCTTTCTTGTTTGATCTTTCGGTCATTATTCATCCGAAATCAATTATTTATCGCAACATAAACCGAAAAGAGAAGTTAAGGCTATAAACCTCATTATGTAATTTGAAGCGGGTATCACTTCATCCACTCCAAACTTCTTCTCTAGCCCTTGAGGCCAGCGGTTCCAGTATAGTCCGTTTGGTCATCATGGTATCCTATTGATTTTCTCTGAGTGATTGTATTTATTTTTTAGTATTTATTTCAGTTACTCGCTATTCTTCAAGTACTGAATGGGAGATCGCAAAGAAAACATGCGTATTAAATAAAATGAGACATTTGATTCTTACTGTCTTGACCGACTCCAGCATGTTAAAAGAAAATACAGAAAAGGCAAATTTTCGGTTCACTTTACTGGTTTTGGGCCTCAAGTCATAGCGAACCATTAGAAGCAATGTGTGCCAAACGCTTTTTTCAAGACCTCCGTGCAATACCACGCTTCAATGTGTAGAATTTTATTATAATAAAAGAATGAAGGATCCAGCAGAGGATCTGGCCGCGCTGAATAGATTTTCTAAATCCTCCTTCAAGGTCAAGAATAAAGTGATTTAATCCAGGATTCGGTGGTGACGTTTAAGTTGGCTGCAGTAGGGGAATGAGGTGGAGAGAAATCTAGCATCTTCCGCGAAATATTTTTGGTACTTATTATAAGTTATAATATAGTACCTACCTCGTAAATTAATATGCGCCATGAAAGCCCCTTTGCTTCATTAGATCTCAAGTTGAAATTTATGATTGTAAGTACTTATTTCAATCAAGCTAATTTATTTCAATTAGGTTATCTTATTTAAATTTTCCCCTACTGCTATGAGAGGACCTTATAAATTTATCATGCCCTAATTCTATTGCTTTAACAAGCTTTTATAAACTTTATTATACTGGTATCATAACGAAAATAAATCGGCTTGGATTGATAAAAGATGGGTAATGTTTTTGTAACTTAGAATGTACGTATAAAACATTGTTTTATACAATGTCTTTTGATATGATTACTTGTTTGTATATAGGTTACAAATATAAATTTAAACGATCATAACTTTAAAAAAATTAATAATACACGATATGTAAATGTATAAGTGAATGCGATACTAATAATTTACTTATTACCCAAGATATTCTTGATGAAAAAAAGAAAAAGAAATTATTTACAATTACGTAATTTTAATCGTGTTTTACTTATGATACACCAAGTAAGAAGAAGTAATTCGGTTTTTAATTACAACAATGTAACAGACACATCCGATTATTTTCTTTACAATAGTCATAAGTTAAAATTATTCCAGATTTTTCCTATAATTGTTATCTGAATTGTACCCAAAGTTGGGGGATTGGTTAATTATCTATTAGCTAAGAATTAAATAAAAAGAAAATAGATTAAGGTGTGTCATACTGTAGTTTACATACAATAGAAAACATATTGTAACACTTATGTGAGTTTAAATAATTTTTATTAAACAAAAATAACCACTCACACAAACAATGTAAACTCAAAAAATCAAGAAGGATACAAAAAGTATCAACTTGTAACACAAAGGTAACTAACCATATGATCGATCTTTAGAGCCAGACTAACTCAGTCGGTCGCTCCTTATAATTATTTAGTCTGAAATAGAACTGTCTGGAAGGTTCTAGGCAATCGAAGAAGGCACTCGAACAGTCACGATTATGTGCTAGAACAGTTTGTTCCAACAATAAACTAGAACTGTTTTAAATTATATATTTTGTGTTTTGTTTAAAATTGTTTGGTGTTTTTTTGCCTAACATCACTTTATACCTCTAAGGCTAATCGGACGATGCTGCAGTAGGAGTCCTAAATTTTGCCTATCCAGGTCTAATTAGGTTAGGGGTCTTTAACGAGTACCTGACATCATACAGGCTAGGGAACTATCCTAGGGACGGCATAGCCAATGATTTTTTGTTCCCTTAAAAAATCCTAGGGCCCACAATGGGACGCGAGCGTAGTTTAGTGTTGTAAGTTTCTATGCAAACAACTTGACCACAGGTGACACATCAAAAATTTTATTTTCCTCTTATTAGCAAATTACTTTGAATAGGTATTGAATTCGGTTAGTGATTCTGAATCAATTATAACTTGATTATCTTTATTTATACTTCACGAATATATTAACGGTATTATTTCTAAAAATAATCTAACGCTAGACATAGGTATTATATGTGTAGTAATACAAACAAGAAAGTTTTCGTTTTGATCTGCTTGTTTAGAAAAAAATAAAGATATTGTTTAGTCAAATATAAAGTAGAATGAGTCACTTATGCACGTAATTCAAGTAGGCAAATATTTCTTATTATAATTGAATGGAAACAAAACGTATTTGTTAAAATTCATTATGATTGGTTGATAACAGATATTTTGCAACATTGAGAAACCTTAAGAATTAAATAATATTAGCGGAAACAAAATTATTACATACCGCATTGCCAAAAAAGCTCCTTGATCCTTTTATAAATTCTGAAAACATAATCCTGCATACCGAACTCTAAAAATATTTAGAACAATGTACAGCCAGTAAGATTTTTCTTGTCTTGAGCGTGTTTGATTAATTCTGGAAATCTTAGGCTAACTCGCTCTCCCTGTGGTCTGTTGGTGGTTTTTGTTCCACTTACTGGGAGGAGTTAGTGTGATTTTAACGAGCTTTGGCCCTCAGCGGAGAGTTACATGTTAGCTTTAGACTCGGTTAAATACCCCTCTAACGTTTGTAATTGCCCTTTATACTTCTCATCTCATCCCCATCATATTTACTTAAACTAGTCCTTTGAGCTATGTTTTCATTTTCAATTTTCCCTTCTATCTTAATAGAAATCCAAAGCTTCCCAGCATTTCAAAATTAGTGATCGTTATTATTTATAAAAAAATCTTATAACATTAAAAATTAACTTTAACATAGTAATGTTGTGAAGATGCTACCGAATTAAAACTAAGCATTAAAGGAATCCGAAACGCTGAAATTTTTAATTATTCCAATTCGTTCCAATTATTCTCTACATTCCGCAACATTATTCTCAAGGGATAAATTGAAAAAAAAAAAAAAAAAAAAAAGAAGAAGAAAATGGTTTTATAATTTATAAAAACATTTGTTTTATTTTTTTTATTATTTGTACCTCTGTCTCTACCCCAAAGGCGTCATTAGAGTTTATGACTAATATATATTCTGCGTTAAACAGAGTGGAGAATTTATTCTACTGTAGAATTCTCTTCTCTAATGGTTCTGATTAGTCTACTATTTTCCAATATTGTTCGTATTGTGGTCCTTCTTGCAGCAATTTTTTTACGGATTTAATTCATTTTCACATACTTTGAAACCCCTTAAAAGGTTGGACCTAAGTGAAGTAACACTGTCAAATCCTCTGTCGGCACAGTATATTTTCCATCTCTAGACATTTTGGAGCTTCTGTTCCATTTCCTAGAGTTATATTTTAATTATGTTAATTTGCAACTTTTCCCTCTTCAGGTTTTTTCTTTTCGTATGAAGCACCGCGTCTTTTTGTGTTGTATATTTTAATTTAGTCACTTCATGTAAGTATGCTTATCTAGCAGAACGGGATGCTTATTCAGCGTTTCCATCGACTAACATATCCTACAAGATATTCACAATTTCTCTAATTAACGAATTCGTTGAGATCATTCAATGAAATCTCAACGCTAAATGTGTCCAGTTAAAAAGCTCGGCAATGGGGTGCAATAATATAAAGAGTAAAGCTCAATAGAAAAATATAATAATATCAGAGAGAGGAGCATAGATTTTGCTTAAAATAAATTTAATTTTTTTTTTCCTATTGAGCTTTAGTTCTTATATTATTCCACCAAACATATTTTATAAATAAGAAGAATGGCTGTAAAATTATTGGATAAAAATAGTTTTGATTTCATCCACGTTGAGTATGTAATTTATGAAAAGAAAGTATGTAAATTGATATAACTTCTATTATTGGCAATAGCTGGTTCTGATTTTTTCCATTCTGGTAGAGGGTGAAGGGTGCTATAATACCATAATAGAATTTGATCGATCAAATGCGATCGATCGGCGATGAATCGATTTTAAGATTTAAATCCCTATATTTGAACATTCAATGTATTATCGGCCTCGAATTAGACTAAAACATAAAATATACTTTTAGTTAAATTATTTGAAAATATTTTTTTCCGTTAAAAATCCTAAAAAATTGAATATTTTAAATAAATTGTTCTGGATTTTTTCTTCATCAGACAATAATTATTTAAAAATCTTTCACGATAGGTTAAATGATGGTCAGGATTTTCAGTTTACAATGATTTTATTGTGGTAAGCCAACGTTTCGATCCAACTTGTGGATCTTCATCAGGGCTACTGAGTCCAGGTGGATACTAAGACCCACCTTGTGTGTCTTAGTATCCACCTGGACTCAGTAGCCCTGATGAAGATCCACAAAAGAAGATCCACAATTTTCGAGGGTTTACTGTATTACTTTATTGTTATTATCATCAATTATACTTGTATCCATAGGTATTATTTTTAAATAGAAAAATTTCCAAAAATAAGTTATAGAAATGATTGCATACGGTAAACAGTTGAGATGTAAAGAAAAACTCATCAGCTATAATAAAGTAAATGATATAGTGAAAAGACTAGAAGTGTACTTGTTTTCATAAGGGATAGACTATCGTCATCGTCAGAATATAAATCTCATGCTTTCATAATTCAAGAATATGTAGTGTATGCAACCATAAATGTTATGTGGTAATATAACATTTACTTCAATATGTTTTGTTTAATTTATTTATTATATTTTTTTCCTTTATATAATTCGTTTCGGACTGCTCGCCTCGAGGCATCAACTGGTAGATAAAATTATACAATATTTATCTGTGCCCCTCATCTATACAATGTAAAACTATTTCACATATTTATTAGATTCACATGGGAAAAAACAAATAATTTTGTATTTTTACCTCCAGTTGTTATATTTTACTTGACGGCCCTTAAGGATAATTCGTATACCATAATATAAATTATAGCTGTAACTAAATAACAAATAGTCCGATTTGCATATATATATATATATATATATATATATATATATATATATATATATATATATAGATAAATATATAATTTATTTTTGTGACCTTCATAATCGACGTAAAATCGATAGTTTTCTAGCTATGTGCGAATAAATTATTTTTTTTATTCATAGCTCTTTTCCTGTCGATTTCTGGGCGATCTTTTTATTAACTTGGATGGGAAGGTAATGTAGTGTATCAAGGTATGAGGTAATACAGTATCAAGAATGTTATGACACACTGGCAAATAAACACCTTTTAAATACAATGTAAAGAAGAAGTTAAAATTTCTCATTATATTGATGAACATGAATGATGTTTATAAAACTTACCAAGTTTAAAATAAGATAAATCAATAATAATGAATGACAGTTTTTTCGACATCTGTAATTTGGAAATGAAAGTAGAGGAAAATGTGTTAGTATATGTTTGTGTTATCTTTGAAAACCAGATATCTGATCATTGAAAAGACAAATGAAGAATTATTGGAAATATTTAACAAAAAATAGATACCTAAATACGATTTCGGAGAGTACAATAACATTCCGGAAGGGTCTGTTACCGAAACGCGGTTAGCCGTAGAATTCTTGCCAAAATGGTCGGGTCTTCAATATTTCCGCTTGACCAACAGCCCTAGAGAGAAATATATCCAGGCCAGGGGAAACTGAAAGAATGGAATAGGAACTAAGCTTACCAGTTCCTCCAATAATCTTACAATATTCCAGAAACATTATAAAGTATATAACTCTATATATATAGTTGTTGTTATATTGTTATATATAGTTGTTATATATTAGTTGGTAGGAATCATGTCTTATCTTATAAAACTTAACAATCAGTTATGTATCCATCTGTAGGAAGAAGTAAATCAGATTTTGGTTATTATCGCATGGAAAGTAAAAATTATTTATTCTTAATAGAATTTCTGCTTAATATGAAAATAATAAACAGGCGAAGTGTAAACATATTTATTTGATTTCAAAATTGGGGATATATACATATACAGTAAAACCGCGTGTATTGTTCTGCCTTCTAATTTAATAAGTACAAATATAAGTATCAATTGGATAAAGGCGTAATTTCCTATATGAAATAAAGCTACAGAATGATTTTTTTCTTGTAAAAAATAAAAATCTGCTTTAATTCATTATGGAACAAAAAAAAGGTGTACAATGAATTAATACTATTTTCTCAGTTGCTTATAGCAAGTATATGATACTGAGGAAAATATTGAAGTGAGAAATATAGAAACGCGTCTTGAGCTTGCCACATTCCAGATTTCACTTATGTTGATAAATACGATATTATTGAAATTATTTCAGTGAATAGGAATTCGAACCCCAATCCCAAGTGACCCTGATCCCCAATAAATTAAAAAATAGGACCACTCAAACAATTGATGTTAGCGTTCTTAGATTCGATTATTATTTTTACTTTCACTTACCTATATATGAAATATATAGTAAGTGGAAGTATTGCGATCGTGAAAATTTTCGACTTCCGGTTTTCAACGGAAATACACGTTTTGGGGTCCCCTGAGTCCAATTAACCAAGTCCCGCGAAATGGTCTGTGTGTGTGTGTGTCTGTGTGTGTGTCTGTGTGTGTGTGTGTGTGTGTGTGTGTGTGAACAGACTAGCTCAAAAACTACAAACCGTGCGAACCTAATTTTGGGTATTTAGTGTATGTATATGCCCGCGATGTGACAGCAAAAATTTCATCAAAATTGCTCAAAGGGAGGGGGTACTTTATTTAATAACTTTTTAATTTTTTTTTCGATTTTCTCAAAAACGGCTCTAACGATTTTGATTAAACTGAGTATTTGATCTATTTATATACCCGAGATATGACTGTAAAAATTTCATCAAAATTGATCAACCGGAGGGGGGACTTTACTTAATAAATTTCGTATTATTTTCACGTGTTTTTTTTATTTACTCAAAAACGGTTTAAACGATTTTGATTAAACTTGGTATTTCATGTATTTATATGCCCGAGATATGACTGTAAAAATTTCATCAAAATTGATCAACCGGAGGCGTGACTTTACTTAATAAATTTTGTATCATTTTCACGTGTTTTTTATATTTACTCAAAAACGGTTTTAACGATTTTGATTAAACTGGGTATTTCATGTATGTATATACCAAAGATGTGATTGCCAACATTTCATCAAAATTAATCAACCGGAGGGGGGACTTTATTTCATGACTTTTTTCCAATTTTTACCTTTTTTTCGATTATCTCAAAAACGGCTTTAAGGATTTTTATCAAATTCGTCATGTTTAATGAAAATTAGGTTTTCTTTAATATTAGGTAAGCTTTATCATTATTAAAATGTTCTGAGGGGGCTTTTTTTTTGGGGGGGGGAGGGGGGGCTTTTTTGTTTGTTTCTTTCTTTCTTATAAAGTACTATTGTTTTTGTTTACATGGAGAAATTAACTGTCTCTCACTACGCCTAAAAATAAGAAATGGCTAAAAATGAGATATAATAAAAATAAAGAAAACATAAAGAGGAGAAAAAAAGAAAAATATTCAGTCAACTTATACCACCTATAGATATAATAATAATAGATAGACACCTATAATAGATAGATTACCTATTAATTATAGACCATTGTTCATAATTAAAGCCGTTCTGTTCATTTGAGAAGTGGCAATTAACAAAACGCATTAATTTTTAGTCTTAGTAAGTTGGTAAGTGAAAGTTGTGTGTTGCGAGCATGCACCAGATTTTTATTATTATAATTATGTATTAGTTTTTAATAGAGATGAGAAATGTCAACTGTTCTTCAATTACGATAGGTTAAATAATGGTCAGGATTTTCAGTTACAATGATATTTATTATGGTAAGCCAACGTTCCAACTTGCGGATCTTCATCAGGGCTAAAAGAAAACAAATATATGATTATCTATGCTAGAGGGTGACAATAAATGGATACATTACAGAACTGATAATAATATAAAAGATGGTGTATACATAAATATTAAAATAAGAGGCTGGTTAACAAGATAAAATAGAATATGATATTTACCTACTGAGTCCAGGTGGATACTAAGACTAAAGGTAAAAATAAGGTGAGAGGTAGTGGTAGGGTGTTAGTTTGCCGACTTCAAAGGTTTATGGCGGGGAAATCCAACGCTTTTGAAGTGAATTGCACATGACAACTGAGTGAACAAAAATATTTAAAACTAACAAAATATATGGTACTGTATACAAATTGTTGTGTCTGGACTGAATAATAACATAAAAATGAGATAATACATAATGTAACAATGCATACAAATATGGAAAATATACAGAAAGAAGCATACAATACAAAATATAATAATAGTACAAGAGGTACAGAGATAATTGCAGGTACCTATGAAATCAAAACTAGGATTTGAGGATGCTGAAGATGTTAGAATAAGTGGATGAAATTATCTCTTTATCTGTTTTGTGATTTACCGGGTTATTTGTTTCTAGATGGATGAAAATGAATTCTGAGAGGAGACGTTTGTCGTGGTTGGATACAGTTGCTAATATGGAGGGGTTCTCAAAGTCGAAGGAATGGTTGTGGGCAATGGCATGTTCTGCTAATTTAGATGTAGACGAATTACGCGTGGAAATACTGTATTTATGTTGATAAATACGTTTTTTTAAATAATTTTTGGTTTCACCTATATAGCAACTGTTGCAATTAAGCGTGGAGCACTGGATACGATAAACTACGTTACACTTGTCTAGGAGAGGTACAGGGTCTTTGAGTTTTGTATAAAGATTTTTTAATTTATTGTTATTTTTTAATACTAGGCGCATGTGTGGGAAACTCGATGAGAAGGATTTTTTAATTTTATTTGAGAGAATGGGGATATATGGGATAGATCTGTATTGGAAAGTAGAAATCGGAGGTTGTGAAGAGTTGTTAGAGAGATTTTGAGTTTTAGCATTGTTATTGATAAGTGTTTTTATTAAGTACTCAGGAAAATCGTTAGATTGTAAGATATTTTTATAAAGGCTAAGGCATTTTATAAAAGCTTGGTCGTTTTGAATCAATGATGAAAATATGGTAAGTTGCATTTCTAGTCCTAATATGCCTAGGAGACCTAGTGATTAAACCAAATAACTTTGGAAATGTTATGGTCTAAAAACATCTCAAGGAGCGTTCAATAAACTCATGTCAATAAACTCTTAAAAAGTTGTACCGTACTGTATTGTAAATGATATACCCTTTTCAAAGAAATAGTGGAGATGGTCTTGAGCAGAAAATCAGAAGGCTGAAGTAGTGACACTAAGTGCCATGAAGAGTGTAATCGAGCGAGACAAGTTCTCTATCTTATTCAGCTCCAAGAAGAAAACAGATATTCACTGAAAGATATTTTAAATGTACAGGTTTAAAAAAATAGTATAAAATAAAAATATCACAACACAATATTTTATTCAAAAAGTTTCTTGATTACATTAAAAAAAAGCATTAAACTTGATTCCCTAGTAGAGTATTAAAGCAACTATTTTATTTTAAAAATAAATTTGTCTTATCTGCTAAGACACGGAGGAGGACGAGGTCTTGGAAATATTGGAGGGTTATGCTAAAAACAAAGTACACCAAACAAATCTAAGTACCCTTGAATTACATGAAGTCGTCATCAAAAGAAAAAAATTAAATCTGGAGCGATAGGTGGATTCACTCCTTATTTTGACTCCTAATAAGCTTTTTTTTTTTTTTTTTAAAGCGTAAATACAATATCACAGGCATATATCTACCCCAATTATCTAATTATCAGGTTCTTATGGTTTATCGTTTTTGAGCTAGTCTGTTCACACACATTTACAAACAAACCATTTCGCCGGATAGGGTTATTTGGAATCTGTGGACCATAAAACTTACGTTTCATTTGAAAACCGGAATTCGAAGTTATCGCAATACTTGTCCTTATTTTATATTAAATGAAAACACTCATATATCGGTAAAAAGTAGTGATAGTAAAGAACTTTAAAAAATAGAAAAAAAAAGAAGTGGCGAATTTTTATTGGTGTAGATTTTTTAAAATCTTATAATTAATTTACGAGCTCTAAAGTATTCAGCTTATAGCTGATTTTTCAGATTGTTATATTATTTTTAATATTGTTATAGTATTTAAAATAATCGTAATTAAGGACATATTTTTTTATCTGGTTTTGATGTATTATATTGCTATTATTTATGTTAGATTTCTGCATGCATGGCGTGAGTGGACACAGGTTTTTATCTATGTCCTTGGATGAGGCAGATTATATTATTATAAAAAGAAAGAGTTCATATAAAAAAGTAGGGAATTCACAGCTGTGCAGTTATAGTGATTGCATTGTATGTACAATGCATGCACAAATAAATTAATAAATAAATTTTTGTATTTTTTTCAAAAATGTTCTAGTAATACTTACGTTAAATCACGCTAAAGATGTTAGGAATTCAAATTATGAGGTATGACGAGATCTTGAATATATGTAGGCTTTTTCCTCCTAAACTTTAAGTCTATTGCTTAGATTGTTCTCCGTAGCTAACCTTGTTATTAAGAAGCTTACTCCTTGCTCAGGTACTACCTTTGATCTCAAACTCACACCACCCAAGCACATCTTACAAAGGCAACTTATATGTGTGCTAATATGAAGTTCCAGACCTTCTGAGTTATCCATACACTTCAGTAAGAGTTGATGCTACCAAAATGCTATTACCTCTCCTTCCAGCTAACTTGCTGCGTTCTTAAGTAGTCAAGCTCTAACACATGCACTATACTCCAACCCAATTTATAACTCTTAACATAACGTAAGCAGGCGCGTGGCGGTAATTTACCGCATCACCAGTTTTTGCCTCAAATCTTTGCCAAAAATATCACATTTCTGCATTTTCATTTTTTTTAAAGTAATGTATGTTTTTTAAAGTAATTCATTTTGACCTATAAAGTAATGTAATTGAAAGAAGAAAAGGCTTGAATTGAATTCAAAATCCGTTTTTTACATGTCTTATAAATATTAATGAAACATGCAAACTACAAATATTATTTGCAATAAAAGTGTATATTTATGACATTGAAGAACAAAAGTAAGCAACAAAAAATTTAAATGGTTAAAATTACTGTATAAATAAAAATTTTATTTGCTATCATAACACATTTAAACTTCATCATAAAAATTAGACATATTTTTAGGAAGAGAAAATTTACGATCACAAAAACTAAGAACGAAAAATCACAGTCTTCGAAAGGAAATAAAACTTAAATCACATAAATTAGGAACAAAAACTTTAGTAGGGAACTTTAGAAGCACATAAATTAGGGAAAAAAATTAAGGTCGAAAATTATGAACAAAAAATTAAAAACTTCGAAAGAAAGGTAATCATGGTAAGAATGTGGTCCTTAAAATTATAAATAAAGTATTTATCATATCAAATAAAGATATTTATATTAAAATTATTTATTTTTAATACCTATATTTTGCTCCGATGGCTAGAGATACGTAAAGGGGCGCGCGACGGTAGTCTATCGACACCCGGCACTCTCGGAGTTTAAACACTAAAGCAGAAAAGACACTTCTCAGAACATGTTGAATTTGGACTCTGCGGTGAGTGATAAGATTCAATTAGAGAATACATGCCCCTCCCGGCCACCTCCGACTTGCCTGATAGAACCTGCATCAGATTTTTTATATGTGACGGTAAACTATCGCCCGCGCGCCCGGATGAAGGTTAAGGTTGTACTTTTCCGTTTTGTAGTAATGTTTAGTGCCTGATTTTTATTTTTATTTTTTGCTTTTCTCATGCTATCAATGAATTTTCTTTAAGATCGCATAAAAAAAACAAAACAATTTATATTGAAATAAATATATACATAAAAAGTTTCTTAAATAATGAACTGTATGTTTATGGAGATAGTTCTTTTTGCTATGTAAAAATTATTATTATTGATGCAAACTTCTTTATCTGAAAAATAAATAGTATAATGACACCAAACTACTTTTAACTTTTCTATATTTTTTATTTATTTATTGCTTATAAAGGAATTCTCCTTATAGCAGGAGCAATGGCCATGCACAATATTTTTTAGTAGTGGTTAGTAGGAATCTATAATCTAGTGATCCATAATATAACTTATGATAATTCTAGAACATACTGTAATATATTATATATCAATAAACCATTAAGAGCATGTAAAAAAAAGTAAATAATAATAATAATAAAACAGATGCAGCAGAGGTATTCAAACAAAATTACAATAAATATATCAACATAAATTAACATAAATAAATATATTAACACATTAATAAATAATTACAGCGGCACACTAAACTAAAAATAAAATACAGCACATTGGGTGAATATTTTGTGATGCGGGGAGAAGATACATGATGTTTGTTATCAGTTAGTTGTCTATTGGTGTAGGAGAGCGGAGCGGTATTTTAGTATGTTGTTTAGCAGTTGGTATAGTTTTATAAGGTCATATTTACTATTGGATGAAAGTCTATTGTGAAGGAGTTCTATTTTACTATTGGATGTTGCTATCTCTGGATAATATTGAGATCTGATATCGATATATGTTGGGCAGTAGATCAGTAAGTGGTATATGTCTTCGTTGGCGTGTGTTTTACATAATAAACATTGAGAGTTTGGATCTATTTTATGGGTAATATTGTTTATACTAAACTTCATGGAATATTTACTAACAGTTCTAATCTGGCTGATGGTTTGTTGTAATGGGAAAGGGATGTTGGCGGTTAGATGGTTCTGGGGGGATCCGGATATATGAGTGAGGTTACTGTACATAGGGCAGCAAGTTGACAGCGAAATGTTTTCGAGGTCCATATTTTTTAATAGTGATTTGTGGTAGGAAATTATTTTGTTTAGGTTTGATTTAAACAGATTGTGGTCTTGGTTAAGCCATAAGTTTATGAAGTCTGTAGTGAAAATACTTTTAACCTGGGTTACCCAATTATATTGTGGCTTGTTTGCCGGTGACTGGTCCAGTACTAATAACCTATTATAGCATAACCTGACTAGCCTGTCATTTTTCATTCTTAAGATTTTACACAGCCAGTGAATACTAGATTTTATTATTGAAATAAATATGTGGTCAATACCTGTTTCATTTCTTATAATGTAGTTCGGGGTACACCTCAAGAGCAGTAACAGTCTTTTGAAGAAATTTACTTGTGCTTGTTCCAGGCTGTCTATATATCTCAGGCTCCAAATAGGAGCACAGTACAAAAGCACACTTTTAGCTAAAGCTCTATATAATTTGGTGATAGCGTCCCAGTTCTGGCATTTTGATTTAGAAAGTATTTTGTGCAGTGATGCATTGGCTACTTTAAACTTTGTCACAGCGTTATTTTTGGCTTCTAAGAACAAGGCCGAATTTGAAAATAGTACACCTAGATAAGAAAAATGCTTAACCTGTTCTATTTCGTTTTCTTTATAAAGGAATTGATGGATCCTGGCAGGTTTGCGTCCCTTGTGAAAGTGCAAAATTTTAGATTTTGAACTGTTGACTGTAAGGGAGTTTTCACAACTGTATTCCTCCAGAAGTCTTAATTTTAATTTTAGATCTGCTGGGCTGTCGGCTAATATTGTGAGGTCATCAGCGTATAGCAGTGTCAGAACATCGTGGTAACCATCTATATTAAGGCCATGCGCACCTCTGGACCGGAAGTAATGTTCTATGTCATTTATAAATAGTGCAAAAAGGTAGGGGCTTAAAATTTCGCCCTGTAAGAGACCTTCGGTCATTTTGATTTTTGTTGTGGTGTTATTACCTAATTTGACTCGAAGACCGGTGTTGTCATATAAATTTTTCAACAGGCGGATTATTTTAGAGCTAACACCCAAGTTATTTAATTTATACCATAGTTTTTCATGGGATATTGAATCAAACGCTCTCTTAAAGTCGATGAAGGCTACATAAACTGAGCGTTTGCTAAGCCGTAGTTGTAATTGGATCACGGCTGTAAGGACGAAAATGTTATCCAAGCACCCTCTTTCTTTCCGGAAGCCTGCTTGGTTTTCTGGTAAAATTTTAACCTCTTCTTCCCATATTAGAAAACGGTTCAGTAATATCTGGGTAAAGATCTTAAGTAGGCAATTTGCTAGAGCTATACCACGATAGTTTTCAGGATCTGACTTGTCTCCTTTTTTGTATAGCATAATCATATTTAATTCTGTCCACATGTGTGGGATTATTTCAGAAGAGATGATTCTATTGAAAAAGGTTTCTATATATTGTAACCAGTTGTAAGGCAGGTGCTTATAGAAATCAAACGATACTCCGTCTGGTCCAGGAGCCGAGCTAGATTTTGAGTTTTTAATGCTATTTAGTAATTCTTCCTGACTTATAGGGGAATCCAGCAATGGGTGAGTGACACCGAAAAAATAGATCTCAGATGGGATTTTTGTGCCGTATAGTTCTTGAAAAAAAGTTTCCCAGGTCTCTAACGAGATGTGATTATACGATTTAGATTTAGGGCGGAATTTGTTTATAGTACTCCAGAATGATTTTGAGTCTTTAATGTCTTCAAAAGTTTCAGTTATTTTACGATAGAAAAGTTTTTTTTTAGTTTCAATAAGTTTTTTGTATGTGCTTTTAATCGATATATACTTTACTAATGCATTTTCACTAAACCTAGATTTTTTGCATTCTTTTAAATGTTTTTTGACATTCTTTTTTAGGTTTGAACATTCTAAATCAAACCACTGTTTATTATTGTGCTGTGTGTTATTATTATAGCAGCGTAGGTTGTGTTGCATTCCAGTACTGATAGCAACTTCGGTTATGGCCTTAATCAAATTTTCACTCATTTGATTTACAGAGCATTCTGCGTTTATATTTATGTTTTTTGATGTCTCGATTTTTTGGGTAAATTGTGGTGCCCTGTTTGGGTCCCATTTAATGATTTTTTTAAATGTTGGAAGCCCTTTTTTAGTAGCTGGAGTTAAATGTGAATTATCGGGTTCTATGTATAGTGATAACAAGAGGGGGAAATGATCAGAGTTGATTACATTGGTTAAAGTAGTAAGGTCTTTTATTAAGGATAAATTTTGTACTGAGCACCATATTAAGTCGGGTATACTCTTACCAACTGAGGTTAGGAATGTATAACACGCTGGGTAATCACTTTTGGTTCTACCGTTAATAATGATAAATCCATTATTGTCCATAAATTCTTTAAGGATTTTGCCTTTTGAACTACTAGTTTCATCAAGAGATCTGTGAATCGGACTTAGGTTAAAGAACTTAATGTCATTTAAAATTTGATTGTCAATTCCTATTCTACAGTTTGCATCACCCCCTATTATTATAGCATTATCTTTGGTTGAAGTAAATTTTTTCACACTATTTTCTAAATTATCTAGTGTAGAGTACAAATCTTTTGATGGATTAAAGTACAAAAATATCAAAGTGATAATTTCTTCTGAACAATTAATATTAATAATTATCCATTTAGAAGATCCATTTAACTTTTCTAGTTTTGATACATTGTATTGCTGTTTTTTTTTTCTTTTTGTTTTCTTTCTCTATTGATTCACACCTGTTAGAAGCTGGCAATCAGTGAATGAGATGGCCGAATGCCATGTCAGGCATGAGGAAGGAAAGCACCCAGCAGCACTCCTTCCTGGTCATATTCAATTACTATGGTTGTTAAAGAGGGATATCTCTTATCCAACCCCTTTTAGTCTTATCGTGTATGTCAACCCTATTTGATATCAAACATTTAACATGTCCGTTAAATTAATTAAAAAAAGTGTAATTATTTGATGATCAGCTCTTGGTAGTTAAAATTGTGTTAGTCATGTACTAGGGTGCTTTTGTAATAAGTTGTAACAATTTTTATTGAAATATTTTGAAGCGTTTGTTGGTAATGCGGTCATTTTAGCTTTGACGAATATTTGTAAGTTTATCTATTCCGAACTTTGTAATCTGAATCAAATATTCTTAGGAATGCTTTTCTATTTACATGAATCAATATTTATAAATAATAGGGACGGGTGTTTGATGAATTGAAGTCGATTTTTATTTTATTTTTTATTTATTTGTTTTCTTCATTCCTGTTAGTCCTGAAAGGAAACCTACAACTTTATCATCAAAGGAAACAAACTCATTTTAGAAGGATTGGTTACTGCCGGCAATCAGTTTATCGTTTGATGCTATAAACATTGCTTAGTCCACCTCGGCAGATAAAACCAATAGATTTTTTTTCTTTTCTGGTTTTCATACTATCCATTCAACAGATCGAAATTCAATAAAGAGGTTAATGTATTTTTTTGAGAGCCTGGAAATGTTACTTTCATTTCTTTAGTTAGACCCGACCCTAAAGTTAGTAAATTAGATAGAAACCCACATCTAATTTTTAATTAAAAATAAATACTTAATTCTATAACAAAATTCTCTTCGTAATATAAGAGTTTTATTATTTTATTAACCCTATCAGTACTCCTTCAACTGAATTCAGTTTGATCTTTAAGGATTGACTGTTAGACCTAACAAGCCTAGTCCCTTCAATATAGTTACCATCATCCCCCATTCCTCAAGACATCACTCCTTTTCATTGTGGGAGATGACAAAGCTAAAGCTTAATGTTGTGTATCCCTAACGGCCAACAATAGAGGCAGAGGTTCTATTTGTACCTTTCTTCCTCGCTTAAATCCCTTAAAGCATACCTATACCCTAGATATAATGTTGCTTTCCAAATATACTTCCCTTCTTCTAATCTACATTCAAACCCTCAGATGACCTTTATTGGACCAAGACTGGGCTTCTAACATATTCAAATCCTCTTCCTAATCCCGCCTCCCTTCTTTGCCTACATTGTGACCTTACTTCTTAGGTCACTGTAATCGAGAATTCTGTTAAATCGAATGACTCTCCTATTGCAATTGAATGATGAACTCCTTAGTCAAAAATGTCAGCTAATGCAAATATTTGCATGAAGGATACAAGAACGGCCGGCGAATGAGAAATGACAGAACTAAAGATATCAATAAGAGAGAATTCCTTACTCCAATAACTTCATAACATACAAAACTAAAAAAAAAAAAAAATCCATGCTTTACAGATACTTTATTACGGATTATCATTAGGATGTTAGTGAATTAAAAAAGGTGCAAGAATATACCCTCTACTGATGCACAGATCCGATGAAAAAGCATCTTTGCTATTCAGTTGCATAATTAAATTACTTCATTAATCTTTAATTATTTTAATATTTACTACGCAAACGCTTCGAATTTCCTATTGATTCCTCAACGCCATATTTGGCTAATTTTGTAATATCTTCTTCGTAGAGCTCAATCTTGTTACGAAGAGTAGCTAACGTTCTATTTGAATTTTATTCAGAGCTAGGAATTTGTTTATATTGGGTCTGATATTTCTATTTCATGGCGGAGAACAGAGGAAATTTTTCTCCATTTTTTTCATATCGAAACCATTTCATAATACATGATACAGTTATTAGCAATAAAGAGCTTAAGGATTCATATTTCATTTTATCTTCCGTACGATGCATATTTAGTCTGAAATGAATCTCCACAATCTTGCCAGCCGTGATAATAAAGAAGATACGTACTGCATCTTTCTTATAGTTAAAAAATCTGGTGCGTGCGCGCAACACACAACTTTCACTTACCAACTTAGATTAGAAATTAATGCGTTGTGTTAATGCCACTTCTCACTCAGTTACACATTTTTCCACATTCATTTCTTATTTTTGTTTTCATTTGCTCTATAACAAACACTAATTTCTTTTATTATGAAATAAAAGTTTTTACTTGAGATAATTCGGCAATGCAAGCATAATACTCCAAGTCGACTGACTTTATAATTCTCTATGTACTTGTTGAATATTTCATTTATTTCCCATGAAACAAATCATTTCCATTAAATGAACAGAAGGGCATTAATTATGAACAATGGTCTGTCATTAAAAGCGTCCTGCGTGGGCTCAACGTGTTTTATGAGTTGACTTAATATTTTTCTTTTTTTCTCCTCTATATGTTTACTTGGTCTATATCATATCTCATATTTACCCATTTTTTATTTTTAGGTGTAACGAGAGACAGTTTATTTCTTCATATAAAAAAAAACAAAGATACTTCATAGGAAACAAAAACAAAAAAGGCCCCTACCCCATTTAAGCCCCCCCCCTCAGAACATTTTAATAATAATAAAGCTTACCTGATATTAAAGAACACCTAATTTTCATTAAACATGACGAATTTGATGAAAATCGTTAAAACCGTTTCTGAGAAAATCGAAAAAAAGGTAAAAATTGCAAAAATAGTTAAGAAATAAAGTGCCCCCTCCGTTTGAGCAATTTTGATGAAATGCGGGCTATCATCATCTTTAACATATACCCAGTTTGATCAAAATCGTTAAAGCCATTTTTGAGTAATTAAAAAAACACGTGCAAATGATACAAAATTTATTAAGTAAAGTCCCCCCTCCGGTCAATCAATTTTGATGAAATTTTTACAGTCATATAGCGGGCATATAAATACATCAAATACCCAGTTTGATCAAAATCGTTAAAGCAGTTTTTGAGTAAATAAAAAAAACACGTGAAAATGATACGAAATTTTTTAAGTAAAGTACCCCCTCCGGTTAATCAATTTTGATGAAATTTTTACAGTCATATCTCGGGCATATACATACATCAAATACCCAGTTTGATCAAAATCGTTAAAGCAGTTTTTGGGCAAATAAAAAAAACACGTGAAAATGATACGAAATTTATTAAGTAAAGTCCCCACCCCGGTTATTCAATTTTGATGAAATTTTTACAGTCATATCTCGGGCATATACATACATCAAATACCCAGTTTGATCAAAATCGTTAAAGCAGTTTTTGAGTAAATAAAAAAAACACGTGAAAATGATACGAAATTTATTAAGTAAAGTCCCCACCCCGGTTATTCAATTTTGATGAAATTTTTACAGTCATATCTCAGGCATATTAATACGTCAAATACGCAGTTTAATCAAAATCGTTAGAGCCGTTTTTGATAAAATCGAAAAATACGTAAAAAGTTATTAAATAAAGTACCCCCTCCCTTTGAGCAATTTTGATGAAATTTTTGCTGTCACATCGCGGGCATATAACTAAACTAAATACCAAATTTCAGGTTCGCACGGTTTATAGTTTTTGAGCTAGTCTGTTCACACACACACACACACACACACACACACACACACACACACACACACACACACACACACACACACACACACACACACACAGACCATTTCGCGGGACTTAGTCATTTGGACTCAGGGGACCCCAAAACGTGTATTTCCGTTGAAAACCGGAAGACGAAATTTTTCACGATCGCAATACTTCCACTTACTATATATTTCATATATAGGTAAGTGAAAGTAAAAATCAATATCCCTTGCCTGCTCGCTGTTCTTCACTGTTCTATCATCTATGATATTGATAATAATTCCGAATTTTCATAAATTTCTTGATAACATCAGCGTTATTGATAAAATTACCTAAAGATCTCCCTGGAGACTTTTCTTTCAAATCAATCAATTTTCTCGAAATTATTATTTAATTTTACGTCTCTTCTCAAGATTATTATAGGCCTAGTGAGTGTCTTATACAAAATTACCTTGGTAGTACCACTCGATATTCTGTTGTTTTTTAGATTAATCAACTCCAAGTATGTTTTCTTTCCGTCCATTTCTGTTCTGATAATTGCAGAAGTATATTTTGAGAATCGTCAACTATCCCGAATGTTGCATTGTCAGTTTTGGCATTAGGAAATGCCAAATTTTATATAATCCATTGTGACAATAAACTTTCATAGCAGACAGGTTGGCCATTGCCGACCAGTGAAGAGACTTATCTCGAGTGTTAATCCTGCGAAGCCCAAATTTAAAGCTAGCCCCTCCGATAAAAGGATCAGTTTAACCTTATCTGGGGAGGACTTTTTTGGACCGCTTGGGGATTAGAGATAACCTGGCTTCCAAATGGCCATTTCGGCACCCGGGATTCGACTGAATTAGCCTGTCCGTGTCTTTTTAGTGCCTTTTGTTCTTTTTAAATGTTTTAGGTAAAAGAAGTTTTAAAAATATAACCCCTAATTTTTTTTTATATTTTACCTGGATTTTTACTTTATCTAAATGAGAGATAGTCTTGAATAATAGTAGTAGTTATCTAACCTCATGGTTATTTTCATTTATAAAAAAAAATGTACAAATCACCATTTCTGAAAATAACAAAAAGGTATATGTAAAGTTAAAAATTTATTTGTTATTATATTCATGAAACACCAACAGTTTAGTGAGAATTTTCTAATTTCATATTTCTAAAGTAGGTACCTATGTACTTACATGGTTTTCAAGTTCCGAAAAAAACATACTTTAAAAAAATTGTAACTATCTTTGACATTTTAAAAATAAAAAAAAATACATCCTTATATTGTAATTAAAAATATAACATAATTGAAAACCATATCAATATTAATGAAGCTTAAACGCATCTGTGGGACAAAATGAATTAAGGAGCACGCAAAGTTAATGAATGCTCCTAATTTTATATTGGCCTACCTATAGGCGTCTGTCTTAGAGTGACTGCACTTTTGAATCGCACAACTTGTCTTGGTCAAATCAATATTTATTTATTTATTTATATATAATTATAAATTATTATTATTATTATTATGTATTTATAATTAATTAGATGAATTTCGGTGATGAATAAGATCAAAATAATATTTGACAAGTTTTTCGGTCGAGTAATGCTGTTGGGCCAAGAAACATTTTCATTGTGAAAACTTATTTAAAAAGTTAAGTTTAGAATTTTGTTTTAAATTTCAAAAAAATTATACTTAATTTTTTATATTTGTAATGACAGTAAAAAATCTTTGGCTTAATCATCCTTTTATTGGACGTAAAATGGAGGTCCCGAGCTTGTATATCAAGTACTCACTTAAGATCCCCATCCTAATTATAGGATTGGTTGCAAAATTTAGGACTCACACTGCAGCATCGCCTGAATAGCCTTAGTCGCGGAAAGGAACGTTTAAAAATACAAACAAATATTTTGTGTTGTGTACTAGGAAATACAGTATTTCAAATGCTTGATTGAATTGTTAAAATGAATTAAGAAATTTTTATGTCTTTAATAAATTGAATTAATGTAGTACTCTTTTTTCGTTATTTGTAAGAGCTTCACTCATATTGTGTTCTATTCTGGTGTCAGAGTATATTCTGCATGTTGTAGTATATATATCCAAGTATCTATCTAAAAATCATTGGCTCTCAAAAGTATAGCGAACTTCAAAATAACTTTCCTTACATGAACATTCCAGAAGTGCCTCAGTAAGAATTAAGATCTCCGATATTTTCTTTACAATAATAAATTAAAAAAATATGATATTGCCTTCACTTTATCTATGCTATAACAGATATATCGAAGGTATCTGGATCGAAAGATTGTTTACAAAAGGAGCACCATTGCTTCGAGCTTAATGAAATCATGGTTCTAATATCCGTGAGGTCTTGTTATATTTAGGGTGATGATTCAAAGTTTGGCTTTGATTAGGAGAGAGTCATATTATAGGAGTAATATGAGAGAGTTTATTATGGTAAAATGCGAATTTTATTCAGAATAGTTATTCAGAAGACTAACATATGTCCATATATGATTATAGTGATATGTTGCTGATATATTTTATGTTGTGTTACAGATTGAGGTTATGTGGACTTAGACGATGGGAGGTGCCTGCCTGCAGGTCATGGCCCCCCTCACCGCCTCGATAACCCTCGCCATCGTGGCTGTGGCCATCTCCACGAACCAGTGGCTCCTCACCGAGGAGAAGATGCCCAACCCAAGCTACAACGGTTCCGGAGAGAACGAGTACCTGTCCAAAATCACAGTCTCCGGTCTATGGACGCTCTGTTTCACCCATCGTAAGTATTGTACCTACTGCTCTAACATGTAGGTATAGCAATATTTTGTTTATGGTCCTTCGAAATTCATATACAATTTCTATGTGCAAAATTTCCTGATAAGTGAAATCTTTGACTCCTGGTTGTGCTCAGTATTGGCAGAGTGATAACATAGTTAGTGTTTCTTAACACTACAGCTAAAGAAAATTTGACAAAATATTCGAAGAAAATGTTTTGCACATATTTAAGCTCACTTTGGCTATGAAAACTCAGGATCCATCAAATGATAATGCATATCAAGTCCGATAATGATTATATTTATTTTTTGGATCCTAATTTTTTATGAACCTACCAACCTTGTTGCTAATGTTAACGTTTTATACATTTTTTTACTTTCAATAATTCAAAAAAATATTAAATAAATAAATAAAATAAATTTATTTCAGACTGCAACCTCTGAACATTTATCGTGAAAAGAATAAACTAACAGTACCACGATTGTTATAAAATCTCTAGTAATATAGTTTAACGATTATATCGGACGTCGTTCTTGAGGTTCATCCCCTTATATTGCCATGTAAGTTACAATATAAGTCCATTGCTTTAAGTCCATCCTAAGCTGGGACTTTCATGGGTTTTGGAGAAGAAATAAAAATATCTAGACAGTTTTTGATGGTCACTTTATGATCCCAGCGTTATGGTTCCAAACTTCGCTTAACGATCCCAGCTTTCGGAGATCACTTGGTGAAATAGTCTGCGCAATTTATAGATTTATCGCTGAAAAATCTGTGCGATACATTTATATTGCGGTCATACAGGAATAATACTATTAACATTCATTATTATTCATCTAAACTTGGAAAAAATTAAAAGACCTTAACCACCAAGCTAGAAAATTTCCATCCTATTGATGAGATTGCAAATTAAAAAAAAAAATCTTGAAAAAAACACCTTGTGACGTTAATCTACGTTGTTTTTTTTTTTGTTTTTTTATAAAGTTAGTTATTTTTATTTTGGTTTACAGTTCAAATAAAAATTAATTAGACGTATTTCGGAAATAGTTAACCATCTCTTTTTAAACAAATTACGAACTGGCCCCAATAAACGTCCATATTTTAGTTACAAATATTAGCAAGTTACCATTTAAGGAATAATAATGACATTTCATAAAACACTTCTAGTTTTAATAAAATTCATACATTTTTTATCGTTGTTTTTGTATTCAATAAACCACAGTCGGAACTGTTTCTGCAAACGAGGAACTCCAAAATGAATGGAATTTTAGAGTGGTTCCCTAACACCGCGAAGAGTTCACCAATGATTATAGATAAATGCAAAATGGAAGTTTTAAAAACTGGCGGAGATAACAAGAATAGATTGCTTTCAATAGTAGGTTCATTAATTTAAAAATATTTGGTAATTATTATTCAATATTAGGTTCATTAATATAAAAGAGTTGTTTAAAAGAGAAAGTACATCAGGGTCATTCCTTCTCACATCAACACACTTTTTTCCTTCACCATCTCATATTTTAATGAAATTGGGTACAAAGGATAACTTCCTTTAGAATAAATACCAAATTTCAGCTCAACATCTCAACCGGTTTTCAAAGCATAGCTATGTAAATTGTTTGAAAAACGCACAATTTTGATATCATATTAAAATTGGAATTGCAGCTCTTCTAGGCAAGATAGAGAGTTGAAATTGATGTCATTTTAAAACTGAATCCATGACTTAGCTTATGACATGTAACTTAATAGTGGTTAAAAGGTGACCCCTAAGGTTGTGATTAAGAAGTGTTATAAAAATTATGATGGGAAAGCAATGGGGTCATACTTAAAATAATTATTGAAAGATGTGCGTTTTGCTTGTGGATGGAAAACAACCGTTAGCTGTTAAGCTTCTCAAATCTTGTCCTTAAAAAACTATAAAAGTTTAATGTTATTAATTTTTGTCATTAATCAAAGTTAGTTTTGGAGGGCTAGCTGAACTTTTACTGAAGCATTAAACATTATAATTCTTGATTATCGGTTTTCTAGATGCATACATGAAATATAATTTGCATAAATGCATATATAAAACAAACTTATCTATTACATTACTTACCTACGGGATCGAGCTGACTTTATAGGGGAATCCTTTGACACTTATGTTATACATTTGACCAAATGTGGGATCGGTCAAGCGATACCTGTGTCTAGTGCATAATTTCATTTAATTCAGCATTCACAATACAAAGTAATTTATATTACATAAACTTTAAAGTTATTTTTTAGAATTACATACCTTTCAATCACCTTACACGACCATTTCTGTCTGTGCTTTATCAAAGAGGTTTATTAAAAAAAAATTATATAATGAATACCTTCAATGAGTGATTTTCTCGTCCTCCATTCGAAGTTCGTATAAGAGTTTTCCAGAAGCTTGCTGAGTGCTTTTCCACTAAAGGAAGACCGCAATTTGGAGATGGCAGGACGATTGTGTAATTCTTTGGAAGTAAAGACTCTGCTACACGCTTTCTGTACGCTTTTACTTAATGTTGGGTTACTTGCCTGGTAAGTAAGTCTACACTTCATTGTAGACTTACTAGTCTAGTACAACTTACGCAGGAGAACATTTAAAAATTTATTTGATCAAAGAATTTCAAAAAGGACCCTCCATTTAACATATAATATCAATATAAAGGTTCAACATCTCAACAATGAAATTAGAATTCCTGATTTTTTTTCCTCAGTAAACAGTTCCTGCATAAGAATTTCTGATGCAGAAACTATTTTTTAAACAAAAGAATTTATTTTAAAATGAGATTTGTTTTTTTAGAGAGTTCGTTTAAATTGCATGTTAAGATTCCTAAATCATAATTTCTACTTGGCTCAAAATTTTGATGTTTTCCTATTTAATAGTGAAGGCTAAGACTTGTAAGACCCACAAGACAAAGTTTTTAACAAACTCTGAGTAACAAACTTCACTCAAATATACAGTTAAGCCGCAAAAAAGTAAACGGATACTTATTTTTACAAAGAAGGTAGAAAATAGATTTTATAGAATTTCCATAACCAGTTTTAGTATATAGTAGAAACATCAAACATATACATATGTCAAGCAATCATATTTTAATCACACTTTTTTTTTTTTAATTAAGTCCTTTTAAAAATACTTATTAATATGGCATTCGTTTTTCAGTCTCTAGATTGATTATTATTATACATAAAAGGCTTTAATTATAAAAAATTCCCAGAAATAAAAAGCTTTAGTCTTTTTTCAGTTTATACCAGTTTCAGTTTTTTTAAAATTCTGAGTGTCATATGTTTCCCACAAGACCCTTCTTTTAATTAATATTTATGTTCTAAGCAAAATTATTTTTTTTATGTATCAAAATTTTTAAAATATATAAGTAGTTAATGTAACTATCGCGTATTGCTTCAGAAATATTTCATGAGTTAAAAATTGCGAGTTCCGTTCAACCAACGCAATTTCGCGCTGTCGGATATTGGAAAACCACTGGTGAAGCATAGCCACTGTTTTCGAATCAAATTGTCCCATAGCTTGTGAAGATTGAATAAAAGGTTTTTCTCTAGTTGAAATATTATCGCCGATATTGGATCTCTTCCAATTACACAAAGTTTAAATCTTACCCCTAAAACTATTGTAAATTTATCTGACCGAATGTAATCCAACAACTATTTATTATTCGTTACAGTAATTTATTCAATATTAGTAAAAATTGATAATTCAATCATTAAAAAACTTGAATTATCTAAAATATTAAACATAATTTAATGCCTCATCTACTGCTGAACCGTCCAGGATAAGATAAAAATAAAAAAACATCTAATTGATAAGCTGGATTTATTTATTTAAATGGAGAGTAAGTAGATACTTAAATAAAATTTTAAATAACCCAGAATTAAAATTACAACTTCCTAACATATTTGGTGAATAAAACGGCAGAGTTCGAATTAATTAACGTATTTCCATTTTAGTTCAATGTTTTCATTACTTTTTACTTCACATTTTATTTCGAATATTTTTATTTTCTCACTAAAATCATGGACCAACATATGATGAATTATTGTTGACATTGTAAGACTAATCCCATTTGTGGCAACCTTTTGGATATTCTCTGAACTAGTTCACTTTTGCTGAATGCTGTCCAATAAATCGTCGGCCTAAACTTGACACCTCATAAGCGAGATTTTTTGTTTAAATTATTTTCAAATGAGTAAAATTAAAAAGAAAATGTCTATATTGATCTAGAATTTTTGTTCTTTTCTAATTTTGTTGTGCCCTCGGTACCACAATATGGATGGAGATTCGTTTTTTTTTATTTTTATTTTATTCATTAAAAAATAGAAATGTCGCTAGCGAGGTATCACGTTTAGGCCGACGAAATTCTGAGATTGCAGACTTAGACGTGTTCATGTAAATCTATGTAATAATTCTGCCAACTAAGAAAAGTTAAATGTTAAATTAATATTGTGTGAGTTTAAATAGTTATAATGACGTAAAATTATTACATGAAGATTTCAAATAATCATTATTACTCAAATTAGTAACAACGTTACAAAGCAGTAACAGAAAAATTTCCTGCAAAGTTAATTCATTGCAGTAACTAAGATCCTAGTCGATCGCTTTTAATATACAGTCCCTTACGGGACCAGCCAGAAATGCCTAGAGCAATCCAAACATAATAGTACACGACTGTAACTGTTTCAGCCATTTATATAAATTGTACAATGTAACAGAAATAAAGATCTATTTTAGTTTCACGTCATATTACTGATTCGTACCCAAAAAAGTTCCTTAAGTTAAAATATTTTAAAATAATTCAATATGCTATCCCAAATTTTATATTTAATGTTGTAAAGGCATTAAGTTTTATTATCATTAAGGATATTCTTTAGCAAAGGCCCAAAACATTTTAGTTTATAGTATATATGTTTATGTGACTTGACACTTTAATGCATAGATAAGAAAAGATTTATCCATGCTTTAACTGTGTAAGTACTCTGTGAACAACGATATGAATATTTTCGTAACCTACAATATTTCAAATAATGACTTGGGAGCACTTAGTTTCTTTATTAAAAATAGAATATTACTGAAAGTGGTGAAATGAATAAGTACCTAATTAAAAGAATTGTAAAAGATATTCAGGAGTATTTTATTTGAAAAATGTTCATAAATCACTGATTCCGAGGCTAAATTTTAGCAGTAATTGAGATGAATCGGAACGTCGTTACAAACTAAATTTTGTAACTTGGAAAAGTATCAGGCTTGCATCTTTTTCAAGCATTAGGGTTAATAGTGATAAATGCAGAGATAATGCAGTGTCTAAATTGAGACGAAAGTCTGAGGACTCTCCTACTGACAACATGAATAATCACATTATTAAAAGTTTCGAGTAAGTTATATCCTTCTAATTCTCAAGTTCCTCTTGTAAGAACCAGTAGAACTTAACTCACTAAGTTCATCAAATATGTTTTTGAAGTTGCATAAATCTAAAAAGTTCTTGCTTAAAGTACTAGTTATTTCTTATTTATTCTTTCTACTAAAATATTTAATAGAAAATTATTCCTTTTATATTCATAAAATAAAAGTTTCATGAATTAATAATTCGTAGAAGTTTCAAACATTATATAAAGACCATTTTCATTTTTCATTCCTTAAATTTATTATAGAGGAAATGGTTATTTCAGTGATTAAGGTGCTGTGTTGAAGTTCCCGTGTTTCGGAACACCACTCCGTCACACCATCTTGTGTCGAGGCTGGGCCAGGAGAAGCTCTTTGGACACACTCAGCCTCTGTTGAGGGGGCCTTTTCCATTATCAACTTATTTTATGAGAAAAAGTCTGGGGGTTCCAATTAATTTCGGTCAAATTACCTCCTCGCCCAACCCAAAACACCCAATATTAAAAAATATACACAGGAAATTAAAAATAATATTAACAGATCAATAGGAAGTATGATTATTCCTAAAATAGGTTTTAAGGTAATCGAAACCATATTATTTTTGTGTATTGTCATTACTAATATTGTTTTTTTTAGATCGACTCCTTAAAAGTTTTAATAAACAAATAAAAATTTTCGTTTTGATCATTTGATTTTTTTTAAGCAACCGATTTTATTTTAGTATTAACATTTCTTTGATTGCGGTCCCCAATCAATTTGCCTCAAATTTATTTATCACTATGATCCTCCTGAAAAAAAGGGGCCGTTGCCCTAAATGCTGACGATGCTTTAATAAGAGCACTGAAAGCGAGAGAAGGGCCTCTGATTACAGTCCATTAGCCGGCATCATTCTGTTAGCCTAAAACGTAATGAGTTGGACTGTATTAGCATCACAACAATGACGTCACTCTTTATCATCCCCGTCACGCTTTATCCCGGCTAATTCCTAAACGGATTTCTTTTCTGTTTAATTAACAGCTGGAATCGCATTTCAATCAGACCGTAGTAACTAAACAGTTAACGGAATGGTACCTAATTGAGTTATTAACCTTTTTTTTATTCTAATCTATTGTCTATTCGAAAATTCAATTGCTGAAATTATATTTTCTAAAACAATCTGCACATTATTAATAGAAGGTAAAAGCAAACTTGAGGAAATGCTAGCAGTTCAAGGTAGGTAATCAAGCAAGGAGGCTAACTTACCTCCCTTCTCTTTGTCTGAAATTAAATCACAGCAAAGGTGCACCCTTCTCACGCTGGTTTTTGGTGCTTGTTGTCAAGTTCCTCCTCCTCCTAATGCATTATAGGGTAATTCATTGCCCAATACCCACGAGAGACTTCGACAAGCAGTGAATGAGTGTCGATGCTGAAAAGGGTGCGTAAGACCATAACCCTGTTAAGTAATATCCTTCAAGTTGGATCAGAGAAATCCGAGAGACTTGATTCAAAATCCAAGAAATACAACATATTCTCAATAGAAAGTGCCGACACATCCCTGAATACGAGGAACGACTTAAAAAAGTGATGGATAAGAGATCACCTTACTCTAGAAAACATGTCAATAAAATACGAGTATGTCATGGAAGCAGGGAAGTGACATTGCTGTGGATACAGTCCTTCCATAACTATGATATAATTTTATTTATTTCCTATTGATCGTACCATTGATACAATTGACCTTAGTATATCAAGAGTTCAATATTTTTAATTTTTTTTTATTAAAATAAAATAAAAAAAAACTGATTCCACCATTATCGCAGACGTGGATTGAAAAAGAAGAAAAAAATGGGGCTATAACTGGCCACGAAGTGGCGGAGGATAAGGGGTGGTTAATGAGACAAGGATGCTTAGCGATAAGCATCTTATCAAACAAATGAATTCCGAGGCGATCTTCTTATAAGATCTCCTTTTTTTCATTTGGAAAAACATTTTAAAAACCAATTCTTTTCTATGTAAGGTAATATGTCAATTTGGCACTTTATGCCAACGTCCATTTTTCTCTTTACCATTTCTCAAAAAAGGCACTCATGATTTTGTTTTATCTTATTATGATTAATCCTAGTGAAGCATTCTGTAATTTATGAAGTAGGTTTCAAAGGAAATTTTTTTTTTTTTACTAAGGAATAAATCTTCCTGTAAACTACCTTTAATTCTGTTTATTACGAGTAAATAACTGTCCTTTGTTACCGATAGTAAAAAGAAATTGCTAAATATAAAATACGAAAGGATTTCATGAAAATATATATGATTTCCCAAAACGAGAATTTTGATTTACATTAAATTTAGTAGTAATGTATATGTATAATATATCGTTGGAAAGCTTAGAATTCAAGAAATAAAAATATTTAGTTTATAACATGGTAAAAGGTCGCTGCAAAGAAATATTGTAGTTTCAATAAAATAATAATTTCTTATTTAAAAGAAACAATTGGTTCCCAAGGTACTAATCGCAACTGTCATAAAAATTAATCGGTACTTGATGAATGTAACAAAAACCTTTTTAATTTCGTTTTACAATGAAAAGCAAAGAGATCTGTTTAGATAGAAGACGAGAGAGAGCATTGTGATAGAAGGAGAAGCGCGTGCTGCTCAAAATGTTATCGATCGAAAAAACAATCATACGCACTAATAAATGCCCCTGACAGAGAAGAATAAAATATCACCGTCGTTTTACAAAAAATACTAAAGTACTCAGAATAGAAAATTTAGTTACAATTTATTATCGGACGTTGCTATGAATTCTTTCCATCGACTTATATTTACGATCGTCGAAAACCATGATCGTTGAGTCTAATGCTCGATTGTTATGTCTATAATTTTTTTTTAAATAAATATAAACATTAAATTAATGTTAGTGACCGACCGAAGTTTCGGTTTCGGCCAGTTTCGGCCGAAAAACCTGGTTTCGGCCATAAATCGGCCGAATCTTCGGCCAAAAATCGGCCGAATCTTCGGCCAAGCCGAAACTAGCTTTTGTGTCTGATATCTCCGAGAAGGAAGTAGGACTACACGATTTTAGCTTGTAAGCTCGATCTCTTTCATGGCCTTTCACACCCTTGGATTTAATAGTGGGAAATATCTGTTATTTTAGTTAATTACACTTGTGTTGTATTTCGATAAAACATACATTCAAATGTTTCATACAAATACTTTCTCATTCAAATCAAAACAGAAACAAATATTTTAGTCAGTGACCTTGTTATAAAAGGGGGGCTCAAGTTGCATCAAATTATGGTAGTAGGTTTTGTTCTTCGTTCTTGTATAGAATAAGACTCAGATGCGAAAACCAATTTTTTGAACTTGGCCGGTGCTGCCCATCCCAGATCACCAAAACTTCAAAAAAACTGTTTTCCGTGTTAACAATGAAGAAGCATGTTTCCGAAAAAAAAACTCTATACATTTTTAAACTAGATATTATCCGCTTACATTTCGGACCAAAACTGACTAAACAGGCAAAAAGCTTCTGAGATACAGCTTTACGTATTCAATAGGCCGTCATTTTGTATTCCATCCGCTTTATTATGTCAAAGATTTACTTTATTATTTATTATTTAGATATGATAATATGAATTTTCATTATTTTTAGCCTGTTCTTTCAAGATTGTATCAACTTATAGGGCTGTACTAGTTAAGCGGTATGGTCAAACAACCCACTTGGAACCGCCGTACTAGGAAGTAGGGGCCGGGATTCGATCCTAAAACCTAATTAGTACACCTAGTTACCACTCCTCTATACCAAACCGACATATTATATGAATAATTGAGTTAAATTACTGTTATTTTATAAGCTTTCATTGATATTATTGCTAAACTAGACATATTTCACCCTTACGCGTATTATATAACGTAAGTTTCGGTTTCGGCCCGAAACCAGGTCTATAGCCGAAATTCGGTTTCGGTTTCGGTTTCGGCAAAAATTTTGGTTTCGGTCGACCCTAATTAATATAAACAAATTCAAACTAACCCTTGGAAAGTGTGGATTGTACGAGTAAATAGGGCCAATTTCGTTCTAGGTATACCACTCTATGAATTACTGACCTCACTTTCCAATGAGAACAACAACTATTATTGAAAAATAAAGTTTATTTTCCTCTCTTTGGTGCAACTAAGTATGCCATTTTAACAAAACAAAAAAAAATGTCAATTTTTTATTGAAAAAAAAAGAGCTTTTCTTAAACCACCACACAGAGTTTTTTTTTAAACAGAATGTCATAAATCACAAGGAACTGTTTCTCATTAAAAAAGAATAATAATATTATATCCTTCTTCAAACGCGGAAAAAAAAAAGTGAGTTATCATCTAAACCGATCTGCTGCATTGTTAAAAGTTCATTCAAAAGCGTATATATTAATTACTTAAAATATATTCCGAGCGAATTTTATTCAACCTTTAAAATTTAAATTCACTTTCCAGAAAAATTATGTTTTTTTAAACGACGTTGAAAAGAGTAATAGATGTAGAGAGTGCAAATTTAGCTTTCACATTACTATTCTTATATGTAATTAATTTAATTCATATCAAACTTATTACTGACACTGTTATTTGCGTCAATTGCTATTTAAATATAACCACCCTATAACACCATGAAAAATCTTATCTGAAGTACTTAAAGTAAGTATTCATTTAAATTAAGGAATTATTTTACTCAATACATATTACAATAAAATATATATTATAAATAAAATAAAGTGCATAGCAAACCGGAATATTATCAGTTCAGTACTTACGATTATTCAAGAATAATATTTGGGTGAAAGGTCAAGGAAGGAAATCATTTGACCGACATTACTCCCACCCACCAGTTTTTACTTTAATTAATTGTTTAGTTGAAGGGTCCCAATTAATAAAAGCTTTGTGTCCCCTAAGAAGGTCTTCCGAATCTAGAGTCGATCCTCAGACACAAAAGGTAGAAAAGTACTGTGCCTAGCCTCTCTACCTGGGACCGTGAGAATATTTTCCATTGATTCAATAATATTTGTCCTTAGGAGTAAATGTCAAAATGCAATTTTAATGTATTGTGTTAAGGTATTAGTGTACCCCCACTCCTTTAAATATAATAAAGTAAACTGTATATATTTAATTATTGTTTTATTGTTGCTGTAATGAATGTAGTTCTAATTTTGCTGAAAGGAGTTTAAAATAAAGCTTGTAAGATCTTAATGATTTTATACAGTATTCACACTTCGGTAGCAGCGAATATTAGGAAGAGATTCAAAACCATAAAACCTCCCGGCCCTGGGAAAATCCTATTCACCGAAAAGTTATTAAAACCTAAACTTAATTCCCAGCAAACAAAGCGACGATGGAACCATGGAAGCAATAAAATTATAATATCTCAAGCAAGATAAATGACTTTCGAAAACATCTTCGGAGTTCTAAACTTTTCTCTACTGATGGTTCAACTTTCCCTTCCACTACCACCGCCGCCACCATCTTGCCAAAAACATTACTTTTGAATGAACTACAAGCTGTTCATCTAACCATTATATTTACGATATAATGATACTTAATGAAGTTTTCTTCTGTCCACCTGAATTAGAAAGGTTTACTGTTGTATTAAGGTGAGCGGGCTTATCAGTGGAAAAATAAATTCCAGCTTCTATAGTACGTAGTTTCAATATAGAAGGAAAAAAAAAAGTGGGTTTCAAAAAAGATCACTAAGCCCCTTCAACCAAAAGCTTTTATTCCAAGCTTAACTTCATTAACAACTTTTTTCCATCAACACCTTTTTTGTGTCTTCAACTTCCGCTCTGTGTTAGAGGATTCTGCATCAAGTCTATCGGTTTCGGTTCGAATCTCAGTCAGGTGGATTAAAATATTTTTTATGGTTGAAAGACAAATGAGTCTCGAAACGAACTGGATAGAATTGTTTTGTTGTAGAACTAAATTGTTATATGCCCTTTTATTCTTGGAATATCTGGTAAGTGGTAAAGAAAATAAAAAAAAACGGAATATGTTTTATATCAAATATAAACAAACGATATAATCTTATGATATATTTGCATGTTAATATGTGGTTACCTAGTTAGCACATGTAAAGGAGCCTTATCCAGAAGTGGATGAGATAGTTGTTTTGATATGCAGGCGTCAAACCTGAAGGTTATCAATGGCTTTTCTATTGTTACTTTAATCATTTTTACTTACTTCCTGGTGACACATAGAAATAATAATAAGAATGATAGATAATCCATTAAAAATAAAATAATTAATAAAAATATAATAGAAATGAGAAATGTGGACGGCTTTCCTAAAGTCATCAGTTAGAAGTACATCCTGAGTCGCAGTACATTTAAGTATTCCTTGTAGATTAAAGCTAGAACTTCTAAATCCTAATTGGCAAAACACACACTACATATTTATATCTATCCATTTACATTTAACGTTGAGTATCAAAAATATGGATGCTGTTGATGTATTTCATTTTGGCTCATCAAATAACAATAAATGTTAAATCAAATGGTGATTGAATTTAAGCAAAAGTTTCTTGTATTCAACTGGCAGTGTATATATATATATATATATATATATATATACAAAAAATACGAATAGTTGCGTTGTATATAATTCCAAGGCGGTGTATCTTTGTAATTATTTTTAGACTTATCAGTTTTAGTCCATTATAGTAAATTTCATTCTTTCAGAAAACCACATTTTCTCTTTCCATTGATATGTTTGATCTTAATCAATTGAAATGTGTGATAGCTTCGGAATTGAAATTCTCTTGAGAGAAAAACAAAAAGGTTTGTAAAACAGGTTATGTCCTGCAAATCCACAATATTGCGAAGGCAGCTTGAGATCCATCTCCTCCTGCTATGGCATTTGTATTCGAACTGTGGTTGGTGCCCTGCTCCCAAATGTGCCGTTCTTCACCCTCCCAGATGACGGCCTAGTCCGGACTTTACGAGTGTGCTTTATGACCTAAGTACCCATGGGAGACATGGAGCATACTTCAGTCAAGGAAAACTTATCCGCTACTGTAAAGACAACTCAGCATCTATCCGGAAACTAGTATGTTCCTTTGAATAAATTAAAGTTACAAGAAGATAAACTAGCGTGATTTAATGCCTAGTGTTAGATATATCTTTAAATAATCTTAAGCATAGTATTCTTAGAGTATAAAAAAGAAGGCCATTAATTAATTATCTGTTCCACTGAAAAAGCAATCTTTCTGTTTAGTATTTCTCTCAATTAACTATATAAAAGCTGCATACCACAGGTCCTTTATAGTTACTATAGATTTAGGAACTTCATCTCATAAATACTATTATTTTATGAAATCTCTTCATAACGTGATGGAGTAGACTAAACAAAAACGCCAGATGTGTTTGCTTAGCAAGGTAGTCCAGAACAAACACTTCTACTTAAACGCTGTTTCTGTTTGCCCATACAACGAAGTATGATGAGTAATTGTAGTATGATATGATGAGTAAAACGCGCAATGTAAAGTTTTTTAAAAATTTTCATTATAGCCTAAGAGCTGTGTCTATAAACTTCCATGGCTTCTCAAAACTATTTTTTTTTTCTATGGATAATGTTAGCTCTATTAATCGAGTTGTAAAAATAAAAATTTATGATGAATTGATTTTAGGAGATGGTAAAATGAACTGTAGCCAGCTTGTAAGTGCTGAAGAAGAAAGAACTGAGAACTTGTACACCATGTCCAGTGAACGCCATGTCCAATGAATGTCTTGCGTTTGTACATAGTCAAAGATAAAAATAAAAAGTATTTTATTAGTTCTTTATTGATTGAATGCGTAGAGAAGCACGTAATGCTAAAAATATTCAAAGTTTTTTATTTTTATTTAACATATGGTACTATTTAATCCTTAATAATTATATTTCAGTTTAAAACTTTAGTCCCTTAATAGATTTCTGAACGAAATATAAGGTTCTATATGAAATATAAGGTGTTTTTTGCTAGAATAATAATCGATAATTTTCGACGGTTTCTTGAAAGACATTACATTCGAAAACTTATTTCAATTTTCTAAGAACCTTAAATACCACTTCTGTCGATTCCCATTCACGATATACTTATTTACGAAATTAGTACCATTAAAAAAATAATAATGATAATGAATTGAAAATGAAAACTTTTAAGTTTTTCAATACTTATAACATTCTATACCTTATGGGGATGAACAAACAAAAATAAATAAATGAACGTAAATCTATTTTATGTGAATTTTCTAAATTTCGTTTACACAATTATCAAAACAAGTCAGTTTCTAGTCAAAGTAGGTTAGTAAGTGAAGGTTGTGTGCTTAGATTTTTTTTACAAGAATAGTTTATAAAAGTTGATCTTCCAATAATTTATAAGTAGTTATTACAACATTAGTTTATAACCAGCTTTTTAATAAATTATATATATTTCGGTATAGGGTGGTCAGAAACCTATGCGTGCATTTAGTTATTTCTGCTTAACAGATGGTCATCATTGTGATTCATTGTCTATCGCTAAGTAAGTTCGAGGTGCCTTAACAAATATAGTGTACTTTAATAGTATTTTTTGGATGTCTATTGAGGAAAAATATTAACATTCTCGAAGACAAGATATATAGTTTCTCTAATCCATGAAATTAGAGAACCAGAAGACACTTATTAGGAATGCTATCTTATTAGGCGAAGCCTACAAAGTAGCAGCAAACTGGAAAATCCGTTTTCCTGAGGAGCTTAATGGAGAAATTGGATTTGAGCAGAGTAGTTTCCAGGGGAACATGCCGCCACTGTATAGTTCTAATCTGATCTGGAGTGGGTGCATATAGATGCCGAGAAAAGTAGCTTGTCTGCATTCTGTCTCAGGGCTTCCCATTCAGTTGGAAAGCATCTCCCCGATGAAAGTTTACTGGAAAATGCTAATCCTATTCTTTGATCTCAGATAGAATTATTTAAAGAAAAAGTATTTATTAGAAAATTTATTTTATAAATCTGAATCAGTTGGGAATTTTTAGTCCTTATGGAGGAATAGATTTTCTTTTTTATAAACATGAATCTGCAATTGCAAAGTGCCGAAGACCAGTAAATCGCAAAATAAATAAAATGCTAGGATTTTTTTCAAATGCATAATTAATTGCGGGTTTATCAGCATTTAAATAAAGTTTATGGATGCGATCGAGGATGGATAATGAAGATCTCTTCTGGATTTTTATTACTACTTTTTTGTAGTGTAAATTTGTTTCAATATTGAAATGGTAAAAAATTAATTTATATATGTATGTGTGGGCATTTATTTATATGGTGTAAATGCATGAATTTATGTGAGTGTGTGTGTATTTTAACATTCCTAAATTAAAGGTTCCTAATAATTTTGATTTATTTTTTGTCTATTTATTTTTATTGTTTATTTAGCACTCATATCTAACTGTTATTTTCGATCTTCAGCAAAGATCATCTTAGTTTTGGATTGCCTATAACTAACTAAATAAGTATTTAATAGAAGAAAATTATATTTTATATATATTGCAAATGTTTTTTTTTAAATAAGATAGGGGAGAGCGGGGTTGGTTGGCATAGGGGGTAGGTTGGCCTTTGGCTTCCGTCACACCTGTCAAGGCGCCACCATCGTACCATGTGATGAGACTCGCTCGAACTTGGGAGTCTTGTCCTGAGGTTTCAGTCCGATGCTAACAGTGTAGAGAAGAGTTTGCTTCATTGATTGATTTTACAACATGTAAGTACATTTTTACATTTTCAGTAAATTTGGTTTTAAAGCATGGCAAAGCATTTGACTCCAAATCAACAAAGCCCCAAACTCCTTTGAAAAACCTAACCTTTCAATTAACCAGGTTCTTGTTTGGTTCTTCTCCCCTGTCCTGGCAGCCATCTTTCATATGATCCTGTGGGGTTAGTTGGCTCACTTCAACTGGGGTTTGTTTGCGCGATGGCGGATATGTTGATGTGAACAACGTGGGCTAGACAACCAGGAATCGTGATTGCAATTGATGATACAGATGTAATAGGCTGAACAATGGAAAAAAAAAAGAAGCACGAGTTTTGATCATGGCCAAAAAAGAAAAATGAAATATGAAACCGATGTTGTTAAAAGAATTCCGCTACCGAAACTGATCTGTGATGCCAAAAAAACATCCTTTATTGATTTTTGAGGAGTGGTAAGTATTTAAATATTAATCTTAATATTAAAGATTAATAGTAATCGTTCATATTTTTAAGCGGAAATAATTTTCTCGGCAATTAATGACTTGAATAATTTGTTTGGTAATAGAAATTTTCATTACCTACTATTAAATTGAAACTTATAGAATCACATGCCACGAAGTATTATATTTTGCATTGTCATACAGTCACAGAAAGAACACACACAAAAAACCTCCTACTTTATAGTTATAGTTTTAACTTGTGAGAATGCGTAAAATATATATATTTCTTTGTTGCTCAAAATATTTAAAGCAGTGTTTTGGGGGGAACTACAGGTGGTTCAAGTTAACTTTTAATAATTATAATTTAGTTTACAAATTTAAGTTCCATATAATATTTTCGAATAAAATACTACAGTAATAGTTGTTAGTTTAATGAAATTTTTAAGTTAGATACAAAAAGTATTTGATACATTGTTTTGCACACGCGATCCAGCAATTCCAAGGGTCGGTGTAATGTTAATGTAAACGAAGCGCCAAACGCCATATTTTGAGAATACTAAAGTTAAATTGTGAGAAATAGGTTTGTGTTCACTTCTATCGCTTTTGAAGTACAATATATTTCACTTTGTCTTTTACATTATTCGAATATTAAAAAGCATGATTAACAATAGGTTATATAAAAAAAAATTAAAAAGTTATTAAATTGGTCTGGCGCTTAGTTCACTATGGTTTTACACCGTCCAAGTAATAAAACATGAATAATAATAATAAAATTAATTATTTGGTTCTAATTATTTTGAGTAAATATTTCCATGAAATGGGAAATCTCTTAGTTCTTCTTTCAAATTCCCTGTAGAAACACTGAACGCCTAAAACATATTCTAGGCATCTGCTAGACCACCTCAGCAGTTATTAGTGATGTAGGCTGTTATGCTATTTTTGAAGGAGTTAAAAAATTAGATGGTTATGTCAACTCCAGTGGGACATCTGAAGTTTAAGTACCAAATAAGGTTCTAATCGCTGAATGTGTAGAGTTTTCGTAAAACATTTAAATGTGTAAAAAAAATAAAATGACAAACTCTAAAGTCATCACAGTTTGACCCTTGCGTTCTATTTCTAGCTTACAATTCTTTTTAAGCATAACACGGAAAATTAAATCTTTCGAGATCCTGATCCTTTAAAGGTTGACCTCGGCAAGTTTAGGAACATTAATCGATGAACCGTAAGGAATGCAAACTAAGAATACCAACGTTAATTAACCGCCTAATGGCGAAGTTCAAACAGATGTTTCAGCTCGATTGCTTAGGCTCGAACTCCACTTATTTGTTAACCCTAAATAACCATATAAAAATAATTTAAATTTTATCATAGCATTAGTTGGACTGAAAGTTTCTTTAATTTAAATATTCCATATTGGCCTATTTAAGGTTCAAACACACTATACTGATAACAGATGACCTCGCGTCCCGTGAAGACGCTGAGGAGCTTTGCTGATATGGCCTAGGTAACCAAAATATTTAAATTAGAACAACAAACATTCAAGACATGATTCGAGAAGGTGTCTATAAATAAAATGCAAACGTCAGATAAGGAAAATTAAAAATTCCTCATGACAAAAGACTTGTCCAACGAGGTACAAAGAAAAGGGTTGGATAGAGGCCTTGATAAGAGCAGGCGTTGCTGATAGGATTAGCTCCTCCAGACCAAGTTCTTTGTTTTGTCTCGGCAAAGTAATCAGGTTAGGCTTCCTCTTGATTTGCACTTCGTCCCGGTAAGCCTCCTGCCAAATATTGACTCCGGCCAATTGTTTAACTTCTTCAGTCCCTTTGTGTCGCATTTGCTTCTAATTTTATCCAGAGATCTTTACCGATCATTAAAATAAAAATAAATAAGCTGTTATTTGTCATATTTAGAGTAAGTCATTTGTTTTATTTTATTAGAACGCAAGACGCATTATAAACATCTCATTATTTATTAACAATGAAATAATAAAAAAAACCGTACAGAAACATTTGTTAGTTACACCGGTAAATGGTCAGTGAATCAAATATTAATAAGTCGTTACTATCACTGCAGTTACTGAAAATTAACATAAAAATATAATACTATAATATATGGAGAAACACAAGGCACTCATTTAAAATAGATTTCTTATGGAAAATATATTTTTGCTTACATAGGAGTAAAAAGGTAATGATTACATATCAGCGGTATGCTTATTTTTTATTTAATTTCAATAATTTGACCTAATGAACTATTTTATAAATAATTTATTTTTTTCTGTTGTATGCTAAATAAGATTCTGTATTCAGATAACTATATAGAATTCATCGGCTGTCTAATAACGTATACCTTTTAGTGAATACTCATTGGAGGTCAATCCTTCCATTTCAATGGCGACTCGGTGAATGATATCTCTCAGTAAGAGTATTTTACAAAACATATTTTGTGTTGAGAAAGTAACATTGGAATCCATTCTGATAGCAACCAATTTTAACGGAACATGAAAAAGGCGTTTAGAAAAAAATGAAACCATTTTGGGCTATTCGGCGAAACCGGTATTCTATATCTAATTTATTCACTGAAAAAATCACTTTTATATTATACATGCAAAAGATTTTACAGGGGAACGGATGTAATGACAATGTATTCTACTTAAATATACCTTGTAATAATTAAATAGTAATAACCAGATTTTTTTCCCGCCTTAAAGTAGGATTTTTATATAACCAAGGTATTAAAATTACATCTATAATTGATCTGTAGTATTTTTTTTTTTTTTTTTGGCATCCTTACTCCCATATGTGGCATACAGGGGGTTACTCTACAGGTGTATGAAACATATTCTAACCTTTGTGGATAGATCGACATTTATTACGAGGGGCCTCCATGAAATGTCCCAGGGCGAATTCGAACCGCGCCTTTTGGCTCGAGCAAACTAAAGCGGGTCGCGCTGCAACACGCTCGACTATCCCGGCCCTCATCTGTCGACACTTATAGATTTTTATATCAGATCGCTAATGCCGTTTTCTTATCCGGTTCTGCTTCGCCACGCTTAACGCCCTTTCTGAGCAATCTAATCTCATCTCCAAGTATCTCCTGTAGGTACTCAACACTCACTGCTACCTACTCATCATCCCGACTCCACCAGCCTCTTCACCACACTCAATTACTCATATGGTTGCTCTACGAGAAATAAATGCCAGTTTTCTACCATGGAGTTATCCTATAAAAATTACCTTCAATGCTACATTCTTTGAGCTTACAATATTTATTAATCAAAATTGATTAAATAGGTATTTCTGAAATAGTATTAATCATTATGATCTTTCACTAACTTTATTACCATCTATAAAAAAAAAGTAAAAAAAAAAAAAAGCCCCAATGAGGGTGTGTCCTTTTTAATAATCTTAATATTTATTTAATATCTCATACTCAGATTTTCAGAATGTCACTCGGCTACAGAGATAAAGAAATAACGATCATGTATAACATTTTTAAAAAAAAAATTATTAACTCGCTATATAATTAATTTCGGAGTTCTAATTTATTCACTTTAATCTGCCTCAAAACAGAACATAATTATACATTTCCGATTCCAGGATTATAAACGTTACAGGCCTTTTCATCTAGTCAAGGAACTTTCTCAAACAAGGCGAAGGTTTAAATTTAATTAAAAACAAACACAGAAAAGGCTAGAGTCATATGTGAGACTAAATGCGAAATACTAATACGATACTTTCACCAATGTTATGCATTGTTTTCATTTGTTAAATGTAATTTATTTTTATAAATAGGAAATAGACAACCTGAAATCCGTTGAAGTTTTGATAATATACAATCAAAAGTTCAGAAGTATTTCATGGTCCTCCGGGCTGGATAAATCGAAATTGATAAGTTAGAGTCCATAATTTTTTATTCTGTTCTCAAATTCAAAAAAAAAATTTCTATATAGAAAATCAAGAAATAACAGAAAAAAGAAGTTTAAAAGGTATAATTATCGTATTTTTCAAAATCATTGATACTTTAAATGAGGAAATCAACTGAAAGAAATTATAATTAGAATCAAGAACGAATGAGCTTACAAAAGTTATAGAAAAATTGACCGAGGTTTGAAGAATTTAGAATTTGAAATTGACCAAGGTGAAATTAATGAACTATTATCAGAAGTTGTTGAGGATGATTAATGAGAGGAATTTGAGACAAAATACTGTAACACTTACATGGGTTTGAAGAAGAAAGAAGAAGAAAATAATAATTAACAATCAATAAAAATAATGTCAGACAAAAAAATGAAAACTCAAATTATTAACAACGTTGCAAAAAGTAACAACTTGTAACTATACATTGACACACAGGCAGCCATATGCTTCGATCTTTCGAGCCAGACTTAGGGCCGTATTTATGAACGTTCCTTAGAAAGCAGTTTAGGTAACCTTAACTGGTTCCTATGTTAAGTTAACCTTTAAGCATAAGTGTTCCTTAAGATAATTCTCATTTTATGAACCTTCCTTAACAATTCCTTTCCTTAACTAAGTATGCATTTATTGAGGTGCAAATTTAAGGCCACCTTATCTAAACAACCAATCAGAGAAGTTGATAAGAGTACTCCGCCGCTAGTTGTAACCTCCCTTACCTGACGTCAGTGTTAACTTCACTCTTGTTTACTGTGTTGTTTCGAGTGTTTTAAGTAGTTAATGTGGCACATTATAGTTGGAGTAGAAATCACTTTGAGTTGAATAGTGTGCAAACATTGTTAGTGTAAAAGAACAAACAAATGTATACAATGTTTCATCCAACCGATTTCAAAACAACTTAATGGATGCTTCAGGATAACAATCAAAAATATCTTTATTATAAGATGAAGATGCAAATGAGAGTGAAAAAGTGTGATAAAACAATGTTAGGTAGTGTTAGTCTCAAACTTTATTTCTCTTGAGGTTAGCTTGGGGGATGAGAGACTGCAATATTCTTCTAATTGAGATGTTTGTGATATCCTATTGTATATTTATTATATATTTCTTAATATTCTTCCAAATATTCTTGGATGGTTTAGTGCCAACCTTCTTCATGAGAAGGAGTTGTAAATGTTTGATATGTGTAAATTAGTAACCAACTTATTTTAAAAAAGATGTGTGTTGGAAATGTGAAATATTAAAGCTTCAGTTTCCTTATTAAGTAAGGTGAAATTTATTTTCAACAACTTCATATTCTTACATGAATTATTAAAAACTGATTTTTTACTTCAGAATGTTATTACTTTTGTATTAGCATATTAATTATTGAAAAATCTTAGTAGATGCACATGTGTTTTGTCATTTTATACAGAATTGGTTTATTAGTGTGTATTATGATTCTGTTATTTATTTTTGATTTTTGTATAATAATAAATAAAAGTTGTCTATCAATTTATTTCTGTTCTTTTTAAATTTCTCTTACCACTCCTCCAAAAACTTGTTATACCAAACTTATCTAATTTCAACAAATTCCATGAAAGCCTTTTATGTAAAATAGGCATAGATAAATAAATAAACTTTAAAAATTTTAAATTGGTACTTTATTCATTGCTCGTCATGTTTGATGAGCATTAAGTATTCTTTAATACCAGGTAAGTTTTATCACCATTAAAATGTTCTGAGGGGGCTTCAATGGGGAAGGGGACTTTTTTGTTTTCTTATATAGTGCCTTTGTTTTTTTTTATTCAGAGAAATTAAATGTCACCCTTATGTCCAACAATAATAAATGGCTTAATATGAAAAAATCGAGTAGACGTATGTATACAGGAGAAAAAAAGAAAAATATTCCAACAACTCATAAAACACGTTGACCCCACGCATCGAACATGATTATATTCATTTAAATCTTTTAAAATTTTCTCAAATTGGATTCAGTCTATATTTCATAACAAGATTTTGTTTTGTCAACGAGACAACAAGAATCAATGTCAAAGATAGTGAAACTATCTTTACTAACAATAATTAAGATTATATTGCTCATTACAGTACTACTTGCAGAAGAAAAAAATGAATTCACTTAATATTCATTCAGATTTTTATATCAGCAACTAATCAAATATTTACAATTAAAGCTATAATACTGGCTACTGAAACATAATTAATGTTAGAAGTGTAGAAATGGAAAAGATTCAAAAGCATCTGCATCAAAATGTTTGTGATTAAAGTTGTACACTTAAGTAATACTATCAATATACTAAATAAGTATGCATTAATTGAAAATAATACATCTTTTGTTTTGATTTTGCTTTTATGAAGAAATTATCTGTCTCTCATAGTGCCTAGTAAGAATGGCTACATATGAAAACATTTGATAAATATATAAAGGAGAAAAAAAGAAAACTATTTCACCAAGATTAAAATTTTTATTTCCCTAAAAAAGTGCAATAATATTTCACCGCCTTTGTTGTTTATACCTCATATAAATAAAGTAAAAATTCCAAAAAGTCGTTTTGTTCTTAATAAACGGTTCTATTTAATAAATATTTAAGTCCTGATATTTGTTTTCTGTTTTTATTTCTATTATTAAAAAGTTAAGGAGAAGCTAAAGGTACCTGATCACCTACCTTAGCACTAAGAAAGGAAAACAGATCAAATTTATAGGAACACCTTAGGATCTAAGTCTTCCTTAAGATAGGAAAGCGTAAAGGAACGTTTATGAAATGAAAATTTGTTAAGGTTAGCTAAAGGTGTGCATTTTAAGGAAGCCTTTAGTAAGGCGTTCCTTAGGATCGTTCATAAATACGGCCCAAAGGTTCAGTCCATTGTTTCTTCTATTTAGTCTAGAAGTTTTTCGAAAAGCGTAGCAATGTAACTGTTCCAACAAAAAGTATAGAACTCTTTATATGGATTATCTTTATCTTATTCGGCAGAAAAATCATTTCCACTGTTGTCCTAACCGATCCCTTAATTGCGAAAACGATATATGTACTTTGTAAGATGAAGTGAGGCGTGTTTCTGTAATCAAGGGAGAACCGGGACTGGATGAGTTAGTTTAGTACATTAAATATTTGAGGAGTGATGTTATCAGTCAGGTTTGCGTGTTTATCGACGCCCCGCTTCGTTGATGACTTGCTTACTTTATGATGATGTATTTTATCATATGGGGGGAGGTTCTGCTGCTGTAGTCCAGTCACCAATTCTCTTTGAATAGGTTGAGGTTGTCGTTGATATCTACACGACCTATGGTTAATCACCTCTAACACCTTCAGGTCCCACCCATTAGCGGAGCAAGTGTGTGAGGCATTAGAAGCTGTTGATTTCGTAATTTTTAAGAGTTCTGAACTATTATAGTTTCCGGAATTCCTTAGAGTTTGCTGAGTGATATCCGTGGAATTTGCAAACCTAACATGTCTATTTCATGACTTCGACATGTTGCATTTTAATGTTTTTGACCTCAACATAAACAACTGGGAGTATGAATGCAGTGAGTCTTAGCGTGACCATAGTTTCGCTCCTATTGCATTGAGGTATATCATTCTTCTTCCTCCTTCTTTCTCCAATAGTCACCCGGCTATAACATATAGTTCTTATACTAAAGATGTTTTCATGTTGATGGTTGTTGAGAGGTATCTACAAAAAAACATTAGTAGAGGCTCTTTATATTTCGACATGGCATTAGTGACATTTACTCAGATTCATACTCTTTGAGTGCCTCAATAATTACTGATTTTGGTGTCAGATGTGATTATGTTGTAGTGCAAGGTTTTATTCACAACTAGTGGGCATCTGTTATCCATTTGCTGATATGTGTGAATGTCAATATCTTGTATTCTTAGAGAATTGACAATTTGACGATAAGAGGACTGTCTATTGTAATTTAAATGCTGAGGAACCACATACATTTTGCAGTAGCCCGACCGATGCTTTACATTTCAACATCATTTAAACATTTTAATTATTGTTATTTACCTGTTTAGCATTATGTTCCGATGGCGCTTCTTCATTATAAGATAACAGGTGATACTTATTATGGGTTGATATAATAGAAACTGAGGGCTCTCTTGCTGTCGCGGATCCCTTTCAACTTCAGATTGTCTCTCGCGGCCGGTTCTTTTTTCCAGATACCTGGTTCTTTCTGTGAATTGTCTGCAACGGAACCTTTTGCTTCGATAAAAGTAGTTTTGTCTTAGTAAACGGTCATATTTCAATTTCACTTAATACAATTAGACAATAATCAGTTCTTCCGGTAAGTATGTTCTTTTGTAACCAAAATAAACCAAATTACCGTTATTAAATCATGATAAACTTTTAGAAACTACTTTTAAAAATATAACCTTTTTAACAATGTTTATCACTATAAAATCATCATATTGTATTCATTAACCAATATTTCTAAATAATATTACAACTAATGTTTTTTCTTTATCAGACGAATATAGTGTATACCTCAAAGAAAATATAAAACCGCGCCAGCGAAAGCCTTAACATCATCGATATGAGATTGAGGTTAGTGGGATGGACAATTGATTTCAACAATAGCGGTGATAAGGCGGGCGATAGTGTGCTTGACAGTTAGTTATAGGCCGGAAACGTCAACTCTTATCAGGGGGAGGGGGAGCCAAAATTGAAAAGGGCGAATAAAGTGGCAGTGGCACAAGGATCCTAGTCCCTAGGCGTCTCACAACCTTGGAAGAAAGGATTCATACTTGTGCATAGATATTTATAAATTAATATTGTGCTTAAAAAAAAAAAACAGGTGTCCAGTCTACACGAGTAATACATTTCCGTATGGATATTCCTATGTTCCTATATTCCTAAGAATGAATATATTAAAAATAATTTTACACTTGGATAAATGTCCACTCACAATCATTTCAATATTGCATTATAAGCTAGATATAGGGTAAACCAGACAGTTATTGACACCCCAAACTTTAACTTGTAGAAATAAGTAAACAAGCTCTAATTTTATTTTAAGATATACATGAATCTAATGTTTGAAGGGTCCTCTAAGTCATCTATAGGGGAAATGTTAAGCAAACTATTCGCATGGAAGATTTTACAATTAATACCTTCATGAATTCAGTTGGTAGCCTTTCAATGGCTACAATCTTCTGATTTCCGTAAGGATTCTCATCCAATAGTTTTGTTCCTATTCTCTTCCTAAATTTTTTTCAATAATGGTAAGTATTTTATTTTATTTGCTAATCTATAATTGAAGTGTCTGGAGTAATTTTAAATTAAAATAATCAATTTAAATATTATTATTCAGGGGTGACAATAACTGGTCATTTTTTTTCAATGTATTCTATTATTGACACCCCATGTCAATAACTAAATTTTGATTTTTTTTTTAAATATTGAGGACTGTTTTAATTTTGATAGTTTAATTTTCCTGATAAATCTGTTATGTTTTTTAAAATGTAATTCTAGCGTAACTAGTTATTGACATGGGGTGTCAATTACTAGTTTTTGGGTTCAATGGCTAGTTATTGACACTGTTCTTATTGTTGCAAGTTATTGTCTGTTCTTACTAGTAAATTTCTTTTTTTGTGTGTGTGTATGTACCAACGCTTGTGTTTCTGAAGCCAATGTTAGGAAGTAGTTCAAGAACGTCCAACACATATTAGAAGATGAGGATTAATTTATAAATGCTTCATCCTGAAAGCATTTTCATCCTACAATAAGGATTATGCAATAAGGTCTACCACAAAAAGTGTTTAAAAGGATATGACCATTTCCCTGAAAGTGACGAGTCTGATGAATTTGTTTGTCCTGCGTGTTACATCGTGGAGTTTGATCCATATATAAATGAAGATGAAGATATGAATGAGGATGTAAATTAATTATTTTATTTTACGTTATATATACCTACCGAAATTTATAATATATTTGTTTGTGTTAAAGTAGTTTCATTTATAATGTTAAATAAAGAGGTTGAATATTTTAATTGCTTTTTATATTGCATTAAAGTTTAATATGTGTAAGTGGTCTTATTTCTTTATAATGTTATTTAATAAAACTTAAAGGAACAGGGGGTGTCAATAACTGTGGTGCCAATAACCCATCCACAGGGTGTCAATAACTAGTTTTTGAACTTTTTTCCATAAATATTGCCATATGGTAAAACTATTAAACTTTTGACCCAAAAAAAACATCTTGAGTCTTTATAAGGATAAATAAAGAGGAGATATAAGAATTTTCAATTTGATCCCTACACTAAAAGTATTTTTTTTTAATTTCACCACAGAAATTCAGTCTTAAGGGTGTCAATAACTGTCCGGTTTACCCTATATGGCTAACTATATAGAGGGAATTTTAGTTTATTTTTCCTTTTCTAAGGATCTCCAGAAAGTAATGAGATTTTAGGGCTCTAAGGACCTGGAAAAGGAAGACTCCAAGAAGATATTGTTGTAGGTGAGTAGAATAAAGCCTCTTGAACTCGGTGTAACAACATGAGAGTACCTGGGATGTCCCTAGATAAATCTTAAATAACAATTCATAAGCTTTTTCAGTCTCATCTCTTGCGCAGTAGTGCAGAGTTACGGACCCTTTGAAATTATTTCAGGATAGCTTTGGATTTTCGAGTGATGAGAGAAATATGGTCGTTCCAGGAGAGGTACTGATCACAGATAATACTTATCTTGATTTTTTACGGTAGAGTGAAAATGGACATAAGCCATCAGATTTGACTCTACGTGTTTTCTTTTACATATATATAAATGTGTCTGTACGATTGAAAATTTATGTTTTAAGAATTTTAAAAATTTAAGATGGCATATTGGAAAAGTAACCATATTGTTTTATACAAAAAAATATCGACATTTCCTCTTTTTAAAGAGGTAAATTCAATTCTGGGAATTAAGCAAAAATAACAGTTAACGAACAAAAAATTCAATCAAACTTTTTTAATTTTTTTTTTTGGAATGATAAAGAGAAATTTTTAAACTAAAAATATCGCTTGACTCAACTGATGGAAGCAATCAATTCAAGACAAAGACAGTTGACATAAAGGTTAATTGCTTTTTCGATGACCACTTCAGCTTTTTCAATTCCCCGCTCTTGGCCTATCAAGTATTAACAATTAATTTTTCGACAGGGCTCACTGTTTTGAGGAATCAATATAAAAGTTCATCATTCTTATCACATTTATTTGCCATCCTTCTTTGTGTGAGAACACCTAGGTGCGTCCGCGTGATTTCCCTAGGCTTCCTACTTACTTTCTAAGGTTCAATTAATTGTTAGAATACAACTTATTGATATTTAAAAGTTGAAATTAGTATTTATATAATGCTTAAAAAATTCAGTAAATGAATAAGACTTTATTTAACCTTCAGTTTTTAAATAATTAGATGTTTTAAAAAAAAGTGGCATAAAATCTTATACATTTTTATCGAGCCGTCAAAATGTTACGACGATTTTTGTTCAAACAACAATACTTTGTTCGTTAGATTATCTTTGTATCTATGCATTGTACGAGAAACCTCGTACAATGCATAGATACAATAGAAGAAGTGCTTGATTTTACATGTAGAATAAGTAGGAACCTACTTTTTAAAAAATGTAGGCGTTTTATTTCAGAAAAACATGTTTTATTTTTGGGAAAAAATATGATCAATCTGTTTTTGAAAAGGTTGTGGGATTTGAAAAATATTGGACTGTAATAAAAGACGGATTTAGATCTAAATTTATATTTTGATCTAGATTAAGAAGATTTATAAACTTAAAGGAGATAGAAAACTTTGTATAGTGATTGAGTGATTTTGTTTCAGGGTGACCACAAAGTTATGGAAACAATTGTATATTTCGAGGTTTCTGGCTACCCTGTTTTCTAAGGCGGGGGGGGGGGGGGGGGGGGAGTTCCAGGAAATGCATATATGAAATTAGTCTATGAAATATTTACCGTATTTTTATTTCTACTGGTTCCAGAATAAAACTATGTATTATATAATTAATAAGTATTAACGTAGGAATAAGTAAAAACCAATCTTAAGAAAAATACGGTATAGAGGTGAATGGAAATATAAAACATCTATGTTTACTGACGTTTAATTTTTAATTATAACTAAGTATTTAAATTGTTATTATCCTCTTTTCAATAAATCCTATAATTATATTTTAATAACATAAAAGAATGCTGGCGAATGGGGATCTATATATACTCATCTACTTTACCAATCCATTGCCACTCCATATTGTAACAGTACTACCTTTTTCCGCTTGATCATCTATCCCAGACCTACTTCATTTCCTAACTTAAGTTTCGTAAGACAACAAATCGGTTCCGACTTTTCAGACAGGACTTGGTTTTTGGACTCAGTGGGCACCTAATCGTGTATATCCGTTGAAAACGGAAATCAAGATTTTTATAATGGCAATACTTTCCCTTGCAGTATACTATATTCCATATGTAGGTAAGTGAAAGTAAAAAAAAAAAAAAAAAAAAAAAAAAAAAGCGGTCTTAGACTGAGAAAGGCTGAATATTTGTAGCAATGTTACAACCTAGTTGGAAAAATAGTTGTTAATATTTTAAACAGATATCCGGACGTACAGCCTGAGAAGGTCAAACACAGGGTGCTCCAGTTAAGTACGGTAAAAAAAATATTAAGAAACTCATAAAATCCTCTATTAATCAAACTAAACATTTTGAACTTTTGGAATCGGATGTGTGCATAAGGTTATTTTTATGTGTAATTTATCTGGAACAACCTGAATATTTATATACTTCATCTGATACTGGTGAATGTATTTATACTGGTCAAGGTGAATCCTTTTACATTACTGTATTTTAAATGGGTTTTTTGTTTAATATTTGAGGTGTCAGGACATTCGCAGACCTGAAATAAATTACGGTGGCGAATAGCACAACTCCTTCTTAGGACAAGAGCTAAGCCGCATTGAGGAGAGCATTGTGACCACTAATGCTCCGACCATTGTGCCTCTTATCGTTCTTAGTCTAGTTGTGATGTAGCCTCAGTAGCGCTGAATCCTGGGATTAACCATTCCAAGATAGGCACCATTTCCACTGAAGAGCATTCCTTCCCTGTAATTGCCAGCTGTTTCCATGACTTGGCCATAGTCAGGACTACGGTCCATCTCTAATGATGCTCAAGTATTTCGATGCATTTCAGTTCAGAAGAGGGTCGGGTGTAAAACATGTTTTAGACACTTGTTTTAAAAGATTTAGGCCACCATTTTCTCAATAATCTAAGATTTTATTGAATATTTGAATAGCCCTCCTTCCTGGGAGGACAATACGTGAATTTCTATACAGGGTTACATTTAATTTATTTTTGTTATTGACAGTTCTTTTATTAAAAGAATGAAGATGTTTAATGAGGTAAACGAGGAAAACTGAGGACTATATTCCATTAATGAAATATGATTATTTTAATAATATCCGTTGGTTGCAATATAAATTAAGTTAAAATCTACGTTCCTATTCTCTTTCCTAAACGTGTTGGAGGTTCCAGAAACTTCATGATTAAATATTTATTTACAAAATATAGGTTAGTTAATAAAATGTAGCTATTTGCTGAAATGTGCCAATAAAGTGAAAAAAATATATAAAATGTACATTACTTGAAAAATAAAACATTTTTAATCAAGGTAGTAAACATTTCTATCATTTAATATATTTGCAGTTTCCATATAAAAAAAATCTACAACTACACCGTTGATATTGGGATCGACCCCCACTACACTTTTTATGCATGCTGAATATAATTAAACTTGCGCTGTATTTATATAGATACTGAAATCGGGATCTTCCAGAACTGATTTCAAAACTTAAAATATTTTCCTTTATATTTCTCAATTGTTTAATATGTTACATAATTCTGGTCGTAGTTTAACAATGTTTTTAATGAAGTGTGTACTTTCACATAGTAGGAGAGGGTGGGGTACAATGAAACACTCGGTGCACTGGGCGAACCAAAAGGTCTAGTGCAAACAAATTCAGACAGCAAGCGGTAAGGGTGACTCCAAACAAAGCTATTTGTCCCCTTTCGACTTGTTGCTTGACAGACTCTAGGTGCTGAAGTGCGGTTTTGTGGAGTAAAACTAAAAATTCTCGTCGAATGGATTTTCGTTTCTAGGTAAGAATAATAGAACAAGCTGCTTTCTGGCCTTTAAGACAGACCCAGGACCATGTCTTCTCTCTCAGGATGGTTACGGAGAAAGCGCTGGACCGAGGACGAAATGTCTACCTAGCCTTTTTGGACCTTGAAGCAGCTTTCGATTCGGTTCCCAGACAGGAGATCTGGACTGCCTTACAGGAGAAGCGGATACCACCGAACCTCATAGAGCTATAAAATCGGCTTACCAGGACCCGAAAGGCGTGCTTAGATTGAATGGAAGAAAGTCTGCTCCGTTCAGATTTTGCAATGGGGTTAAGCAAGGAGATAGCCTCAGTCCACTTCTGTTTAACATTGTCATGGACGAGGTGTTGAAGGTATGCAAGCGAAGAACACCCAGAGCAATCGTTGGGTATTGGAATATGCTGCCTGTCCAGGCGCAATGCTTCGTTTAAGCAGACGACATTGTTGTAATAGCAGACAATGTGAATTCTCTCCAAGTTGGAGTGGAGGAGTGGTCTGAGGAGCTTAAGAGAAGAGGACTCGCCATAAAGCCTGGTAAAAGCAAGGTTATGCAGGTAGGACGGGAGGAGGTGGAGCTCAGGATTGTGTGTGAAGGACACCAACTGGAGCAAGTTGATATTAATGAATATCTGGGAACTCTCTTCAGTCGAGATGGGAAGTTAGACCAGGAAGTTATGCATCGAGTGCGTAAAGCTAACCAGATCTTCTTCCAAATCTCCAAAACATCTGTATTCCTGTATATAACAATCTGTATTCCTCCCGGTCCTGCTATATGGTGCTGAGAGCTGGGTACTCTTGGACAAGAATGCCTCACGAATGACGTCAGCAGAAATGAGGTATCTCAGATGAGTTGCTGGGAAGACAAGACTGCGTGAGGAACAGGACAATCAGAGATACTCTTGGAGTTCGACATGTAAGAGATGTCATAGAAGAACGCCAGCTCAAGTGGTTTGGGCATGTCTGCAGGGTAGGAGACGAGCGTAGAGCAAGGTGGCTAATGGAGGCCAGACCAAGGGGGCAGCGACCGGTTGGACGCCCAAGAATTTCATATAATAGTTATATGGACAGACTCGGTCGAGAGCGGGGATGGATCCTAGAAGAGATGAAAAGGAAGGCCCAGGACAGGGAAACTTACAGGAAGTGGGCCGAGGCTACTCCACGCTTAACAGCACTAAGGAGATAGAGAAAGAAGAAGAAGAAGTAAGAATAATTATTTTATTTAATCTGCTCTTACAACATTTCAGTATGCATATATCTCTAACGATTTTGCCTGACTTTGGCTTTCCTACCACTTCACGTTATCGTAGGAAGTGAAAGACATCAAAATGACTAGTATGGAGTTTCTTGAAACAGTGGAGTTCGGGTCACAATGAAATATTTAATGGAGCCCCACGAGTGTTTGTCGTGTCTTTCATTTTACAATATGCAGTGGTTTCATTTTACAGAATAATGCGAAATCGAGAGCGGAACACCAAAAAAAATTAATTTATAACAACTTTCCCTTCTGACAACCAAGTAAAACTTTCCTTTCTCCTGGAGAACTTCGTGGCTATCCTATAACAGGAGAACAAAAAATCGACTGGATGCTTAGTAATTTTTTGTCGTTAATTATGTTGTTGATTTTTTCAGTTGTTTAAAGTACCCCGCATAGCATATCAAAGGAATGGGGCACAATGACACAATTTTTTTTTTTTGGAAAATAGCTGCTCGCGGTCACGCAGGATGCATAAAATAATGTTTAACGCATTTCCAACATAGATGAGATCCTAATGTAACATGGAAAAAAAATTGAATATAAAGTCTCAGGTGGGGTGCTATGTGTAAAAGAAAGTTTTGTGTTTCTGTGTGCCCCACCACTCCCTACATAGTAGATATATACTTTCAGGTGTAAGTTGCTAATTAAATGAGGGTAAAGCAATAAGTGAGCTCCGGTGGCGCTGCTGATTGAAGCCCAACCTCCTGGTTAGGAAGGGCAATTAGGAGAGGCTAGAGGCATCATAGCTCCTGCCCGCTCACCCGGCATCCATCGCTAGTAACGCTACTATTTCTCAGAAGTGTCTGATGACTACTTAAACAAAGAGGTTGCTTAGAATTGAAACAGGTTTTTGGAAAAAAATATCCACCAATCAATTTATAAGCAAAAAAATTATTTCTTTCTCTTTTTTTTTTTTTTTTTTCTCTTATTCTTTCTTGGCCCATGATGCAAGATCTCTCCTCGGAATTCAAAACTGGAAGACGGCTGCACGAGACCGGGACAGCTGGCTGAAGCGGATTTTAAGGAAGCAATGGATTTTTAGGGGTTGTTAGAGACGAAAAATGTAAAATATAAAAATTCCAAAGCATGTATAATTCTCATAATCAGCGCCCCCTATAACATAAAAATACACCTCGAAATCGCTTATATCGGATAAGTTTTAGTAAATTAATACCAGCAAGCGTAATCTTAAAATCGGTATTATTTTCATAATAAGCATCCCCAATAACCTAATTATCGATTTAAATATTAGTAATTTAATTGTAATAGAGGTACTTTATTGTTGTTTTCTATATGATTTTTATAAAAAAAGTTTCAATGTTTTATCTGGTTTGGTTTAAAACCCAATCATAACCTCTCATTCTCAACAATATACCCAAAGAATTACCCAAGAAAAAAAAAAATTCATTAAATATTTTAAAGCACATTTGGCTTCGTTATATAGATCATATCATAAATTTTATTTTATATTTTGATAAAAATAACTTATAATGTGATTTTTATTTAATTATTTGAAAAACGCATAACTCATAATCTACCTTTAATTCTTTGGGAGAGAAAATAAGAGTTAATTTCGAACACTGTTGTCAATAATGTTACAATCTTAAATAAATTCCCGAAATGAAAAAATCATTTGGTGACGAATTAGTCGCAAGATTCTTTAATGCTCTGCTCTCTTAAATTCCTTATAAGAGTTGGACCGAAAATTGTTGCTCCTTCAATCCGCTGCTTTGACGAAGCGCCAAGGCTGTGCAAAATGCCGGTAGATAATCGGATCGAGGGGGCTGTGAGTTCCGGTCTGAATGATATTGGCTCCCGCCAACTCAATCCCCCGCCAGGATTATTTCCGGCCCCGCTACCTGCCCTTCGGTAACGAGGCACTTCCCCTCCCCGCTTCTCTCATTAGCCCTCAACTACTTTATCAGTTCTCGTCAAAACCAATCTGCTTCAGTCCTTACCTCTCCCCTTTATTTTTTGACACTTAAATTTGGGGAAACATCGTTATATCTAAACTCTCTCAGAAAAAGAAACAATTTAACAGAGGATCATATATTAGATTAGTATTTTGAACTTTAGGTTCTTCTCTGAAAGGATGTTAATAATAATGTTGTCGTGTGAAATTTTCGTTTCAAGCTGGTTTAGAAGTAATATAATTATAGAAAAAAAAAAATAAAGATTGAAGTTGGTCCAACTTAAGAAATAAATACACCAGTAGTTTTTGAAAACATAAAATAAAAATCTGGTGCGAAACGCCCTTCATCCAACTTATATCTACTTACCATATATTAGAAATAGACGTTTATTGATAAATACACATATGATGACCTAATGACTCCTGTCATTATCATCGAGTAATCGTCAAATGATGATAATAATAAGGAACCCGAAGGATCGATGCCGACATCACAATATGATCCCTACATATCTTTCTCTCAGCTTACCCCTCGGACCCTTTCCAGTCGGTAACAACTAAGACTCGCATTTATGCACGTCCACTTTAACCGAGGCACGGCCATTACTTTGATTACTTAATCGGGTACAGGTCGCAATTCCTCATTGTATAGCCATCTGAATTCTCCTGTTGAATCATCGTTCTTCGGTCCAAATATTCTATGTAGTGCTTTATTTTCAAAGACCTTAAGGCGCTGCTCATCCCTTAATGTAAATGACCCTGTTTCACATCCATAAAGAACCGTCGGAAGAATTAACAGGCATCCTCATATAGCACTGATATTTCAAAGTTCTACGAAAAAAGTTTATATTTTACCATTTTTTTAAAAGTAATTCTCATTAAAGTAGATTTGTCCCCTATTAACTATGGTACATTTCCCAAACCGAGATAAATAACGCAAACAAACTTTTTACGTTCAATCTCAGCAAGGTATATTAATAACTTAGCATTAATCTTCACCAAAATAAAAAACATTTTATAAAAAAATATTAAACCTAGAAATCTTTTCTTCTAGGAATATCTATTTCCCAGTTTGTTCCATTTTTGTTTTCTTTGCTCTCATTGATTCTTTTGGTAAATATCTACTTCATTCTGAGAGCATAGCCTAGACATCACAATTATCTGCTTTAACGAAGTCCATATAGCTCTCCCAAATTACTTCCTTAAAACTTTCGAAGATAAGGTAGAGTTCATCCCTTCTGTCTGTTTATTATTCCATTATATACCGTGCATAAGCATGGTACAAGAGTACTATTAACTTTCCCTTTGCTCCGGGTTTCGAACTTGCTATCTTCGGGTTCCGAATCATACGTTGACATAACCACTCGACCAACACTTCACTCCAACCGCATAAGCACCTATATATACTATAATACCGCCACATATATAAATGCTATATAAAATATATATGCGAAATAGGATTTGTAAAATAATCTTGGTGCCAAAAAAAAAAAAAAAAAAATATATATATATATATACATATATATAGCAATATATAATACACATTAATAACTCAGCAAGAGAAATTAATTAGTAAAGCAACTTAATCCCCGCCCTCCTTCCAGTTCGGAGAAAAATCACAAAGAATTAATAATTGAAATGAAATTAATTATGGATGATATAGCACTAATATCACTTTCTTCAATATTCTATGCCAAAGAATATTTCAACACCCTCACGAAAGAATTCATATCCGATAATCCGAAATGTAATATAGTTTTTTTTGTTTTTATTTGATGGATGAGGTCTAAGTACAATTAATACTCTTTTAAATCATTAATGATTGGAGTTTGGGTTTTACGCTGTTAACGATACAGTTTATTCATCAATATTGTGTGGATTCATATCCCTTGTTACATGGTTTATTTAGTAGGATATCGCTGCTTTGCACTTAGATTTATCATATCGAATGTAGAGAAAAGAAGTGAGTATATAAAAGTATATAAAGTATATAAGCAGTACTATTTCGAATTTTTATTTATTTTTTGTTCTTTGAGCAAAATGGGAGGGATAAATAAACGACGTGCTGAATGGGGGACTCAGCGCAGTAAATTCAGAAGGGCCCAATTAAAGAGAATGTCATGTGCTAGAGAGGAAACTCTACACACTCTTTAAATCGGGGTCGGTACCCATCAACAACCACCGGGATTTATTCCAGCTATTGGCGCCGGCCCAGTTTTCAACAGTCAGCCTGGAATTTATCGACCGTAGAAGGAATAGGTAATTAGGGGAAAAGAAAAATATTAATCAAAGCTGTCGATTTTCAGGAATAATTAATTACCAAAGTCGTCCAGGAGCTGTTGAGGGAGCTGTGGGAAATTTTATTATATTTAAGCTCAACAGCATTCCATTCTTCATTAAACTCTAAGTTGCTGTGCGCTTAGCTGCAGAAAATTGATAAATTTAAATATCAAAATTAGATAACTATTAGGTATTTCAATTAATTCTTTTAACTAGACTTTCAACAATTAGTATGTGAATGTGATGGTATGTAAGAAGAGTAAAGTAATGTCATGAAAAAACGTGTAGATAGACGAACCAATACTCGAATTTAAAAATCTTACATATAAACACCGTAGAACAAACTCACAAGGTACTTTATGGAGAACCTACTTTGAGCTTGAGAGAATTCGCAGCTTTTTTTGGGCAAAATCCAACTGCTATATACTATGTATATGGAAAATATTACAGGCAGTAAGTTGTAGATAGCCGTTTACGTTTTTTAAAACGAGCTAATCAATTAGTCCAAAATTCCTTCTTAGAATTTTTATGGAGTAAAATTAATTTTCTAATTAACATAAATGTTTTTTCCTGTCAAAATGGTAAAAACTCCCGAAGGGCATTAATCGATTTTCCCAAAACGACTTGAAAGATTTTAGCTTTCTTTGCGTCATTCGGCGCTGGCTCCTATATCTATAAATACAATTTTACATACAATGGATTGATTTTTAGTTACAAGCAAAAAACTGAAAAAAGGTCAAACTTACTCATTTTAGAGAGCCGCAAGTTGTACAGGCTGTGTGGTCTGACTCGTATACTCTAATACTTTTAATTTCAATACTATAAGGATGTCAAAACTTGCTATAAATGTTTCATAAAATAATGTCAGTCTTTATGTAATTAAAAGAATTTAATGGAAAATATAAGATGGCAACGAAGGTTATTGGATTGCACAAACTAACTAGCGGGGTGCATAGCAACCTGCAATACTAAAGGTCGCGGGTTAGTTTCCCGCAGTGGCCCTAGGAATTTTTAGGGAGAGTAAAGTATCCTTAGCTATGCCGTACCGCGGATAGGACATATAATGAAGTTCCCGAGTCTTTACGATGTCGGGTATTCATTAAAAATCCCTATCCTAATGATACTTGGATAGGCAAAATTTAGGACTGTAGCATCGACCGATTAGGTTAAGTAGGATAAAAGGACGTTAAACATACAAACACATACTAACGAATATGAACCACTGTTTTATGGGTTATATCTGGAATATGAAATTTCTATAAATTTGAAAAATCTCTTTTAAAAAAAAAAAAATCCCCTTTATTGATGGTGGGCCATTCCACGTCAAATCATCCAGCCAAAGTTCAAAATTTTACCTCCCCCCTCAGATTTTGATAAAAATTTACAGGAATTAAGTAAATACAGAAATAAGAAAAAATGCAAAATTTTGCCCAATTCCAACAAGTAGTTTCTGAATTATGGTCATATGAACTTTTGAGATATTTGAAGTTCCGATGACGACTTGAGCTCAAAACCAACTTGTAGGTGCTAAGACTTTCCTCTGTAGAATGGGCATTAATTGAATTAGATCCTTCAAAATTTATTCATTAATTCTGCATTTCATGCAGAATCGGATGATACCATAAATATTAGAGAGACCATTTTCCATCATAAAAAAAAAAATTCTTAAACATAAAAATTTAGATTTTTTCCAAGTTGTAAAACAGTCATCGAAAAATGACATGGGCAAAAATCTCTCTCCTCCAATCTTATAATAGTTTGTATTCAGGATTTGTTATAAAAAGTTTCGAAATTTTTCGTAAATGATAATTCCTTTTTCTCTCTTGATTTTTTCCAATGATTTTCCAACGTTCTCAACTATTTTTATTTGGTCATATAGAGAAAGATTTTTCTCCTCTACTTCTGTAAGAGCAACCGGCAAAGCTGCTAAATTCGATCTAATAAATGCCAAATCAGATTGAATGGTTGGATTCATCAAAATGGTTTTTAATTTGATAATTGATTGCACATTTTCTTCCAATTCTATATTTGAAAATATTTCCGGTAAAAAAACAAAAAAAAAAAAAAAATCAGAATATAAAATACTTACTTAAAATAGTAAAAAAATGTGGAATTAAGAGTAAAACACTCGCATGTGAGCTGTAATTATATTGGAAAAAGGTAGATCTTATAAAGGAATCACTATATACAATATCCGGTTGCGCAGGCGTATTTTTAAATCACTCTGGTAACACGCACTACCCCTGGTACCTTTCTATGGTTAAAAAATATTTAGGTACTTACTTGTGCTGCAGTGGGCATCAATTTGTGATTTCCTCTCACATCCAATATTTTTATCACAAAATTGCCAAAACACTACACTACCATCCCTTTTTAGTCAGGATATTTTTCAATCCATCCCGCAATTTTCGAAGACAAAACCTCCAATTTTTGGTATTTAAAGTAACAATATATTCAACAGAAGCTAGGTTGATAGTGACAGGACGATGTGATTTAAGAAACAAAAAGTAAACATCCAGGAACTACTGAACCCTTAGTTCTTGGAAATTGGAGGTATGTGTTTGTTTACATCTCCCAAGTTCCCTTTATATTTTTCCTGTTTCCTTTCCATTATTTTTTTATTCCTATTCCTAATTCCCATTTATATTTCCACCAATTTTTTGATGTGTATTTAAGAAAATTAAAATTTGTAATAAGTATTTTTTTTTCTTCAAAATATCAAATGATGCAATTTCTTGCAATAAAACTTCCAAACGTGCAATGTCGTGCAGTATGAAACTTCATTAAAACATCCCATTAGGCTTGATTCGGATAAGTAACTTGAATTCGCTTTATTCTGACTTACCAATAAAAAGATGCAATTGCACGGGAATCCGAGCTCTACTTATAACAATTGAAATTATGGCGTGTAGCGGTGAGTATAGAATGAAATTTATTTGTAGAGTAGGAAAATATTTCAACTCTTCTAATGAAAATTCATCATTTACTGAAATTCATAAAATTTTTATTGAATCATCTCATGACATTGACATTGACGTAGAACCTTTGAGTTTGCGTAGAAACAATAGTGGGTGCGACAAAGACAGTCTGTTCCTATCATAGTTGTGAGTTGATTTCATATTTAAAAAAAAAAGTAAAAAAAATATTATTAAATTTTACTTATAAAAAAACTCTTTAAACTTAAAAGCCCACAAAAATTCTTAAATTATATGAAACGAGAGTACTTATTCTTTTCAGAAAAATTTGGTTCTATAAGGATATTTGGAAATAGATGTAAGCTGTATTAATTTGTATGCGCCACTTTTAAATTAACATTTACTATATTTGATTCAAATCGACATAAAATCCTTATATGTCAATAAGCCACTAATATTATTTCATCATTAGATAGAGAATTTCATCCTCTTTCTATTGATATATAGTTTGTTAGGCTGGTTGGAGAGAGATTTTAGCCAAACAGAAATGTACATATCACACTGAGTTGAATTAATTTTATTAGATTTAAATTGTACTAAAACACTTTCAACTCAAAAGCCGACCTATATCATTATATCATTTAAAAGGAAATTAGATGCCCTTTTCAATAATATATCTTTGTATGAGCATATTTTAGAGATATTTCAGCTGTATTAATTTGTATGCGTCACTTTTAAATTAATATTTATTATATTTGATTCAAATTGACATAAAACTCTTATAAGTCAATAAGCCACTCATATTATTTCATCATTAGATAGAGAATTTTATCCTCTTTCTATTGATATATAGTTTGTTAGGCTGGTTGGAGAGAGATTTTTGCCCATGGCATTTTTCCATGACTGTTTTACAACTTGGAAAAAATCTAAATTTTTATCTTTAAGAATTTGTTTTTCCATGATGGAAAATGGTCTCTCTAATATTTATGGCATCATCCGATTCTGCATGAAATGCAGAATTAATGAATAAATTTTGAAGGCTCTAATTCAATTAATGCCCATTCTGCAGAGGAAAGTCTTAGCACCTACAAGTTGGTTTTGAGCTCAAGTCGTCATCGGAACTTCAAATATCTCAAAAGTTCAAATGACCATAATTCTGAAATTAATTGTTGGAACTGGGTAAAATTTTGCATTTTTTCTTATTTCTGTATTTACTTAATTCCTGTAAATTTTTATCAAAATCTGAGGGGGGAGGTAAAATTTTGAACTTTGGCTGGATGATTTGACGTGGAATGGCCCACCATCAATAGAGGGGATTTTTTTTTTTTTTAAAGAGATTTTTCAAATTTATAGAAATTTCATATTCCAGATATAACCCATAAAAGAGTGGTTCATATTCGTAAGTATGTGTTTGTATGTTTAACGTCCCTTTAACCTACTTAACCTAATCGGTCGATGCTACAGTCCTAAATTTTGCCTATCCAAGTATCGTTAGGATAGGGATCTTTAATGAATACCCGACATCGTAAAGGCTCGGGACCTTCATTATATGTCCTATCCGCGGTACGGCATAGCTAAGGATACCTTACTCTCCCTAAAAATTCCTAGGGCCACTGCGGGAAACAAACCCGCGACCTTTAGTATTGCAGGTTGCTATGCACCCCGCTAGTTAGTTTGTGCAATCCAATAACCTTCGTTGCCATCTTATATTTTCTATTAAATTCTTTTAATTACATAAAGACTGGCATTATTTTATGAAACATTTATAGCAAGTTTTGACATCCTTATAGTATTGAAATTAAAAGTATTATAGTATACGAGTCAGACCACACAGCCTGTACAACTTGCGGCTCTCTAAAATGAGTAAGTTTGACCTCTCAATTCAATTAATGCCCATTCTGCAGAGGAAAGTCTTAGCACCTACAAGTTGGTTTGAGCTCAAGTCGTCATCGGAACTTTAAATATCTCAAAAGTTCAAATGACCATAATTCTGAAACTAATTGTTGGAACTGGGTAAAATTTGGCATTTTTTCTTATTTCTGTATGTACTTAATACCTATAAATTTTTATCAAAATCCGAGGGGGGGGAGATAAAATTTTGAACTTTGGCTGGATGATTTGACGTGGAATGACCCTAGTTCAATGATATCCGATTTCGATCAGAAAACTAAATATGTCAACATCTGGTAGTTAATTATTATTAAACTGAACTTTTGTTTAGAGCAAAGTACCTGGGTATATGATTTTGATTATTTCAAATAGGTGTTAACTCATTAAATTATATATTCTAAAGAGTGAATAAACACCATCGTGAAATAACCAAACTCATATACCCAGGTACTTTGCTCTGAAAAAAGTTCTTGTTATAATCGATGATCGAAAATGCAGTGCCATATGATTAAACATTGATTCGTTCAAACTTTAATTAAGGTATAGGAGAAAGGATTCGAAAGCAGATATTGATATTTTGCTAAATTACATAAATTTTGACCATCAACTTTAGATTATCAATCGCAGCTGAATATTAGATTAAATACGATGTTGGAAACTCATTAAACCTTCCTGATAAGTTGTCCAATAACGGAAGTTTAGCCAGTTATTAATGAAAATCAAAACCACATTAGCGATGGTTTGAGATTAATCATGAGTCCACTGCAATGCTCATTGCATATTAATTGGCGTATCAGGATGAAAAAGAACCGTGTCTCAGGCACGTAATATCAGACATTGATCTTTTTTTTTTTTCCGGTGGCGCATTAGGCGTAATGAGACCTTTGGCCGCGCAGTGTGGTCTTCTTACAGACATTTGTGTTGCTTTCGGGAGCACAGACGTCCTGGAGGGGGTAGCCCATACCTTACGTTGCTGCAAGCCATGGTCACCATGGTACAGTGGCAGACTGCCCATAGCTTCATAATCCCATTGGGGCCGATTTGGTAGTGTCCTTCCCACCGATGGCGTCAGCTCTCTCGGGTTCAAGGACAGTGAAAAACTGGTCTAGGTCCAAGGATTATGGTAGCCTAGGGTCAGCAGGCCCCAAGGACCTATATTTCTTTCCCTGAAGCATACCGTCCTTATACCAAACCTCCGGGCGGTTACGGATATCATGGAAAACCACCCCACGATTCTTGATGGCATACACGAGGAAGGAACATCTCTCCTACGCCCAGTCGGTGTAAGTCGCCTCCAGTAGGCTGACGGGTCTCACATACCCAGGGTAGGGTGTAGGGTTGGACTGCGTGGCGTTCACTGGCGGGTGGTCACCCGAATGGGGCGGTCACCCATCCAAGTACTGAACACGCTCGACGTTGCTTAACTTCGATTACCAGCCAAAAGTCCCATACTAATATTACACGGTTACACGTATTATATATCGTAAGTTTCGGTTTTGGCCCAAAATAAATATTTTGGGCTTGGTACGGTTTTATTTAAAGGTTATTAGTAGAGACCGGATTCTCGTGCAATTGCACTTTTTTTTCGGTTGCTAGAAATTAGTGAGGGTTACTGCACAAATTTGCACATTTTAGGTTTTCAGTGCACGAGAGTGCACTTTTTGATATTTCATTAAAAAAATTGAATTTTTTAAGAATATTTATAATAGAGAATAGTTATGATTTATTTCATAATCACCAACAATAATACCGATGTATGTATGTATTTGTAATTTATTTATCTACCTAATTTATTTTTTGAAGAGAAAAGATTTGGCTCTGCCGGGAGTCGAACCCGGGTCTCCTGCGTTACATGCGAGGATGCTAACCGCTACACCACAGAGCTCGGCTCAAGGCAGAGCAAATCCAATTGGTGGTTAACCACAATTTAAGATTGGATTAATTAAAATAATTTAAAAAATTGACTTATGTCAATAAGTATCATAAATTGGACAAAATTTGTCCACCTCCCGCTACTACTCCCAAAACTTGTGAGATAAGGGGAGTAGGTATCAGTGAAGAGGAAGGATTTGCTCTGCCTTGAGCCGAGCTCTGTGGTGTAGCGGTTAGCATCCTCGCATGTAACGCAGGAGACCCGGGTTCGACTCCTGGCAGAGCCAAATCTTTTCTCTTCAAAAAATAAATTATTTAAAAATAATTTAAAATTGGAGGTTAGCCACAATTTAAGATTGGATTATTTATCTACCTAATTTTCTAAGAAAGAAAAAATGACATGATTTCAAAATATTTTTTCGAACTCGTTAAGGAAATGGTATTATGTCGAACAACGTTCCTTTGTATTTAACTTTCTTAGAAGTTCTAACTTGATTTGACTCAACCTTCCCACCTACTCCTTTATTTTCATTTCATTCTGAAGTTGAGTTTAGTTCGGTAAACAAGTAAAATAGTGAAAATGCCTAAAGTGACAGCCAGCCAATCTTCCAAAATCAAGATTTGGATAAAACCATACCCAGAGTTGAAATCAGACGGGAAAACAATTTTTTGTCGTTCTTGCAATAAATCAATTGGATCCGATCGAAAATCTCAAGTGGATGCTCATTGCAACTCAAGTAAGTACATTCAATCTTTTCATAAGTAGCACACGATAGCATTTGACTATTCCCAATATCTTTTTATTTTTATATTTGGGCACACACAGTTAACTGCAGCACAAAAATCCAAGCGAGCTCCAATTCAACAGTTACTCACACATAGCTGCTCGTCGTTAGACAATAAACAAACATTTTTTACCGATTTATGTTAGGCCATGGTCGCTTCCAATATTCCATCCAATGAACTGGAGTCCAAGCCCTTTAAGTGTTTTTTTTGCAAAAATACACAAAATTTTACAAAACAAAACATTCCTGACGAGAGCACCCTAAGAAAAAATTATCTCAAAAACTGTTTTAAACATTCTGTTGAAGAAATACGAAAAATAATTGAAAATAATTATATTTACATCATGGTAGATGAAACAACAGACACACGCAGATGTGGAGCTGGATCCAGTAATATTGAGTAACTACAAAAGATGTCCTATCAAAAGTGTTAATGTGGAGCGCATGTTTTCACAGTTGAAATACATATCTGATGACCGACGATATAACTTCACGGAACATAATCTGGAAATGTACATTATTGTAAAATTGAATAAAATTTTAGAAATTTCTATTTGATAAATTAATATAATTAGTAGAAAATTACGAAAATTTATGTTTTACTATATATATATATATATATATATATATATATATATATATATATATATATATATATATATGTTAAATTAATATTTGATTTTTTAAATTATAAACCACCTCTTCACACAGCAGAAGGTTGAAAAACACGTTTGTCAGTGTTTTTTATTTTTACTGCACGTTTGGCAGTGGTTTTTATTTTTATTGCACGTTTTTGCACGTTTGGCTAATTTTTATTGCACGTTTTTAAAATTTTTACTGCACGAAATCCGGCCTTTAGTTATTAGTAATAAAATTTCGAAATATTTTTACGCTCTACCACGTTTGTCTTTCCCAGGCCTTTTTATTATACAATAATTGTATAAACAGTCACCTTTTGTAATTACACCAATTGTAAGTGCTAGCTATAGCTAAGTGCTTAAAAAATCACTTAGGAAAGGGCAATAGTGGTATAGCAAGCTTGTATCCAATATATGCATAAATGTAATATTATTACATTTACTTATAATTTATATAAGTAATATTTTAATTAATCTAATCTTAATTTGTGGCTGACCACCATTTTTAAATTATTTTTAAATAATTTATTTTTTGAAGAGAAAAGATTTGGCTCCGCCGGGAGTCGAACCCGGGTCTCCTGCGTTACATGCGAGGATGCTAACCGCTACACCACAGAGCTCGGCTGAAGGCAGAGCAAATCCTTCCTCTTCACTGATACCTACTCACCCCTATCTCACAAGTTTTGCGACTAGTAGCGGGAGGTGGACAAATTTTGTCCAATTTATGGTATTTTATTGACTTAAGTCAATTTTTTAAATTATTTTAATTAATCTAATCTTAATTTGTGGCTGACCACCATTTTTAAATTATTTTTAAATAATTTATTTTTTGAAGAGAAAAGATTTGGCTCCGCCGGGAGTCGAACCCGGGTCTCCTGCGTTACATGCGAGGATGCTAACCGCTACACCACAGAGCTCGGCTGAAGGCAGAGCAAATCCTTCCTCTTCACTGATACCTACTCACCCCTATCTCACAAGTTTTGCGAGTAGTAGCGGGAGGTGGACAAATTTTGTCCAATTTATGGTATTTTATTGACTTAAGTCAATTTTTTAAATTATTTTAATTAATCTAATCTTAATTTGTGGCTGACCACCATTTTTAAATTATTTTTAAATAATTTATTTTTTGAAGAGAAAAGATTTGGCTCCGCCGGGAGTCGAACCCGGGTCTCCTGCGTTACATGCGAGGATGCTAACCGCTACACCACAGAGCTCGGCTGAAGGCAGAGCAAATCCTTCCTCTTCACTGATACCTACTCACCCCTATCTCACAAGTTTTGCGAGTAGTAGCGGGAGGTGGACAAATTTTGTCCAATTTATGGTATTTTATTGACTTAAGTCAATTTTTTAAATTATTTTAATTAATCTAATCTTAATTTGTGGCTGACCACCATTTTTAAATTATTTTTAAATAATTTATTTTTTGAAGAGAAAAGATTTGGCTCCGCCGGGAGTCGAACCCGGGTCTCCTGCGTTACATGCGAGGATGCTAACCGCTACACCACAGAGCTCGGCTGAAGGCAGAGCAAATCCTTCCTCTTCACTGATACCTACTCACCCCTATCTCACAAGTTTTGCGAGTAGTAGCGGGAGGTGGACAAATTTTGTCCAATTTATGGTATTTTATTGACTTAAGTCAATTTTTTAAATTATTTTAATTAATCTAATCTTAATTTGTGGCTGACCACCATTTTTAAATTATTTTTAAATAATTTATTTTTTGAAGAGAAAAGATTTGGCTCCGCCGGGAGTCGAACCCGGGTCTCCTGCGTTACATGCGAGGATGCTAACCGCTACACCACAGAGCTCGGCTGAAGGCAGAGCAAATCCTTCCTCTTCACTGATACCTACTCACCCCTATCTCACAAGTTTTGCGAGTAGTAGCGGGAGGTGGACAAATTTTGTCCAATTTATGGTATTTTATTGACTTAAGTCAATTTTTTAAATTATTTTAATTAATCTAATCTTAATTTGTGGCTGACCACCATTTTTAAATTATTTTTAAATAATTTATTTTTTGAAGAGAAAAGATTTGGCTCCGCCGGGAGTCGAACCCGGGTCTCCTGCGTTACATGCGAGGATGCTAACCGCTACACCACAGAGCTCGGCTGAAGGCAGAGCAAATCCTTCCTCTTCACTGATACCTACTCACCCCTATCTCACAAGTTTTGCGAGTAGTAGCGGGAGGTGGACAAATTTTGTCCAATTTATGGTATTTAATTGACTTAAGTCAATTTTTTAAATTATTTTAATTAATCTAATCTTAATTTGTGGCTGACCACCATTTTTAAATTATTTTTAAATAATTTATTTTTTGAAGAGAAAAGATTTGGCTCCGCCGGGAGTCGAACCCGGGTCTCCTGCGTTACATGCGAGGATGCTAACCGCTACACCACAGAGCTCGGCTGAAGGCAGAGCAAATCCTTCCTCTTCACTGATACCTACTCACCCCTATCTCACAAGTTTTTCGAGTAGTAGCGGGAGGTGGACAAATTTTGTCCAATTTATGGTATTTTATTGACTTAAGTCAATTTTTTAAATTATTTTAATTAATCTAATCTTAATTTGTGGCTGACCACCATTTTTAAATTATTTTTAAATAATTTATTTTTTGAAGAGAAAAGATTTGGCTCCGCCGGGAGTCGAACCCGGGTCTCCTGCGTTACATGCGAGGATGCTAACCGCTACACCACAGAGCTCGGCTGAAGGCAGAGCAAATCCTTCCTCTTCACTGATACCTACTCACCCCTATCTCACAAGTTTTGCGAGTAGTAGTGGGAGGTGGACAAATTTTGTCCAATTTATGGTATTTTATTGACTTAAGTCAATTTTTTAAATTATTTTAATTAATCTAATCTTAATTTGTGGCTGACCACCATTTTTAAATTATTTTTAAATAATTTATTTTTTGAAGAGAAAAGATTTGGCTCCGCCGGGAGTCGAACCCGGGTCTCCTGCGTTACATGCGAGGATGCTAACCGCTACACCACAGAGCTCGGCTGAAGGCAGAGCAAATCCTTCCTCTTCACTGATATTTAACCATTTAAAAATAATTTAAAAATGGTGGTCAGCCACAAATTAAGATTAGATTAATTAAAATAATTTAAAAAATTGACTTAAGTCAATAAAATACCATAAATTGGACAAAATTTGTCCACCTCCCGCTACTACTCGCAAAACTTGTGAGATAGGGGTGAGTAGGTATCAGTGAAGAGGAAGGATTTGCTCTGCCTTCAGCCGAGCTCTGTGGTGTAGCGGTTAGCATCCTCGCATGTAACGCAGGAGACCCGGGTTCGACTCCCGGCGGAGCCAAATCTTTTCTCTTCAAAAAATAAATTATTTAAAAATAATTTAAAAATGGTGGTCAGCCACAAATTAAGATTAGATTAATTAAAATAATTTAAAAAATTGACTTAAGTCAATAAAATACCATAAATTGGACAAAATTTGTCCACCTCCCGCTACTACTCGCAAAACTTGTGAGATAGGGGTGAGTAGGTATCAGTGAAGAGGAAGGATTTGCTCTGCCTTCAGCCGAGCTCTGTGGTGTAGCGGTTAGCATCCTCGCATGTAACGCAGGAGACCCGGGTTCGACTCCCGGCGGAGCCAAATCTTTTCTCTTCAAAAAATAAATTATTTAAAAATAATTTAAAAATGGTGGTCAGCCACAAATTAAGATTAGATTAATTAAAATAATTTAAAAAATTGACTTAAGTCAATAAAATACCATAAATTGGACAAAATTTGTCCACCTCCCGCTACTACTCGCAAAACTTGTGAGATAGGGGTGAGTAGGTATCAGTGAAGAGGAAGGATTTGCTCTGCCTTCAGCCGAGCTCTGTGGTGTAGCGGTTAGCATCCTCGCATGTAACGCAGGAGACCCGGGTTCGACTCCCGGCGGAGCCAAATCTTTTCTCTTCAAAAAATAAATTATTTAAAAATAATTTAAAAATGGTGGTCAGCCACAAATTAAGATTAGATTAATTAAAATAATTTAAAAAATTGACTTAAGTCAATAAAATACCATAAATTGGACAAAATTTGTCCACCTCCCGCTACTACTCGCAAAACTTGTGAGATAGGGGTGAGTAGGTATCAGTGAAGAGGAAGGATTTGCTCTGCCTTCAGCCGAGCTCTGTGGTGTAGCGGTTAGCATCCTCGCATGTAACGCAGGAGACCCGGGTTCGACTCCCGGCGGAGCCAAATCTTTTCTCTTCAAAAAATAAATTATTTAAAAATAATTTAAAAATGGTGGTCAGCCACAAATTAAGATTAGATTAATTAAAATAATTTAAAAAATTGACTTAAGTCAATAAAATACCATAAATTGGACAAAATTTGTCCACCTCCCGCTACTACTCGCAAAACTTGTGAGATAGGGGTGAGTAGGTATCAGTGAAGAGGAAGGATTTGCTCTGCCTTCAGCCGAGCTCTGTGGTGTAGCGGTTAGCATCCTCGCATGTAACGCAGGAGACCCGGGTTCGACTCCCGGCGGAGCCAAATCTTTTCTCTTCAAAAAATAAATTATTTAAAAATAATTTAAAAATGGTGGTCAGCCACAAATTAAGATTAGATTAATTAAAATAATTTAAAAAATTGACTTAAGTCAATAAAATACCATAAATTGGACAAAATTTGTCCACCTCCCGCTACTACTCGCAAAACTTGTGAGATAGGGGTGAGTAGGTATCAGTGAAGAGGAAGGATTTGCTCTGCCTTCAGCCGAGCTCTGTGGTGTAGCGGTTAGCATCCTCGCATGTAACGCAGGAGACCCGGGTTCGACTCCCGGCGGAGCCAAATCTTTTCTCTTCAAAAAATAAATTATTTAAAAATAATTTAAAAATGGTGGTCAGCCACAAATTAAGATTAGATTAATTAAAATAATTTAAAAAATTGACTTAAGTCAATAAAATACCATAAATTGGACAAAATTTGTCCACCTCCCGCTACTACTCGCAAAACTTGTGAGATAGGGGTGAGTAGGTATCAGTGAAGAGGAAGGATTTGCTCTGCCTTCAGCCGAGCTCTGTGGTGTAGCGGTTAGCATCCTCGCATGTAACGCAGGAGACCCGGGTTCGACTCCCGGCGGAGCCAAATCTTTTCTCTTCAAAAAATAAATTATTTATATAAGTAATAGTATTATTTATATAACTTTATTTATTGGGATATTTATAATTATACAATCTTGAAAGAACAAGCTAATAATAATGAAAATTCATATTATCATATCTAAATAACAAATAATAAAGTAAATCTTTGACATAATAAAGCCGATGGAATACAAAATAACGGCCTATTGAATACGTAAAGCTGTATCTCAGAAGCTATTTTGCCTATTTAGTCAGTTTTGGTCCGAAATGTAAGCGGATAATATCTACTTTAAAAATGTATTGAGTTTTTTTTTTCGAAAACATGCTTCTTCATTGTTAACACGGAAAAAAGTTTTTTTGAAGTTTTGGTGATCTGGGAGGGGCAGCCCCGGCCAAGTTCAAAAAATTGGTTTTCGCAACTAAGTCTCATTCTATACAAGAACGAGGAACAAAACCTACTACCATAATTTGATGCAACTTGAGCCACTTTTTTATAACAAGGTCACTGACTAAAATATTTTTTTCTGTTTTGATTTGAATGAGAAAGTTGTATATTTTATCGAAATACAACACAAGTGTAGTTAACTAAAATAACAAATATTTCCCACTATTAAATCCAAGGGTGTTAATGGCCATGAAAGAGATCGAGCTTACAAGCTAAAATCGTGTAGTTCTACTTCCTTCTCGGAGATATCAGACACAAAAGCTAGTTCCGGCTTGGCCGAAGATTCGGCCGATTTTTGGCCGAAACCGAAGATGCGGCCGAAACCAGTTTTTCGGCCGAAACTGGCCGAAACCGAAACCGAAACCGAAACTTCGGTCGGTCACTAATTTCTACTGACTTTAAATTCCCCTCTCAAGGGAATAACATCCCATTGTTGTTAACAAGTGTTAAAAACAGACATATGTTTTATTAGTTTCCTTTTCGTTATTATAAATGTCTTATATTGGTTTATATAAACTAAATAATAAGCTAGTTTCAACAAGAGTTTATAGTATAGTCGTAGGCATGTTACAAACATGATAAACAATCCACCTTAGAGGTTAATTCATCAGATAGGAGGGTATCATAGTGACATAAAACAAAAACAGAAAAACTGAAAAGGCCAATAGATGTAAAAATTTGCCGACCGAATAATATAATTTTGATATCAAGCATAATTATTATCTTTATCATCTCGTTTTATTAACACTCCCACCGATGGGCGGAAAGGTCAACAAAGGGACTTTTGGCTGGATGTAAACATTGTACATCGGGATGAATGCTTGTAAGTTTTCATTCATTAGTTACTCTTGTGTAAATGGATTCGTATAGGACACTAATGCTAAATGAGGTGCACAATGAATCTAAAAAAAATAAAAATATTCTTTTCAGCTCTCTAAAGGGGTTGAGATGTTACAAAGGCGCTTGTTTAACATAAAAGATAACTATTTAAAACAAAAAGTCGAACAATCAAAATTACAGACGAGGAAACTGTAATTATAATTTCAAGGTTATTATTTGCATTTTCAACATTCGACGGACAGACGCATCCACTTAGCATATAATTCAATGTAAAATATAAATGAGTAGTATCTACTTCAGCCTTTATTTATTTTACATTTATGCATATATTGGATACAAGCTTACTATACCACCATTGCCCTTTCCTAAGTGATTTTTTAAGCACTTAGCTATAGCTAGCACTTAACAGCCATAATTATTCTGTATTTAAATTTTCAAATACCTTTTAATTTGATTTAATTATACCCACTCAACGAATACACGAGGTTGGGGATTACAGTTCTAGATGACAAAAAATGTTCATGGTTGGCAGTTTTGAAAAGCCCTGAAGATATCCGTTCGAAGTATCAAACATAAAACGGAACATTATCAAATTTACGGACCATAAAGGGAGGATCCACTCCGGGAATATTAACAATTTCAAGAAAATGCGCTGTGCTGAAGTTGCCAGTATGAAAATGATAATGGTATTTAAAAGGCCATGATAACAAGTTAAGATAGGTATAACGTAATAAAGAGGGTCGCTTTTAGAAGGAAGGGTGAGTTTTAAGATATTATTAAAAGTTGTTAAGGGCGGCTCGACTGAAGGGTTTGGATGGCTGTTAGCCTGAGTGGAGGTAATAGGCCTCATTATGAATATTGTAAGGGCATAATTAGGCGAACTTCTGACCCCAACACTCGACCCGGACAAAGCCATTAGAAATCAAAAGTTTCCCAAAAATAGATTATTACGGCCACGTTTTAATTCATCATCAAAGCATTGCTCAGTTTGTAAAGCATTGTCCCCTCAAATCTCTAGAACGCGGTTCGAGCTATTATTCTGCTAATACAGTGGGTGTGGAAGGATAACCTCCTGTAACTTACCCAGCCTCTATTAGAGCCCTTAATTGTTATTGGTTTTTATTAGCCTCTTCCTCGCATTTTAGACTTCACGGAGTTTCCCGGGCCAGGGGAGAAAGTGGGGATTGGCTCAGGGTTTTGAACTGGCTATCTTCGAGTTACCAATCATGCGTTTTGAGGGGAAACGTGTATTTCCCGTTTTTCTCCATTTGGCCACCGCGCATAGATTAACTAGTAAAATCTGGCGGCTTAGTTTGATAATCGCCAAAAAGCTTTTTTAAATTGCTTTTTTGCTTTTAGATTATTAAATATTTTTTTATAAGAAGAGAAAAGATTAGTACTGACCGGGATTCGAACCCGGATTTCCTTATCACTAGTTAGTCGCTCTAGCCACTTGATTCACCTGGTACATATCAAGGTAAGGCCAATACTTTCTCTTCACTGACACCTTTCCCACCGACCTCGCAATTTTTGCAGATTATACGGAGGAGTGGACTCTAATATTAGTAATCATTGCGATAAAAATCTTATAAGAACTTTTATTTTCTGGTCCGAAATACAAAATTATTTATTATAACTATAGAAATCCGGATTTGACTTCTATTCTAACTCGGAGACCCTGCCTCAACACAAAACATATTTCTCTCCATCCTTGTAAACTATATTTCTTTTCAATGCTTCCTAGATCCGTATCCGTTCGAACATATGTATCATCTACATTTAATAAAGTACCTTAAACCAGTTTGGTTAAAACTGCTGTGATTTTTTTTCTCTCTGACTCTGTATATGTGAGTAGCCTTTAGATAAATAGCGAATAAGACTAGATGTTTAGCTCAATTAAAAACGATCGGATATGCAGGGGATGAGGATCTCGATTTTCTCCTAAAATTTAGAACTAAGTCAATATGAAGACGTAGGTAGCGTGCTTAATAAGTTGATGAGCTATCCATAAAATTCCACACCACATTTTTAAATAAATTTAAACCTTTATTTTAATATATTTTGGATAGGTAGAGGTACTCGCCAATATACTTCATAAGGAATACTTAAGCATCACTATATCTAAGAAATATATATATATATAAGACTCCACAAAGAAAAACCTTCTTCTAAAATCGTTCATTGCATAAATTTTAGTAAAGGTACATTATTATTCAATTATTCACTAACAGCCCTGGCGCCCCATCTGGGCGAACCTAAACGGAAAAGCAATCCAAAATTTAATAATTTGTATTCAAGCTGTCAGTCCGTTGGCAAATTGAAAAAGAGTTTGAGAAAATATCGCCCTTCATCTGCATAACTCACTGGGGCTATTGACAGTATTCGCCAAACCTCCCCCAGCTGGCCCATAATTTAAAATCCTGATTTTATTGATGTCAACAAAATGTAAGCAGATAAGGATTAAATTCAATGGTGAATCCTGTATTATTTATTCATTTACAATATATGCTTACACATTCAATTAATAGCGAGCGAAAAAATAAAAATAAAGAACTTTCATTCGAAAACGTGAAATCCTTTTAATTAACAAAAAGATAAATGTTTAAGCATCGATATCTAACAATAAATGAATATTTATATAGGCAAACAATAAAGAGCTATGTTTATTTTCATTTAAATATTAGTCCTCGCAGACGTATGTTCGACACATGAAACTTTAAAGATGTTGTTTGTTTATTATACATGCTGCTATCGCTAATCGGACGTTGCAGATCGTTCCGATTCGGTACCTCCGTTTTACATCCCGTTCGTAGGACAGCATTGCCAAGAATTTTTTTACTCCCTTTAAAAAATCGTAGGGCCACCTGGAGGGCTACGAACCCGCGAACTTCTGTGCAGAAATTGGAGTGCAGTATTTAATTTGATAGAGTTATAATTCTTCCCTCTTGTTGTGAAAATTAATCCCGATATAGAAATAAAATAATTTCGCACTTTTCATACATGTAATATACGACTTGGGCATTAAGAAACTTTTTCTTCGAAAAAATGAGATGGATCTGAAGTTGTAGTGAATGCTGTGAATAAAGTAGTAGCTTCGGCTATGGACGCAAGTAGTTAAATAGATAGAAATTAATAAATTAAATAAATAGAAAGCGCAGAGGTATCCCATGTAAGTTGTAATTTTGCTTTAAATATTCAACAGACCAGGCTAGTTAAATAATTTTATAGATTCGAGTTCATTCACTTCGACCTACTACCCACCTAGCATCAGATATAGTATAAAAATTTTTTAAAGCTTGGTGACAAATAAAACAAAAAAATATAGACCAAAAAAATACCAGCAATTCTACATCAAATTTTTTACCAAATAATAATTTATTATAAATTTTATTTATTTTATTTTATTTTTATTTCACCAAGGCAAAAAAACTGAATTAACCACATTTGGAATAGCTACAAGTTCAAAATTCTATTACTAGTATTTTCAAATTAAAGAAAATAATTTTACAAAATTATTTTATAAACGTACCTTCATTCGTTTTTTGTTAATTTTCCATTTAAATTTACCGAATAAGAAAAACGCCTTATATCATTTTAAAGCATATTTATTTCTACAATTTTTCAACTTATAAAAACGAAATGTTGATTTTTGAGTTAAATTCAATGTAAATTTGCTTTTTTTACAAAGAAAATTACCAAGTGTCCTAGAGGCACTTAATTAAACTTTTTAAATAGCCATCAATAACAAAAAAATAGTGCTCATTTGAAAGAGCAAACCTGAAAACTTGAAATATCTACCTATTTTTATTTCAACTTTCTACAAGAATACTACATTACCCAAAGAATAAAGAGGTATAAAATATAGAAACACTTCCAAAATTAAAGGCTTGACCCCAGTAGTTGGGATGTCCTTTCATTAAAGATCTAAAAATAGAAACTATTAACTGAACAGAAAGAATTCTGAGAAAATGGTAGGACTGGATTTTCTTTAACTATTATTTCAAAAGCTTTTAAAAAAACAGTGGATCACTTAAAACAATTGTTCAAAAATATCTTTTAGTTTTTAAATTTGTTATAAATGAAACAGTTAGAAATTTATAAATCCACCTAATGGTATGTAAATATTTAGTTAGTTTCATCAAATCCTTCATCCAAATAGTGTTATTCAATTAAAATGAGTTATTATTTTTATCTAAGCTGGTTTTTTATTATAATGACTATAATTAATCATTAGATTTGTAGTGTTAATCAGACCTGGGCATTAATAAAATATAAGAATTTTCATTATAATTCTAAAATACTAAAATAAAAAAATAAAAATTTAATTCGTATTTTAAATAATCAAATAAACTAAAACTTAAGTACGTTGTTTAAATGAAAAATAATTCGTAATTTATAAATGGATTGAAATATAAACTAAAAATTTAACTAATTGCAACTTAGTTTAGAGTTCATATGAGACCATTAAATCCCCAAAAATATTTAAATAATTCGCTTTTAAGGAACATTCATTATTGTCGATTACCTACTAAGCGCGTATCTCTAGAATGAATTACTGCATTAAAATAAGTACACAATAAGTATCCTCTGTCAATAGTCAATTAAAAAAATAAAATTCAAATGTTTGTAGCCCAACATATGTCAATCCAGTAATCCGACAAGCTTTAGTCATCCAACGGGAGATGATGTCGAGTCATAACGTTGGCCGTAAAAAGGAAATGGTTGATTTTCTGTCATAATGAGAGAGACCCATTTCTTACGCCTAATAATTACAGAAATTAATATATAAGACAGCTCTTAAAAATTTATTTGTATTTGTTCAACGTTACAAAGATTTTCTTTTTTTTAAATATGACCTCTACACATATGAATTAGGATAAATACGTATAATGAGCACTAAAAAATGACCATGATATTACGGCACGAGAGACGTATAAGGCATGCAGTTTTGAGTGGGCTTTAGGAAGCAGATAGTCTTGCTCCTTATGACAGTGAAAAATGAACTTGTCGTAAGGGAACCACGTATGTAAAATGTATTTTAACTTGTTAACTTACATTTTGTATTCTAATAATTGTTTTTCAATTTGGCAATGATCCTTCGTTAAACAAGACGTATTACTAAAAATCTTAGCTCTCCTTTTTTACCTTTATTTTTATTTTGCACAAAGGCCTCCGCAGGATGTCGTCTAGGAGGGGCAGGCTGGTAAAAGTTTCTTCTAAGCAGAACTTGGTAAAATTCTTAGACCTGTGGGAAGGTTTCCAGGTATTCTGAACTTGTAAGATTAATTGAATTTTTCAAATGCTTATGGATAAAAGTTAAAAGTTAAAATATTTGTTTATACAATGCTAAATGAATATAGTATATGAATAGAAATTTATTGAATTTGTACTTTTTGTTTCTCAACATTTCTAGGGGAAGGGCAACTGCCCTTGATGATTTTGCATAATTTAAATTGTACTTTGGGTAATCCGGAATATTTTATAATCCAACTACTTGTTAGTCCAACGTTTGTCGAATTATTAAGATTGCACTGTACTTTACTATTGATCACGTTTATTTAAATCAAAGAAGCTCTGGAATAAGAGCACTTAAGACTTTTCGTACCTCAACAAATAATATTTGAGAGTATCAAAGTAATTCATTTAATTCAAAAACCTTTAAATCGCGTGGACTAATCCCGCCAGCAAGACGATTCCATTAAGGAAGGTAGTACTTTAACTAAGTTCAATTACAAACTAAGCCGGCATTCATTACCGGAGGAAATACACCGGCCTCCTTAGTGAAAAAGTAGAAGCACTTGGATGAATGGACTCAGGCTATAATTAATATTCTCCGAGGGTAGAGGACGTGATCCAATTAAATAGGAACGTGGACTTGTTCTGGAACTTAGCTGGCAGACCGGAACAATACCAATCTATCAAGACCCGATTTATCGCCCGAACCCTCAGCTGTGCTTATGCTCTATTGCTCAAGTCTTAAAGTTTTAACTAAGTCATTGAGTTAGCAATTTGATATTAGAATGCTTAGAACTCTCTGGATTTATATTGAAATTTACTAGAGATTACTTACATTTACACAAATTTGTACCCTTAACATGGAAAATAGTAAAATTTGAAGGATATATAATTTATCAATAATTTTCTTTCTCAGTACTATTTGCGTAAATATGCAATAAATGTTGACCTGGAATGAACGCTGTGTAGGATTTCGAAGAAGACGTAGAAATCCTAACTATGTCTGCAGAATTAGTGATACCCGAAAGGCCAGGTGGTTCTTTGAAGCTAAACAGGAAGGAAGACTCTCCTCGTGGCAGATCCAGAAGTATGTATTCCGACTGCATTGGGAAGCAGAGTGCAGCAAGAGGACTCACCATTCCGGAGATAAGAAGAATTGCAAGGAACAGAGACCAATGGGCTCGGCGCGCCGCGGCGGATCGAGATGGCAACTCCACGCTTAGCACACAGGAGTTAGAGGAAGAAGAAAACGAGTGAAGAATTTGTCACTGGAATATTTACTACTGAATAATACCAAGCTTAGCATCGAGAGAATACTACCAAAATTAAATAATCTTTCATTTAGGAAGAAGCAAGCTGGTTTAAGCATCGACATATTCAATACCTGAGTTCGATTCGATATGGATGCCCATCTTTTTTACAAAGAAAAGAGGTTCTTTAAAAATATATAATGAGCTGTACTAATTGACAATACTTTAATATAAATAATTTACTTGAATGAACTAAAGTGTAGATACGTCCTTTTATACGAGATAACCCATTTAACCGGTACAGCTCTAAAGTGAGTTAATGTTTACTGGCTAAAATCAGTCGATCTGGTCTATAATCACTCCCCAGTGCCGTGGGTCTATGCAGGCTCAGGTTAAATGCATTCTCGTACATTCCAGAACCCAAGATTAAAACCAGTCCGACGGTCGTTGATAAAACTTCTCATGCCTGAACATTTTTGATGTTCAATACGAATTGATGCTGACTAAGGCCACCCGAGAACCAATCGGATATTTACGGGAATATTATTAGTAGTTTCACTAGTTACTAGTCATATTGATTTATAATTGTTGGAAGTTGGTGGTTACCCAATGGTGTGAATTTGGTAAGTGGTGGGCCGCTATACCTCCGACTCCCATCCCCAACCTGAGGACAAGCGGTTTTACTTTCACTTACCTATATATAAATATATATTAAGGGAAAGTATTGCGATTGTGAAAAATTTCGACTTCCGGTTTTCAACGGAAATACACGTTTTGAGATCCCATGAGTCCAAATAACCAAGTCTCGCGAAATGGTCAGCGTGTATGTTTGTGTGTCTGTGGGGGTGTATGTGAACAGATTAGCTCAACAACTATAAACTTTTGAACCTGACAGCAAAAATTTCATCAAAATTGGTCAAACGGAGGGGGTACTTTAGTTAATGAATTTTGTCTAATGTTTACGTTTTTATCGATTTTCTCAAAAACGGCTTTAACAATTTTTATCAAACTCGTCGTGTTTAATGAGAATCAAGTATTCTTTAATATCAGGCAAGCTTTATCCTTATTAAAATGTTCTGCGATTAGCACTGATGAAAATAGAAACTTTTATTAAACAATAAAAAAAAATTATTTTACTTTAGAAAGTAAACACTTGATGTTCAAATTATTTAAAGCATTAAAGGTGTGAAAAAATATGATATAAGATAATCTTTAATTAACTATAATTTAGTTTAGAAACTTTAGTTCCATAATAAATTTCTGAAAGCAGTATAAAGTGATTTTAGAGGAAGAGTAATTGTTCCCTATTTCCAGAAAGGCATAAGAGACAAACTTTACTATAAGTCGTAAATTCACCGCCTATCGATTCACCTTCACTACATATTTACAAAAAGCAAATCGCTGTAAAAAACAACCAAGCTGTAAAAAAAAAATTAACTGTTGATGAAATTATGTCCCTTAAAAAAAGAAATAAGCAATAATGAATCGAAAAGTACTGAGAATTTTCAAGTTTTGCATTACAGATGCAGATAACTTATGGAGGTACACAAATATAAGCAGAGGAGCAGACCCGATCACGCCTTGCTGTGGCTCAGTAGCTATAATGTGTTGAATTAATTATACCTATCCTATTCTTTTTAATGCAGACAAATCAAAATTCACTGATAAAGATAAAAACTTTTCAGCTAATCTTAAGGCCAAATTTAAAATTGTTTGGTAAAGAATTTAGAAGGGTTAAAGTTTTTATTGTTTGTTAAAATGGCAAAGCAACTATTAAAGAATATAATTAGAATAAGGCTTAGTACAATCACAATAGACAGCGGAAATGTACCGAATTAATCTTTTGCCATAATACATATTAATTAAATTCAGAATATAACAAACACATGGTTCTACCTGTCCGATTAGCCTTAGTAGCATAAAAGTGGACGTGGAAAACAAGCAAACATGGTTCTTCCTAAAATAGGTTATTAAAAGTTCTCAAACCATGTGAAAAAACCATATGTTCTTACAGTTCTACTTATGAAACACAAAATTAATTTTATGAATGAGATAATTTATAACTTTTATAATAATAATAATTTATATTTTTCTTTATTATTAGAAATCACAATTTTTATTTATTATAGTGCTAATAGGTGCGCTATGATTTTGATTACAACAAACATCGGGACACGAGATTTTTATATATATAAAGATAAATGTGGTAAAGTTTGGCGTTTTCATATCATCAAAACATATCGATTTCTAATCTAAGTAAGTTCATAAGTGAAAGTTGTATGTTGCGCGCATGGCACCAGATTTTTACTTTCACTTACCTATATATGTAATATATAGTAAGTGGAAGTATTGCGATCGTGAAAAATTTCGACTTCCGGTTTTCAACGGAAATACACGTTTTGGGGTCCCCTGAGTCGAAATGACCAAGTCCCGCGAAATGGTCTGTGTGTGTGTGTGTCTGTGTGTGTGTGTGTGTGTGTGTGTGTGTGTATGTGAACAGACTAGCTCAAGAACTATAAACCGTGCGAACCTGAAATTGGGTATTTAGTGTAGGTATATTCCTGCGATGTTACAGCAAAAATTTCATCAAAATTCCTCAAAGGGAGGGGGTACTTTATTTAATAACTTTTTAGGTTTTTTTCGATTTTCTCAAAAACGGCTCTAACGATTTTGATTAAACTGAGTATTTCATCTATTTATATGCCCGAGATATGACTGTAAAAATTTAATCAAAATTGATTAACCGGAGGGGGGACTTTACTTAATAAATTTTGTAACATTTTCACGTGTTTTTTTTTATTTACTCTAAATCGGCTTTAACGATTTTGATCAAACTGGGTATTTGATGTATTTATATGCCCGAGATATGACTGTAAAAATTTCATCAAAATTGATCAACCGCAGGGGGCACTTTACTTAATAAATTTTGTATCATTTTTACGGGTTTTTTTGATTTTCTCAAAAACGGCTCTAACGATTTTGATTAAACTTAGTATTTGATCTACTTATATGCCCGAGATATGTCTGTGAAAATTTCATCAAAATTGATCAACCGCAGGGGGCACTTTACTTAATAAATTTTGTATCATTTTTACGTGCTTTTTTTATTTACTCAAAAACGGCTTTCACGATTGTGACCAAACTGGGTATTTGATGTATGTATATGCCAAATATGTGATAGCCAACATTTCATCAAAATTGATCAACCGAAGGGGGGACTTTACTTAATAAATTTTGTATCATTTTTACGGGGTTTTTTATTTACTCAAAAACGGCTTTAACGATTAATAAAAATAAAATATGAACGTAGAAAAATGTGTGATTTTGGGAAATGATATCTAACAAAACACGTCAATTTCTTATCTAAGTAAGTTGGTAAGTGAAAGTTGTGTGTTGCGCACACGCACCAGATTTTTATTTATGGTCTCCTTCTTGGGATCAGTGACATGAGAATGTTGACATGCCAAAGTTAGCTTAATTGGATAGCGCATCGCAAAGGCAATGCGGCGACCCGGGTTCCAATTCCGGCTATGGTCCATCTTTCCTCCTCAGATAAAGGTCTTTATAGATACAGACTATTAAGTTGTTATATGAATCTAAATATATATATATATATATATATATATATATGTGTGTGTGAGCGTGTGTGTAAGTGTGCGTGGGTGTGTGTGTGCCTGTATGTCCGCGGGCGTATGTGTGTTCATTAATTGGATATGAGAAGAAATATTTTTTTTTATGTGGAAATTTAATTAACAATTAAATCAAGTAAAGAATATCAAAATTATTTTTATATTACTACAACACATGTGAAAGATTAAGAAGCAGGTTTTAAAATAAATTTCGTTTTATTTCCAACTTTAAGCAGTATACCAATATTTATGAATACAGTATCTTAATGGGATTACCTTAATCCTTTGGGTGTACTGGGAACAGCTTACCTAAATCCCCCTCCTAAAGTTTCCTGCTAATATTTCTACTCTTTAATGCTCCAGTCCCAACCAAGATGCTAGTACACTAAGAAATTTCTCAAATACCTTTACATCATACATACAATACCATAACTTCGACTTAGATACCCGAATCATTTTATAAATGAGTAAATTCATTTATGGGAGGTAAGCAATATTTTTTAGTGTTGAGTATTTAATGTATTTAACATATTATTTATAAAAAAGTCGTTTACTCTTTGCAGAGCTTTTTCCTAATAGTCCGGGAGCAGCTTGTGCGGGGGAATTTCAACTAAACGTAATTTATTTATTAAATTTATTGCGATTTCGTTTTAACTAATTTCGTCCAAATGGCAGAGGTAATATGCATTTTTGGCGTTTCTTTCTATTTCTTTGATAATATATGTCAAAAATACGTTGATTGGTAAATTTAAAAATTATTGCCCTTCGGGATCCCTATTTTTCGGAAACGCATGTGGGACATTAAGGGATCAAAAGTCACAAAATACGCCAGCCAGTTTTTTTTATTATTATTACTAGCAGACCCGGCCACGCGTTGCTGTGGCTCAGTAGTTATATCCTAATATTTTTAAACAAATACAGTAAGACCAATATTCATTGATAAAGATGAAAACCTTTCAGCTAATCAAAATCCAACGTGATTGAGAATAGAGCATTACACCATTTAAAAGTATTTGGCTTAAGAATATAGGAAAGTTAAAGTTTTTATTTTTTACATCTCATACTTCAATGTAGTTTGATTAAAAAGGAGCTGGTTGTGTTTACGACTCACAGAGCTGCCAACACTATTGCCCTTTTTTTATGGATCGGTATAAACTAACTCGAAACCGCTATATTTTTCCACTAATTTTAAAAAGGATGACTGAAGTAAGTTTTGATAACCTCAGCCATTGATCTATTGATTATTGGCCTAACACTACTTCAACTTGGTATTGTTAGTTTAACAACGGGTTTAATTTTGCTCAGGGTCATGCCAATCTTGGTTAACGCGTCATATATGTCCTTTTAATAGGCGTTTTTCTTGAGCGTTGAGACCTCGATTTCCCAACCCTTCGGCTAATAAGTGTTCGGTAGGAGGGTGGTGTGTTGAAGCTTTTAATTTAGCAATATATTTGAGTGATAATAAATCTCTTCTTAAAGAGATTTTTACATACTTAATACAATTAAGAATTTTTATTTATTCAAGTACTAATTTGTTCAAAATGTTTTGGGTTAACCTGTTTTTTTTTTAATACAAACCAAAGATTTGATGGTTTCCACACACGTGAGCAGGCGATACCCATTTCCCACGTGAGTTATGCCATTGCCCAAGGGAAAAACACGGATTTTCAAAGTCCAAGTGGACATTGTTTGCCCTTGGGATTTGTTTATGGTCATGGCGAAAGCCAAATGAATAGGATATTGGTGAAGCCTTTTAAATTTTATTGAAAATTCTGTCGGTTCCAGGGGAATAGGTGGCAACAGGGCGATATCTCCTGTAAACCTTCCAGGCAACATTTTTCCTTCAATAACATTTCCTGTGATCCTTTTAATGACCAAACGTGTACCGTTGCACAATTGAGGTGGATTTAAGTTACGAGGAAGAATGATCGGTGAGCCAATCTTCAACTGGAGATTGTTTGAAAAATGAAATGAAAATGAAATGAAATGAAATGAAAATATAACTTTATTCTGGGACTTTTAGTCCCCTAAGAATAACAAAAAGAAAACATATGGTATTACATTTGTCTGACTAAAATTAAATCAGTAGGATGAAATTATATATATGACATATGTACATTATCCTAAATTATATATAGGATAATAAAAATACCAATGGTGATTACACATTGTTCTGAATATCCAAAATTTTTACATTTGTGAGGAAGATTGATTAACTAGGAGATGGGTGAATAAATGGTGTTTAAATGTTGCCAAGGAGGATGCGCTGCGTATGGAATTGGGCAGGGAATTCCAAAGGTGGGTTGCACGTACTGTAAAGGATCGCTCAAAGGAGGCTGTTCTACGGATAGGAAAATACAGGTCGGTGGGATGGGATCTTGTGTTTAATAGGTGGATGGTCGAACGAGGTGTAAGGAGGTCGAGGATATAGGTGGGTTTTTTTGTTCTGAAGGATTGGAATAGGAAGGAACCAAGGAGATATTGTCGTCTGGATTCAGGAAGAAGAAAGCCTTGCTCAGTATACAATTGGGAGACGTGACAATGCCTGGGAAGATCGAGAATGAATCTGATAAGTCGGTTCATTAATCTTTTTAATCTCATCTCCAGTTCACCAGACAGCCCTCCGTATACCAGGCATCCATAATCAAAATGAGGAAGGATGAGAGAGGAAACTAGGAGATGGCGGGCGCTTCTGGGGAAACATCTAGGGAATCTAAGGAGCTGTTTTAGGACTGCAATGGATTTTCGGATAATTTGGGATACTTGATGGTTCCAGGAGAGATGATTATCAAAGGTGAGACCAAGGTTTTTTATGGAGTCTTGGAACTGAATAGGAGTGCTATTGATATATAATAGTGGATAGTAAGGAAGGGAATTCAGGAAGGGTTTTGAGCCGATAAGGATTGCTTTTGTTTTTTCTGGATTTAGCCGTAGTTTGTTTTCTGTCGCCCAGTGGTTAATGCTGTTGATGTCCTCTTGAAGTTTTGTAGTCGCTTCTATTATATTCGAAGGGTGGCATGATATGTAAATTTGGAGGTCATCGGCATATAGATGAAAGCGGGAGTGACGCAATACGGTGGATAGGTCATTTATATAGACGGAAAAGAGGGTTGGAGAAAGGGAAGAGCCCTGAGGTACACCTCTGGAGAGAGTTAAGGACGATGAAGGTGGTTTATTAGGAATAATAACTGCTTGTGCATTCCCTGGATATACATGCTTTGGATGTATATCCAGGGAATTAAAAAATTCAGATGGGAAATTTACGGCTTCGTTTACATCTAGAACATTGTCAATTGATTTTGGAAGTTTATTTCATCGAAATCAACATTTTTTGCTGCCAAAATAGCACGACTACCCAGCCACTTATAGTCCAAATAATTGTTCAAAATATCAGGAAAGACACTTTATATTTCGTAGACAGTTCATTTTTCGTCTCTACAACAGTTCAGAAATTTTCTGGTAATTTGATAAATTTTGAATTTCGATGCAGCTCTATTTCACCGTTTCCAATATAGAGCAATTGTTTAAAAAATATATCTGCCGATGGATTATTTTGCAGTAGTACTCTCATATTTATGGCGGATAAATCTGAAACTTGAGGTTACCCAAATAACAATTATTCCTGTTCAGTAGAGGTGTAATAATCATTAAATGTAAAATTTAAAAAATGCCGCGATTTGTAATCCTTTCTTAATCAACAATTATTTAAAGGTAAGTAAAAAATTGTATTATGGTGAAATTAACAACGAAATATCATTCCCAATAATAGCCTACTTTAAATTAAAGAAAGGATTAAAATCTTCGCTAACATTTCTTAAATTTTACATTTAAAGATAACTACAACTCTGCTGAACAGGAAGTAACAGCCTCTATTCGATTGGGATTAAATTTTCTCAACTTTAAATTATTGTTGATAAAGGAGGAATTACAAATCTTCAGTGACATTTTTTAAATTTTACATTTTAGATCTCGGGATAAAAATGATAAAAAGGTTTGGTAAAATAAAAAAACACTGTATTTAAATAATAATAACAAAACGAATAATGAGAATAAAGAAACTTCTGTTAAATAAATCAACTGAAAATATAATATTAAAGTCTTAATCATGCAGTTCTTTAGCAAATTACAAAGTATCCCACAACACCTAATCAAAACACACTCTTTTTGTGAGGGAGTTTTTACTGTTTTACCCGCAGTGTAGCCATCTTACTAATTTTCACTAATTTTTGGCAACACTGACTCCCCAAGTCAGGTTTCTATTACACCTATGACAGTAGGTGCTGTTACAACATTTATAGAGTATTATTTCAAATAATAGCCTAATTTAAATTATTAAAATGTATTTACTTTACTAAAAGTTGATATCAGGGTGGGCCACAGCAAAGCGTTTCAGCGCTTAGCCAGTAATTTAATTTAAATACAAATAAAAAAAGAAAAGGAAGAAAAAGTACCTACACATTTGAGAATTTATTGTAACCTTTTCTTGATTTATTTATTCTTTAATGAAAATTAACAATAAATACGTATTTGTATTACTATTTGTCTGTGGAAAATAATAATATAGGAACAAATAACTGCACTCACATAACGCAATACAAAATTATAATAATGATAACCTGTATTACAATAGCATGCTTATAAACAAAAACATTATGAAATCGACATATGACGCCATGTTAATAAATCGAAACACGACCTACTGTATTTGCAATAATTTGCTATATAAGAATTATTTTGATCACTAATCAAGTTAAAAACTATCCGGTCCGTTAAGTTGGCCAAAACTATATACATTGAGCCAAATTTCATTAAAATCGGTTGAGTAGTTTCTGAGAAATAGAGAGACAAACATCGGGACACGAGATTTTTATATATATAAGGATAATACCTCTTTAATCAAGATAGTTAAACAGAACAATTTAAAATTCATACGCAATTTATGTTTAATATTCTTGAAACACCTGTAACTTAGCATACATTTTCAAATTCACATTTCTCGATTGTACATATTTGAAGTTTTCAAGTTCATGAAAAAATAAATTAAATAATTTGGAAACCCATCGACTAATTGATACAGGAATAAAACAAAAGTCTCATATTAATATTGAGAGTTCCATCAAAAAGAAAAAAAAAAAAGTTCTGAAATTTTGCTTGGTAATTCAGTGTTATAAATGTATTTTAAAAATGATTCCCTTAATCTTTTTTTTTTTTTTTTTTTTTTTTTGCAAGTAGAAACATTCCCTAAGGATACATAGTTATAAATACATAAAATTAATGTTCTGCCTTCCTAAAGCTATGAGGTTTAGATGCTGTAGGTAGCAGCAGATAGCGTTAAATCACGGATATTAAACTGTTTAGGGATGGTGAATATACTGCCTGGGTTGGTTTACTGTGTGTACTATACGCATGTATACGCATACAAAGGTCTAAACCCTGACGAAAATCGTTATTCTTCTTAATATTTATAGTAGGTTTTTAACATCCTGATTAACTGATTGGTTTTTTCAATTATAATCTGTCACAAAGATTAAATAATAAGAGAAAAAATGATATTTTGTTCATTTAATATAAATCCACATAAACATTCAATAAAAATAAAAATATCTGTATATAGCTTTCTATTTCATATTAAAATAAATTATGGTATATCTTATGTCGAGGTTGTAATAAATTTATTCTTTGACCGCCTAGATGGCGAACATACCCTTCTTCTCTTTTCCAATGCAGCAAAACGTACAATTATTACTTGAGGTCTGAGTGAAGCTAAATGGAGAAGTATGTGCTTAATACTTAATATTTGATAAATCGTGTAATACGACCAAGAAAACTCCTTTCCTTATATAATGAAATTACGCATATTTCTCTAAGATACTGAATACATGGGATTAGAATGCTGTAGTCCAATTAAGAATTGGATTCGAATATTACCAGTCGTTTTAACTGGATAGTATATTTACTCTTAAAATAGAGATTTTATAAATAGAAACAAAAACGGATGATTATTACAACTTAGAGTTCCAGTCTTTTGTTGGAACCGTTACATTACTAACCATATTAGTACGTAATCACATGGTCGAGATGTGACGGGAATATTCTATGCCTTTCGTGGATGTTCCATTCCGGACTAAATATAAAAAGCGATAGACTAAGGGCTTGATCCTGCTCTCAACATCGAGACAAAAGGTTAATTTGCGTTACTTTTGTGTCACTTGTTACTTTTCGTTGCGTAGTTGCTCATTTGAGCTGCTATTGTTTGTTTGACTTTTTGAAATATAGTTTTACGCCAATAACATTATTTTATAAGATATTGAAAATACCTATGATCTCATTTTTTCCTTGTAGTCCCATAATTAAATTTTGGAAGTGAGAGAAATATTTATATATTTATGGTTAGAAAACAACAATGGGACAGTTAAACTGTTCAGAATTTCTCTTTCCCGTGGAATAACTAAACAAACTTTCGTTTGTTACGAAAACGGAATGGATTATGAAGTAAATCACATTGATATATCAGTACCTACAATATTCGACTCGATATATGAGGTAATGATATTTATTAACAATATAACTTTATGAACATGCTGAAGAGATGCAGAAAAATTACTTTTAAAAATTTGCAAAAAAGATTTACGATATGACTTAACAAGTAAACTAAAATATATATATAAATATTAACATATAAACATATTGATATCAATACAATTATAAAAACAATATTATCCTTATATATAAATTCATTAAATGCCATTAACGTCTCTAGACAACAGAAAACGTCACATTCGAACTCCAAGCAATTAGTTCCACAGCTTAACTACAATCTCAAGGGGGTGGGAACGGGAAAAATAGTTCTATCAGATGAATACTGCGAGTAATCCAAGAGCACAAGTTAAATAGTTCATTTCTTGTTTATAAAAATACCCTTGGTTATGCAAAGAATAATATGAAAATGCTGTCGGCTATTGGTCAAGTTCTCTCTTACAGTCATACTTGTGTCTAGCTTCCAACATGGTAAACAAAAAAATGGCATATTATTGTGAATAAATAACTGGAGAAGCCACAATTAAATAAAAACCTCTCTTAGGCAACCTACTGTTTATTTTCTTATTCATTAAGGGAGTCCGTATATTCATCTTATTCATATTCAAGGGAGTCCGTAGAGGGGGGCGGGGTATGGTACTGCACCCTCCTAGAATATATACACTCCGGGACAAATAAAAGTGCACAGTTGAAACTCTGTTATTTATTTAATTCATGGTAATAAATATTTTTAAATACTATACTATAGCAGAAAATAAAAAAAAATTTAATTAGGAAACACCATTGGTGGGTATATTGCTGTCATCATGGGGATTAATCACAGTATAAACAAGCGAGACTGAGACAAATTAAAGTGTACAGTTAGTTTATCATTGTGTATCTCGGTTCTAATCATACCCAGTCATTGAATATTGCTTTTCAATAATATATAAATGTATTCTATGGATTTAATTATCCGGTTTAAGAAAGATGTTGGTCGTGGCCTCAGCTATAGGGAAGTTGGGCGAAAATATTCTCTTCCTCTCACCAAAATTGCTAATATATTCAAAACTGATTTCAATCGCGTCAAGAAGAAGAGAGGAACAAAAGAAAAGCTGGGACGTCATGTTGCAACGAATATAAAAAGGAAACTCGTCGTTTGGCAAGGGAATGTGAATTATCGTCGGCACGAAAAATTAGGTATAATTTAAATTTTAATGTATCTACGAAAACCATCCAGAGAAAACTTTGTGAAATGAATATCGAAAGACAGAAATTTAAAAAAAAAATCCCCTAACCCAAATGAACCGCGATTGTCGTGTAGTAAGGCTCGCGAGTGGCTTTTGATAGGTTTTTGGGAATTTGGGAAAAAACAATTTTTCGGAATAAAAAGATTTTCTAAAGATGGGCCTGGTAACGAATACAGTTACATAGAAGAAGGCCTATAAACTATTTAAAACAGAATAAAACTTCAAAATCGAGGAGGAGGTGTGTTGGGGACCCAGAGTCCAACATAAATTTTATGTCAAACCCCCCCTCACTTCTACGGGTGTGCGGGGCTAAACTGCCGTGGCAACACTGCGGGCTTGACCCTTGCACAGAGCAAGAAAAGTCCGGTACAAGTGTAACAGGGGGGAGAAGAGAAAAAAGGTTAAAGAAAATCGTCGCTGATATGCAGGAGTAGAAGAGAGAAGGCGGCGACGGAGGCCCCTCAAAATTCCGGACGGATGCACCCAAAATGCAGAAGACACAACCCCCCCTTTTTTTTGCCAGGAACTCATCTCTAGTGAGTTAACAAAATTGTAATAAATTTTCATCAAACCAATTTACTTTCATTTTATAAACCAGTACAAATGCATTTATAAACCATTTATAAACCAATACATATCTCATAACATTTAATTTATCATATAAAAAATTATGGTCTCCAGGGACCTACACCATCATTTTAAAGGTGGGGCTGGAGACCAAACAAGGTGTGATCGTTTAGGGAGCGATAACCGCCTCTGGTAATTACCTGATTGAAAGGCTTACCGGAAGAGTGAATAGTGAGCAATATTTAACCTTGATCAAATAAAGGATGTACCCATGAGCGACCCAGATATTTCCAGGTTGAAATTTTCATTTCTTGCAAGATAATGCTCCATGTCACAAATCGAAGGCAACCCTGGAGGGATTTCATGAAATGAGGATCACATTGGTGGGGTGGCCATCTCGCTCCCCAGATCTGAACACAATCGAGAACTTTTGGAAATGTCTCTCGAATCAATTGTACGCTAAAGGCGCGTTTAATATTGATGATGATCACTGGAGATGTATGAAAAAAGCAACAAAAGTCGTCACTCGCAAAAATCAAGATCTTTTAAACAATCTGTGTCTTTCCATGAATAAACGCTTGTTGAAAGTGCTAGAAAAAAAAGGTGATGTTATATACTACTAAGTTTTCATTAAATATTAGGTACTTCTCACACATTTTTGATAAAAATTGAAGAGTACACTTTTATTTGTCCAATTTTATTAAATTTGTTTAATTGTACATCTAAATTTCAAGTAAAGAGTTTATTGTAACATATCCATATTTCACTAATTATTCATTACTTTAAACCAAAAGTACCAATTGTAAATAATAAAACAGAAATAAGGGGCATAAACACAACAGGGTGTACACTTTTATTTGTCCCACAGTGTAAGGAACAAAAACTACAAATTAAATAAATTCGTTACCATATTATTATATAAACAAACCATATTATTATATAAACAAATATTTTAATGCTTAAATATAAATAAGCTTACATGAAAAACTAATTAATAAAGCCGTACATAGTCAGAATACCTCGACCCCCTCCCCCGATCACAAGAATTTTATTAGCCTGGCTCCCTAGGATGCCCTGGTTCATATTTCTAGATATTATTACATAATATTTGGCCCAATACTAAAGAACTACATGTCCATCTACAAACTTTGCTATTTTTGATATGTGCATTTCTGTTATAAAACCATATTTTCTTTATTCGTTCGTTCAACAGCGCACGGCTTCAATATTATGTTGCGTCCTACAAATGGGGTGCCATTAAGATTGTATTTGTGGATTTGGGAGTTATTGCTTGGTAGGCAACCCCCTCCGCCGTAACCCTATGATATAGAAGTTCTAAATCATCGGGCACTACAGTTACAAATGTCCTTAGATTGGGTCGACCCTTGCGCAGCCTGCTTGTGTCATATCAAACAAATGCTCCAACTAAATTATCTTCTAGATCACTTGTCGCGCTAGTCACGGAAAGAGATGCGGATCTATTTTTAAAATAACAAAAAACAAAAGGATATATAGCGGTATCAAATAATACAATATTATAAATAGTACGAAACCATTGAAGTCTTATTTGTTATCGGTAAAATTCAAATGTTTTCCTTATTTAGAAAGAAATGGAAATCTATATATCGGATTAGACATTGTTTTCTGTCATTTTAAATTTAGCACTTTCTATTGATCTGAATATATCTTACTTTAAAGGAAGGTTCACGTACAGTATTATAAAATTCAAGAAGGAGTTTTAAGTTATATGAGAAATAAATTTAAGGGTCAAATGGAAAACCGTGATGTTCTACTTATTTACATATTAAATTAATCTGAACATAAAGTTTCTTTCCAACAAGCTATTTTTTTTTTTTTTTTTTCTATGAATTTCATCATTACTATGTATTAAAAGCATTTTTGAACACAGCGGGATTCAAAATATCATATTATTATAATTTTTAAAGTAAGTCAGATTAATATTCTATAATAAAAATTTAATAAAGGTGAAGTAATTGTTTTGTTTTTTTTAGTTCATGTTTTGATTTAAATTGCAATTTAGGGAGTTTGAGCATTTAAAAATTATATTTACTGTCTAAAAATTCAGATTAATTTTAGTGAACAGATTAAGATTAGTGAACGACGAAACTGGAATTTTAGCTTCACGGACATTATTCCAATAAAATTATTGTTTCAAAGTAATTACAAAATTAGTATTATAAAGTGAAACTGATAGTGAAATATTTTACTAGATGTACCATTATCATGATCGGAGACATTATTGTGATCTTCTGAGGCACATCTGTGACACATGAGAGTAAAATCTCTGGGCACATTCGTCGGTGTGGAACTTTTTTTACAAATCAATATACATTGCAGAATGAATAGAAAGGTGTATTTTTTCATTCATGCTGGATTCTTATCGTTCTAAATCTGACCAAAACATTTTACCCGAAACTAATTGTTTTCTCTCTGACCTATTTGTTGTCCTCACTTCAGTTGTACAAGCCACTTGCCGTTGATATCTCAGTTTCCTCTGCACTCTTCATACAAATTAGATTTACATGATGCTAATATTAGAAACTAAATAATTCATGTAAGCAAATTTATATAGGTAAATAGTGTTTGTAGGCACCCGTTAATTTTTTTTTTGCTAAAAAAAAAGTTCAATAACTCTTTAATAAATCTAAATGTTCTCAGATTTATACCCTACCATGTGATAAGCATATAATGCTAATGTTGACGAACTCGGGCCTACTACTTAACGTGTTCAAAAATGCTTTTACTATTATATACCTGAAATTAGAAATCAGAAAATTTCCAGTTGTGCTGGTAATATGGCAATCATGAAAAAAACCAAATTAAATTAAATTGTATGGTATAAAACAAGGTTTTAAGAAAACTTATTTTAGTACATATGATAAATTTATTAAATCAAATATAAATTACGTATAATTATTTTTTAAAGAACAGTGAAATTTATGTTTAAAAAATGAAAACATATTTTTCCGATAAACAATAACCAGTACGAATAACAATAAGTAGTACGAATAACAATAAGTAGTACGAATGATCCCCCTGCATTCCTGTATGGAACAATCCGTAATTGTGAGATAGATGTTTGTGGTAATCACGTCTGTAAAAAACAGAAAAATTAAATTTTAAAAGTTTTAAAATAGGCATCCTATAAAGGGGGCCCATAATACAAGCACAAAGAATGTCCATATTACCGCCCTCGTCATGTTGTAAAGAAGAAGAGGCTAAAGATTCATAAATTTCATTACTAATAGTCTAGAAATTACTCAGATTTAATCCTAATAATATTCCCGTTTTACAGCCAAAAACATAAAACTGGAATTAGACATAATCGATTGTTTTTTAATCTAATAGAAAGGAAAAAATCGTCTGAGAGCGAAAAACCTCTTACTAGTGCCCGCCAGACGCGCGCAAACGGTGCATGAAAACCACAAAGTTCACCCACAAGATTGATTCTTGTACAAATCGATTCAAAATGATTCCTAAATGCGAAGTTCAGTCGTTTGGCTGGTTAAAATTTCTTATTAATACCCCCTGGGCGCGTTAATATTGCAACTTGAAATAAAATCATGTTATTTTATCAGTTACATTGAAAAGAGTTTCAGAACTTTTGTTAGAACAATAACATAACTGTTTTAGTACATGTTTCGGATCTTTCGAGAATATTCTACGCCAGTCTATAATGTCCGATTTCGGAATAAATATAAGAAGCAATGGACTAGGGTCTAAGTCTTGCTCGGTACATGGAAGCACATGAATAATTCTGTGTCACTAGTATTTAGTTTGGAAATAATTTTGTTGTTTGACGTCGTAATTTAAATATTTATCCAAAATTAGTACACAGTACCAATTTTAATGAAAATTGGAAATATTGGCAAATTTTTATAAATGCCAAATCTAATTATATATGAATTAAGGCAGTCATGTTCTTTATATTTAATTTTATTGATATTTAGTTACGGTTTTTAAAATTTTAGTTCGCGAGAACTAACAAGAGATCGCATTGACAAAGATGGTTGCGGTAGTCGGGGGGGGGGGGGGGGGGTTTGGTTAAATTTTTAAATTTTATTTCGCGAGAACTAACAAGAGATCGCATTGACAAAGATGGTTGCGGTAGTCGGGGGGGGGGGGGGGGGGGGGGGGAATCTTTCGTAGGAGAAGTATCACCCAGTGCCATGGGTGTTAGTATGGGCAGTATAGGGCTTCAGTGGAAGCCTTGAAGTCCCCCCCCCAAAAAAAAAAAATAATAATAATATTCCTAGCCGAACTGTATGACTGGGATCATAATTAATGCCATCCAATGGTTTGTTTTAATCAAGATGAATACATACATCTCAAAGTTCTGTATCGGCATAAACATATAACGAATTCTTATAACGTTTTCCTTCAAGAAATGGGCGTATTGTTTTTTTGCGTATTTTTTAAATATTAAGGGTGCTCATATTGCCCTGAGGTGCCCATTGTATTACCTTTACCTCTAAAATTATATTAATAAGTATTTTAAAAAAAAGTTATAATCGAAAACAATATTACATTCATATTAATTATTAAATATTAAGTGAGGGGATGTAAGGATTAATTAGTGTTATAATACCATTTAGCGTTAACTGTTTTTATTACCCTACCTCATCTTCTTGCGCCTCCACAATTCTAACCAGTTTGACTCCAGCATTATAATTTTAGTCGCTACTTAAAATAATTTTACAGAAAAGGACATAAAGAGGCTTATGGAAAAGCAGTATTTTCTGTGATGTAAATAATCAGTCCTTTTTTACACACAATATTGAAAAGAGCTATCACAAAACATTTATTTTAGCCTCCTTTGCTTTTTAATCTAACTCAGCTCTCATCATTCTCATCTAAAGCCGCCATCTAAATAAACTTTTCTAGGATTATAAGAAAAACTGAATGAAAACTTGGCTTCTGTCAGTAACGGTGACCGCTGCTTTCGGCCGTGGTCGAAAAATCCAGAATAAATTCCTTGTCCACTTAATAGAGCTTTTTTCCCCTTGGGGTCAGACCCTTTTCAGATTAGACCAAGTGTTTTCCCCCGGAATCCTTTCGGCCACTGTGAAAACCTCTGTTTTATTTTTCTTTTTTCTCCCCGCTCTATTTCAGCAAACGTTTATTTTTTCTGTGGATGTTCGGAGCGTTTTTCTTTCTATTCTTGAAGGTTTTAACCAATATTCAGTCAGCTTAAAACTAGTAAGTTGGTGAAATATATTTGAGAAAATAAATGAAACGGAGGTAAAAACAAAATAATAATAATAATAAACATAATATTTTGAAATTTTATTTTTAAATAATTAATTTATAATTTTAAACAAACAGTGAACTTACTAGAAAACAAAAGATTCGACCACGGGTAGGAATCGAACCCAGATCCTCTGCCGGCTTCGCTCTGTGTGTTGTCTAAACATCGATAAGTTATAACAGACATATTAGTTACAATAGATTTAAGTTCAAAACATGTTTGCTGCTGTATGATACCACAGCTAAAGAAAAATTATTAATAGAGTACATATACAATCAGAATGAAAGCAAAATGAGATTGCCGGTTTCGCAGTAATTAAGAACGGGATGGCCAACAAGTACAAATTAAGATCATGCTCTTCAATATATACGGCAAAACTGCAGGGGATTTCTTCACCACTCTATTAACCATAAACGGTAAAAACTCTAAAATATTAATATGTTCCGACTCATTTTCTGCTATTCAAAGAATACCAAATTTTAATGAAACTGGAGCAACTTTGAATAAAATCCACAACTATATCGATATATTAAATAGCAGCAGTAAAAGTGTGACTTTTCTCTGGAGTCCAGGAGATTCCTTGATACCAGGAAATGATGCCGACAAAGCAGCGAAAGAGGCAGCTAGCATGAATATTCCAGCTCTCCAGATTTACGAGCCGAATGATATTAAGAAATATCTTAGAAAGACAGTCAGAAAAAATTGGGAATCAATGTAGGCAGAAATCCCAATAACTATAAAGTAAAGAAATAAATAAAAAACTAGCAGACCCGGCCACGCGTTGCTGTGGCTCAGTAGTTATATCCTAATATTTTTAAACAAATACAGTGATACCAATATTCATTGATAAAGATGAAAAGCTTTCAGCTAATCAAAATCCAACGTGATTGAGAATAGAGCATTCATTACACCATTTAAAAGTATTTGGTAAAGAATATAGGAAAGTTAAAGTTTTTATTTTTTACATCTCATATTTCAATGTAGTTTGATTAAAAAGGAGCTGATTGTGTTTACGACTCACAGAGCTGCCAACACTATCGCCCTTTTTTTATGGATCGGTATAAACTAACTCGAAATGACTATATTTTTCCACTAATTTTAAAAAGGATGACTGAAGTAAGGTTTGGTAACCTCAGCCATTGATCTATTGATTATTGGCCTAACACTACTTCAACTTGGTATTGTTAGTTTAACAACGGGTTTAATTTTGCTCAGGGTCATGCCAATCTTGGTTAACGCGTCATATATGTCCTTTTGACAGGCGTTTTTCTCAATTTCTTTGAGACCTCGATTTCCCAACCCTTCGGCTAATAAGTGTTCGGTACGAGGGTGGTGTGTTGAAGCTTTTAATTTAGCAATATATTTGAGTGATAAGAAATCTCTTCTTAAAGAAGTTTTTACATAATACAATTAAGAATTTTTATTTATTCAAGTACTAATTTGTTCAAATGTTTTGGGTTAACCTGTTTTGTTTTTTTTAACACAAACCAAAGATTTGATGGTTTCCACACACGTGAGCAGGCGATAACCATTTCCCAAGTGAGTTATGCCATTGCCCAAGGGAAAAACACGGATTTTCAAAGTCCAAGTGGACATTGTTCACCCTTGGGATTTGTTTATGGTCATGGCAAAAGCCAAACGAATAGGATATTGAAGCCTTTTAAATTTTATTGAAAATTCTGTCGGTTCCAGAGGAATAGCTGGCAACATATCTCCTGTAAACCTTCCAGGCAACATTTTTCCTTCAATAACATTTCCTGTGATCCTTTTAATGACCAAACGTGTACCGTTGCACAATTGAGGTGGATTTAAGTTACGAAGAAGAATGATCGGTGAGCCAATCTTCAACTGGAGATTGTTTGGGTGTATATCTAGGGAATTAAAAAATTCAGATAGGAAATTTACGCCTTCGTTTACATCTAGAACATTGTCAATTGATTTTGGAAGTTTATTTCATCGAAATCAACATTTTTTGCTGCCAAAATAGCACGACTACCCAGCCAATTATAGTCCAAATAATTGTTCAAAATATCAGGAAAGACACTTTATATTTCGTAGACAGTTCATTTTTCGTCTCTACAACAGTTCAGAAATTTTCTGGTAATTTGATAAATTTTGAATTTCGATGCAGCTCTATTTCACCGTTTCCAATATAGAGAAATTGTTTAAAAAATATATCTGCCGATGGATTATTTTGCAGTAGTACTCTCCTATTTATGGCGGATAAAACCGAAACTTGAAGTTACCCAAATAACAATTATTCCTGTTCAGTAGAGGTGTAATAATCATTAAATGTAAAATTTAAAAAATGCTGCAATTTGTAATCCTTTCTTAATCAACAATCATTTAAAGATAAGTAAAATATTGTATTCTGGTAAAATTAACAACGAAATATCATTCCCAATAATAGCCTACTTTAAATTAAAGAAAGGATTAAAATCTTCGCTAACATTTCTTAAATTTTACATTTAAAGATAATTACAACTCTGCTGAACAGGAAGTAACATCCTCTATTCGATTGGGATTAAATTTTCTCAACTTTAAATTATTGTTGATAAAGGAGGAATAACAAATCTTCACTGACATTTTTTAAATTTTACATTTTAGATCTCGGGATAAAAAGGTTTGGTAAAATAAAAAAACACTGTACTTAAATAATAATAACAAAACGAATAATGAAAATAAAGAAACTTCTGTTAAATAAATCAACTCAAAATATAATATTAAAGTCTTAATTATGCAGTTCTTTAATCATGCAAATCACAAAGTAACCCACAACACCTAATCAAAACACACCCAGGGAGTTTTTATGACTCTTACCCGCAGTGTAGCCACTATAGTCTCACTAATTTTCACTAATTTTTGGCAACACTGACTCCCCAAGTAAGGTTTCTATTAGGTTACACCTATGACAGTAGGTGCTGTTACAACATTTATAGAGTATTATTTCAAATAATAGCCTAATTTAAATTATTAAAATGTATTTACTTTACTAAAAGTTGATATCAGGGTGGGCCAAAGCAAAGTGTTTCAGCGGTTAGCTTGTAATTTAATTTAAATACAAATAAAAAAGGAAAAGGAAAAAGTGCCTACACTTTTGAGAATTTATTGTAACCTTTTCTTGATTTATTTATTCTTTAATGAAAATTAACAATAAATACAAAGATTTTGATCAAATTATAATCAAAATTTTGATTATATGTACGTTTGTAAAATAACTATAAATGTTTCTACCTATGACAAGTATTGAAAAATTAATAATAAATGTAATTTTATAATATATATAACGAATATAAATTTCGAAAAACTTTTAATCGGCAAAATGTTAGATTTATCTATACTCTGTGAAAACTTTTTAAACACAGAGTGCATTGTCGCATGAATCGTCTCGTTCCATTCAATAAAGTAAGGACAGTCGAAAACTGCCAATGAAATCTGTATTTGACCTCATATTACCCACTGATTTTAAATTAAAAATTCATATTTTGTCGACGATAATTACTGTACAAAACACGGGACAAACGATCATGTTTAATAATTTCAAATTGATAATGTTTACTATAATTATAATCTATAATTACTATTGAAAAATGTAAAGATAGGCATATCACAAGTTTTTATCAAATTTACACCCTCCCCTTAAATCGTAATATTTGTTAACTTCCATGTAAGCATTGTGACTATTTTATTACTCATATTTACCAACGGATTTTTGAAATAATACATACACACGTATCTATTTGACCATCGCATTCAACGTGAAAATGCGAACTCCACTTATTCCTGCTTATATATGTTTCTGTTTAAACTTTTGGTCTGTTGAATGTATCGCCATGATTCATAAGCATAGAAACTATCAAAAAGGGAGCATCATTTGACCTACTTGCAGCAAAATTAAATTTGACAGACCTCTTGGCCCATCAATCTCCCTAAAAAGTGGTTGCCCCCCTTAATCTGGTCGGACTCTGCGTATCTTCCTACAAACACATTATAAGAAGTCAAAACCGAAGATTCGTGAAATTACAAATTTTGTACCATATTTCATTTATTTCTTCCGGAACTAAAAGAGGTAAAAAAATCTTATTGGAAATGTTTTCTACGTATTTGCAGTACTTGTTTATCAACATTCTTTATTTTGCTGTCCGAGTACATGCGTACAAATTTCTTGAAGAATGGGAATTTTGTTTGGCAATTATATAATATATTAATCAAAACAACTTTTAATCATAAATACACTAACAATACATCACACACTTTATTTTCAATTCATATTCAGTAACGCTACTTTTTTTTTAATGTTTGTTTACAAACCCGAACCATCATAATTCAACCGATTCACTCTGGTTTGGTTTTTAAGGACGTTATTTTCTTCTTAACAATGTTAATTTCAACACATCCAAGCTAAAAAGATAAGTAATTTATTAATTTATGTTAAGTGTACCTAAGCTATAATTATTGAAATATTCCATTAATCTTCCATTAATTTAAGTCTATACTCTCTGATCTATTGAAACATGCTGTAGAAGTTTAGCATAATAGCCCTAATATTTAATATAGTTAAAATACATTTTAAATTATGTTCTAATCGTCTTCTTTGCCAATTATAGTAGAAGACCAAATCACAACAGCCTGGTTCATTATAATTATAATATTTAAAACCATTATAAAAAAATAAAAAAGTTTCATTCCCCCAAACAAGGCTATCCAAGCTTAATTAATGAACAAGTTTTCCAATCAGAGTTTGTTGGAAGCTTTCTTCAGAGAGGATATGCGGTTTATCTTTTAAATGTTAAATGACAAACTTTTTGAAACAGCATCGCAGCACTAGTGGAAAATAAATGAAAACTTTTAGACTCAGTAATTAAATCGGGACCGAAGCAGTTTATTCCAGCGGTCTGGAAGATACACCTCAGTTCCTCATTGATACAGTTAAATATAAACATTTACCTTCTCATTAATTTATTTTTTATGAAAAGTAATAGTTTTTCTTTCATTCTGAGATTTTTTCAGACAGTCGAGATTTCTCTGAAGAAAATAAAAGAAAGGATATATTGTAGGAATCATATAAAATAATTATTAGGACCTTTTACACCTCAATAGCACTTGAAAATCTACACAAAAAATAATAAAACAAAAACAATAAATGGTGTATAGTGTTAGCAACTTAATTGATAATTCTTCATTTTTGTGACCTTGAACCTCAATAAAAATTAATACTTTTTGTACCACATTGTTCTTATTTGTGTCTTAATGAATTATCTGCATATTATAAATTATGGGACATAGGCAGAAGGGTGCTTCGGAGGGCAGCTGTACCCCTACAAATGTTTAGAAACAAAAACTGCAAATTAAATACATTTTTATTCATTTTTTTAATATTTATTAAGAATTGTATAAACAAATAAACTTTTAAATATCAATGCTTTCTTTAAAAAAATAATTTAGCCTCACATGGTCGGAATACCTCGAACCCTTTCTCTAACCATAAGAATTTTACCAACCTGCCCCCATAGACGAAATCCTGTAGACGCCACTTCTATGAAGTGCCTCTCATAATATTACGGAATCTGTGAACTCACTGGTCACTCGTGGAGCTTAAACTTCACCGTAACAAAGTAACGAATGCATTTATTTGGTAACCAAGTATTAACTTACATTGATTTTCCTTCCCCTTCCTCGCCTTTTAGGCTATACGGGTTTTTTACGGGCCAGGGAATAGGGTGAAGGATTAATGCAGAGTATTATTAAATGTCTCCTAGCTTCGAGTTTTGAACTGGCTACTTTTGGTTATCAGTCATATGTTGTTAGAATTTTCTAAGGGGTTAGCCCACCCGCCGAGGGAGTAAAATATATAACTTTTTACAAAACTTAAAAAAGAATGATGTATTTATCACAGACAAACCAATTAGTCAGTTATTATTATTGTTTCACAACGCATCCCAATAAAGTATTCCAATCAACCGCTATCTGGTTCTGTCTGAGTGATTCTTTTCAGTCCAGTACCCGAATCTTGTTCCTCAGTGATAAAAATAAGAGACTTATTTTTAACCATTTATATTTTAAAGCGAGCAACACTAACCATTTTGGCCGTTACCTACTCACATGTGTGCCGCCATATACTCGATAATGCCGAAGGCTACGCTTAAACATGCTCGACTGTCCCGACAGACCATTTGTGTCATAGAACATGGTAATTTAAGATAATTGATTGATAAGAGCCAAGATTAATGTATCATATGAAAAAAATTGACGGTGCATCTTTGAATAGGAAAGGAAACATCCACTAAGGCTGCTACAGCCTTTCGGATCTAGAACTGTCCAGAACATCAGAATCGAGAGTTAGATAATGTTCCAGAAAGAAGAGGGAGGATGGGATTTTGGGAAATATCCTTCTTCACTTAAACGAATATTATCGACTCAGAAAGAAGCTTTTAGCATAATTTTATCTCCTAATCAAATTAATGTTTTACTTGGAAGTTTTCTCCGATTTCCACCTTTATTTAGAAATCACCAAATATAGCAAAAATCATATAATATCGGTTATTAAAATCACTTTTAATATTTTTATATCATGCTTAAGTCACTGTAAAAAAAGAGAGGTACAATAAATAACTGTGAATTTCACCATTCTTCATTAACAATATTTAGATCTTCCAGCACATATAGTGTATTTAAGATTACATAGTATAACTGTGAATTGTTTTTAATAAATACTATACTTAATAATAATAGTATAAATGAACTATTAATTATCTGTTCGCGTTCAATTTTCATTTCTTATTTTCGTTACTACTGCTGATTTGTACTGTATAACTTATGTTGATTTTAAAACGATTCATAGTAGTAATTTTTTTGCAGAACTGTATATTTAAGGTTCAATTGGATAGGTACAGAAAAGGGATACCAGCAATTCTACATCGAAAGGAAACTGTAAAGACATAGTACATTTCTTACCCTTTTCAGTTAGTAGTAGTTTTTGTGATTATCAACTAGCAGTTGCTTTTTATTGAAAATCTTTTCGAGAGCTAAAATAAAAAGAAGTGGTCATCTGTTGGAGGGCTTTGGCAGTAATTAAGTCGTAAACAGTAGCCTTGAATAAGGTGAATAATTTATTTTTTTACCTTTTTATATAAAAATTTTATGCAACAAAAATCGTTTGAATTTTAGCGATGAAATCTTAACACTATATCAACTTATTGTAATTTCGATTTATTTTACATAATGTACTATTTGATTATATATATATCTATATATACATATAATTAAATAAAAACCTTCGTTAAAATTAAGACTTATTCAATTCCAATTCTGTTATTGCTTTTAAATTCCGAGCTTTTGCTGATACGTTGTATGAATTATTCTCAAAAGGTTAGGTTAATTAAGTGTTTAGCCCTTATCGGATACCAGGAAGATCAGCCCTTCATTCCAATTCAACCAAACTATTCGCAAAGTAAACATAAGCATACATATTCCAAATGTGTTCTTAGAAGGGGCAGGATTCAATTTAAGCAATTGAAGTCCTTAAGTTCCATTTTAGAGATATTATAGGGATTGAATTACCTTGTTTGTTTACCTAACGCTACAATTATTTTTAAACCAGTTAGTTTAAATAAATAATTCAAATAGTTGAAACTGATGTTAATAAAATAGAAAAATTAACTTTTACTGTAAACACATGTAAGAGTTTTAATACATTATTTACCATTATAAGTAAAAACTAATTACATATATGTACCTATTAGCTGACCCGTGCGAAACATTCCCACTCTAACCTACTTAAATCACACTTAATTGAAGAACACACCGTATATTTAGTATCGTATAGTGCGTCTTGGGCATAGGTGAGGGTTAAAGTAAAGATATGATGCGTTTAATTTGTATTCAACTTATTGTAGATTATTTATTTTTTGAAACTCCCAAATTCCTTTCCTTTGTTATCAGGCTAGAAGACGGAATACTTAATTACACATATCGATTACGCGGAAAGCGAGTGCGCTGAATCTATTGATTGAAAACGCATGTTTTGCTTGCAACTCGCAACCGACGGCGACAATAGGAAAAGTGTATATAACCAAAATTGTTCTTCACGACAAACTGAAAAAAATTACCATTTTCGCTGAGAATTGCACTTACAACTCGATATCAATCGAAGAAATTGATATGACCCAAAATGTTCTCCTTGAAAACCTGAAAAGATTGACACCATTTAGAAACCACTACGACCATTTTCTGACTGAAATCGCAGTATTTGCTTGTAACTCGCAACCGATGGTGACAATAGGAAAAGGGTATATAACCAAAAATGTTCGTCCCGACAAACTGAAAAAAATGACCATTTTCGCTGAGAATTGCACTTACAACTCGATATCAATCGAAGAAATGGATATGACCAAAAATGTTCTCCTTGAAAACCAGAGAGATTGGCACCATTTAGAAACCTCTACGACCAATTTTTTACTTAAATCGCGGTTTTGCGCCTATAACTCGCAATCGAAGGCGAAATGGATGATTTGTATATTTTTCCTGTGTAGCGGTTAAGGAAAACTTTGCAATGATGCCTCATTTATGAAATTTGATGAAGTATTAAGGAAGTTATGGCGTACCGGCAAAAAAAAGGCCTTGAGAAATAATATATAAGATAATTATCATAATAAAGTCATACAATTGCATAGGACTAGTTATCGTAAAAATTTGTACATGTTTTCCTAGTTATAGATGTTATATACATTATTTTTTTTTATGTTAGCAAGAAAGTAAAGCATATTGATATTTAAAGTATATTGATATTTAATTATAATAACTCAATACTCAATACTTATTGTGAGGTAAAACCAGATCAGATGTTTATTTCTGTTACATTGCAAAGTTCTGTAATTGCCTAGAACTTTTACTATCATGTATTAGTGATTGATCACATATTTGGATCGTTCTAGCCAGTTCTAGTCAGTCTTACATTAAACAGCGAAGAATGAAGTTACTTTTGGGTCACTGTTCTTTCACTGCTAATTATTGCTGCCTACCGTTATTATTACTAATTTGAGTTCTAATTGTTCAGTCGAAATTTTTTTTTTCGTAAATATAATTATTTAAATCCACATTATTACCATTCAGAACAACTATTCATTGAAATTGTTATTGTTTTCAGCTGGTGAGAGAGAAATGCATTGCGACAACATTGAATACTTCCCTAAAGAAGAGTACAGTCCTGATCCGAATGACTCCACGATGGCCATTCCATGTGAGTAAAACAAAGAAAAAATACTATAGTAATAATATTTTTAATTTGGTCCCAAATAATTGAATAGGTACATAAAAATCTGGTGCGATGCACGCAACGCACAACTTTCACTTACGAACTTACTTAAATTATAAATCGACGTATTTCGATAATATGTAAAAGCCATTCCTCAACTTCACACAATTTTCCACATTTATATGCTTATATTTGTATATCTCCATAAGCTATAGAGTATTTGTATTGAAAACTTGAAAGTACTTTTCGATTCATTATTGCTGATTTATTTTTTTAAGGGACATAATTTTATCAACAACCGATTTTTTTTTTACTGCTTGCTTGATTTTTACTGTGACTTGCTTTTTGAAAATATATCGTGAAGATGTATCGATAGGTGTCGTCTCGTAGTAAAGTTTGTCTCTTAAGCCTTTCTGGAGACCGTTAAAGGATACTGTTCCTCTAAAATCACTTTATATTGCATTCAGAAATCTATTATGGAACTAAAGTTTCTAAACTAAGCGGGCCTATTCATACACTAAATACGCAATTTCAGGTTAGTACGGTTTATAGTTTTTGAACTAGTCTGTTCACACACACCATTTCGCGGGACTAGGTTATTTGGACTCAGGGGACCCCCAAAACATGTATTTCCGTAGAAAAGCAGAAATCAAAATTATTCACGATCGCATTACTTTCCCTTAATATATATTTCATATATAGTTAAGTAAAACTAAAAATGAATATTTGTTTATTCGTATTTGATGCGCTGCCCTACCGTTCATTCGATTGTGAATGCTTTTTGCTAAATATTCAGTATTATCCGGGAAGGTTATAGGCTACAAGAGATTTTCAATAATCAACCGTGTAGGAAGGAAGACCTTTGGAAATCCCTCTTTTTAGTGAACGTCATCACTGTCTCTCAATCTCTCTTGATCTTGCTGAGTTAAACAAATTTTCTGGATCAGAATTTTCGTTCCTATAACTTTTATAGCAAATTTTTTTATAACAATCCTAGCAAGGACCAACCGCCTTGGAGTTATTTTGATTTGAATTGGGAAGTCTCGCTTCGTCTACATTTTTTAACTTCTTTTTCTAAATCTATTGTCACTTTTTTAGTTAGTAAGTTCATCAATCTCATGATTTTCCAACGTTTAACCAGATATATTATTTTTATGTCCATCATGTGTATTTGAATTGTATTATACCTTATACTTATCTAATGTATGATAGTGTTTCTCTCATGTATTTAACTAGCATTCCCCGTCGCGGTTTTGCCCGCGAGCCTTTAAAATCAATTCTGTGATCATTATCTTGATATTGATTTAATATAATATGTTAACTGATGTTACGGAGATTTAGTAGAATCGGAGCTTCCGGTAAGTGGAATGTTGCAGGAGGGAAACTGCCGGCTCGGTAAAAGAGAGGGAAACGCGGAATGGAGAGAGTTCACTAAAACCGCCGAAACAAAAAATGGCTTACTCGTCGTGAACGCCATTCGGTTCATTTTTCGGCTTTAAAACATAGTTAAAATACATAGTAAAACATAGCCCCCCGTAGGGGCTTTGAGTTAAACTCTTCGTATCAAGATCTTTAAAATGAGTCCAAATTAGACATTTTTCCTCGAAGTGCAAAAACAGGTGTCCGTTAGAGTTAAACGACAATTTCGCCATTTAAACCCCTTAGGGGTTACATTTTTGAAATTCCTTTCTTAGTGGTTACCTACATCGCGTTTAAAATCTAAATTCAGAACTTCAAGTTTCTATCATCAGTAGTTTTTGCTCTACGTTGATTCCGTCAGTCAGGACAAAGCCTCTTATATATATAGAGATTTTAATTCTGATTGATTATAGTTTTATTGTAGGCAAAAATCCATTGTTTCAAAATATTGTTATTGATAGAAGATTTTTTATTTCTATAATCAACCATTTGGTAAACCAAATGAGATAGAAACAGCAACATGTTTTGTCACCCAATTCAAATTTACTAAAAAATAAAAATTACTTGTCAAAATGAAAACATCTTAGCTTTATTCGACTAAGAAAGTAATATGGTTTACTATTTAATTTTATTTGAAAAAATAATAAGTTTTTAAAATAAAATCATTCTTTGTTTTATCGGAAAAAAATCAAAACACAAATAAAATAAATAAAAATAATTATTGCATCGGCCGGGAATCGAACCCGGGCCGCCCGCGTGGCAGGCGAGCATTCTACCACTGAACCACCGATGCGGATGCTAGCAATGAAATTTTTTAAATATTTAAATTCTTTAAACTCTATTTCCTATTGTTCATTTCTATATGCTTTTAATAGAATTCATATAAATCTTGCAAATTATTCAATAAATTTATAGTAACTGTACTTCTTTAGGTACTAGTATTGTTTTTTTTAGTTTCTTTTTGTGGTTTGTATAATAGCAAAGATTAAAATATGTGTTAATATAATACTTAATAAATTAATGCGAATTTATTTAATATGTAACATTTTTTCCCCAAATTTTCTAGGGTGGACTGCTGTTCTCCCTTCACAGACCCCCCCCCCCCCCCCGTCTGTGGACGCACATCCTTATATAATTTGCCTTGAATTAAGTTTTTTTACGTCAAAAATATGAAAATTACCCAAATGAACCACGACAAACGTGCAAGAGGTATACGCTCATTTTTTATATTAAAGAGAGGGCTTTTTATAATAAGAAACGATACATGGTGTTGTTTATCAATTAAATTTCATTTTTCTGTTGTCATAGTTAAATTATTTTAGAGATGAAATTTTACTAAATATTTTTTTTTTTTATATTGTATACGATATCATGTTATCTGCGTCATTAACGAAAAAGATAAAATATTTGCAAACTTTTCTATTTTTCTACCTGGGTCATTTTCCCAGAAAGGGCAAATCGCTGTCCCCGATGGATTCTGAAGCCCCCTCACCATTTTTGTTCATTAAAACAACCTCTAATTAGGATCTGTGACTTGCCCTGTCGACTGCGTAGGGTTTTACTCATATAACATTTAACATTAAAGGTTGAATTTTGATATGACTAGTGGAAATCTCCTTCCCTCGTCATGTCACAACTCCAGTTTCCAAACTTTACGTTTGTCTACGTATTGACGATAGATGCTTTTGGATTTTTTTATAACTTTGGTGCTGTTCGAAACATTAGAATGTGAGGTATGCGATATTTTTAAAATTGATTAAATAGCGCAAAGAGGAGGTAAAAGACTTGTCCCCGGGGTTTGGGTTTTTCCCCGCTTACGTAGTATTTTCGTGTTTTGTCAGTTTTAACCTTTACAGATGACTGCGGCTTCTGGCTAAAAGTAGGATTACATCTCGGATAACAACTCTTTTTGCCGCCAAATGTTTTCAGGCCCTGTGGAACCGTCAGGATAACAACGTAGGTGCTGCGGCGGGAGCGGCATACAACCCGTGTCATTGTCCCGCCCGGTAGCTACTTAGAAGGTAATTGTATCGAATTTTTTTCATTGCTTTCATCTTTTAGAGCAAGTTGATACGTTTCTGACGGTCTATCGTTGTTTAAAAAAATGGCTGTATTTAAGTATTGAACAGAAAAAAATGGATGGTCATACAATACAATATCGGGTGTTTTTGCCCCCCCCCCCCGAGTGTACTCGGAGATTAATTGTATCTAAATGTTTTCGTTCCTTTCTACTTCTAAAGCTCATTGAAACGTTTCGAACGGTCTATCATTTTGACAAAAATCTGCTTTATTTAAGTAGTAAACGAGAAAAAACTAGAAAGCCTGTCGAATTCTGATGTCATTAGCCCGCCTCTCCGGAATTGGAAAGTAATTGTATCTCAACTTTTTCGCTGCCCATTACTTAAAGTACTCGTAAGCGCATTTCCAACGGTCTATCGTTTTGTCGAAAAGCAGCAGTATTTATGTAGTAAACGAGAAAAAACAGGATGGTCATAAACATCAGCTGTTATTGTCCCGTCTGTCTCTACCCGAAAACTAATTGCATCTATATTTTCTCGTTGCTTTATACATATAGAGGTCGTTGAGACGTTTCCGATGGTCTATAATTTATTTCAAAAGCATCTTTATTTAAGTAGTAAACGAGAAAAAAACTGGATGGTCATAAAAATTTGTTTAATGGCTGATAGATGGCTTAGGATTTTTGTCAGCAAAAAAAAAAAAATAATAATAGAAAAAAAAGAGAAAAAATAAATAAAATAAATAATTTTTTATTAATCTAATCTTAATTTGTGGATGACCACCTGTTTTAAATTATTTTTAAATAATTTATTTTTTGAAGAGAAAAGATTTGGCTCTGCCGGGAGTCGAACCCGGTCTCCCACGTGACATGTCCGTCTGTGGTGCAGTGGTTATCATCCGCGCATGTCACGCGAGAGACCCGGGTTCGACTCCCGGCGGAGCCAAATCTTTTCTCTTCAAAAGATAAATTATTTAAAAATAAAATAAATAAATAACTCAAGAAAAAATATATTTAAACGAACCCTCAGCACATTTCTTTTCCCGTCTTCCGATCTTTTTTTTGATTTTTTTTTTTTTTTTAATAAATAATAAATGCACCCTGCTCTTGTATAACCTTGCATTGGAGTTCAACCAGTGCTATGTAAAGAGCACCCCTGAATATTTTCCAGACGTTAATTCGACATTTTCAATTTCAAGAATTCCAAGTTCAGATTCGCCCTTTCTGGGAAAACGACTCACCTAGGATAATAAAAAATTATATAAACATTTTATGTACTTAAAGGTCTTACCGTACAACTATTCATTTACCAGACTTAACAATGATAGATAACAGCTTATATAATGTAGAAATAGGTTTTTTCATTCATGGCATGACTTCCTATTTAGGAAATCGCTACAATATAATGTTTATTAATGACACAAAGGCTACCGCTAAACCTATCGTTAAATCTTGTTCCGATAAACATCCATCAAATGTATTACAAAATAAAGCTATCATATAATGACTTACATTCATCATTCTTCACATTATTTGTTATTAATATATTTAAATACACTCCAATGAACGGACTTATCCATTTTGAAGCCTCGTGAATTTCGGAGGTAGTTCGAAGAACAAACTCTACAAGGGTCCATCCCATTAACTCTGGCTGTAATAATCCCTAATCTCATTTCAGGGGATTAGCCGGGAAATTGGGTCGGCGATGTCTTCATATTGGGTGTCGTCCCTCGGGAGGAAGGGCCTCCATCGTATCCAGTCCTTCCAAACTGGATCGGGCACCGAGCAATCGATTTTTAACTTCGATGGACATCCCCCGCCTCAATTCGTGTCAAAGAGATCCAATAATAGGTATCGGAACCTTAATTGCCTAAATTGGGCAGAATACTTTTCAGAGGCGTGACGGCACTGGGCTTCGAATTGTGCGAGGTAGTAGTATTCACTGAACAATGAATCAGGTTTTATTCAAATTTTAGAAAAAATATAACATTAAATTTGGAAATCTATAAAGTACCCTTACTTAATTGGTGTAGTTTTTTTTAATCGTAATTAATAAATGTCATTAGTTTTCTGTATTTTAAATTTAAATTAATTTAATTATGTAATAATAATCTTAGAATTTGGTTAAAAATAAATAGTAAGAATATATTAGTAGGGGAGAGCGGGGTTGGCAACAGTTTTCACTTTTTACTTTCACTTACCTATATATGAAATATATAGTAAGTGGAAGTATTGCGATCGTGAAAAAATTCGACTTCCGGTTTTCAACGGAAATACACGTTTTGGGGTCCCCTGAGTCGAAATGACCAAGTCCCGCGAAATGGTGTGTGTGTGTGTGTGTGTGTGTGTGTGTGAACAGACTAGCTCAAAAACTATAAACCGTGCGATCCTGAAATTGGGTATTTAGTGTAGGTATATGCCCGCGATGTGACAGCATAAATTTCATCAAAATTACTTAAAGGGAGGGGGTACTTTATTTAGTAACTTTTTACGTTTTTTTCGATTTTCTCAAAAACGGCTCTAACGATTTTGATTAAACTGAGTATTTCATCTATATATATGCCCGAGATATGACTGTATAAATTTCATCAAAATTGATTAACCGGAGGGGGGACTTTACTTAATAAATTTTGTAACATTTTCACGTGTTTTTTTGATTTTCTCAAAAACGGCTCTAACGATTTTGATTAAACTTAGTATTTGATCTATTTATATGCCCGAGATATGTCTGTAAAAATTTCATCAAAATTGATCAACCGCAGTGGGCACTTTACTTAATAAATTTTGTATCATTTTTACGTGTTTTTTTATTTACTCAATAACGGCTTTCACGATTGTGACCAAACTGGGTATTTGATGTATGTATATGCCAAATATGTGATAGCCAACATTTCATCAAAATTGATCAACCGAAGGGGGGACTTTACTTAATAAATTTTCTATCATTTTCACGGGGTTTTTTATTTACTCAAAAACGGCTTTAACGATTAATAAAAATAAGATATGAATGTAGAAAAATGTGTGACTGTGGGAAATGATATTTAACAAAACACGTCAATTTCTTATCTAAGTAAGTTGGTAAGTGAAAGTTGTGTGTTGCGCGCACGCACCAGATTTTTTGATTGTTGAGTCGTTCCTGTTAATATAATCCCAATAGCGGTGATACCACTGTAAACTCCAAGTATTAGAGTACTTCAAGTATTTTTTTCACCACATAATATTTAATACTAAGATTATAGAAAATTGAAGAATTCGTCAATCCAGAGTATGCCAATTAACCCCCTATGTGGGGCAGGTTGGCCTAGAAGGTAGGGTTGTTTAGCCATCTCAATCAAGTACTGCCAGACACATATTATTGTTATTAAAAGCTGCACTATAATGGTATAATAATTTTAATCGGTTCTAACCAACTTTTAAGGAAAAATAGAATGACAATAGAAGAAGATAGAAGTCTTCACTGTCGTCATAGACTTCATCAAGATAGACTGTCGTCACTTTCTGCATAAGTAAAATTGCTCTCATCCACCTTGCTGGAACTAAAGACAATTGTTTAGTTTCACCTTTGTTTATGTTTATCTTGCTTTTGTGAATTGCTACTGCTCCAACAAACCCCAGTTGAAGAGAGCCAACTAACCCCACAGGAGAGATAATATGAAAGATGGCTGCAAGGACAGGGGTTAAGTTAAGGTTAAGTTTTTCAAAGGAGTTTGGGGCTATGTGAACAGAATCGGAGTCAAATGTTTTGCCATTCATTTAATAGTTATTTTCATCACTAGTACGCAAAGTGTGTGTTTTCGGTACGAGGTATAGTTTTACGAGCGAGGCGAAGCCGAGCTCGGAAAAAAGACCTAGTACCGAAAACACACTCATCGTACGTGTGATGAAAATTACTTTTCATTATACTGAGACTATAGATCCTTATACTATTCTTATATATATACGGAAATTGATTTATATATTTTAAAATGTATATTTTAAAGCCCAAAAAAACAGAAAATAAAATAAAGTAGGTTAGTAATAAGTTGTAATCAGACATAGTTTATGACTAAAATTTTTTAACTGTGAAATACCTAATGATAATTTAAATTGTTAGTTTTCATTACAATATTTCGGTAGCAGGTGTTTTCAATACATGGTTTCAGAAAGTTAATTTATCACATGATATCCTTTCTGTACTAATATTCAATAATAGTACAGAAAAGAATCTTTTACCTCCTAGTACAGAAAAGGGGTACTTTGCGTACTCAAAACATGTATTGAAAACACGTGTTACATATGCAGTGTAATGAAAACTAAATTTACTGAACATATAAAAATTTACTTTAACGTTGTAAAATTAATCAATGAACCACACTCTTCTCTACACTGTAAGCATCGGATTGAAAACTCAGGACAAGACTCCTGAGGTCGAGCGCGTCACATGGTACAATGGTGGGGCCTTCACAACAGGTATGACGGAAACTATGAGCCAATGGCCAACCTGCCCCCTATCCAACCAACCCCGCTCTCCCCTATATAAATAGTAAGAATTTTTCTTGCTATGATTTTCGTATTTTCATGAACTATTTATATTTATTATTTACTTTTTCTTCTTGTAGGTCAAAATTTTTTTATATATCCCATTTCTCAGGATCCTTTTATTTAACATTATATTATAATTACTTCCGCATTTTATATTATTCTTACTCTAATGCAATGTAGAATTTTTTTAAAAAGCTAGTATATTCAATAAAAGTTTATTGACTTTTTGTCCACGATTTTTACATTCCAAATCATTTCCTTCACTTTCACATAGGACCTACTTTATAAGAGACTTTTAACTTTAGTTTTCTTTTATCCAATTCTACTGTCTATTTCCAAAGTAAAATCTTTATGCATTTTATTTGTGCTTTTAATTTCTTTTACTTTTTTATATTTCCACTATTGGACAAACATATGAATTTGATTTTGAAAATACAAAATTATTGTATTTTGTTAATATATATAGGAACTATATATAACCGCATGTCCCAACATCTAGCATATGCGGATGACGTCGTCATTACCGCTAGAACCCGAGCAGCACTATAACTATCCTGATAATTATCAGGAACTTTCCAAGAATTTGAAGAGGCAGCCATTCAATTAGGTCTTAAGGTGAATGGAAATAAAACTGTATATGTATATGAAAAACTCAAAAGTGGAAATTATGGAATATGATAAAGTGAGTTTAGGAGAGTACAGTTTTAATGCAGTAACCCAATTCAAGTACCTAGGAAGTGTGGTCACAGTTGACAATAAAATAGAGAGTGAAATACAAGCAAGATTAGCAGCAGGAAATAGGTGTTAATCCTCACTACAAAGAGTGTTCCAGGTAAAATCATTCTCTAAAAGAATAAGAATTCAACTGTACAAAACCATAGTAAGTTTTGTATGAGTGTGAGACATGGCCCCTGACCAAAAAATCAGAAATTATGGTCAATGCATGGAAGAGAAAAATATTAAGAAGAATCTGGGGCGTAGTGTCCGAAAATGGTACTTGGAGAAGAAGAAAGAATGAGGAACTAATAGGGAACCGGACATGGTGGCGTTAATAAAGAAAGCCAGACTGAGATGGCTGGGACATGTGGAAAGAATGCCGGCGCATATGGTAGTAAGAAGAATACTCTATGAGAAACCGGACACGGTGAACGAAGCAGAGTGTGCCCTCAAATCTGGATGATGATATGGAGGACCTGAAACTGCTGGGTGTACCACACTGGAGAAGAGTAGCTCAGGATCGCAGAGATTGGTCGGCTGTGGTGTTGGAGGCCCGGGTTCTTGCAGGACCGTAGCGCCAGAATAATAATAATAAAATTATTGTACAATAAATAAATTTTAGAATCGATTTGATGTTCTAAAATATTAAGAAAACAGTTAATTTCAAATCGGACTTCAAAAACATAAATGCTATGCAAATATTGCTTGTAAAAAAAAGTGAGGTCAACCGAAATGATTCGGATTGTAGAAAGCATGGGCACATCTTATTTTGCATGGATGTAGTAAAAATTACCAATTTAAATTATATGAATGTAGGAATTGCAAAACATGAAGATAAGATATATATATATATATATATATATATATATATATATATATATATATATATATATAATGAAGAAGATAATTCAATGTTAAAGATAAGGTAAATAATGAAGATAAAACGTTCATGAAAATACACTAAGATAAATAATAAAAATAGAAGTTAAAGACTTACCGAACCCTAAGGTACGGTGCCATCAGCAATCGCGGCTATCGATATACTTCTAACCACCGTCAGACGTCCGAAACCAACTCTGAAATTCCTCCCGCCCTCGTCGCAGCCTACTTCTCTCAGACCGTACCTACTATTCAGAGGTTAAGGTTCTCGTGTTACTTAAACTTACAAAGTTACACTTTCTTCGCCAAAAATTCTATTCATGATCCAACTAAAGTTCAAAAGACACTTGCGGCTGCCCCTTCTAAGCACTTACCCAGGTTGTGAACAATATTAAAGTAACCGGTGGATACTACTTTAAATTTCTCTTGGTGTATTGACACCTTTGGCTTAAGAATATTCATAGGTGTTCTTATAAAACAAAACTGTAAAGCGAAGTATAGAATTCTTTCTACACCATTCATTTCAAATGCACTTTTTCCCCACGTAATTAGTTTTTAAGCGTATAGAGAAAGTCATCTGCAGGATAGAAATTACATAATTTTATTGAACATAATTTGACCAGTAATATTCTTTAATGACCTACTGAGATAAGCATATCATTATTTATTTTATTTTTTCTCATTAAGCATTTTATTCTTCAATACAAGCACGACGTAATTAATGTAAAACATCATATTTCGTGATATTCAAAATCTTTTGAAACTAAGTGAATGGATATTTTAAATTGACGAAAGTAGGTAAATTTTTAAACCTCTGAAAGGAAGTTTCGTTATTAATTGGTACTTTTTTATATAATAATTAAAAATACTAATGGAAAACCCTCTATTTTTTTATAAAAAACGTATTGCGCATAGAAAATTAAAATAAAAAAAGGATAATACATTAAACCATAACTCCTTCACAAAGCCGAGAAGACTTTTCGTTAAATCGTTGTGGCAACAAACTGTGAACCAAATTCTTGCTAATCTAAATAAATAAATCTTAAAAAAAAATATTGAGATTCGTTCCAGAAAGAAATTTGTGTTCCAAATACTATTGTCACCAATCGTTACTTTTGCTTAACGTTTGTGCTTATTGGAACTCAGACGTATTATCAATTTTCTCTGCAGGCAAAAAAGTGAAAAATATAAATATAAATTTTTGATGTTTAATTAAAAACGAGCTGAAATATTGGGATAACTAATTTAATATCTTTCGAAAAAACGAACAAAATTTGTTTTCGCCATCTCTAGGGGAGTAGTTTCATGGATTTGTGAGGAACACGTTATACATTGAATTCATTTTCTGAAAATTGGTAGAGACGGTTGAAGATTAAATCGTGCGTGCGTGATTTGTGTTCGGGATCGTTGTGAAGATAGTCAAGATCATAACATATCATCAATTCTAGCCCAGTCGAATTAGGATCGAATAGGATTTAAAATGGAAACTTCAGATATCAAGTTATTCGGTTGCTTACATTTTTGTATTATTTTATTTTATTTTTAATTTTTGTCCCATACCCGGATCTGATAATGCTTCTAAACCTAATTATTTTAGAAAATTGTTATAATCATTAAATTTCAGGGAAATTATTATTAGTTTTTCAATTCTTTAAAGATATTTTTAGACTATCTGTTTTCTACCTTTTAACCATTTCCAATCAAAATCCACCCATTATTTAAAATAAGAGATATGCTTATGTGAGATTTTAAAAATCATTAAGGATCTCAAAAATAACTTCATTTTGGTTCGAAAATATTTAATTTTAGATTGACTTTTTTTCATCATTGGCCGATCAAAATATTGTGTATAATATAATACCGAATTTCTATTTCAAGCATTTATAGAAAGTTTATTATTAGAGACCGGATTCTCGTGCAATTGCACTTTTTTTTCGGTTGCTTGAAATCGATCGGGGACAAGTTATTTACACGAATTAAGGCTTCCTGATTAACATATGTAAGTTTTATTTTGCACGAAATTGCACATTTTGTGGGTTACTGCACAAATTTGCACATTTTAGGTTTCAGTGCACGAAAGTGCACTTTTTGATATTTCATTAAAAATATTGATTTTTTTTTTAATTTTTATTATAGAGAATAGTTATGATTTATTTTAAAATTACCAACAATAATACCGATATATGTATGTATTTATAATTTATTTTATTTTCTAAGAAAGAAAAAATTATTCATGATTTCAAAATATTTCTTCGAACTCGTTACGGAAATGGTATCATGTCGAACAACGTTCCTTTGTATTAACTTTCTTAGAAGTTCTAACTGGATTTGACTCAACCTTCACACCTACTCCTTTATTTCCATATCGTTCTGAAGTTGAGTTTAGTTCGGTAAACAGGTACAAAAATTTTCACTCTTGACCTATGGCCTAAAGTGACAGCCAGCCAATCTTCCAGAATCAAATGGATAAAACCACACCCAGAATTGAAATAAGACGGGAAAACACGCAGTTAACTGCAGCACAAAAATCCAAGCGAGCTCCAATTCAACAATTTCAACAAACAAAGCTGCTCGTCGTTAGACAATTAACAAACAGTTTTTACCGATTTATGTTACGCCATGGTCGCTTCAATATTCCATTCAATAAACTGCAGTCCAAGCCCTTTAAGTGTTTTTTTTGCAAAAATACACAAAACAAAACATTCCTGACGAGAACACCTTAAGAAAAAAATTACCTCCAAAACTGTTTTAAACATTCTGTTGAAGAAATACGAAAAATAGTTTAAAATAATTATATTTACATCATGGTAGATGAAACAACAGACCCACGGGGACTTAATATTTGCAGTATAATTGTTGGAATCCTACACCTGGAGATTGAACCCAAACCATACTTCATTTCATGTAAGCAGCTTCCAAAAACGAACTACTAGACTGTCTCTCGATTTGTAAACGACAGTTTAGCAAATTTTTTCTGTCAAACATCCTACCAAGATAAAATCCTTTTATTTTTTAGCAATGCCGTTCCTTATATGATAAAAGCTGGAGAAGCATTAAAAGTTTTTTATTCAAATACAGTACATGTAACTTGTGTAGCGCATGATTTAAACCGTGTTGCTGAAAAAGTGAGGGAAATTTGCCGAAAAATCAACAAACTTGTTAATAATGGGAAAAAATATATTTAAAAACTCCTAACCGCGTTACAGCTTACAGAAATAGTATGGACTGCTCCCTTCCCCCAGAACCTGTGATAACTAGATGGGGAACGTGGATCGAAGCAGGCCCTATTTTATTCAGATCATTTTAATAATTTTAAAGAGTTTGTTTCTACTCTTGAAGATGATACTGTATCTGTGCAAAAAGTAAAATCTGTTTTAAATTTTACATCCGTTGCATCAGATCTAGCATTTATAAGATCCCATTTATCGGTTCTACCTTCGCAAATAAAAAAGCTTGAAGAGCAAACCTTAACGTTGAGATCACAGATTAATATTATCGAGAAAGTTGGAGATGAATTTACGAAGCATAATCTGGAAATGTACATTATTGTAACTTTAATACGATAAAACTTAAGAAATTTCTATTTGATAAATTAATGTAGTTAGTAGAAAATTACGAAAATCTGTGTTTTACTATATATATATTATTAGTTTTGTTTAATTATGATTTCTAGCAAACATTTTTTTTGTAGTTTTTGTAAGCACATAAGTATATAACAATAATTATATAAATATGTTAAATTAATATTTGATTTTTTAATTTTACACCGCCTCTTCACACAGCAGAAGGTTGAATTGCACGTTTGTCAGTGTTTTTTATTTTTATTGCACGCTTGTCAGTGATTTTTATTTTTATTGCACGTTTTTGCACGTTTGGCTAATTTTTATTGCACGTTTTTAAAATTTTTACTGCACGAAATCCGGCCTTTATTTATTATGCTGCTAGTTCATCACGGCGGTAATTGAAAAACTCCAATAAATCCTCATTAGTTTCAGCTATATTCCAATTAATATCAAATATAAAAAAACATCTAAATATTAGGTTTAAAGTTTCATCATGATCATTAATTTATCTATGATAAAATTATATCCACTTTTATTAACTTTTGGATTAGATTGTTTAAGTCTGGAATCCAAAAAGTTTTCATTTAGTTCAATAATTGATTTTACTGGTTAGAATAATCCAATACCACTGGATCCCTTTATCATCCATTCTCAATAACTGAACTGTATTCCCGAGCTAGAAGAGCGGGAGTGGTATCGTCGCTAATCCCAGTGGGAGTTTCATTTAGTAGCCGAAGTTCATCAGCTGTATTCGCCACGTAGATAGATCATAAATAACTCTATGGAGTTGGCAAACAGAGCACGTAACCGTCCGCAAATACCCTCCCTCCCTCCCCGTCCATCCCTCCCATCCTTTCTATTAGTCTTCCGTCAAAGTTGTCTCATTTCCTCATTTCATCCCTTCCCAGCAATTGGCTAAGTTCTGTATGGTCGTTATGAAATCCTGAATCGAATCGGAAAGGGACATTTGCAAAACTGGATCAATAAAATGAAGAATTATGGATTACAGGAATATGGTGAATTACAATTTCGAACTACTTCACCTGCAAAGTTATTCTGAATCAGTACTTGGGCATTGGACTAATGAGTGAATTGAATAATAATAATAGTAATAATAGACGTGGATTGAATTGGGGATGTGTAAACACTATGACAATAAATGACGAGGTAATCTTATCGTGTCTATTTATTATTAAAGTAAAGTACTAAACTTTAATCTCAACTTAATCTGTGGGTGACCACCATTTTAAATTATTTTTAAATAATTTATTTTTTGAAGAGAAAAGATTTAGCTACGCCGGGAGTCGAACCCGGGAAAATAAAATAAAAGTTTTAGTAATAATAAAAGTAGTTCTTTAACTCTTGGCCCTTTGAGCCATTTGCCGAAGCGTTGACCTGTAAAGAAGGGCTTCAGTGAACTCTGGACTCTCGAATTTTTATTTTTTATTTTTTAGGTTGCGGTGACCTTGATCATCCGCTAATGGTGCCCAACAAAAACACAAATTTCGCCTTTAACGCGCTAACCACATCTATTGGCTACTTTGTTTTGAATTATCCAATTTTAGAAAAAAAAAATGCAGGATAAAAAAAATATAAAGATAAATGCGCGACTTAATGCAATTTAAATGTAAAGGTATTCCGAGATGTTCGAATTGATTATCTAAATAAGAAATTCTACTAACGAATAGAGAAGTTTTTACATGAAAAATCTTATTTTAGGATAAAAATTTCAACAGATCTTACCTGGAAAAGAATTGATTTGTTCGACGATTCTCATTCATTTCAGTTTTCAAACAGCTTGCATTGTAAAAAAGATACAATTTATTGTTCTTAACTTCGTGGATCAACATGTGTCGATTTTGGCTTTGGGACAATAATTAAGCTTCGAATACTTATTGGCCGGATTCAAATATACGACAGTTTTCCTAAACATCATTTTACGACGAAAGAAATTGATATATGTTGCCTATCAAACCATCCCGAACCCGTCCCAAACCAAAAAGTAAATGCAGCTTAGCTAAGAAATGTTTAGTCTCCAACGAAATGGCTTAGGTTCGTTATAGACCTAAATTTTAATTACCACTTTAGGGAAAGCTAACGACTTGAATGGGACTCGTTTACCAATTTGTGCTGTTGAGGGCCTTTAGCCGGGCAGTGCTTGTTGACAATAGGGCCTTGATTGCAAGAGTTCGCTGCCGCTTTGGTCACTACACCGTCCAATCTAACTGCTTCCTTATTATTGATTAAACTGATGGATTAAATCACTTTAACGAGAGTAAAGTAAAATTGAATGGGTTCCATTGGATCTACAACTAGCCTGTAACTAGTCTACAGTTATAAAAACTTTAAGTCATTTTAATATTTTTTTTTTTGCATTAGCTGTCTTTAAAAAAATTATATAGGTTGTATTTTTCAAATGCATTTCACTCTTATCCAGGTGATATTCTCCAATACAGGGAGTGCCCAACAGAAGTAAACTAACATGTTCTCAATACTTGGTACTGTTTTTCCATGTTGGACATATCCTGATAGAACCGCTTCAAGTAACCGTCACTAATGGCCCCTAGGTTTTGAGGAAATATGTGTATAAAGAATCTGGCTTTTTCGAGTCTAATACCGAAGAGAAAAATATGTCCTATTTGATGTAATGATGCCAAAAGTCAATTCATAAGGATTCATGAAGATCCATGACGATTTGTAGTGATTTTGTGAATAACTTTTATGCGTGGAACACTCCCTATGCGGAAATGTGATCGCGTCATTTACGTTTATTTTATAACAGAACCCTGCGCTTCAAATCACCAAAACAATATTTGTCTTTAGTCTACTTGTTAATATCTATCTAAGATGCTCTCTGTAACCAGTACAGCAGACCTCTCTTTTTAATCATATGCTTAATGATTATGTTTTATGCTCCCATAAAACGTAATCGTATACTTTAATACTAAATGATACCTCTATTTTTTAGTGAGTTAACTATATTATTATTTTGTCTTTAGCCAATACCTGAGTTCATTTTCTCAAAATAAGAATCAGCATTGAAGAAAAACGATTCAAAGCAAGGGTAAAAACACTACAATTAAACTTTTTTACTTTCAGCAAATTAGTCACCTAGATGTGGTTAGCGCGTTATAGGCGAAATTTGTGTTTTTGTTGGGCACCATTAGCGGATGATAAAGGACACCGCAACCTAAAAAATAAAAAATAAAAATATGAGAGTCCAGAGTTCACTGAAGCCCTTCTTTACAGGTTAACGCTTCGGCAAATGGCTCAACGGGCCAAGAGTTAAAGAACTACTTTTATTATTGCTAAAACTTTTATTTCTAAACGTTATTTATTTACAAAGTAATATTTAATTTATTTATTTATTTTTTGAGGCCCTCTTGTACACACCAAGCCTTCATAGAGTGGTTACTCTTAATACTCTTACAATAGTTAAAATATTAATTAATGAATATAACCTAGCGTTTAACGTTGTGTCAGTCAACTCACTTCCTTGCACAATATTTTAACAATACAGAGTGCTAACTTTTAAATTAATGAATCAACGACCCTCAATTAAAAAAAATGGTTTAGTACTTTACTTTAATAATAAATAGTAAGATAAACTTTATTTTTAAGAAAATTTGATTTAGTTAGACTATGGCAGAATGCAACACTACTAACAGATGAACCAAACAGACATATAAAAATAAAATATTACAATTATCTATGTTTTAATGCGAACCAGGTAAACATTTATCTGCCCTTTCAAGTAAGTTTATGTAAATCAATTCGCACTGTAAGTATACATGTTGAGTAACTCAAAAGAAAATATTGTTGATAAACTGAAATTTAAAAATATATATAGATATAAGATGCATATATTTTATAACATAGTAACTTCCATATATGTTTTTCTCAGTGCTTATTTAAAAAAAAAAAAAAAATGGAATCTGGATTAATTCTAATGTAAATTACATTTACACAAAAAACACCTGTTATCGGACACGGTAGAACTGTTTAGGATGTAGCTACCGTCTGGGTCACGGTTGCTGTCAAGGTCTGCTGCCCCCGGCGGAGTGAACTCCTCGTACCTCCTGTACGCCTGGCTCATTTTCCCATTTTCCATGTAGGAAAAATCCGATTTTCCCTAAAACTTCATAAAGGGAGGAAGGAAGGAAGATAGATGATAATTTGATGGTATTCTAAGATTCTGATTTCCAGGGGATGGTATACATCGCACAAATAATGTTTTCCATTTAGTAGTCTAAAATATAGCAATTTATTATGTATATATATAGTATATGTATGTATTAATATAGAAGTCAACGATAATTTTTATTACTATAGGCTCTTTCATATTCGGATGGGGTGGGGAAGATCTTGATATGGGTATTCTCCGGTGATGTGAGCGTGAGTAAGTTATATCCCGCATTAGTTAAATAATAAATCAGTAATGTTTTTTTTAATTCACACAATTTTTTTTCCATGTAAACTAAATATAATATTCATTAAATTAAACCTTCTTAAATCGCTCTGATATAGGCAGTGAAAATCGTGAAATGGACTGAAATATTTTTTAGAGTTGAAAGAATTTTGTGTATATAACAAAAAAAAAGTACTTATATTCATCAAAATTGTGTTTATTACAATACTTATTTGTTACATGGATATGTTCATAGATATGTATAGAAGCATTTAATAACAATCAATAAAAAAGTATAGAGGGTAAAGTTTCAAATACGAGGATTTCTTCATTCTGGCCGCACTGCATTATTCTGAGAAGCGAAGAATTTTCTTGTTAACTGATACTAACTTCGTTGTGGAATAAAATGTATGAGAGTATGTAGTAATTTGTCGAGATTTTTTTATAGTTTAATGTTAACCGGCTACGACTTAGCCTTCTTCTTGGGGATTTGTCCAATAAAAAATCTTGGCTGATACACACCTGGTCAAAGATAAGCAAATTAGATTTAAACATTAAGTAATAATTATAATAAAAAGAGTATTATATAATATATTGTGAACATGTTATATAAAATAGCAAGCTAACGATCCTTCTTCTTGGCTTTGGAGACAGTAAAACTGAACAGACTTAGCCTTTGAAGTGATATGATTGTTTCTGCTATTTATGTTGTACCATTATTTCAGAGCAGGATTTCAAACTTTTTTTACTTTCACTTCCTATATATAAAATATTTTCAATTTTAATATTGTTTTGTTGAACTATCACACCTCTAATCCACTAGTTATCATATGGACCACCAGTCATATAAAGAATTTTCTCTTTTATAAGCCGATTTTTTAAATTATGTTTTATTTATTATATTGAATTTTGAATTAATTTACATTGAGATGAAATCAAACCTCGTACGAGTGTCAGTAGGTGCAAAATTGAATTAATACATACCAAAATAAAAAACTAGTATACTAGAATTCTAAATTCTTCAATAACCATTCCATAGCATATCTCTTTTAAAATAACCATACCATATGCGTGGGTAAGGTGAATAAGGGAGGGACGGATCCACCCGTTACTCCGAAATGATCCTTAAAACAGTTTTTTAAGGATTTTAATTTTAAGATATATTTATATATATACCTGCAAAATAGCCGAAAGGCATTTTCTACTAATTAATATTTAAATACCTTCAACCAATTTAATTAAACTTTTCGCAATTTTTCTTTTCAGTCTTTCATAAATATTATTGAAGAAAACAAAACGAAAAAATAATAAATTAGAATCTGGCTGTTATTAGATAAATTAAAAGTAAATTCTTTTATTTATTCTATTCGAGAATTTAATTGTCTATGTTTATCTTAAAAGTATGAATCTTAACGATGATGTCAAATTGAAATTCTGGTCAAAAATTTCCAATTCAAAAATTGGGGTACCTTTGGCATGTTGTGGGCTAAACTTAAGTGTGCAAATACGTTCGCTGACCGCTTTCAGAAGTAGTGCATTTTTTGCGCATACTATAGATATATACTTTTTTTGGGACTATAGATACGTTTTTTGAACATATGTTAATTATGGTTGTTGATTGTCAAATGAAGCTGTACCGATACACGCCGAAGTTATGATGCCCTTGTTAATATCAATCTTCTCATTTGGAGTGATTATGAGTAATTATTGTAGTATTTTTTTTTTAATCAGGTTTTTCAAAATGTCTCGCGGGCCGGATCGAATCTTATAGCCGGTTTTTGCCCATATATGCTCTATGTTCTATAAACCATGACTATTTAATAAGATTTTCAACATTTTAACCGTTTTAAATCCATGACCTGAATTTAGTTGACGGAGGTGTTGTTGAAAATGGGTGTATAATTACGTGATTTTTGTTGTGTGAATCTTAAAATAACTGATTCGATTTTTTTTTTTTCAATCTGTTCCTAAATGTTTTTATGAATATAAGTCTTCCCTGTTTTGTCAATCATTGTGTATATCATTCATTGTATTGATATTTAAAGACTTAAAGGCTTTTTTTATTCAAGTTGACGGATTGCTTTTTTTTTTCTTGATATAGAACCACTAATTTGGTCAGGTTGGACACAATTCTAAAGTTCTGATGGTCAGCGGGTGGGGCAGTAATGCTGGGAGGTGTCACCAAGGCCTCGGTACCCTCTCTTTACGGTAGCTCCTATTGGCTCCTGTTCTCCTGTTACATTTATCCATCATCAGTCGGAAAACTGGCTTTTCCGTTTATATTTTTATTATAAATATACTCACTCAATTTTTTATATTAATTAATAATAAAACTTGAGGCTTAAATTTATAATATTTTTCTTTATTCATTCACAATTTGTCTTCAATATTTAAATTTGAAACTTCTACATTTTAAATAATACACATACAAATTATAGTGCGATGATAATTCAAAAATTAAAATGTGCTTCTATTTCATAAGCATTATTTTTGATATCGATATTGCTATGAACATCTATTATACGACTGGACACACATGAAATCTCGTGAAAAAATCCATAAAATCAAGGAATTATAAGGTATATTGGATTGATCGTTTACCAACGAACAATTGTTTTTTTAAAATGTTTTATATACAAAAAAAAAAATGTTTTCCTAATAATGTTCTCATATTTAATTCAGTGGTGTTTCAGTACTATTCCAAACTTCTGTCTACTTATCTCCTTCAAGAAACATGCTATTCGAGAAACAGGAGTTGTTTAATTGTTCAGAATAATTTATTGAATGGTTGAAATTCTCTGGGCAAAACCACTTGGCCGTCATTCTCTAGTCTCCCATCAAAGGAGAAATGCATTAGAGGCGACATTGCCTATATACATACTTGCATTTTCTTATACGTAGTTATTCTTAACTTGAAGTGACTCAAAACTAAAAAAAATATTGCAATACCTTTTTATATCCTATATTATATATAGGATATAATATCCCTTTATATCTCTCCAAATTTACTGTATATTGCGATTGCATTTGATTATTAAATTTTTTTTTTTTAGCTTAATCACTCACCTTGAAAGAAATTGATGGAAAAGCCATAAGAAAACGATAGGTATATAAAGAAAATATGTTGGAAGCTCAGCTTTTGATCATTACAATAAACGCTTCCAACAATCATGAATAGTTTTGTAAGACCTTTTGGAAAAATATAATTAATACCGAGTATTTCTCGATAATGGCATAGTTGTTTCGGCGAGGAAATTTAGTTGAGAACATATCAAAGGGGCATAGTAGGGCGTAATATCAAACAAGCACTTAGCACTTTTTTAATATATTAATTTAATACAACGTTGAAGCGTTATCCGAAGTGTCTCCACTAATTATATTTTTTCTTAACCTGGCTTAACTTATTTAAATTAAAATCAGCTTAGCTAAAAGCGGTTCGCTGAGTTTTTTTCATCAAATTAACTCTGTAATTTTAATTTATTTTAATAGGCGCATTGCATTATTACTGCTGACAGCATTGACAACGCAGTAACAGCAACAGTGGGCTGACTGAGAACCTACTCCTAAAAGAAATGTTTGGCCTTTAAAAATACCAAAGAACTGTACGAGGTGATCCACTTTTTTGGCCGGCCCATCACCATACCAAGGCTGGCGAAATCCGGTACACAATCCATCTCTTCTCCGTCGTAATACGACTAAAAATTCGATTCCCTACACCCTTCCCCCTCCCTATGCTCTTCCTAGAAATCTTCATTCCATTCCGTAACTGCCAGTTGCAACCGCAGTCAGAATAATGTCATCCGTAAGCAGAAAAAGGTGGATTAACCCTGGAAAATAGGTTTCTTCTCCCCAGGAACGACCTGTGTGTTCTTCTTTTGCATATGTCTGCTAATTCATCGATTTATAATTTGAAAAGCGAGTGGCTTTTCCCCCCTTCCCTCCATTCCCCGCTCTCTCGAGCTTACCCATCCAACCTGACAATTCCTTTAGAGACTTTATAGATGGACTTAATGGCCTCTACTAGGCTTCTCGGAACGTCCTTGGCTCTAAGCGTTTCCCATATTCTAAATCTTGGAACAGAATCAAATGCTTCTTAATGGGCTAGAAAGAAGAGGTATATGTATTTATAATGATTATTCCATTATATTCCTGAGGCCAAAGATTTAATCCCGGGATTTTTTTCTGGTCTAAAACCAGTTTACTCTATTCGCGGTTGTATGTATACAGCATGTGTATGGTGTGTATATATATATATATATATATATATATATATATATATATATATATATATATATATATATATATATTGTTAAATTCCCTTCGGAAAGTAGTGGACCTCCAAAATGAAACTTAAATTAAAACAAATAAACAATTGATTACAAAAAAAAGGAAACCGAAAATATATCATCATCAAAATAAAACATTAATATAAAATGAAATCATTTTTACAAAAAAAAAAAAGAAATAATTTCCCCAAAATAAAACAGTAAAACAAACGAATAAAATGAAACAAACAAAATTAAATTTTCTCTCTAATGAAATAAATGAAAATGAAATAAAAAGAAAAGAAGCTTCTATGAATCAATTAATGAAAAGAATGTCAATATTCACGTGGATCGCTGGGCGATGTCGCAGAATGATGAAGTCGAAGTAGGCTGATAAATTTCATCAGATGAAGGAGTCGGTGCTTGGGCAGCATACAGTTCGCAGTGGGCGAAAACTCGTTCTCCAAAACTGCAGCGGGCAGATGAGGGCCGTAGACGCGTCTACGTAAGTCAGTGGACTGTTAGAATCTGGCTGTGTATACACAACTGTATACAACACTACTGGTATTAGCACTGCTGTTATATTAAAACATCTGCACTAAGACGGCCTTATAAACATTTGTCTTCCCACAAACATCGCATCAATAATTTAATTGATTCAATTAAACAAAATTATTAAAAGAGAGAAAAAAATCTAAACAAAATAATTATACAAATTAAACCCTATTAACAAAAATTAAGAAATTAAACAATAAAATAAAATAAATGACTTCATTTTAAAAGAAACAAAAAAAACAACAACAAATTGATTTAAGTAATAAATTAAAGTTTATGAGCGTTAACATCTATATTAGTGACCGACCGAAACTCAATTTTTGGCCGAAACCGAAACCGAAACCGAATTTCGGCCCCAGGTCTGGTTTCGGGCCGAAACCGAAACTTACCTATTTATATGAAAATGTATTTACTATATTATTATATTTGGTTAGGTGTGCGAAAGGAATCATCAAATAAAAAGAAGAAACAAATAAAAATCGATTATATTACGCAAAATATTTATATATATATACACGGAAAAAATGTTTATTTACAATAATGCTAATCAAAGCTAAAAAATTGTGATCAAAATAACATAATTAATAATCAGAATCAAATAATTTGATATTATATGCCAAGAAAAGCAGTTTCTCAGCATTTTCACCAATCAGATTGTTTCGGTGATCTGCATAAATTTGTCCAGCAGCACTGAACATTTGCTCGCTGGAAATGCTCGTTGGTGTCGTGCTGAAAGGTATTTCAATACCGCCTTTCTTAACAAAGGATATGGACTGGAGTTCCAATAAGAATAAATATCTGCATTCCGTTGTAAACGAGGTTCTGAAATATAGTATTGAATGGTTTCTTTAACCATGAGTAATTTTTTTTTTTTCACATGATTCTATTCTGTCATATGATTCAATATGGTCAGGGGAATTATCATGTGAATCCCACAGACTCTCTTTAGCTTTCTGAATAGTGGACTTCGGACAGATCATTTCATTAAGTGGAGAGATATTGTCTGTTATCACACTTTTGTCGTTTTCACAGGTCTTTAAAAACGATATTATTTCTGTTATCGCAACGTCAACCTCATCCGAAGTAAGGTATTTTGATTTGAACCTTGGGTCCAATAGCGTTGCAGCTAACAGAAAAGGACGCCCTTTCACAAATGAAAATTTTTGTTCAATGTTTCGTGTAGCGATATTTTCATATTTGATATCATTAAGTTATCTCCTTCACTTCTCTCGAGAAGTTTTCGATTTATTAAGTATAGAATAGGTATTATTATCGATACGCAAGCGTTATCAAACGATAACTCCAGAGTTGCTTCATAAAAGAATTTTAAAACACTTGTCAAGTTTTCTATTATCTCCCATTCTGAAGGGCAAAGGGTGGTAATCCCGCCATATTCAACACTGTACAAATTTCACTGCCCTTTTTTGTTCGAAAAGCCTTTGTAACATTAAGTAGGTGCTATTCCATCTCACCTCCAAATCTTGGACCAATGAATGTTCCGGGAGTCCACATTGATTTTGACATTCTGTCAATTTTCTGGAGGCTGGCTCACTGAGTAGGAAGTGGCCTACTATTCCCCTACACTTCTTTATAACAGATTTGACATTTTCATCAACAAATATGGAATTTTGTATCACCAACTGAAGGGTGTGTGACACACAACCTATTGATTCATAATGACCACGCATGGCACAAACCATGTTTGGTGCATTGTCGCGTATCACTATAAAAATTTTGCCCGCCATTTTGCCCAAATATTCTTCGTAGTACTTCATTTTCAAAGACCTTAAGGCGTTTCTCATCCCTTACTGAATGCGGCCATGTTTCACATCCGTAAAGAACCGTTGGAAGAATAATAGTTTTTTAAATCCTAATTTTTAAGTTTCGGGACAGAAGACGCGAGCTAAGCAATTTTGCGACGGAAAAGTAGCAAGTATTACCGGCTTTAATCTAGCCTTAATTTCCTCATCGATTTCGTTTTTTCTAGTTACCATCTCCCTAAATATCTAAATTCCTCTACGGAATACGTACGTATCCCCTTCCCCTTCATGCTCTATGGTTTCCGTGTCCTCACCAAGCAATACCAAATCATCGGCATATCTGAGGACCGGTAAATTCCCTCCAAAATTCAAACCCTTTTCATTACCTATGTTATTTCATTTTCGATCCCTTTTTTGAGAATCGGAATTCTTTCCACTCTTCGGGTATCTTTTGTTGTTCCCAGATCTTTTTAATCAAAAGAAGTATTTTTTAAATCCCATCTTCCCCGAATGCCTTGATCAGTTCACTAGGAATAATATCTGTTCCCGCTGCTTTATGAGATTTTAATTTTCCAATGGCTATTTCAACTTTCTCTTTACTCAGTTCAACTGTTAACGGTTAAGCACTCTGTTATTCCGGAGAGGAAGATATACTATTATTTTATGTCTACCGGATCGGCCAAGATATTGTTATTTTGATTCCTAATTCCAGTTTTAATTGGCCCCGACCGTTCACGGCACGAATTTTGTTTATGCATCCGTACATGGCTTGAAAGTTATTCTGGATTTTGTTACTTTCAATTGCTACTATTTTATTTTGAGATGCCTTTGCTTTTTAAATTTTAGTAATTTAGTAGTTTATTTTCTTAATACTCGAAATTAGGAAAGATTGATTTTGTTAGGATTATTTAAGGCTTCTAATTTAGCAGCTTTTCTTTTGTCGCACATGTTAACACAATCTTCAACGAACCAAGGTTTGTTCTTTTTATTTTCCCTTTTCCCAACAAGTTACTGACCTCTTTAATATTATCCCTGATACCTTCCCGTAACTTATCAATGTCTTCGTTATCCCCGTCAGAGGATTCCGAAGCCCCAAACCTATTTTTGACTTCCAGTTTGAATTGTTTTCTAACCTTCGGAATTTTTAACATCTCCACATTAAAATTATCATTCGCGGTAGTTTATCATAAACAGAGTTTTTCGTAAAATTCGAATTTAACTTCATTGTCACTATCTTCAGCAGGTGCGTGTATGTTGATCAACGCGATTTTAAACCACCGCCCCTGGAATATAGCTACCGATAACCTATCTCCGTAAAATCGAATGTTCTTCAACGCGAAAAAGAAAACTATTTCTAATCAGAAATCCGGTGCCTAAACAATAATTTCCACTCCCTCGTTCCACAAAGTGTACTTCCCTTCCTTTAGCGAGCCCATCCCTAGCCAGCGGACCTCTTGCAGCTCCACGATATCTAAACTATTCCCCATAACCTCATTCACGACCGATTTTAACGGATAATCAGCGTTATACTTTAGGGAGATCCATGACTTTTGTGATGTGTGCTGAACTTACATGTGATTAGGGGGTTCAAACCTACGTCACACCCTCCAACAAGATTGGGGAACCGCTTTCATTGTTGGTCAGCAAGTCCAACGGACTTAGCCGGGTGGAACTTCCTAGGAATTTCCACCGACTATTCGCCAACCGTGGGACGCTCCCCATACGCGGTAATGAGACCCACGCAGGGATCGAAAGGCCAAGGTAAACTAAATTCTCATATTTGAAAGAGAACATTCCGATATATTACACGATCCTATTTATATGATGTCTATAAAAAGCTAATCTATCTTTTTGTATATACATTTTTCGCTTAAGTTTTAGCTTTGGTTAAGTAAAGAATCTAGTAGCTTTAAAGCTCGAATGTTCTGGCACCGCTTTATTAACCGTATGGTCTTAGAACATTAAAACATTTATTCACATGAGGGACTTTTTTACTTTCACTCAAATTTTTATGTACTATATATTAGAAGAAGCATTGCAATCGTTAAAAATATCCTGTTCGACTATTCTGAAGAAATACATTTTTCGATGTCTTTTAATAAATGACAAAGACCGCGCAACGTTTCTGTGTATGAAAACAATACCACTCAGAAACTAGGTATAATTTTATTGTAATTGGGGAGGTAAATTTTACACGTTTTGGTAAATCATAATATTATAGCAATTTTTGTCAAAACAAAGTTACCAATTTTGATATAGTTCGTTACATGGATGAAATATTAACCATTCCTTCATTTCAGAAAGGTTTTTTGTGAAGCAATCTGATATGGCTTTATTAGAAAAGGAAAACATTCTCCCTCTATAGTACCTTATTTTATTTTTTTATTTGGATCAATTATCTGCTTCTCATTCTGAGACAAAACAGGAATTTAAAACATCAACGCCTATAATATAAAAAGTCTATTTAATTCTTTCTTCTAGAGGGCCGAGAGACCCTCCTGGGGCAGCCTACCCCGTTTGGGAAATTTTTTTTCATACAAGGATAGAAATTAACTTATGTAACTAAAAGTAAGGAAGGGAGGTAAAGAACAAATAATATGCAGAACAAGTAGAATTTTAGCTGTGGGAAAGGAACATGAAGGTAAAAAGCTGACAGGCAGATCCAGGGGAAGGGCTGTGGGAGTGCAGCACCCCCTTTACAACCGGCTGGATTCGCCCACGATTTGATTCTCCATCCCGTTGACTGACCGTGGAAACAAATAGTTTTCATTGAGTAGGAGTAATTTCTACTATAATTGAGCCCTCTAATGAGGTAGGTGGGAAACCTGTACCGCCCTTTAATTTTACGTCTGGAAATATTTTTTAATGTTAATACCGTGGCTGGGTTTAAGAAAAAACAAATAAAAATCCTGAATAACTAGAAGTTAAAAACTTACAATTTTTATTTAACTCCTTAATATTATCATTTTATAATTATTAACCCAAATTAATGTCCACTGTCAAGTGAAAATGTACAATTTATTACCTATAACAATTTATCTGTGGGTCATATTTTGATAACAAAAGCCAAAACGAAATTCCTGGAATAAATGTTCTACCGAGCCCACACAAAACAAGTCAATATTAAACAATACCCGATATTGTTTCGCAATCGTCTCTTTGTCCCATTGCTTACCTCTGATATTAATTTAAATTAAGTAGAAACTAATAAATTCAATTAAATATCCTGAGATATAGATAAATAATGTCCCCCTTAGTGACTCCCCCCCGCCCATATCTGGCGATAATTCCAGATAAAAAGAGAAAGTTCCAAAAGATAGACAATAAATAGATTCGAAGGTAATGTAGGAAGGTCCTCTTTGATGTGGGAGAAAACCCGCTTCTAGAAAACATAGTCAACTCTTATTAAACCGAGGCAAACTTACATCCACTCACATCTACATAATTTATAAAACTATGAACAATCAATTTCATTATAATTGAAATTTATAAAATTTTGATTAATTGATTTTATTACAATTGAAAAATACGAATACAGCAAGAAATAATATAGTTCCATAATAAATACATTCTATTTTACTCTGTAGTTAAAACAAATACTTACCACTTGAAGAATATCTGATGTCTTGAGTGCTGGCTTATATTCGTTATTTATAAATTTGTTGATGAATTAACAAAATACACTATACTAACAACAATAGTAATAACACGATTAACAAAATCCAAGGGAGCACAAGGAAATTAACAAGATCGGGTCGAATCGGCTAAAGTCGTGTTATCCCTCCGACCAAAGTCGGACGGAAACGCCCGAAGAGCTAGTTTCGGCCTGGCCGAAGATTCGGCCGATTTTTGGCCGAAACCGAAAACGTGGCCGAAACTGGCCGAAACCGAAACTTCGGTCGGTCTCTAATATATATATATGTGTGTGTGTGTGTTTGTGTGTGTGCGCGCGCGCGTGTGTGTGTGTGTGTGTGTGTGTGTGTGTGTGTGTGTGTGTGTGTGTGTGTGTGTGTGTGTGTGTGTGTGTGTGTGCGTGCGCGCGCGTTTGTATGTGTGTGTATTGCAGAAAAGGGAAATTCTGTGCTCTTAAAGCCTCAGAAAAAATTTGAAATTACAGTATAAAGCAATATTAAGACTGTGAAGTTCAATTATTAATTGCTAAAAGTGAGTTTATAACAATTAACAAATGAATTTTCTCTCTGTTAAGAATGGATTGAACATACTGTGACTAAATAAAGTTTTTTCCATGTGCAAATTGTATGTAATAATAAATATGGCCTTGAACCTGATTGAATTTCATACTTTGCCATGTTACAAAGAAATCTGAAACATGTTGATCCGTAAGATCCTATCGCTGAAAGTATTCAAAACGAAAATCTAAAATATAATAATGTCTCTTAATATGATGATTAGTCTCTTGAAATACAGTTTAATGTTTCTTAAACCCTAAGCAAGCATGATTCATAATAATACGCGTAGGCAAAATATGTTGGGGTATCTTATAATGATATCAGAAGATTTTTTACTTTCCTCAGATAATAAATGAAGATGACATCACTATATTTTATTATATATTTAGGGCTAAGTATATATGTCATAATAGCCGAGTTACATACTGTGGTAATTCATAAATAATCATTCAGAAGGAAACATGAAAAACACCATTAAACTTACTTAAGCTAAAACTGAAAATAATAATCTTAGTCCATTCAACAAATATGAAAGAGATATTATTATTACATTTTACTCCTTACAGCTAGTAACTCTAGAATAGAATACAATGTTATAGGAGGCAAACTAGACAGCAATAGAATATGAAACCTTTGCGGTGAAAGTATAATTTACATAGCTTACCTTTGAGCTCTGAATATAGAATTCTCAGAGAGCGATACCTTTGATCTACCTGTTAGAATAGAATTTCTCTCATTTGTATGGCTTGATGAAGTAGGAGAAAAAGGGAAAAACTGGGACAGGAATAGTAGTGTCAATTATGTCATTTCAATTCACCAAAGATGGATGTTTTTTTAATAAAGCATGGATGCTACAATCATTGAATTGAAGCATTGAATTCAGAAACATTTCTTTCTAACTATAATAATTATTCTGTAAATTCGCATGCCACACACTTGAAACATTTAATGATTAGTTTGTTTAATTTATAAATCGAAATTTACATTAAACTAAAATTTGTCCTCAAGCGATAATAGACCATGAGCTTATATTAAGATGTCAGACGACTAGATTCAGAGTATCGATAAAATGTACAGTAAGAAATTTCTTAATTTTTAATTTAAATTATTTTTATACGTCGCTATTTGAGAGCCCTCAGCTTCCACAACCTTTAAGCAGTGATCTCCTGAAGTCCTGCTGTTTCCTTCACCTTCGGGGGGACAAGCCTAAGCACTGACCTTAGTAGGCACTCACCTCGCTGGAAGCTTTAATAATTTGATTTTTTATTATAAAAATAGTTTATCGTTTAATATTCCATCTGTCACGGTCCATAAAAACGATTTTCTAGTTTGTTGCACCGAGCTTTTCTCCACCTCTAGCAACCTCGTCCTTCCAGCGGCTCTCGATCTTCCTCTTTATCATTTTGTCTCCAGGAATACCATGGCTTTCATTTTCTACTTTAAATTATCTTCGTTAACTCTAGCATAAGCAGCCTACTTGCTTTTATACAAAAATCTATATCTTGATTACTCTGTTCAGTCACCGTACCGTACATTCTTCTGATAATTGGTCTTTCAAAAGCTGAGTATTTGACAGTCAGCTGGGAGGCACCAGGTTTTCACGTACCAAGTTGACAAGAGAATCAAACTGAAAACTAATGCTGGTTATTTGTTGTCCTTGATAGAATTTAACTATGATAACAATTAAAATAAGTAAAATCGTCCGGGATGGAGATATGATTCAGCCAACTATAAAGAAGAACAGTGTATGATTGTAAATCAAATGATAATTAACAAAGGATCACTTCAATGTATTCATAGGTATAGGTAGATAAGGAAAATTGCCAATTAAAATACTGTGTAGAAATTAACATAGAAAGAAGCATAAAAATTGCTTATATATTATCTATCTTCAACTAGTTCTGAAAATCAACTTTCTAATGTTCATATTTCTTTTTCTTAAAACCTATTTTAGTTTTATCTAATCGCGAATATTTCAAACTGTTAGGAACTAACCAAAAAGACATCGATTTCCCTTTTTTAGTACATGTACGTTGCATTTACGAGCCACAGAAAACTGTTGGTCCATTTTTATAAAAGAATTTTCTTCTTTTTGGCGAGCGCTTTTCCCCGAAAGGATGAGCTTATCCTCCGTTTTCAGCCCATTGCACAAAGCCAACACAGGGAAAAAGGGCCTGTGTCCGTAAGTTCTTTCGCACGACTGGTTTCTTCTGTGCCACGGTCACCTCCCGGCCCCTCATGATAAGATCTCTTTGACTCTGTCGTAATCATGAAACTGAAAATAGGGATAAACCTATCCAAAAGAAAGTAAATGAATATAAGTAATAATAAAACTTTATGATATTCTGTAACAACATATGACTGCTTATATCTAATCAAAATTATTTGATTTATCTAATTTTTACTTTCACTTACCAATAAATGAAATATATAGTAAGGGAAAGTATTTCGATCGTGAAAAATTTTGACTTCCGGTTTTCAACGGAAATACACGTTTTGGGGTCCCCTGAGTCCAAATAACCAAGTCCCGCAAATTGGTCTGTGTGTGTGTGTTTGTGTGTGTGTGTGTGTGTGTGTGTGTGTGTGTGTGTGTGTGTGTGTGTGTGTGTGTGTGTGTGTGTGTGTGTGTGTGTGTGCGTGTGCGTGTGAAAAGACTAGCTCAAAAACTATAAACCGTACGAACCTGAAATTGGGTATTTGTTGTATGCACATGCCCGCGATGCGACAGCCGAAATTTCATCAAAATTGGTCAAACGGAGGGGGCACTTTACTTAATGAATGTTGTCTCATTATAACGTGTGTTTTTTTTTTTTTATTTACTCAAAAACGGCTTTAACGATTTTGTTCAAACTTAGTATTTTTTTTTTTTTTTTTTATATATGCTTCTATATTTTAATAGACGAATATTAAATATATTTATTTATTGAGCGAAGGTGTTTTGATATATTAATGATTTCCTCTCTTTTGTTTGTAGTTAGTAATTTTTTATATTGCATATCGTAATTATCCGGATTTGACAAATTAAGATATTTGTTCCTCTGGTTTTTGTATGCAGGGCATTCCAAATTATATACGAGGATTAGCGAGGAGATCAACCTTTTCATTTTCTGGAATTCCTACGTGCGCCTTAATCTATATAAATATTATTTCTTTGTTTTGATTTACTGCATAAAATGTTCCTTAATTATGTCAACTAAAATATTATTTTTATCAATATTACTGTAATTTTTTATTGCCAATAACGCGCTCATACTATCCTTTAATATTACAAATTTATTGTCATCTGATTTATTTACAAATTTCAGAGATTGCAGTACTGCATATAATTCGGCGTTGTAAACAGATACATTGCTAGGTAGTTTGTACTGTGCGGTATATTTATACTTAGGGACGTACATTGCAGAGCCGGTATTATCGTTTGTTTTGGACCCGTCTATGTAAATATTGATGTTTTGAGGCCAGTTATTTGTTAGAAAGGCTTTTAAGTCTGCATTAATGGTGACAGGGGGTGACGAATATAGTTTATTATTAATTATTATATTATATGTATGAAATAGCATATCATATTCAAGTGAATATACTGGTAGTATATTACTGCTAAATACATTTTCGGCTACGGATTGATATTCTATGAAACTATTGTAGATAAGAGAGACATATTTTTTCTTTTTCCAATACGACGAGGTTGAAATAAGGATGCTTAGTGACACAATCTTACTATAGCACTTGCTATTCCTACATTTGATTTTAAAGAATATTCTATCCGCTAATTGTTGTCTTCTTAATTTTAAATAGGTTTCCCCCGCCTCATTATAAAGCACGTCTTTTGGAGTAGAATTTAGCAATCCTAAACACATTCTTAAGCATCTATTTTGTATGATATCTAGTTTCTTTAATGTACTATGACACGCTTCGCCATAAATTGTAGCCCCATAATCGAACATTGCCCTAATCGTACTCCCATAAAATAATAACGACATATTGGGATCAGCCCCCCACTTATTGTTCGTACAAATCATTTATAGTGAATCCATTAATTTTTCAGCTTTTTTTTTATTTATGTTAAGTGCTGGTTCCAATTTAATTTTCTTTCGAAACGGAGACCTAGAAATCGAACGGAAGTAACACACGGGAAGTTAATCCCTGCCAGCTCAACTTGATCTCCTAGGGGAAAAGTGCGTTCTCTACTAAAGGGGCAGACCACCAACTTAGAGACTGATATGCTCAAACCTGTATCAAGCTGCCATTTTTTTAGACATCTTACTGCTTCTTCTAATAACTCGAGGCAACGATTGATGTTTTTATGTGGTACATATAGACAGGTCTCATCAGCGAATTGTAGTATAGCCATGGGCGGATCCAGCCGATCGGAAAGGGGGGGCTGCAGTCCTAAAAGGGGGGGGGGGGGGGCTGCAGCCCCACAGCCCCTTATTTGGATCTGCTAATCAGCTTCATTTATTTCAGTTACCTTTATTTTCCTTTCCCACAACTAAAATTCTACTTGTTCTCCACATTATTTGTTCTTTAACTTGCTTGCTTTGACTTGAAGGAAAGTCAAATTCTATCTTAAAATGACGAAAAATTTTCCAAAGGGAGGGGCTGCAGCCCCCACAGCCCCTCCCCTGGATCCGCCAATGAGTATAGCTACCTCTTCTGGTATGTATTTTCTTAGATCCGCCGCGATTATAGCGAAAAGTAGTCCACTAAGAATTCCACCTTGCGGTATCCCATTCTATGCCATTCTCGACCCAATTATGTTATTTTTGACTTTTAAAAATAATTTCCTGTTACTAATTAGGTTTATTATGAATTCTATAATTTTTCGGGGGACGTCAATGGCTTCTATTTTTTGTGAAAGTATAGGTATTAAATCGTATGCCTTTTCAATGTCCAAAAATAATCGTACTGTTTTTTTAACTTCCGTAAAACCGATATTTATGCTAGAATGTAGTATTAATAAACTATCTATGCTTGACTTCCCTTTCCTAAAACCTATATTTAAGAGAGTCTATATTTAATCATTCTTTCGAACGTTTTAAGTATGCAAGAGCTTAATGAAATGGGTCTGTATGATGTAGCCGATCTCGGATCCTTTCCTGGTTTTAGAATAGGTACTACACAATATTCCCGCCATGAGTCAGGTATTAAATTTGTTTTCCATATATTAATAAATATTTTTAATAATACTATTTTTAGATGTTTAGGCAGTTTGTCTAGCATTATATAATGTATATTATCTTTACCAGGAGCACTGTTGGTTAGTTTTGATTGATTTTAGGAGTTCTGGCAAGATAAAATTATCTGAAAGTCGCTTGTGATTTTCCTCACTACCCTTGTCGTTTTCACTTCTAAGTGTGATTTGAGGCGCAGCTAAGGGAGTGGCTAAAATGTCTAAAAACTCCTCGCACCAATCTCCTTTGAGAGGGGATTGTCTATTAGAGAGTTTTCGATTTTTTAAAATTGATAATTTATCCCATACCTCTTTGATTGGGTTGCTTTTATTTATACTCGAAGTAAACGCTCGCCATGATTCTTTCTGTTTAGTTCTCGTGACCCTTTTGAACTCAGCGTCCGACCTTTGATATTTTATTAAATTATTAATTGTAGGATTATTTTTAAATATCCTAAATGCCAGTTTCCTTTGACTAAGGAGTCGCCCGCATTCGTTGTCCCACCAGCTTTTACTGATTTTTTTATTGAAATACGCCTTATATGAGGGAATGCTGCTCTCGCATGCATTATTTAGAAATTTAAAAAATTCGTCAAATATGGGGTTATCCGGAAGTAATGAAGAATGTTCTAGGGTAGTTTTTCAAATTCGGACCAATTAGCTGATTTAATTTGCTATTTTCTGGTAGAATAATTTTAATTTGGAGTTTCATCCTTTTTGTATCGAATTTCTATAATTATGGGAAGATGATTAGAACCCAGAGGATTATCGTGTACTTTCCACGAGAAAGTGTTGGTAGACGTTAATGTGTACTGCGGTATTTCTTTTCTGACGGATATTGTTTACTAAGGTTGGGGTGCCATCATTTAAAAGTACGAGATTAGTTTTTTCAATTGCTTAAACTAAATTTTCCCCTTTCTTATTGCATGAATCACACGTCCATTGATAATGATGGGCTATTGCATCTCCTCCGATTATAACGGGGTGTTGAAAACTCATTAAAAGATTTTCTCAATTATTTTTTTAGGCTTTGTTACCCGGTTTTGCATAGAACGACATAATATTTAATTTATAATTTTTGTTTATAGTTATTCTTGCAGCAACTGTATCTATATCTTTAATTTTATGATAATCAGATATTTCTTCAAAATGATATTTCGATTTTATTAATATTGCGACACCTCCATAACCGTCATTTCGATCCGTTCTTAGAATATTATAACCAGGAAAATTTACATATTTACCTGGTTTGAACCAGGTCTCTGAAATTAGAGCAATATCATTTTTTTTTTTTTTTAATAAAAAGTAGTCTAAACTATTTTTGTTAGAAATTGCCGATCTGGCATTCCACTGCAATAATTTTAATGAATTAATCATATTTATTTTTATTTTATATGGTATTACAGAATTCTTTACTGATGTATATAATATTGTCTATTATTATTATTTTTATTATTATATCGTTACGGATAAATGTTTAGTTCTATCTTTTATCATATTTTTAATTTCGTCTTCGGTAACATTTTAATTTTTGCTTACTAAGACGGTATTTACCACTGCGAGAAGTGCATCCGTTAACATATTTAATTTATCTTCATTTTTTAAGGTAATTTCTTTATCCTTGTACGATTTTTCTTTATAGGGATTTTCTTTGATTGGCTGAGACGGAAATAAGGGAACGGAAAAATCTTTAATGATATTTTCTCTTTGATCCGAATTGTTATTTTCTTTATTAGAACATTAATTAAGCTCGAGATTCTTTGTCTTTTAACCACGGTAATTTTATTTCTAACGTAATTTTTCGCGTTATTGGTCGAATTGTGCTTTGATTGTTCTAGAGTTGGAAAGGCATCCGGAGTATTTCTTAACGCTACCAACTGTATGATTTACCTTCGATTTTGGCCCTTGCCTCAATATAAGTCAGGTTATAATTGCTCATTTGTTCCTTAACATTGACCTGTTTAATATATTCCTGAAAAATTTCTTTAGCCAATGGAGAATGGTTTCCCTTACAATTTATGCTTTTCAATAACGTATTAGGTGGACATTCCTCGGTTTGATGTTTTTCCGAACATTTTCTGCAGCGTGTTATTGTACTTTTACACTGGGTATTACTATGCCCATACCGTAAATTGAAGCATTGTTACGGATGGACTTCGCATCTAACGTGATGAATCGTAATACAGTGGCTCACAGTCAAATTGATACACCCTATAGGAACTGAAAAAAAAATACTTTAATGGTTACAGTAAACAAAAAAAACCATTAAATTTCCAACACATTTATTTATAATCCCTATTGAAATATGTCATAACTCAAAAAATTAAAATATTCAACTTCATTATTTAAAAAAAATGAACAAAACAAAATAAATCAATAATTTCACCTCACAGTCAAAATGATACACCTCACTTCAGATTAACTTTTATATGTTATTTATTTAGTTCAATACCTAGTAGGCAAGCCTTTATTTTCTACCACTTCTTTAAGTCTGTTTGGAACTGATTCGACCAATTTCCGGTGAATTCCGAGCTCAGCTTGTTCCCTTCTTTGAGAAGATATTTTTTAAAGTCTTCTTTGCTTGAAATCGCATGTTTCATAATTTCTACCTCCAATTTCGCCCACAGGTGTTCTATTACATTAAGGTCAGGAAATTGTAGTGGAGTTTTTATAATTTTTTGGCAGAAATAAAGGAGCCAATCCTTAACTAACATAGCAGAATGTTTGGGTCATTGGCATGATAAAAACAAAACTTGTCTTTGAGCCTCAGTTTTCCGCATTTTCTTTTAAATTTTTTTTTAAAATGTCTCTGTAAACATGCTTGTTAACTATGCCATCAATAAAGTGAAGATTTTCCACACCAGTGGTCGCTATACATACCCACACCACTACACTGCCACCACCATGTTTCACAGTTAGGCGTAATTTTTTTTTGCGAGCTCTTCTCCTGGTTTTGTCCACACATAGGAACGCCCATCGGATCCAAAAATATTAAATTTATTTTCATCAGCAAATATCACCGTTGTCCAAAAGTCAGGGTCCTTCAACAAATATTCAGTTGCTAATTGCATCCTAACTTTTTGATTTTTCTTGCTGAAAGAAGGTTTCTTACGCGCTACTCGTCCATGAAATTTATTTTTTCTTAGCATACGCCTCACTGTTTCTGCGTTTACTGGCTTACCTAAGCGTTTGGACAGTTCCACGGCTATTTTGGGTGCAATCAAGCGTGGATTTTGTTTTATTTCTCTGACGATCCAAGTCTCATCCCTGTTACTTAACATTTTTCTTGCACTTTTAATTTTTTTCTGGCAATTCGATTTTCCTTTTTGTTCTCTCCTCAATATGCTGGACGGTTGAACGGCTTTTCTTAATTATTTCAGTTATATGATTGAGAAATTTCCCATCATTAAAATATTGAATGACCAACTCGCGTTCTTTACAAGTTGTATGTAGTCCCATTATTTAAAAAGTTAAAATATATGACTGATATTGTTAAACTAGTTTTGAAAAGAACCAAACAGTTTCGACACAAGAGTTTAACTAAAAGAAAATGGTTTAATGTAAACATTAATAAATTAATAAATATTGATAAACATCAGGGTGTATCATTTTCACTGTGAGGTAAGTAAATAGTATACAAACGTGCTTATTGTTATTATTATATCCTGGCTAATTTTTATCTGTTTATACGCAAAGAACATATTACTGTGGTGACAATGGATAATAAAAACTATAGTTTTCCGTATAACATAAGTAGAACAATTTATTTATCAAAAGATTTCTTTGAAAATAAAGGTGTATCATTTTGACTGTGAGCCACTGTATATATAGGCAGGAGTTGACCTCTGAACGTTGCTACTACCGATCTCGTAGGTTTATATACAACAGAGTTAGTATCTTTATTAATATTTTTTTTATTAAAGCGTCTAATATTAACAACTTTTTGAGTGTCAGCATACGACGTTTTTATATTTTCTAAGATTTCTGAATCTCATAATTCTAAATCCACATCCCGAATAACTCCTTTATTTTCTAATGTGAAACTCGGAATATAAGCTTTAATTTGTTTTTCTTTTATCTTTTCCGATTTTACTAAAGCGTTTGCTTGTTCCCCTAGCCGGGTCTCTACTTTAATCCTGTTTCTACCTATTTTATATATATTTAAAATATTATTGTATATTTCGAGGCAGGCACTATGCAAAAGTTTTCCTATGGACAAAGGATGTAAACGACCTATCCCTGCTCCTTCAATAGAAGTACTTTCTATAAAAACAAAATATGGTCCTAAATCAGTATTTTCGTAGTACCTTTCCGTTCTAAATTTATTAATTTCTAAAATAATGTTAGGTTGGGGATTTATTTTATCTGTCGAATTATCCATTTCTACTTCCAAAATAGCATCCTTATTTATTTCGTTAGATATAATTAATTGTTTATTACCGTCCTTCAAATTTGGAGGAATTTCTCCCCTCCCATCGCTACTCAACGACATTTCAATAGTATTTTACATATCAAAACTATATACAATAAAACAAAAAAAAAAAATTAAAATAACCCAACTCAAAATATTACACTTATTAACTAAATTAAAACTCTTATCTGAATATCCTTTTGGAGAGCAGTAGGTAAACACCTAGATCCGTACAGCTCGGCTGTTGACTCTAGACGTATTTGATGTATGTATGTATATGCCAGCGATGCGACAGCCGAAATTTCATCAAAATTGGTCAAACGGAGGGGGCACATTATTTAGTAAATTTTTAAACGGCTGTAACTAATGGAGATATAAAAATATAAATGTGGAAAAAAGTGTGAAGTTGAGGGATAGCGTTAACATATTATCGAAACACGTCGATTTCTAATCTAAGTAAGTTCGTAAGTGGAAGTTGTATGTTGCGCGCATCGCACCAGATTTTTTTTTCTGCGATGTAGAAAATTCGTTGTTCCAGTACCTATCACAAACACCGACTCCGAATCCGAGAGACTATTCAAATTCTTTTAAATTAATCACTGTCCCAGGAAAACATCGCCCGTAAAATATACCTTTTGACAAATGTCATTTCAGTTGTTGACGTGCAGCTTTTCGAGGAGCCAATGGTATTCCGAAATATATTAGTCATTCACCTGGACCCTCGCATTCGTTTTATCCCATCGCTTCGAAGAGCTATGGATTTAGAAAAAAAAACTGATATGCTGACAATATCACGACTTAACAAGAGAGAGAAGCTCATTTGTTTATGGATGTTGGGATGAAAAAATAATAATATTTTTATGATGAAATTAAGATAGATAGTTATTGCTTCCAAAGATTTTCCATACTATCTACTTTGGAAGTTTATCACTTATGATGATTGAGAAGCACTTCATTAACGTCAAACAATAGAATTATAGAAATAATCTAACATAAATTTAATCAATCAATTAATCATACAAACAGTAGGATACAATGTCAGGCATCAAATTAAACATGCGTGTTTAATCATATACGCTTATGAACATAAAAAAAATATTATTCAATACAGAATTATTTAAATTTCTCTTAGAAAAAAGGAAATGGTTAAATATGAAAAAAATCGATAAATACAAATATAAGCATATACAGGAGAAATAGTGTTCCGAAAACTCTTAAACAACGTTTAAAACACGCATACGCAGTACGCTTTTAATGACAGACTAATAAATGTTTATAAGTAAAAAAAAAAAGAACTGTTCATGCGAAAGAGTTGTCAACGTGTTTTGGAACATTCAAATGTAATGTAGATTATTTATGGTTGCAAAATGAAGTTTTCAAAAACTAAATAGAGAATTATTATATCAGAAGCGATGGAGTATTATGCTTGCATTTTCGTATTATTACAAATAAAAATAAAAACTTTTATAAAAAGTTTATTGACCTTATGACAGTCTATAATGCAAGATAATCTTCAGTAATTATAGATATAAATATAGATTACAAACTTTAGTTCCATAATATATTCTGTTATCCATAATGTATTATGTAATATATTTCTGAATGAAATATGAAGATGTTTTAGAAGAATAGTAGTAGTTTTCGGTTTCCGAGAATGCATAAGAGAAAAACATTTGAAAATTAGGTTTTAATTTACTACGATCCATAAATACCCTATTGATTCACAAAAAGCATGGGTTTTCGTCAAAAACCCTTATTCAAAATTGTTCGAATTCTCAATACTTACCTTTACTGCTGATGAAAACAACTAATAAAGTTATGAAATGCGCGTTGCCCCTGAACACCAACATATGATTAGGAACAAAAAGATAGCCAATTCAAAACCTGAAGCTAGGGGACATTTAATAATACTCGGCATTAATCCCCCACCCTCTTCCTTGGCCAGGAATTCCCCGTAAAGCCTGAATGGGGAGGAAGGGGAGTACCAAAAGAAAATTTAGGAGTGGCATTTCCCAGTTGTCGCATTTCCCATTTCCATCCATGAAATTTCCCAGCTGAGTGCATTGTCATTGCCTTCATGGCCTGAGACACTAAATGTGGTGAGGGTGACTGGGCTCTGCATTCTGTCAGAGAGCAACTTAGGCTAACCAAACAAAACTACCTGCATTCAAAAAATTTGTTTACGGGTGGAAGAAAGTGGTGGGTCTGTAATTAATCATGCATTAGTAAGATCTCAAACACATATAGAACAGAAATTCTTTACTTTATGAATTAGAGAATTTTTAAAATGATAACCATAGTTTGTTAAATTTAAATACTTCTATGAAAGTGTAAAAAGTGTTAATTTTAAATAATAGCATATTTTGTAATAATGATCCTGGTTTGAATGTTTAATACTAATTTAATATCAAATGAATGCATTTATTATATTCTAGATGCAGTTACAAGATCTGCTTTGTTCTTCATTGTTGCTACATTACTACTGTTTTGTGGAGAATTTTCTTGTATCTATGGACATTTTCGACGAAATCGTCGTATTTTCACATTTGTTGCTGGAGTAGTTTTCATTATATCAGGTACTAATAAATGGGTTTACTTCTTCAAGTAATTCTATGATTTACTTTTTTATTTTATTTATTTAATAGAATTAACTTATTTATATTTACAAATAAATATTATACAACTGATGATTAAAAAAATAAACCTGATCAATTAAAGGTTTTTCCTTGTAAAAAAGAGGGCTATACTTGCAGAAAGACTAAGGAGGCTCTTACTAAAAAAGATTATAAGATACTTGTCTTACCCTCACACAGAAGTATTTCTCTGCTAATTAGATAACATTGTAAATATAAATAAATGCTATGAACAAAAAAAATAATGTTTTATTTTTGAAATGATATAATTTAATACTAAACAATTTATAAATCTAACCTGAATTGATTTTCAGGATTACTGATGCTGATAGGTTTGGTTATGTACATATCAGTTTTCAAAGCTGAGGTTGGTGGCAAATTAAGACCTCGATCACAGCTTCAGCCTCCTCAGTTCACATTTCAGTATGGCTATAGGTGGGGTACCAATATTTCATAAAATATATTTCATTACTGTTCCTACAAATTTTAATAATTACTTGAATAAAAACTACATTCATATTAATATCGACTGTTTCAGTTTTCTATTGTATGTCAGTGGTTTCATGACAATTGAAACAGCAGGGACATGTGCTGTATTCCTATATATATACAGGCATCAACGGGATTGGTCTAGGAAACACATGGAGATGACAACTCTCAACCATAGAAAGTTGTCTTCTTCATCAGCCCTACTTCCTGATCAAAATGTTTATGCAAGTGGTAAGAATTGTTTTATGTTAAATATTGTAATGTTAAATCGATAAGCAAATAAAAAAAATAAACACTTAAGTGTTACAATGTGTCTTTTTTGTTCACAAAAAACAACAAAATGTAGGTGTGTGTGCATGTGTGGGTTTGAATATATAATTCTTATGATTTTTGGTAAAATATTCAATGTTTTATTTAATTTGAGAGAGTTGGGTGAAATAAGATTTAATTACAAATAAAAATTATTGTTTCATTATTAGTTATATATTTATTGTATTTAAACATATTATTATCAATATATTATTATTCATTCCCCATTACCAAAATTTGGTGGGTAATTGGTGTTAAAATAACAAAGTAAATATTATAAGTAAATGTTATAATAGTTTTTTTTCCTAATTATCAAGATATTTGTGTATGATAATACCCAAACGAAGTCCGGAATGATCTGTAATATTTTTTTTATAGTTATATATCTTTTTCTTCGGTTTTTCCTTCAATATTATTGTTCATTAATTTACAAATTCAAAAATTTATAAAAATAGTAGTAAGTAAATTTATTCAAATAGATCAGAATGTAACATTAATACATTTTTTTTTTTACAAAATTACAATTGCTTCCGTAATTGGGATTGTATCGATGGGGCGTTTATAATTCTGATTTTTTTTATTTAATTGAGAAGTCATTTTCGTTATTTCGAAAATCCCTACTGAAATTTGGTCGCTTCGATAAACTGTTGAAAACAATTAATTATACTAGATTCCTAAACCTAAACTATTTTAGTTTTCTTTGAATTGTTTAATTGGACTCTTTTGCTCCGATATTTTTTTTCTTGGCTAAGTCCTTTAATACTCAAAAGGGCATGAGCGCATTGACCGCCCGCTACCAAGACTCCTTAGCTTGCAGCCGAATCGGATGTTTCCTTAACGTTGCAGGATCCTCAATTGTATTTTGCTAACAATCCCCCCTGCTAAAAATCTTACTATGCCCAATTTTTTTTTGTCGTTTCTATTGTCGCTCTACCGCTCCGCGGTGCTATTGTTTCCTGGCAGACGCAAATTTAGCATTTCCCGTCCGTTAATCTTTAGATTTCCGTACTCCTCTCCAAGACAAAAAAATAATATTCAAAGATTTAATGGAATATGAAATTTTATGTTTTTTATAATTTACAGATCAATTTTCTATTTTTTTTTCTCTTCTTCAACTATCAAAAAACCGTCATGTTCGCCGTGCGTGTATCGTCTCGACTTTACATCTTCTTCCCATCTTCGTCTGTCCCTCTTCCATTTAATCCCGAAATTACGATCAAAGGGTCAAGATAAGATTTTTCTTCCGACCTGAAAATTTTTATAGACAAAGAAATCTCTTTAAAGTTACTTTTTGACTTATATTTTTCCAAAAAATCTTAACCTACAATACTCTATAAACAAAGACTATTCCACATTAATAAAATGATCCCTAATTATTAAATTATCTAGTTGAAATATTGTAGAAAGAACTCCATAATTTTTTCCACGAGGTCCTCTTGGAACTTAAACTAAAAACTCAACCTCTTTTAATCCTCCTCCTAAATCGTCAACCATTGACGAGCTCAAAATACATAGATACCCCATATCTTAAAATTACAAAACCTCTAGTTTCTCTCTTACTTTTCTAGTTTCTATTTTTCTTTCTATACTTACTTTCTATTTTTCTATTTTCTCTCTTATTTACTCTATAGTTAGGGTTCTTTCTACAAGTGTTTACTCTTATGGCTAAATTTTATTTTTTACAAAACAAAAAATAATTTTAATTTCATTACCTATGATGCCAACTTGGCGAGGTAAGAATACTTCGGTTAGCTCCCGTCTCTCTTTTCTGCTCCATAGCTCTCCGAGTTGGTCCAGCTGATCCGCAGCGCTGATTCTTTCTTCCTCTTGTTCCTTCCGACTCTCCTCCCGGAACGCAGCCGTTTCCACCCATCCGAAATTCTCCAGCAACTCCTCCATTTCCCACACAGCCCCTGCTCGGCATCTCTCAAAGCGCCTCCACCAAATTTGTGTCACCCCTTTTCTTAAAATCCACCAGTCCAATGTGACACAGGGATCTTTGGGCAAGGGTTGTGTGGTAATTAATCGAACTACGTACTATTTACATCATGTATTTTGTACAATAAATAATCTTACAAGTCCCAACTACAAAGGGGGGGGGGGGTACCATAACTCATAAATTACTTGGGGCCACTTATGTACTCGCTACTATCCTACTCGAATCCCACTCCTGGCCTGTCGGTGCCAGCCTCACTCTGCCTGTCCCAGACTTCGACAGCCCATCTCAGACCCAGCCTCAGCTCCCGCCTGCCCCTCTCAGACTGCCTGACTCAGGCTCTCCCAGACTGCCTGACTGTCTCCTCCCAGACTCCCAGACTGCCCCACTCTCTCCTGGGCCAGCCTCTTCTAAGGGTTCCCCCTCTCTCTCAGGGTCCCCTATGTTCAATGGAAATCTTAGGTTTTCCACGTGACACTATTATATTCTCTCTTTTGTGTCTTAAGTTTTATTTTCATGAAATTAGGATTTTATAAAATGTTATAATTCTATCATCTAAGTGTGGAAAAAAAAATTAACATTATTATACAGATGTATGGCCAAAGGGAATGGAACTTTCTTCCCAAAGGGTTACAATGGGAAGGAAAAAGATACTATTTTAATAATATTTACTTTCAGGAACACTTTATCCCTGTCGAAGGCATCCGCAGTATACCCAACCACTAATGGGAAATCATGTTTCTCCATGCCCAAGAAGACTCTATCTGGAGACGGCGGAACTAGAATCTCCACCCCTAACCCCGAGGCAGGTAAGAGAAAAATAATATAAACATTCATTTCCTGAATGGAATAGATAACAATCCACCTGCAGGAATCCAAATTAATTAACTAATACAAGCAATTGAATGTTGGCTTTTGCCTGAGAAACTACCATATCATATTGGATTCCTTTCCTACTTCTTCCTATAACATTTGAGCTGGATTTAAGTGATATTTGGGACATCTAAAATTACCTTCCCTGAAAATTATTAGTTCACATGTGCCTAAATCTGTACATATATTAATATAATATAATTCATTAGTACTAATAAACATTTACTTAAGCATATAAAAATGCCCCCATTCTGCACTAACATATAAAACTGCAATCATTCAATGACTTTTCCTAGAAATTCCAATACCCCAAGAAGTAGGTATTTTTGTAACTGAAAGCCAATTCTTCAAGTATAATACGTTTTTTGGGGTGAATAACAATAATTTATTTCTTACTAATTATAATTTATTACTTTTTTATTATCTAACTGGGGGAATTAAACTTATTTGTCTTTTTTTAGGTAGCTTCTTCATGTGTTGGTGTCTGCATTGGCCCCCATGAACAGGTTTGAAAGACACTGTTTAAAATAACCATACTTTGGCTGCCCTTTTGATGCCCTTTTAAAAATATATTGTTGAATTTTGTGATTATTTCATTTCTACTATAGCTCTTTTTTTTCGTTTCTTTTTTTTTTTTTAGGATATTTAAAATTTATTGCAGTTTGTACAATGAGTCATGTTTATCTTCCTTTTGCTATTTCATAGAGCATGCTTATGGGATCTTAATTTTTAGATTAATCTATTAATTTTTGAACAGATTTAGATATTTTATTTTAATAAATTAATTTCTAATTTTCATTAATGCTCCTTCAAAAAAATACTTGGTCTATAAACAGCTTATAAACCACTTTTGTAATGGAGTTCTGAGTCTTTTTTTGAAAGGCTTACATTCTTCTAGTTGTGTTAACATTAAACTTGTCTTATAAAATTTTCATATTTGACTAAAACTTTTTGCTCTTTAAAAGAAAAAAGTTTTTGATTGTAAAATTTATATGTTCATTTTGTAATGATTGTACATGATTTAAAATTGAATATTTATTTAGTGATTTATTTGAAAATAGGTGGAAACCTAGATTGTCCCGTATTTGGCAGAAATCTAGAAAGCTGTGGAAAGTTTTGGAACCTTCTAAAATGTTTTTTTTTTTATGTTTTACTCATAAAAGGGGTAGACTTAGGACGTTGGGCGAGAGTTGTGATCGACCCCAAAGTTGAAGGAGGCAGTGGAAATCATATCATTTGCTCCCCCCTCTCCCTAACAATCAAATGAGTTTATAAACCATATCATAAGCCTATTACAATATCAAAGGTGAAAATAGAAACAATTTTAGAGACATCCCTGGAGGAATCCCTGAAAGTTTGAAATCTCATTTTAGGAGCCTCAAGAGAAGAAGAATTTTGGAAAATACTTTATCTGAAAGCTTTTTTCAGAATGATATGGAATTTTTTTTTTTTTTTATTAAACATAAATACAATTGGTTAGTCTTATTTGTGAGATTTGCAACCTGCAAAGTAGCAATTAGCAAAAGCATTGCTATTAGCAATATGCAAATGCGAATAGATAAATTGTTAACTTAACTAAGTTAGCGATTCTCTCGGCCGACACTTCAAAAGTTGCCGGGATGGAATGTATGGGTTTATGTTAGATGTTAGAGTCTGTTTACCAGGTGTGTAAATATGAAACCGGAATTCGCCAATGATAGGAGTTAGCAGTCAATATAATCTTCTAACTAATCCGTCAGTGGTGTTATCTGCTTTTGCCTACATGTAATAAAGAGATCCAATTGATACCAATATCAGTTTCATTCTATAACCGTGTTTTTAGTGGCGTTGAACATGTCGACTTTTGTGCCAACAAATCAAGATTTGCGGAAAGCATTTATTTTCTGAAAAAAAATTGGAGCATTATCACATAGGATGCTTGTTGAAGCTTACGGGGAGCATGCCCTAGGCAAATCTCAATGTTTCGATTGGTTCAAAAAATTTAAAGATGGATTTCGATAAAAGAAACAAAGACCGTGGAAAACCACAAAAAAAAACTTTGAAAACGCTGATTCGGAAGCGTTTGTTGGACAATTATTACATGTGACACCGTCTCCATTTGTTTGAAAGGCATGGAAAAGATCCAGAAGGTCGGAAAATGCGTACCTCACCAACTGAATGGCAGGCAGCAGGAAGCTCAAAAAACCTCATGGCAAATGCTGCTCGCCAGGTACAGAAAAAAAGTCATTTCTTCATCAAATTGTTACTGGTGATGAAAAGTGAATTTACTTCGAGAATCCTAAGCGTAAAAAATCCTGGGTAACTCCTGGTGAACCATCGGCATTGCTTGGGGAGGAAGAAAATGCTCTGTGTCTGGGGTGATCAGATGGGTGTTACCTACTATGAGCTGCTGAAACCTGGGGAAACTGTTAATACGGAACCCTACCTACTACAGATGATAAATTTGAATAAAGATTTGCGCCAAAAAGTCCCAAATATCAAGAAAGGACACACAAAGTGATCTTGCTCCATGACAATGCCCCATCACATTCGGCTAAACGGACCAACGAAACGATCCAAGTGTTTGGTTGGTAAATTCTTCCGCATGCGGCTTATTCACCAGATTTGGCCCCATCCGATTACCACCTATTTGCATCGATGGGACAGCTAGTTATAGACTAGCTGAGCAGCGCTTCACTTCTTATGAAAATGTATGAAATTGGTTAAGTGATTGGTTTGACTCAGAAGAGGAAGTATTATTTTGGCGGGGAATCCACAAATTGCCTGAATGATGGGAAAAATGCATAGATAGCGAAGGACAGTACTTCAAATAAAAAAGTATGTATCATTTTTGCACAATCAACTCTTATTTGCTATTTGAAAAATTCCGGTTTCATATTTACAGACCTGGTATAGTCTGAGGTGCTAAGAAGATCATGTTGAAAGTTCATCTTTGGTAGAAGTTCTTGTAGCGTACTGTGGCTGTATTGATGACTTTTGGGATATTGAGGTCCTTGTGCACTAAGTAATTTGTCACAGAATTTGGTGCTTCTATTATTTTCCTCAATACCTCGGACTGGAATGACTGAATTCTTTGGATGTTTGAGGGCTTTGCAGAACCCCGTAGTTCTATCCCATATGGCCATAATGCTCGATTAGTACTTTGTAGATAAATAGTGATCCATGTATACTACCCTGTGGAACTCCAGCTCTAACATTTCTTATACTGGATAGTTCATTACCTACTTTAACCATCTACTTTAAAGTGTCTCTCTGTCAAGTGAGTAGTATTAAATAGTAAGTCGTAGGAAGCAAAATTTTGAGCTTGGAAAGCAGTCCTTCATGTCAAAACTTATCGAAAGCCTGACTCATATAAAAAAAAACACCAGGTCAATAATATTTTGATTCTAAAGCACTAGGAATGTAGACCACTAAATGGAGACATTTTTGTATGGTAGAATTATTTTTTCTAAACCCAAATTGATGATTTGGAATAGCTTTCAATATTTCAAGGGAATTAAGACAATAAAGAAAAATTTTTAGCAATTTGTAAAAGGTAGGATGATAGGAATTTAGGCAGCCTGAAGATTTATTGGCTTTTAATATCATAACGACTTCAGAATATTTCCAAACTACCGGGAAGTATTTAAATATGGGAATTGATAATATTCCAGAGTCATCATTATAAACACTAAATATAAAAGTGCATAAGGGCCTAGTTTAGATCAATGTATTGTATAAGAAGGATGAAGGCCGATAAGAAGAAAAGAAATCTAAACACTGCCAAAAGCACAGGGTAATCTACTGCTTCTGTCAGCATCAGGTTTGCTGTAAAAGATCCATTTCTCATCAAAAGAGAATACTTACTTACTTAATGCGGCTCTACAACCCGTTGACGGGTCTTGGCCTCCACCAGCAGCTTCCACCACTCGTCGCGGTTCTGTGGAACAGAACGATCTACTGCAATCCAGTTTCCTGTGCCCAGAAGATTTCTGGCATCGGATGTCACTCCGTCTCTCCACCAAAGTCGGGGTCGTCCTTGTCTTCTTGTACCATATATAGGCTCAGTTAACAATTTCTTCGGCAACTCTGTTTCCATCATCCTTTTCCTCCAGGTATCTCCTATACGGATGCCTCCAAATATTCTTCTTAGAATTTTCCTTTCAAAAACCAGGAGCTCGTTTTTTTTGTTTGAGGGCTTTGGTCATGGTCTAGGTTTCAGACCCATATAGCAGGACTGGGCAGATTATCGTTTTATAGAGGTGCAATTTTGTTGCTCTTGACAGGATATGCCCTCTAAACTGATTCTTGAGGCCAAAATAACAGCGATTTGCCGAAATGATCCATTTCCTAATTTCTACCTCTTCGTTATTCTGGGAAATGAGGAAGCCTAGGTATGTGAACTGGGAGACCTTTTCAAACACATGGGATCCAAATGGTACCATCTCCCCAGGTTGTGGCACTTCCCCAATCACCATGTACTTTGTTTTGGCCTGGTTATTATTAACCTACAGTCCCAATCATTCAGCTGGACCCACTAAAGCCATGAATGCCTCCAGAACCGCCGCATAAGAGTGCCCAACAACATCCACATACGCCAACAGCTGCACCGTTCGGTTGAAAATGGTTCCTCCAACTTGGATCCCTGAGTCCCTAACAGCCTTCTCAAGCGCAAAGTTAAAGAGTAGGCAAGCAAGAGCATCTCCTTGTATTAGTCCCTTTGTTGACTGAAATTCCTCTAACAGCTCTCCATTAACTTGTACTGAACAAGTTACACCCTTCAGGGTTAGCTTTGCCAGTCCAATTAGTTTAGAAGGGATTTGAAACTCCTCTAGTGCCTTAAATAGCTCTTCACTATTGATGCTGTCATAGGCAGCCTTAAAATCAATTAAGAGGTGGTGTGTCTTCACCTTATATTCATAGCCTCTCTCTAATATGGTTCTTAGGCCGAAGATTTGGTCGGTTGTGAACTTACTTTTTCGGAATCCACACTGGTACAGTCCAATGATATGTTCTCCATATCCGCTTAAGCAAGTATACAAGATATTGGACAGGATCTTGTAGCCACAGGACAATAAGGAAATGCCTCTGTAATTACTGCATTTCAGCCTGTCCCCTTTCTTAGAGACTGGGCAGATAATGGATTTGTTCCAGGCTGTAGGCATAGTCTCTTCTGTCCAGACTGTCATCATCAGATTGTGTAAGACCTTCACTAATTCTTCACCTCCATTCTTGAACAACTCAGCTGGCAGCCCATCACTTCCAGGAGCCTTATGACGTTTCAGCTGATCATTTTACTGTGTACCTCCTCTTTATAAGGGGGCTCAAGCTCCACTTCTAAACCCTCCTCCCGAGTTCTATTAGTGCTCTGATCGTTATTTTCCCATACAGGAGCGGTATTAGAAAGGAGTTCGCTGAAGTGTCTTCTCCATTCTGCCAATACTCCATCTTTACTTGACAGTAGGTTACCTTCCTTATCCAAACAAGATCTTTGATAAGGGGTGAACGGCTTTCTACCGCAATTGACCATGCGGAAGAAGTCTCTCAGTTCTTTGCTGCCATGAAGCTCCTCTATCTTCTGAAGCTGTTCCCTTTCATACTTCCTCATCTTTTTACAGTGCAGCTTCTCCTCTTCTCTACGCAGTCTTCTATACTCCTCTACGTTTCCTCTCGTTTCTCCCTGCAACATCGCTTTGTATGCCTTATTCTTCCGGTCAGAGGTGGACTCACATTCATCATCGAACCAGGGGGAACGAGGCATCCTTTTCTCATATCCCAGGATAGACTCAGCTGTTGCGTCTAGAGCTCTCGTACATACTGACCAGCTAACCTCAACTGAGTCAATTGGGCAGGGTCACTAGAAAGCTTAGTATTAAGCTCTACAGAGTACTGGTATTTCACATCGGGATCCTTAAGTTTCTGTATGTTGTACTTCTTTGAATTATGCCTGTCTGAGCGATTTCTAGCCACGGATATTTTTGCAATGATGCGAGCAATTCTAAAGTAGTGATCAAAGTCAACATTAGCGCTACGGAAGACTCGTACATTCTGGAGGCTTGATCTATGTCTCTTTCCGATTAGTATGTGATCAATCTGGTTGATCACGCTCCGGTCGGGGAAGACCCAGGTACCTTTGTGTATAGTTTTGTGAGGGAATAGATTACTGCCGACGGTGAGATCTCTGGATGCAGGAAAGTTAATAAGTCTCAAGCCATTTGAATTGGTCTCATTGTGAAGGCTATACTTGCCAATGGTAGACCGAAAGACGTCTTCCTTGCCAATTTTTGCATTAAAATCATCTCCCATTATTTTCATATCGTAGCTTGGGCATGCATCTAGTGTTCTCTCAATGAGGTAGTAAAATTGATCCTTTTCATCGTCATCCGCAACCTCAGTAGGCGCGTGTACACTTAGCAAGCTGTAATTGCAGAATCTGCCACGAATTCGAATCAGGCATATTCGTGGGCTTACGGTTTTAAATCCAATTACACGCTGTCTATATGGGCCTCTGACGATAAATCCTGTCCCGAATTCATGCCGAGCCTCACTACAACTATAATATATGGAGTTCCTTCTCTTTTCTAAGACGCCACTGTTGAAAAGCCTAAACCTTGCATAGTCCTTTCATTCATAAATTTTGTTTTACATATTTTTCAAATAGCAGCCACCCCAGTAAGTTCTTTTTTTTTTTGGGTTGCAAAAGAAAAAAAATTAAAAATTTTTCTGAATATATATTGAAAGTAAGTATTGATTTGCAAAAAAAAAAAATTCAATATCTGAGTTTCGTAAAGAAAACTGGTAAAGTACAGAACAGAAACACAAACAATTACATTCAAGAATTCATGAAACTTTTGCCCTCCTCTGTATTAAAATTTATACCTATGTACTAGCTTTTTTTTTCTTATCCAAAGGCACCACTTACGGTATCATCATATGTTTTCTTATAGCACAGACAAGATAACTAATAAGATTATGATTTTCAAGTATACTCTTATATATTTGCTAATTGTGGAAATAGCTATACAAATTTGTTTTATTGTTTTTTAGAGAGTAAGTAATGTCACCTCAACATACTACTCCTATCCAGACGCCTATCATCCATCAGAATTGGATGCTGAGATGCCTCATCGCTGGGAACTGCCGAGGGACATAACTACTCATACAGTTTCTACCACTGCTGATATAAACTGTGACGACTTTCCTACAGACTTTGAGGTAGAAGAAATGCCTCCTCTAAGAAGTCCTTCTCTACGACACGACAGTTTCGATCCTCTTCGCCGCACCACGCCCGTTTAGCACTCACCCTCCCACCGGCAGTATACGATCAACTGCTGCGTTCTCTACAGACTCGCAGACCAGTTCGATTAGCCTAGTTTTCAAACTTCATATGTAACACTACCACGGTGTTTGTGAAAAGTGTGTATGATTTTATCAATAATCTGTGGTGGATATCTGATGGTTTCATTGAAATCATCTGACTATTTCCTATTTACCTTGGTCATGAATGGTTCCTGCTCTATTTTGTATCATTCTTCAAATACAGAACATTATATATCCCTTGTTCCCGTCATGATTAGATTATATATTTATATTTTCCTATTGTAAATGAGGAAATGGTTTCCATCAACTATTAGCTTTTAGAGAACAATTAACTATTAATCTAAAATAAAAACTTATGGTTTGGGATTCAGCTATGAAAATGTTAACTCACGTTGAAAAGTTACAACTTGATTATAATTTCAAGATCTATAAAGCATGAAATAAGTTTTTGAATTTAAAAATGAAAAGTATTATTGATAAATATGCTTATGAGAAAGCTCAATTTTAAAATGTGTCTAATAAACGTGATAGCCACGCCTATAATTATAATTCTTATATAAAATTATTAATTTAGGACATATTTATAACAACTATTAACCCTGCAATACTACTATCCCTAATAAGGCAGGAAACACTACTCTGGGGTACTGGTGTACCCCAATGAGAAGTCAATGTTCAGGAACAAAAAATTTATTAATTATAATTACATTTTAACATAGTTGTTAAATATCATTAATGAAAAAATAGAATTAATTCAACAATTAGGACATCTTTTTTTTGGAGTAACAAACATATGAACTTTTTGCACTTTTCACATTGTGATAGGCTTTTTCAGTCTTTTTTTCGATCGCAGAAGGTGCATCATCCAGCGCTTGTTAGCATAGGTACTACTGGTTCATCAAATAATTCAATTTCATAGGTATTTTCCTTGGCGAGTGTCGGCAACAATGTGGGTCTTCAGTTTTACTTATTTTAAATCTCTAAAAATACGTTTATGGCCCGAATAACTTAGGTGGTATTCCCAGTACCTTGCCGCCTGTAGGTAAAACTGACCACCGGGTTTGAACATATAAAGTACTTTACATTATTAGAATTTTATACTAAAATTCCATTTCAAATTATTTATCTAATCGAATTGCCCTATCATGGCAGCATCCAGAATACATAGCAACACCTAAAAGGTTAAAACAAGGATTCTGAAACAAAACAGGTAAAATTTAAACACCAGAATGCATCAAATAAATAAAACTTACGAAAATACTACACTGGGGTACCAGTGCACCCCAAAACTCAGATTCCGACAAACTCTCAAACTCAAACAAAACTATTAACCTGATTATTTTCAAGTGTTGACAAAGACTAGAGAATACTGGAGAGGTTATGTCTATAGCACGCTCTGGCGGTAAGCTGTCCAACCAAAAGCAAGCGCGGCGTATACCAGTACCCCAGAGTAGTGTTCCAGGGTTAAATATGCCCTCCATACAGAGAAGAAATAGAATGAGGAAAAAATCTAATAGATTATGATTTTTCCTTATTAAAAGTAGTGGCAATCTAAAAATACAGTATCAAGCCTGTAACAAATTATAAATTTTTTATTTTATAACCAGTGAAAATTATTTTTCAATCAAAAAACTAAACATAAATATCAACTTTTTTTTTTAATTTAATTATTGTTTGTTGTTTGTTGGAGTTGAGTGGCGTAAAACCGAACTGGTCATCAACGCCAATTTAATTATTGTCTACATTAATTTTCTCAGAATATATGATTAATTATGTTGATTATTTGTTTAAGTAATTTGTAGAATGATCCAATGTATTCCCTGTTCATACTTTTTTTATTCCTAACTCTTGTTATTTTCTCTTTGGATATGGTAACTCTTTGAAGGGAACTGACTAGAATGGTTCAAAGAATGCTTAAGAAAAGGGATTAAAAATATAAAATAAAATAATAATTTCATTCAGATAATTTAATAATTTCATTCAGCTTAAGCAATTTTTGCAATTTATTAAACATTGTCCATTAAAAAAACAAACATTTTAAATAGCTGGTTAATTGAATAATCAACTAAAAATTATTATTATTTATTCCAAATAATTTATTGGAATAAAATGTGTAAGTATACATTAATATAAACATTTTACATATACTGAAAATTGTCTAGAGCCAAATTATTTCATAATGACATATCAAAGCTAATAACTATTAGCTAAAGTTAATAAATATACATTAAAAGCCAATCATGATTGCTTTTCAAAAAATGTTATGGATGGGAAGTGGATTCAAAGTCATTCATAAATACGAATATTTTAAGAAAATCTCAAAATAGACAGGACAGTTCCTGTCATTAGTTTCAGTTTGGTCCCAATAGTGCTTATTAAAGATATTTAATTAGGGTACATCATCAAATCAGGCTTGGAATGTGTTTTTTCTTGGAATTCATTGGTTCAAAATTCAGAGAACACCTTATTTAATTTTTTAGTTAGAGAATGGGGCTTAGATAACTTTATGAGAAAAAAAAGAAGCTTTGGAAAGTGGACCTGTAAAGCTTTATGTCATCCAAATTCATAATTAATATTAACAAAATAATTGCGACAAACTAATGTAAATAAATTATGTAAGTAAATAAAAGACAAAGTTTAGAAGAAATCATTCATTTGTAAATTATATCAGTAATAACTAGTGTGACCATTTACTCTGTGTTCAAAGTTTAAATGAACATATTAGTGAGAACAATTAAGATGATCTGCTCAACAAAATATTGTAATTTTAATTTTTAAAAAATTATGGACATTGGTTTTCATCAAGCCATGAATTGAATGTAATTGTATTTTAATCATGTTAGTACGGCATCGTAGGACTCTTAAAAATAATTGATAAATATATTATATTGCATGAAATTCATTTATTGTAATGAAGAAAGTTATAAGTTATACTTATACAATTATGAGGTAGAAAATAATAATCATTGTTAATGTTGTTATGTGTATAAGTGACATAATATTTTCAGGATACTGGTTGTAAATCGGATTTTCAAGAAGGCAATGTATTAAACTGAGTAAATAATTTATTACTTTACATTCTTATTTTGAAAACTGATGGATATTTAAAAAATTTATTTGCAACAATCTTGTTATGCTGTTACAATATCTATAATTATATCATTTATAATATATTCTAAATACCTAATACATATCACCAAATCAAAGAAGGTGATTTCTGTAATTAATCCCATAATTGTTTTAAATCTTGACTGTTAGGAAATTATTCATATATATTTTCATACATATTTCAAAAATTCCATCAGCTATTAATTATTAATAATTTTTATTCGAAATCTGCCGAAATAGCTTGCAACAAGAAGAGAGCAGTTTTCATTAAAATTGAGAATTAATAATTAACTTTTAATTGAATATTGTACAGGTCTCTTGGAATTTTTAGAAAGAATTTTAACACTGAATAAAAACTTCATGTGGTAATTGTTTAGTTTAATTTAATTGAAACCGGTGAAAGACAATTGTAATGTACCGATGAAAAAAATTTCTTTTATAATTTAAGAGTGATTTTGTAAGGTTTAGTTTTAGATAAATATTTTCACGATTAAAAAAATTCAACCAGTAAAAGAAACAAAAATACTCTTGCAGGCTGTGATAAATTGTTGGGTTTTTGTTTCCACACCTGTCACTCAGTCTGCCATAATCAGGGAATATGATAAATTTGAATGGTTTGGAGAACATAAACATTTTATGGTGGTCAACATTCCTTAAGATTAGATTGTTTTTTAATTCTTCTCTAAAATATAATCATTATGGAGTTATGAATAATTATGATCCATAATGACATAAAATACTATTTAAGAAATAGATATTCACAAGGTTTTCCAAAATTAATTTAGTACTAATATTTCAAGGGCTTAGGACAGAAAAGACTGATTATGACTGTAGTGAGTGGGAAATAGGTTTTTGTTATATGGGCTGGAAAAGAAATAATTTATAATAAACATATTTGAATGTGAATAAAACGCACAACCTTCTACATGTATTATAGTTAATTTGGTGATAAAGGAGCCTGGATTAGAAGAATAAAAAAATATTATATTTCCATAAGTTTTTTTTTTCTTTTTCTTAGCAACCAGATCAGGCAGGATCAGGCCCATCAGGCGAATTCATAAATAAAATATTTTAGTCATGAAACCATCTTTTAACAACTAATGATTGAATCAGATTACAATGAGCTTAGCTTCTTTGTTTCATTTGAATTTAAATTATACATTTATCAAAGCTAAATACAAATATTTTTTCATTCTACTGATTTCCAATGATTAAAGTCACTACTGCTTCATATAAGTAATATAGTTAGTTGTTGTTCCTAATATGACTCAGATGGCTCAACAGATAAACAGGATATTTATTAGACTTTTTTTCATATAACTAATGTCTAATGTTTAGATTAAATTACTTAAAGTCATAAGTTCTATTTGACGTTTGAAAATGCATAAATGGATAAGCAGTTGAAATTTAAATGTATAAAAATTAAAAAATTTCATTGTTTGTTGTATTACCGATATTGCCTTATTTTTATAGTTTCAGACAGATTTTACTCTTTGACGCATTTTCTCAAATTGCAACATCAGGAGGATGAAATATCAGAAATCTTAAAAGTTAATAATTAATTATTTTAAATTTAATTAAATTTTATTTTAATGAAATGTAAATCATAAGCTTAAGGTAATTGTTAATAGAATCCTTGTTACACCCTGCAGAATAGTTTAATATTGGCGAAAACAAAACCTTTTTGATGTTAATATGAAACATTTCATCATTTGATGTCAAGGAGAAATGAATATGTGTAAGTAAGTATATGTTGCTTATTTGTTTTTTGTTTTTTATTTTTCTAGTGAAACTATATTGCTATATAACGAAGATTAATGTTGTTTAAACCTTGAAAAATTTTAAATGTGTCAAAAAAATGTTATTTGTTAATTTTAACTCAAAATGTTTAATAAACATGTTAAGGAAAGAATAATTATTGTTATAAAAGTAGATGAACAATTTACACGGATTAAAGGATTATGTAAATTAGGAATGTTAAGTTGTTTCCCCTCCTGTTATAATTTAAGTCACTATAAAAAAATAAACAATAATTGATGAAAAGTAAAAGTCATAATTAATGAAATAATAATTTTAGAAAAGTCATATTTGCTATCAACAATAGCATACGTATACCCTATTATCAAAAACACACTTCATGTTACATTGTTATTACCAAAAGAATAGCAGTTTTGTCTTAAAAAGTTGCAAACATTAAACATTAATTAAGTTTTAATATTAGATTTGAAATTAAGATTTGACGACTTTTTTTTCCTTTTTCTGTCAATTTACAATATCGAAAACACAACCACATAATCCCTTCGACCCTTAAGGAAAAATTACAGAAAAAAAATGTATAAGCATCACCATAGCCATTAAAATGACTGGTTTTAAAAAATCCATTTTGGCTCAGCGATTCAAATCAATCAAGGATAAGTGGCCCAGCGATTTATGTCATTTTAGTATTTTTTATTGTTCATCAAGGATATGATTCTTGGATTAGTGCTTGTCAGCCTAAAATGATACGTCCAGATAATGATTGTAGATTGTTAACACTTCGAATGCCGAAAAAGAATACCTGAGAATCACGCTCTCGTTTCAACACAATTTTAATATTTAATTCTCTGACAAGATAACAGTTATTCGATTTCAGGTGACATGGCAGCCAAAGTGTTAAGAAAGTAGAAATAATTTCTATATAGCTGAAAATTAAAATAATGAAAATTTAACGTAAATCCATTTATTTTTATATTTATATTCATATACTTATAAAAGTATAAACATTTATTTTTTAATAACAATTATAATTAACACCGTATTATAAACATAACAGGTAGGATAGTATTTTTTATTGTTTATTTTATTATTGTTGGATTGCCAATACTGCATAATGCCCGGGAATAGTTCCCACCCGATAGAGCGAAAAGCATTAAAGAGTAAAACCTGAGGATTGTACCCCTCAAATTTTGGTAAATTGACTGAAGCAAAAATTAAATGTACTTACTTAAGTAAAGTACTCTTTGGCTCCCACTAAGTTATGTTTTATACCTTTGCTCTTCAATAAGTTAAATTGCAATAAAACTTTATAGATGGTATTGATGTAAAATTTCAAGCTCTGAGACGACATGTTTCCAGAAAACCAGAAACTCTAACTTTTCTCCTTGAAATATTATGGTCTGTTGACTGTATAATTTAATGTACCGTAAAACGGGGTGACATTGTGATTAATGGGGTGACTTTGTTACAAGCCTATTTTTCTACAGTTTTTTGAATTTCCCTCCTTAAAAAGAATCAAGTTAGGCAATTCAGTGTACTTGTCAGTTGGTTAGTAATGTGCTGCAACCTACTGGCCATCTACACTCTTTCTTAAACTATTTTATTAGAAGATAAAAGATTCGACCACGGCCGGGAATCGAACCGTGGTCGAATCTTTTATCTTCTAATAAAATAGTTTAAAAATTATAAATTAATTATCTAACGATAACTAATTACTACATAACAATATACTTCTTTCATTCTATTTACCATGGTGCTTTATTTCAACGTTATGTTTGATTGTTTTCATTTAGTTGAGACCTTGAAATAAAGCACCATGGTAAATGGAATGAAAGAAGTTATAGAGGTCCATATGTGGTTGTCATTCAGAAAATTTTCAAGTTTGCCAGACCTTAGAAAATACTGTTTTGAATTCAATATGGTATTTATTTTAACCAATTTTATTAACACTTCGTGTGTATTCATACAAATAAAATGAGTAGTTAATTTAATACCTTTTTATTGCATTTCTTTGTTTTTTTAAAACTTTAAATTTGATTAGGTGTGTATTCATGACATTCAAAAGTAATTATTTCTTATGATTTAGTGCATCTTTTGTACTAGTAACTCATTTTCAAAGTCGATTTAATATTTTTCTCACATATTACGGGTTTGTGAATCCGTTGACGTCCAAGTATATGTATGTATATCTAAGTTTAAACATAGTACAGTAGGATCTCCATTATCCGGGCCTCCATTAACCGGGGATCCAATTTTTTTTTTTAATAAGCTTTTTTTAATTTGTATGCCATTTATCTTGTATGTATAATATTTAAAAAAAATGTATACATAAATATTTAACGATTACACAATGGTTAACTATCTATTATGATATAAAACAATAAATGGAAAAACACAGAAAGCGATTATTGTATTATGAGATGTTTCCGGTCTCTAATACTCCAATTCATAATCTAGGAACAGTATTGTTTTCAAGTCTTTTCAGGAAACTCCTACTCTGGCCTGTTTGGCTACAAAACAAAATATTGTCAGTTGTGATTTAGTCTCAATTTAAATACATAGGAAGTAGCAAAATGTCGGAAAAAAGAAAATGTGTCGTTTAAACGCTTGAAGAGAAATTATAAACTGATTAGAAAAGGGTGAAATTGTTAAAAAATTGTCCGCTGAACTAGGAATCAGCGAAAAAACTGTACGGGATATTTTGAAGAAGAAAAAAGACATTTTCGACTTTGTATCGTCGTCGGCCCATAGTATATAAAAACATACATTTAATTTTTTTGTTATTTTTGTATACTATAATTTAATCTATATAAAACGTTCGTTTGTTAATAAAAGTGATTATAACTTACAAGTGATTTTTAACCTTTTTTTCTATCACCTTAAGTCAATAATATATTATAATTCGATTATCTGGGGTTTTCGATTATCCGTGGACACTCATACCCATCATTACCCCGGATAATGGAGGTTCTACTGTACTTTTGATTATTATGTTTTCCGATATGGTAAAATTTATTAGCGGTGGTATTCCGTTATCATTGCTTCATTCATGTCTTTCTTTCTTTACCGATAGTAGGACAATATACTTGTCCACTCCCTACATTTGCGTTTGCATCTCCCAAATTAATTTTCAAGTAACTTTGTAGTAGTTTATATTGGTGAAAACTTTATTCTACATAATTAGCTTTTTATTTACGAAAAAAATCCAGTGCCTAAACATCAACAATCAAATCATTATTTACGAATATATTTACAAGAACGTGAAGTTTAAATAAATCTTAAGCAAAAGTTCAGCCAGTGTACTTAGTTGTTTCTTAGATTTATGTATATATAGACGTGGTTTGGTATACTTACATATTGGATAATGTACCTGTTTACCTGTAATATAGACAGTTAAATTCTAACTCTGTTATAACTATTCATAATCCATTTTCACATTACAACGGAACCATTACCACAAAATAAAAAGAAAGTGGTAATCTCAAAAGTATTTCATAGGAGTAGCGTAGTATTATTTAGAAGGAAATAAAAGAAATGAGCTTTAAAAATTTTAATATAAACATTAGTTTTAATAATTTACAATGCTCAATTGACTGCAAATAAATATTATTATTACAATATAAAATGAACAATATTTAAGGCTGCATTTAATGCTTGCCTATTATAAACATTTTTAATTCAACAATAACAAATAAATGATTATCACAATGATAATACTTCTTTTATTAAAAACATTATAACCCAATAATGAAACATTAAATGTTCCAAATAATACAGATTAGTTTATATAAATGATCACTAGTTAATTTCATATATATATTAGTATATTTAAAACATGACTTTCAATCTACCATTTATAAAAAATATTTACATCACAAATATTTCAGACAATATTCTTAAATAATTTTGCAATTCAATATATTGCAATGAGTTTTCAAAATGCAATATTAGCATATAAATTTTTAAATATCTTAAAATTTTAGATATGTTATGCCTGATATACATTATCACCATTTTTTTTTTTTTCAATCTTAAAAGATATATTTCTCAATTAAATGCCTTTATTTCAAGATGAGTAACTGTTATCACAATGTCCGTATTAAAGTTTCACATTATTTTCACTTTTACAGTTAAATATTAATTTAATTTAGTAAAAAAAATATTCAACAAATAGATACTTAAATTCAGTATTTAATATCATTTCGAATTTTGTGCATGGATTAAAAAATAAATATTTAGAATTATGGCCATTTTGGATGAATTATGGGATCATGTAAAAAATATAATTATATATGTAATAACTATGCTTTTGTCTTGCACTTGAGCTTCACCTCTAAAGAGCAGGTGCCATACACTATATTAATATTAACATTCAGCCCTTTATTTACAATTTGATAAAAAATTACACAGATTATTTAACTATACATTAAAATATATGTATATTCAAAAGCAAATAGATAATTGAAAAATCCAAATTTTTTAAAATTTGGAAAAAAAACATTTACATCACAAAAAAATGTCTTCAAGAATTGTTATTAACATAGTCAATTACAGCCTTTAAGGTTTTCATCATTTTAAAAAAATGACAATTTTTTTATATACACACATGAACACATGTATATATTTTCTAACATATACATGTATGTTCAAACTAGTACAGAAATCAATCAAATAAAATAATTTTAAATATTTATATAACAATTAAATTAAGCTCAACATTTCATCTAAGACTATTTTGTTAAAAACTATAATAAATTATTGATGTTTTAATTAACTATACACTTTAACACAATTTTATTTTAGCCTATGGAAATTCAGCAATTTTTAAAATATCAACATTTCAAAAAACAAATTACAAATATTTACAAACGTTAATTATTACATCTTACCTATGCACTAAAATTACTAATTTCATTTTACAATGGAAGAAACATTAATAATAATTATTTTATTTTAATTTGCCTCTTATGCGAATGTGGTAATTAAAACATAGATAATAGAAGCATGAAAAGACTGTGTTTATATTTTTGGAAATTATTGAGTAATAAAAACTATTAAGACATTCAACTAATATTATATTACTGTATTTTACTTTTTCCTAAACTGAATAAATATAACAAATATTATTCATATAATTGAATAATATATCATTTATAAAAAATGCATAATTTAAAGTTAAATAATTCATTTGTTTGATTAGTATTTACTTTTAATCATGAATAAGAAGAAAATATCTCAACTAACATTTTATAGGTATTTCTTAAATCAGAATTCCTTAATCAAACTATAGTAGGTATGACAATTAAAATATAAACTGAATTAGCAATTTTTTTAATATTTCAAATTAAAATAAAATAAGAAGTAATCTAACTTTTTCAGGAAGCCCCCTAATTTTATAATTTGCTAAATAAAGGGAAAAATATAGACTATTTACATTTTAAATAATATCATTTTGATTATTTAACCTGAGTTACATATTAAAATAAAAAATAATAGTTAGAAAATATATTTAAAATAATCAATAAGAATGATCTCAAACGTTCTCCTGATATTGGCTATTGTTATAAACTAGCAACAGGAGGATATTGCTTCTTTTTGTTCTAAGGTACATATCCAGTTTATTCTTTAAACTGTATACATATTACTAGTAATATAACTGATTATCAAATACATTGATTATTTGTTTCCTTAAGTCGTAGGTCCTCAAAATGTTAAAAAATAAAATTAAATTAGTTAAAAATTAGTACAGTATATCCGGTCTTCATGCTTCTATGATCTACTAAGGAATGGTAAAACACTGAACCTCGACCAACTTTACGATTTTCTTATTCAAACAGAAATCGAAAAGTCGGTTAGCTGGATCCAAGTCTGCGCTCCGATAGATGGGAGCGGGCGGTCCTGTCACAATTCAATGTCAGTTCCTTCCAAGAATGTCTCGAGATTCCTGGCACTGCACAGTGGAGTGTCCACTTGATATGTATTGTGGAAGAGGCCAAAGTTCACCTGGTATGTCCCCTTTGCCCTATTGAAGGCAACCAATGGCTGAAATCTATGTCCCCAGAGTATTTCGGATGCAACATATGATGTCCTTGCCTGAGTTGTCTGCCCAGTACTTTCTGTTGTGCCCTCCAATATAACTACAATCTCGAATCTCTCATTAATCATGTCTGCAGCACCCAGCTCATAAAGAGGGCTAGAGGAGTCAATCTCATGCACGATAACAGTAGGCCAGATAAGGAAAACATCAGAATCATAGTTATCGGCTTTAACCTTAAACAGAAATAAAGACAGAAGGACATATAAACTTTATTTTTTGCCAAAATTTTATGTTTATACCTTAAAAAATATTAAAAAACATATTAATAACTTAACCTTTATATCAATCACTAATGCAGATAACATAGGGTCATAGGACCTAAATTTTACAATTCAATCGGAAGAACAGTTAAATAAATCTGAGCATTCACGATTACATTTATTTATATATAATTTTTTTTTTTCAATTTATAAATCAATAGATTTTTCGATTGAAATAATCTATAGCTTTATATTCCTAATAATTACTTGAGGGTTGATAAAATTTAAAACTGGTCTTTATAAAGATGGTGTCTTACCAGGAGGGGATCTGACAGAAGCAATTAGTATTATAAATGAATATCAGGGCAAGATCAGAATGGTTAAAAAGAGCTAAATTAAATCAAATTTAGCCAGGATAACCGAGAGTGTGACCAATCATTCTCGAGCCAAGGGCCAGGGTAGTTTGATTTTAAATTCATAATGGACCCACAAAATAAATCATATTTAGTTAGTTACACCATTATTTAGTTAAGCCACATATGGCCAGAAAGTGGTATCAAATTAAACTATTGAACAAAAAGAAAATAATTAAAAAGAGATTCACTTAAAAGAGTAACCCCCGCTTTCCTCCTTTACTAACACTCTTGTGAATCTGGGATTGCATTGCATCGGTATAAGTATCATCAATCTGTATCAAATGAAAGCTCTAAGTGCTGATTACATGGTTATAAATAACTAGCAGACGTACTGATTTATAGAAGAAGTTAGCTTTCATATTTCAGAGAATTAACTAAATATTAAAGTGTAACGGCCTGGTAAAGAATAATTGAGATGGATTATATCATTGACCAGATAGGAAAATAGCAGATTTTTGATGAGTTTTAAATGGAAATTACTTATAAAGTAATCCTAATTAAAAAATGCTGGTTTATGAGACAATGCCTTTTGAGGTTAGCTGTGAAACAAAAAAGCCAGTAATATAAATTATTTAGAGATTCACAGATATCCTTATTAAATGAGAACTTTTCTGAAACGATAGAGAACCAATAAAGAAATTAATGATTATTTTAAAAACCGATTAGTATAGTAATAGAGAAAAAATAAGGGGTTAGCAGAAAAACGGTCGCTTAGGTTCCCCCACTACAACAAGGCTTCAAGGTTTTAAATGGTCTATTTTTGAAATAATTCTTTGTACTTATTGTTCAAATCAATCATCATAATTTCTGAGGTAAAAATATTAGAAAAAGAACAAAGTTAAGCAAGTAGGTATATTCCAATGCACATTTCCAAACCTTCTCACATTTATTTCTAACCTTGCATTACATATCAGATGATGTTGTGAAAATGAATTGAAAAAATCATGCTATTTTAAGCTTACCTTTAGGTCATAGAGAAATGGAGACAAAACTTCTCCCTCTTTAGTAGTATGAGGTCGAACAAGCTGAGCTCGAACAGATGACCCAATGAGATGTGATTTTTCTCTCATATCACCAACTCGAAACATTAGGCACAACAGACCATCTCTCATTGCAATCACAGCATTTCTTGAAAACAGCAATGTTTGAGTTCTTTGCTTAGGCCGAGCCATTTTAGCAAACACTATACCCACCATGAAAGCCTGTAATGAAATTCTTTGATAGTTATTTTTACTTTCACTTACCTATATAGTAAGTGGAAGTATTGCGATCGTGAAAAATTTCGACTTCCGGTTTTCAACGGAAATACACGTTTTGGGGTCCCCTGAGTCGAAATGACCAAGTCCCGCGAAATGGTCTGTGTGTGTGTGTGTGTGTGTGTGTGTCTGTGTGTCTGTGTGTGAACAGACTAGCTCAAAAACTATAAACCGTGCGATCATGAAATTTGGTATTTAGTGTAGGTACATGCCCGCGATGTGACAGAATAAATTTCATCAAAATTACTTAAAGGGAGGGGGTACTTTACTTAATAACTTTTTAGGTTTTTTTCGATTTTCTCAAAAACGGCTCTAACGATTTTGATTAAACTGAGTATTTGATGTACTAATATGCCCGAGATATGACTGTAAAAATTTCATCAAAATTGATTAACCGGAGGGGGGACTTTACTTAATAAATTTTGTAACATTTTCACGTGTTTTTTTTTATTTACTCTAAATCGGCTTTAACGATTTTGATCAAACTGGGTATTTGATGTATTTATATGCCCGAGATATGATTGTTAAAATTTCATCAAAATTCATTAACCGGAGGGGGCACTTTACTTAATAAATTTTGTATCATTTTCACGTGTTTTTTTAATTTACTCAAAAACGGCTTTAACGATTTTGATCAAACTTTAAAAAAATTTGGGAAATGATATTTAGCAAAACACGTCAATTTCTAATCTAAGTAAGTTGGTAAGCGAAAGTTGTGTGTTGCGCGCACGCACCAGATTTTTTATTTTAGTATACAATACATAAGTACACATGGATTCCTCAAAAGAATATTAAATCATTTGTTCTTTAGAAGTATAATTCCCTATACTAGGGAAATCCATTGTTTAAACTAAAAGATAGTAACTCAATAAAGCAGTAAACATATTCAATAAACAATAACGAATAATAAGCTAAATTTAAGTAAAGAACAATGAATAATGATTTCATTACCTAAAACTGTAGATGCAAGTATTTCAAGGATATTAAATAATGCATTATCAAATATTAAATAATGTACCTTACCTGTATAAAAACGCCTGTTATACTCTGAAGACACATAACGAATATAGCCTCAGGACATTCCTCTGTAGTTGCACGTCCACCAAATCCAATTGTATGCTGGTTCTCAACACTGAACAGAAAGCAGGAAGTGAAAGAATTGATGTTATCCACACAAGGGGTCCAGGTATCATCATGAGGGTCCAGGTCTCCATGAGTGTAAGATATCAACCACCATATTGCAGCAAATACTAGCCACGATAGAAGGAAACTCAAGGCAAAAACAAGAAGAGTCCACCTCCACTGAATGTCAACAAGCGTAGTAAATATATCCTGTAATGATAAAAAGTATAGGTACTTTATTTTGTTAATTTCAGTAGCAATATCATACCAATTTTTAATTTTATTCATGTGATTGTCAAATTTAATTTCAGATATATTAATTCTAAAAATTTTGGGTTATTTTTATTGCAACCATTTTATATAAAATAATTTAAGAAATTTAGGAACAATAAAAAAAAAAAAGTCATTAAGGTCTAATTTTATTTTTTAATGCAAAAACCAATAAGAACTGATATAATGTTTCATCATGACGCTTGTATAAGAAAATTAAACAGTCTTAAAATATAAATTATATAAAACATCTATTCCTCCAAATAAAGGTCTGGCCACACATGTCCGCACCGTAGCAATAATACAGGTTATGTTCAGAATATTTTTAATTTAACTTACATATTAGCTTTAGTTATGCCTAAAGTTCAAGCCACACATGTCAGACACAGGCCACTTTAGGCATAACTAAAGGTAATATGTAAGTTAAATTAAAAATATTCTGAACATAACCTGTATTATTGCTACGGTGCGGATCCGGTGCGGACATGTGTGGCCAGACCCTAAGGCGTGTGGAACATTTAATAATACATTTCCAACATATTTAATTGAATAGAGGGTTTTAAAATGGCTGGAAAAAGCTCAGACTCTCAAAAGGCACTACTCTATTAATTACTAAATTTAATCACAAGCACTTCAATTCGGGAGGGATGAAGAGTGGTCTAAAACTTAAAACTAAAATTTCAATAAATATCTTGAGCTATCAAAATTTTGCCTGAAAGTTATTTCCATTTCAAAGGGATTGTTCAAGCTTACTTGTTTCAATGGGCCTGCTAGACTTACCTGAATGTAGGGATGGGAATTGGAATATTCCCGAATGGGAATAAAAAGAAAAAATTTACACACATATGGTCTTATATATATATGTACACTATAGAATTCCAATCATTTGAATGAATCGGGGCTGGACCTAATTAGGAATCAAATATTCCGATAATTGATATTGATATGATAAATAACATTGATTATGATAAAAGGGGTTTAGGAATTATTTTTACTAGTGAGTATAGCCCAAAGGGCTGTAGCTCTAGCTGAGGCATCCATTAGAGGTAGAGAATTCATTAGGACAAACAAATGAATTTAAAAAAATCTGGTGCGTGCGCGCAACACACAACTTTCACTTACCAGCTTACTTAGATAAGAAATTGACATGTTTTGTTAACTATCATTTCCCAAAGTCACACATTTTTCTACATTCATTTCTTATTTTTATTAATCGTTAAAGCCGTTTTTGAGTAAATAAAAAAACCCGTGAAAATGATACAAAATTTATTAAGTAAAGTCCACCCTTCGGTTGATCAATTTTGATGAAATGTTGGCTATCACATATTTGGCATATATATACACCAAATACCCAGTTTGGTCACAATCGTGAAAGCCGTTTTTGAGTAAATAAAAAAAGCACGTAAAAATGATACACAATTTATTAAGTAAAGTCCCCCCTCCGGTTAATCAATTTTGATGAAATTTTCACAGTCATATCTCGGGCATATAAATAGATGAAATACTCAGTTTAATCAAAATCGTTAGAGCCGTTTTTGAGAAAATCGAAAAAAAACTGAAAAGTTATTAAGTAAAGTACCCCCTCCCTTTAAGCAATTTTGATGAAATTTATGCTGTCACATTGCGGGCATATACATACACTAAATACCCAATTTCAGGATCGCACGGTTTATAGTTTTTGAGCTAGTCTGTTCACACACACACACACACACACAGACACACACACACACACACACACAGACCATTTCGCGGGACTTGGTCATTTCGACTCAGGGGACCCCAAAACGTGTATTTCCGTTGAAAACCGGAAGTCGAATTTTTTCACGATCGCAATACTTCCACTTACTATATATTTCATATATAGGTAAGTGAAAGTAAAAAAAATTAGTGTGATCACAATAGGCGAGCATCAATCTTTTAACTCGATTTTTCAAAAGTTGAATTTTTTGAGATATAGCTGTAATGTTCCCAGTGTGTAATATGTACGACTAGCTGACCCCTGCGAAGCATTAGCACTTTAACTGGTCGCGAGTGCCCTGATTGTATAGACTGAAATCGCATGTATTTGCTTGTAACTCGCAAACGATGGCGACAATCGGAAAAGTGTATATAACCAAAAATGAAACCTTTGAAAAAGCCCTGCGACCATTTTGAAATTTTCTCTGAGAATTGCAGTTTTTCGCTTACAACACGCAAAGGAAGGGGTTAATCGAAAAAATGTTCTACATGAAAACCTAAAAATATTGAAACCATCTAAAAACTTCTACGACCATTTTCAAGAACCGCGGCTTTGTGCTTATAACTCGTAATCGAAGGCAAAATGAGATATTTTTCCGGTGTAGTGGCTAAGGAAAGCTTTAAAATGATGCCTCATTCATGAAATTTGATGAAGGGATCATTAGGGAAGTTATGGCATCCCAACAAAAAAAAAAGGCCTTGAGAAATAACATAT